>CP139505.1:158142172-159342172 GCA_021014915.2 Artemisia tridentata subsp. tridentata
TTTAAGATCTATCATAAAATCATGTGGCACATAAACAACAAATCATTCCATGACAAAATATGCAAGATTTTTTCATGGATCCCATATAGCACTTAAAATCATGTTACACATATTTAAAGCCTATATAGTACGCAATCTAATTAATTAATCAATGACATCACATAAGGTATTCATTAATTAATCCCTAAAAATTGCATGCAATCCTAGGGTTTTCTACAAGTTTTCTACAAAAACTAAAACCCTAAATTTTAATTATAGGGTGTCGACCCTAATTAGGGTTTTCAACAAAAAACAAACCCTAGATCATTAATTGCATGTATCTAATTAAAGATTCAATTTTTAAGGTTTTATGTAATCAATTACATGTTAAAAACGCGGCTCATGATGCCACTGTTGGAATATGTGAATCATAATAATACTATAAACACATAAACACAAAGATCACGCAGCGGAATGGATCTACATAACATATAATTAATTAACATAAAATTAAATAGATGCGTACCTTTTGATTTCTAGCAAGAACAAGAAACCGTGCACTCCAAGAACAAGGTATAAACCCTAAAATTAGGGTTTATATGAATCGACCTACATCAATCGAATTGGGGAAAATAACACAAGCTAAAGTAAGCTTGTCCTTCGTTCTTGTACACACGTATTACTAGCGTTTCAATGTGAAAAGCTAGGTTCTTGATTCACAATAGATTAACCAAACACTTTGTAATGCTCAAGGTTACTCGCAAATCCCTTTCTAGGGGTTTCACTTGTCGACCATGAGCAAGAGAGGAGAAAAGAAGAAGTTTGGCCTTCCATTGAAATCAAGTGTACTAAGGGATGAATACATAGGGATGTATTTATAGCCTTAGGGTTGAGATCAAGTTTACAATGGTTTCCGATGTGGGATTCCATTGTTTTGCCTTAATTTTCTTCATATCCCTTTAAGTGTTTATTTGTGAAATTAATAATTAATCATAACTAAATATATTAATTATTAATACATTGAAACTCATACGTAATGTGTGCAATCCCGAAGTCTCGTGTTCGAAACTGGACATACAAATATTAATTATTATCCATAAACTCTAACATTAGCCGTGACTGAGAACAGCCTTGGGGGTCTTCTGAGGCTTCCAACCGCGGCTGAACAATTGTAGTTTTCGGTCAACTTCTGAATTTTGTATAAAATAATATGTAGCTCGTTAGAGGTTGTGCCACCTATTGTCGGAAAGCTTTTTGAGTCTACTTTAACATAAAAATACTTCCATATTCTGAATCTTATTATAATTTTAAAAGTATACTTGAGAAGTAACGGAAGGTCATTTCGATGTATTGTTGATCAAACTTCACATTTGCATCCGGATGTTTCATGATTCAGCTGAAAAATAGACAAAACCCCTTGACGGGTTTTCTTTGTATGTTCTAAGAATTAGCAAAGGTCAAAAACATACGAGTATAAGTTTGGCTGATTTTTTAAGGTCCTCAATTTAAAAAAAAAAAAACTAGCAAGGTCAATCTTGCGATTTATTTAGAAAAAATAGCAAGGTAAACCTTGCGATTTTTCTAAAAAATGGGCAAATATTCGCAAAACCTTTGCTAGTTTCATGGGTATAAGAGCTTTTTGGATACAAAAAATGAGTATTTGATGATTTTTTGTCATTTTTCCTAGATTTATTTCCATCAAAATGTGTTGACTTTTATAGAATATAGGTCAGAATGCAACAGTGATTACATGTCAATCAAGCAACCAAAATGGTCATTTGGTTTGGTTTCTGCATAATGCTAATCGATAACGATGGGTTACCAAAATATAAAACAAACTAACTGATGCAAACCCAAAGCTAAATATAAAAATAGCAATGGGTCTTCTCTGTGTATGTTTGAACCATTACAGATACTGCCAATTGGATTGTCAAGTTTGTTGCAACATCATAGATTTAATATTGGAGGGTATACATAAATCGATACATACATCATCTAAAACTCAAAAATTACTTTCTCATCATAGATAATATAACCTTACAAGTCAATCCAAGACTTCTTTTTTATTAATGGTTTTCTACCCATGAGATGATAAGATACTAAAAAACAAGTACTATTAGACTAATTAAAAAATAAAAAATAAAAAAAAAACTCATTTCTACAACTCACGCCTTTTAACCCATACCTGAGTAGACCAGGTTGAGAACATTGGGTATCCCACATCAGTCACACACAACTAGCTTCTGATACAGTTCTCCAGATACAGCAGCTTCCATGGTTTCAACAGGATTCAAACCCCCATCGTCCCCTTCTGCATCACTAGTTGTCTTGGGTACACCCTCAGGATTGATCACACCACCTCCTTCAAGAAACAAAGTCAACAAATTCTTCGAAAACCCGCTAAGCAAAGCCACCCCTTTCTGGTTAGCAGTCACTGGAGTAGAAGAGGAGTCCCTAAGATTCCAAAACACAATTTCTGGCACTTTCTCATACCCGTTACTCATAAACTTCCTCTGAATCGCTTCATAATCAGTCTCCCATGGATCCGACGATGCCTGATCAAACTCCATATCACTAAAAACAAACACCCTTTTCACCATATCATCTTCACTCAACTTATTAGTAACAGCAACTTCTAACATCTTATCAAACACTTTCTGAAAATTTGTATTCATCCCCCAATCCATGTTTCTAATAAATGCTGTCTTTGATTTAAGATCACGCCCTTCAATCAAGTGTAACTGAGGCGATTCACTAAACGTAATCACATGACCTTTCCATGGCTCTTCACTAAGTTCCGAAACCAACAAACCAAGCGCAACACAAACTTCCATTGGTCTTCCAGACATGCTACCAGAAACGTCACAAACCGCAATGCAATTAGTTAATTTCCCTTCTTTCAACAAATCATCAACCATTCGTTTCCATTGTAGCTCAGCAACCAAACTGGCCCCACTCCCACGTTCCAAAGAACCAATGATCTCATGTGGCAACAAAGCTCCTGCAGCAATCTTTGCATCACCTAGTTGTACCTTTTCTAGATAACTACGAAACCGCTCATTGTCTCTATGCAAGAATATATCAGTATAGTTTTTCATAGCAACAGAAGCTACTCTCTCGTAAGTTATCGAGCTCCATTGCTTTGCACTCATATAAACTTCAGGTAACTTCAGTGCAGTACGAAGGGGAACAAGAACCTGTTTCCTCAATCGACTTTTAATACTAACAACATAACTAAACTCATCAATTCCATCAAATTCATGATCTAAATCCCTAGGGTACAGAATCCGAGCAATCGATTCAAAAATCAATAATGCCTTATCATACGACGAATCAACACTAGGACACCACTTAGCAGCTAAACTAATCTTGGCACTTTCACCACTATTCAACAGTTCAATATCAGACCTTAAACATTCAGCGAAAAAGTTGGATACCTGATCATGCAACATCTTAAATCCTTGATCTGAAGTGCACATATCTTGCAATTTTTTCTTCATACAGGAGTCCTTTTCTTTCCTCAATGTTTTTGCTCTTTGTTTGTTCGCCTCCATTTGTGCCTTATTTTCCTCAATCCTCTGTTCACGAGTCTTACTTTCCCTAATTTTAACTTTCATCTTGTCTTTACTTTCTTTCCTTTCCTTCTTCTTTGCAAGAAAATAATATTTCCGCGCCCTACCTTTACCTTTAACTGATTTTTTCGCAATCCAGTCCTGTTTTGCAACTTTTCGAACTTCTGAACCTTTGATAATCCGGTATAGGATCTCTAACAAGTCTTTAAAGTATCCAAATTCAACCAAAACTGGAATATTTAAGGACAGGGTTTTTGGATGGTGATTATGGAGCCAGATCGCTGCTGTGTAGAAACTTTGTTTATCTGATTTTCCGGTTCCACGTACAGCTCTGAGATTGCAGATGAGTTTAAGCGTGAGTAGTGGATCGTGGTTCCATGATGATTGTAGTTTGCTGATAAGATCTTGTGATGGCGTATCAGGTATGACGTGGAAGAAAAAGTCGAGGCAGGGGTTTTGAGAGGTTATATAGGTGGCTGAGTTGTTTTCAGTGAAGGTTATTAACGACTGATTGTTGAGAGAGAGTGCGTCTGTGTCAATTGTAATGGAGTCTATGAGATTAGTGTCGTCATCAGAGATGGTGTTTTCCGTTGAGAAGGTGGGAGACGGTTGAAAGTTCATTTTGGTACTGACGAAAGGAACTTGGTTTATTTGTGAGTTTAAAAATTGAAGTCGTTGCCTGCAGACCATGTAATTTCACAAATTGTAATATTAATAAAAGATATCATGCCATAAATATTTGATTGTTAACAAGAGTTGCAATTAAGATACCATGTTCATCACCTGTATATCACAAACAGTTGTCTTAAACAAAATTTTAAAAAGCTATAGACACATGTATTTTTGTTTTAATATGCATGTACTCTTATTTGCATCAGTTGCATAAGTGAATATGCTTTGTTCTCCTATATAGATCATGCGTAGAGATGCACCTCACATTAAATTTGCAGGCATCTTTTAAAAGTATCAAAAGGGTGTGCCTTATGAGATCTTATTTCAACAAAGATAAACTAGATTTGTAACAGTGCAAAAGATTAGACCTGCTAAAGAATGATTACTCAAATGTCGTGAGATATTTATCTTGAAAGAAATAACTAATGCATTTACATGTAATTTTAATCATATGACCACTCCTTATTGTATGTTCCTAGTAAGATTGGACCTGCTTATCTTTTATGTTACCAGCTCAACTCTCTTTTAGTTGGTTGTCTCATGCCTTACCGAAGAGCAGTCATATGATTTTCAAGGATCTCTTTGATTTCCAGGTTTTACAAAGTAAAAATAAAAAAAATACAAAAGAAGCACGTCTAATGGGCCATACAGATAAATCAACAAATTAGCTCAAAAGAAAACAAGTCAAATGCGTCAAAAGTCGTTGAGATTTTTTTTTTTTTTTTTTTATTTATTTATTTTTTTTTATGCATATTACATTCTTAATGATTTTATATGTATAAGACTATAACTGAGATTATTTAGACTATTTATGACTCTAATGGGTCATACGGATAAATTATAAAACACCTAAAAAGAAAAAAAGGTAAAATGGGTCACCGGAAATGTACTTTTAAAACCTTGTAAATCATTTTTTCTATAAGTTAACCCAAACTGATTCATCTGATCCCTTCCCTTAATCCGTACTAAAGATCAGGGTGTTTATGTTTGGTTGGCCAGTCGATATGGGATCTGTGTTTAAGCGTGACCAGTAGTATTGCATCAACCTCACAAAATGTTCGTTGTGTGTCACCACCCATTTTGACCCGACCCGTTCTGACCCATTGCCTAACTCCAGATTAGCTTATCACTCTTAATGTCTCACTCCTTAATTGAATTGTGTGACTAAGAATTCTTCTCACCCATCTCATTTTAATTTTTCTTTTCATTGAATCCCTTTCGTACTTTTTATAAGGGACAAATCTTTAAAAAAACATCATACTTGTCGTAAAAATCTATTTCGCGGTGCGAACAAAAATCCGGTAGAAAATGAGAAAAAAAATTTCATAAATGGACTTTTTTAGGCATTATGACCATTTTAACCCTTCCAAGTTACATAAATGGTCCCTGTGGGTTTGCGAAAATTGCATCCACCGTCCTTACGCTAAATTACATAAATGGTCCCTGTCCCTACGCTAAATTGCGTCCAACGTCCCTATTTTTTTTCGAATTAATTTTTTCCTACATTTTTTCGAAAATATTTTTTTTCAGAAATGTTTTTTCGAAAATATTTTTTTTTAGAAATTTTTTTTGAAAATTTTTTTTAAGAATTTTTTTTTCAAAAAAAATTTCTAAAATTTTTTTTTCAGAAATATTTAATGGAAAAACAAATTAATTTCGAAAAAAAAGTTTTTTTTTTCTAAAAAAATTATTTTAGGAAAAAAGGTTCTAAAAAAAATTTTTATTTGGAAAAAAATTTAAAGGAAAAAAAATTAATTTCGAAAAAAGAAATTATAAAAAAATTATTTCCGGAAAAAATTTTCTAAAAAAAAAATTTTTGGAAAAAAATTTCTAAAAAACTTATTTCAGAAAAAATAAATGGAAAAAAAATTTTGAAAAAAAAATAATTTTTCTAAAAAAATTATTTCACGAAAAAAAAATTTCTAAAAAAATAATTTTAGAAAAAAAATAATTTCCAAAAATTATTTTGGAAAAAACAATATTATCGAAAAAAAGAGTTTGGAAAAAAAATTCGAAAAAAAATAGAGACGTTGGACGCAATTTAGCGTAAAGACAGAGACCATTTATGTAATTTAGCGTAAGAACGGTGGATGCAATTTTCAAATAATCTAGTGTAAAATGGTCATTACAGAATTTTTTTTTTTCTTTAGTACTTAAAAAGAGTATTTATGTAACTTGGATACTCATTTTTTACCGGATTTTTGTTTGCACCGCGAAACAGATTTTTACGACAAGTGTGATGCTTTTTTAAAGATTTGTCCCTTCTATAACTATTAATTTGATTTTGTTACTCACTAAGCTTTTTAAAATATTACATTCAAGTCATTGCGCATGTTTTAAAATTCTGTCTAGCTTATCAAATTTTGACTGGCTAACTCTAAAATCCGGTTTTTAATGAATAGACAATCTGATTGTATAGTATAATGACCTAAACGAGTAAACGAACAAAACAATAATACAATGATAAAATATTTTCTCAAAGTACAATAACCCAGAATAATCATTCAACCCCATTCAAAACAAACCTACCTTACCCGTTTATTAAAAAGGTAGTGCTTGGGTTAAACAGGTCGATCTACATACCCGTTTAACCATAGATAAATGAGTTAAATGGGTCTACAACTAACCCATTTAACTTGTTCAACACTTTTAGCCCACCAACCCGAACAAGTTATGTGTAAACAGGTTAAGGTTGACTTGTCAACCCGCCAATCTAAACACAGGCCTAAATCACAACCTTAGTATGAATATACTAAGGGGGTGTTTGTTTCGGCTTATATAGCTTGCTTATAGCTTATTTGGTTTTGGGCTCATGTTTCACAAGCTCACTTTTTGTGGCTTATTTTGACACTTTCCGGCTTATATAAGTTCTCTATGGCATAATGAAGTTATATAAATAATGAAGTTATATAAGCCGGAAAGTGTCAAAAGAAGCCACAAAAATTGAGCTTATGAAACATAAGCCCAAAACCAAATAAGCTATAAGCGAAACAAACACCCCCTAAACATGTAAATAAATATGATCATCGTACACTAAAATAACAAATTCAATATCTGGTTCACATTTTATAAAGTAAACAATAAATCTTTCTACTTAAAACACCAATAACAAACTCAAACAAACATTATATCATCAGCTTCTAAAAATAATCAAACAACGAAATGAAACTAATATTAATAAAATAAAAAGTTCGGACAGCTTTACCTTTACTGATTATTGTGGCATGAAACAGCACTGATTCTATTTTCTGTTATCCTTGTATTTTCATTTTGTTTTGGTGACGGGTGTTGAAGGAAATATATAGACAAGTCATTGTTTGCTCCCCACGTATTTTCACCAATTCATTTTTTTATTGAACTTATTGTTTTAATTTTTAATTAATAAAAGGTAGAATCGTGGAATAGTTATGTCATTTTTGTATTTTTTTTCTTTTTTCCCCTTGTTGATTAACGAATTTGATTCTTTGTGTATAAAGTCTTTGAGGGACAGGTGCTTTTTTTTTAGCTTAGCTACATATTCTTACATTTTCATCCTACAAATCCTCTTAAAGTCACAATAATATTATATAATTTTTTCCGACTCATTCTCTCTTTACATTCAAACCGTCAGTTCTGTTACTTGGCAGAATCCTATTTGTAGGACACTTTATAGGATGATAATGTAGGAATGTTTGGGTGCGTTTAGTTGGAGAAAAAAATTCTCTTGTTTTCTATCTCTAGTTTTGTAAAAATTTGGAAGGAAAATTTATCTCCACAAAACACTTGAAAATATAAAAAACGCGTTTAGTTGATGTTTGTATTTTCTATTTTGAAGAAGATGATGGAGGGTTGTGGATTACAAAGGAAAACAACTAAAATTTGTTTTGTAATTTCCTTGTTAAGTTAGGAAATAGGGAATTTTGTGTTTTGCAAAACATTTTGTTGAAAACGCTTATTTGAACGTGATCAATGTTTTTCTTGTTTTTCACAAAACATTTTGTGAAAAACAATGGTGTTTTCTCCCAACTAAACGCACCCTTAGCATTTTCCTTCTTTTATTGTGAGTTTTGGTTCTTTATGTTAACGTAATTTAGAGGTGGTGATTTGTGCTTTAAAAAAAAAAATGGTTAATTTGGGCTAATTTGTAAAAAAATTTAGCACATTTAGCACCCTTTTTTTTAAACGGGTATGTATGGCCCATTTAAAAGTTAAATGGGCATTAGCGGATATATATTTTTTCTCAATCGGTGAACATTACAATTGTTTTTAAAGTTAATTTTTTAAATATAAATGAATTGTTACGTTTGATGAATTTATTTCGTCGTTTTGGGTCTTTTTTAAAGCGATTAGTATAACATGAGCCCGTTTGACCCATGCTTGTTTAAGCCTGAGCCTGTTTGACCGTGGCCCGTGCCCGCCCGGTCTGCCCGTTTTGCCACCTCTATATTGTAAATTTTAATGGATTTTGGCAAAGTAGATATGTATATGTTAGTCGTTATCAGTTATTTACAACGAGGATAAATGCGTGAAGATAGTGTAGAGAGTATGTTCATGTAGAGTTTAAGCTTAGCCGAAACTTAGTGAGGAACCAAAGGTTATCGCACCCCCAAAACTTTTAGCTTTAAATATATTACCAGCCCTTACCATTTCCGGTATTAGGCATACAAATGTTAGAACATAATATAAATTAGACCTCCAACAATAAATACATTATATTTTATTCTCTTTAGTAAAACTTGTCAAGTTACATTCATGAGTTCAAGCTTTTAGTGAGGGGAGGGAGTGCCAATCAGTTAAGCATCGGCAAACGTCGGCGATGTTCGGCAACACCGTCGCCGCTATTCGGCAAACTCCGGCAATGGTGATTTTCGGCAACTTTTGCCGAGTGAAAAGGTGGACCATGTTTGCAGGATTCAAGGAGTAACGGTCAAAATTTTTAAAATTGAACCGTTGCTATTAATTGTAAAAAAAAAATAATAATAATAAAAAAAAAATCCCTTATTTTTTACCTATATATACATACCATTTTCTACCATTTCACATACAATTTTCTTCCCCAAAACTCTAAAACACCCTTTTACCAAAAAATGTCTTTCGATTCCTCATCCGGATCCGAATACGTTTTCCCGACTTCGTCCGACGAAACTCATGGTACCTCGCTTCAATTTATGTTATCCGCCGTTGAACATCTTCAAGACACGGCGAGCTCTAGTTTTCAGCCCCGTCAATCTGTAGATCGTCGTCGGGACGTTGGTCTTGAAACTCTTCTTAATGATTGGTTCGTTGAGGAACCAAAGTATGGCGAGGTTTATTTTCGGAAAAAATTCCGAATGAATAAAAGCATGTTCTTAAAAATAGTTTCCGACATTGAAGAGAGACACCCGTATTTTCAAGAAGGTTATGATGCGCGGGGGAAAAAAAGTTTCACGGCCATACAAAAATGTGTTTCGGCCGTTAAGCAACTCGCAACCGGCAATCCCCCTGACGAGTATGACGAGTATTTGTGTATGGCGGCAAGAACGTCACGTGACGCTCTTGGTCATTTTTGTGACGCCATCATTCAGTTGTACGGTCGAGAGTATCTACGTAGGCCGACGGCACACGACGTAGCATGCATTTTCCAGGCTCATGAGGCTCGACATCACATACCCGGGATGCTTGGTAGCATCGATTGTACGCACGTTGAATGGTTAAATTGTCCAAGACATTTGAGAGGGCAATACACGAGAGGTGACCATGGTGTTCCGACTATTATGCTTGAGGTTACCGCTTCACAAGATTTATGGATTTGGCATGCTTTTTTTGGTCCACCGGGGTCGAACAACGACATCAACGTGTTGAATCAGTCTGATTTGTATCTTACCGAGCGAAATGGAACGCGGCGAATAGCTCATTTTATATTGGTGAACGCTTTTACAAATGTGGATACTATCTTACGGATGGAATTTATCCTAAGTGGTCAACGTTAGTTAAAGCTTACCCGTATCCGACCGACCCAAAGGAAAAGAAGTTCAAGAAGTTACAAGAGGGGGCAAGAAAGGATGTCGAGCGAGCCTTTGGTGTTCTCAAAAGAAAATGGAAAATTCTCAAGCGACCTCTCCGGCCTATGACCAAAGAAAAATAGGGAAAATTGTTCACGCTTGCATTATTTTGCATAATATGATCATAAAAGGCGACGGGCGAGCAATCTCATCGGTTCATATAATGGATGAGCCGGTACAGCCAGTGTTTGATGATAATGTCCTAGGCGAGTTACTAGACGAAGACGTCCATCATCGTCTTCGGTATGATCTCACGGAGTACGTGGCCGCTCAAGACTTGCCATACCTCAATGACGATTAGTGCTTCTTCTTTTTTTTTTTTAAGTATTATGTAATGGTTTGTTTATTTTTAAGTATTATGTAATGTTTTTTTTTTTTTTTTTTTTTTTTTTTTTTTTTTTTTTTTTTTTTTGTTATTAATAAAATGTTGTGTTTTAATTTTATATATTTTTTGTTAGATTATATGTATTAAAAAAAATGTGATGTGGAAAATGTGGATTTGGTAAACTTTGGTGACCGCCGCCACCATTTTGGTAAAGTTTGGTAAACTTTGGTAAACTTTGAGTTGGAAGGTTGTGATTGGTAGATGATGATGTGGCAATTTGGCAAAATTTGGTAAACTTGTGACCACTCCCTCCCCCCTTAGTGAGGTGTCGTTTGTGCAGAGTGTGTGCAAAATATAAAGAGGGTGGTTTTCGGAGAACTTTCACCAAAAGGGATATCTAGGTCCGGAAATGGAGGGGCAAAATGGTGTTAATGTGGTTTGTTGCTACTTGTAATACTTTTGACTACTTAAACTTTATATTTTTTTCTTCCGCACTTTCCGTTTCACATTTTTATAATATAACAAAATTATAAAATAAAAAAAATTAAAAAAAAAAAAAAAAAAAAAAAAAAAAAAAAAAAAAAAGAAAGAAAGAAAGAAAATCAGATGGGTGTCATTTGTAAAAAAAGGGGTACTTATAAGGCCAAAACACATATTAGTATCCCAAACTTGACAAACAGAATCATCTAATACCCTGAACTTTTAAAAGTGAAGAATGGTACCTTGAACTTGACAAAATGAAATTTCTACTCACCTATACTAATTAACTCGTCAATTAATTAATTGTTTTTTTCTTCCTAAAATTTAATTTAGTAAAGTCTTTTTTAATAAATTATTTATAGTAAAACTTTGACAAGGTAAATATAATTTTTCCTAAAACTTAATTATTTTTCATTTTTAAAAAATTAATATACTAATTTAATCGATTATTTAGAATATAAATAATATATATTTAGTATCTATTTTCAAAATATTTCTAACGCATTACAGTTATTATATTTTCATTTTATAGCCGTTCTAAAAAAAATATATCTTCATATAATATTATTAAATATTTGTTACAAATAATTTAGATCAACTTATAACTAACTATATATGAGTGTTTGTAATTTTCAATTTAACATATGCATATAAAGAAATAAATAGTTAAATTGATATGATCTCAAAAATATTTGAAGTAAACACATAGTATATAATACGGATTTCTATATATCAATAGTAGTGCAGTAGATTCACTTTCTATAAAGTATTATTTCAAATATATATTTATTCTCAATAACTAACTATAATATTATATTAGTTAAAAGAAAAATCAAATTAACTAAATTTTCAATAAAATATGATTAATTATTTTAATTTTAAGTACAAATCATTTATATTACATATTTACATTAGGCCTTAGTAAATTTATTTTCAAGAAAAGATTAAAAAATATAATAAGTCATGGAGTTAATTTAGTATATGGCAGTAGTAATTCTAGCTTGCCAAATTCGGAGTACCATTCTGCACCCTTAAAAGTTTAAGGTACTAAATGATTCTATTTGCCAAGTTCGGGGTATTAATATGTGTTTTGACCTGCTTATAACCTTACCCAAAAGTATATTGTACAGTAAAACCTCTATAAATTAATGATGTTGGGACCGAGATATTTTATTAATTTAGCGAGATATATTATTATATAGATAAATTAATAATTTATTAATTTAAAGATATTTTACGTACGACCTTTAAATTTTCAAGTCCAATATATTAGTTACAATGTATACTAGTTAAAGATGAAAAATAAATTAGAAAAACAAATTTCAATTAACATTTTATTAATTCAAGGCATTGAAGAAATTAATGAATGTATACTAATGAATATTACGAGATTCAAAGCATTAAAGAAATTGTGAAAATTTTTGGCAATTATTAATTTATAGTTTCATTAGAACAAATATATATATAATGTGGTTTTAAAAAAATTATTATCTTATTATTTTATCGATTGGGGTCCAAATTTGTACTGGTCTCAAGTTGGGACAAAAAAATTATTAATTTTATCGTAATTATTAATTTATCGAGTATTAATTTATAAAGATTTTACTGTACCTACTAAAATAACTAAACAACACATTGTAGTTTTGTCATAAAATGTTGTATTTTTGTCATAAAATGATAGACACGTGTCAAAAAGTTAGTAGAGTCGCACACTTTGTCAGTTGCACTGGTTTGTTTTTGTGTTTTTTTGTTTTTGTTTTTCTCTTTTTTTTTTAATTCGTGGGGGCTAGAAAGTTGACTATGCTTTACTTTTGGTGTTCCAGGAATTTTCCCTATATTTAATAGATGATCCAAGTCTCGTATATGTTACCTACTCATTAGTCATAACTAATATTAACATTTTTATTCTGCAATCTTTAATACTCCATTAAATGATTAAAGATTCCATATAATAACCAAGTTGATGTGTCGTGTATTTAGATTAGCGCCAACGGCACAGGTTCTAATTAAGTTACATTTTAATAGGCTGGTCACTGGTGGAACTAAAGTACGTTTTTGTTGTAATGAAACACATTGAATTAGTCAGGTTAAAAATCTTATAAACAGCAATTAGCAAAACATGAAAGTTAATAAATAGGGTTTTGCGTAAAAAATCAAACTGTTTGAGCCAAAAAAATTCAGTCCTTTACTTATCATATTGGAATCTACCAAACTACCAAAAGTTTCAAGTTTGGTCTCAGTTTACTCAGGTTTTGGATCATTGCAAGGGCCAAGTATTAACAACCGCACGTGAAAAGAATTCGGTGTTCAGTTACGACCAGCATGAGGTGCGGGCAGATAGAGAAAGTGAACCATTTCCAGAGTGGATTCAAATTGGAATCTACTAAAATGCTTTAAAATAAATAAATTGGTTAAAACCAAACAAAATCTATCCAGCAGAAAAGAACTGGTTCACTTCAAAAATTAGCCTCGTTTTCAGCAAACTTCAATAAAAAGTCAGATATTTGAGGCTTGATATTGTCCTGTTCAACGTTTTTCAACTCAAAAACACCTTTTACGACTCGGGTATACAGTCTTTCAAGCTGAGGAACTCCATAATCGGTTGTGCGCTCCAACAAAAACTTCTTGACAGATTCGATTTTGCTATCAATCTCAACATCTGACATAATAGCATCTTGTGACTTGGGCTCACAAACCTCGTTATTAAAATTGGTGTCAATTTCAATGCAAGTAGGAGGCGAGCTTGGAGGGTTTGGATCATTTTGATCATCAACTGCTGGTTCAAGTGCGGGTTCTTGAGGTTGGGATCCTTCATCAGCTGTTGAAGCTCAAAATTCAAACGTTTTAAGTTTAGATAAATGTAACACGGTCATATATATGTGTGGAGAAATAAGAGAAAAACAAATCTGATAAAAGCTAGGTTCACGTAGCCTCATGCATAGTTATCATCCTATGGTTTGACACAGATTTCTGTCACCCAATGATCAACATGACCATTTAAATACACTACAGCTATCAACAAATATATAGTTGATGTCCTAGCCTTAATAAGAAACAATCTTCAAAATGTGCAAACTCTCTATTCTCCAAAATGCAAATTGAATAAAACAACGATATGCTTTGGTGTCATTTCCATTTAGGTCGTTCTACTTTACTTTTGCTTACAAAAAAAAAAGTCAAATTGCAGAAAACCATTACGTCGGAAAGAAAGTTACCAGTTGATGAGGTAACCAATTACGTGTCTTCTATTAAGAAAACTACTTTCTTTTAAAAATTAAACATGTAGGACCGTCTAAAATCAATTTTTTTGGTGATAAGTTGGGTTCAATGACCTACCATGGGAACAGTACCAGTGTAGTTTAATATTCTATGTCATCTACCTTTTCTCCAATTGAAGATTATCAGATTGTCAAATAGTAATAAACAACAGCAAGTGTAAATCTAATTATTACACACGAGAAGTATTATTTAAAGAATACCATGTTTATCATTTAGCATCAACAGTGAGGCTGCCTTCTAAATTCGTTGATAGATGTGACCACTTAGATCTACTTATTTAGAAAAAACTTGAGTTGATTTGGGTCATCTTTAATCTCCAACTGGTGAAATAGGTATAATTTTGAAACAAGAATAAACTGAAACATGTGACTGAGTCGACTGGGACAAACAGAACTAAAGTTGCCCAAAGTGTTCACAAATGCTTAATGCCTCTCAAATTGCTCTATCAAGAAAGCAGTTCCATTATTTTAAAGATAATATTTTTATGATCTTATATGATGGTAGGTCGACCCGATTTGCACAGTGAATTTTTATTTAACCATGTTAAATGTTTTGCCCTGTTACCCCAACCCGCCTATTTTGCCACCTCTATTTGTTATTTTAGCAGTGAGCTGGACTTTGAGGAGAGAAAATTCCTAGTTCTATCAGGTCTACTTTTATAGATTGTACTTCAGACCACTCTCTACCTAGGTGAAGTGTTCACATCTACCAACACGTCTACCAATAAAATAATAATAAATGAAAAAAAATGTATGAATGTAATAACCTGTATGTGAAGGATCAACAGTCTTCTTTGGTCGTTTTAATGCTTCATAGCCCTTATCATAATCAACTTCTGGCTGGACATGACGAAGACGTGCACTAGCCCTAGTCGTAGTTGCCATCTGGACAACAGGAACCTGCTGGAAAGAAGACCCAGCAATATCTTCATGCAGAGTCAGTGGACCACCATCTTCAGCAATCTTCTCGCAATAAGAAACCAATGCTGGGTCCATCTGGGATAGCATCCCATGCACCTACAAAAAGAAATACTTCAAACACATCAAAACTTGAAAACAATGGCATAAATGGAACTTTATTCCCATCAACAGAAACACATACCGAATCTCGAAGTTCGTAAGCCCTACTGACAATCCTAGCTCCATTGTAATCATCCCTATTATATATCTGCATGAACAAAAGAAAAACATTAAAAAGGTTGTAAAGCATCTGCACCTTTGCAAATGTATTAAATTAAGCCCCGTCTCAAAGAAAATGTGGCAGAAGGGAAGACAGATGTTAAACATGCATGTGAACACTGAAAAACGTACCTTGGCATTTGCTAGAATGAGATCAAAATCCATCAAAAACGCTTTGCATGTAATATATTTTCCACCATCAACACGCTGTAGAAGGGTAGCCATGTCCATAGGGTTTTGAATAACTGCATGATAGTCTGGGGCATCTTCCTCCAACACAGGATAGTGAAAGGCACTAAAGCGCTTGTCATATAAAACCCTGCACCAGAAAAAACAATTCTAGTGAATGAGTAGCATTATGATATTTCCTGAATGGATAACGTTGATAGCTACAAGTAACAGGCTACATGAGAGTAAAATGATGTCTGAAATAGAAAAAAGTCAATGCAGAGTGGGACATAAATTTTAACATAAGCAAATGTTCTGCTAAGCTATAGGTTATCAGGTAACTTGGAAGCTTTCTTAATGAGAGGCTGAACCACCAGCTTGGTAAGCACTCAACCCATAGAATATGAGTCCTGATACCATTCATAAAGATGACAAACAATACCCCAAACGCATTATATTCGGATGTGTGTATGCAAATGGTATCACTGGAAGCTGCAATCTCCATTTCTTTTGGATTGAACTTAACAGTGCAAATGGAGTGAGCATGCCTCCATTAACATTAGTACCATAATGAAACAAAAGAGTACTTTGTGGACTAAATATGTCATCTGAACGTGGATTAGGTTCCTGCCTTGGACATCATTTTCCCTGTCTCAAGAAGATAGCCCCAAAATACTTTTGACACCACTCAGAATGCCATAGAAGAATCAGACTACAATTCAGAATGCCATAAATGTATCTAGAACATACTTAATTCTATATTCCCAATAACATCTTCCAAATTAAATGTGATGCTAAAATCTGATTGTTATGGGTTGTTATTTTTAGAATCCAGCATGGTAATCTCATTAAGTCATGAATGTGCTGAATATTTTGCATGTCATTATATTGATGATGATGATAAATTGTGTCAGGGGTAAATTGTTAGCATCTAGTGTATAGATAGCAGTCACAGTAGAAAAGATTCAAAACAACGAGGAAAAGCTTACCGGTTGCAAACGTCGCGTAGGCACATTCTCAATCTGCGGAGGGCATGGCCCTCGGCCTCAGCTTTAGCTTTTAGTTCAGAGATCTTTGGGCCGGTGTCTACCTTTGGTGCCTTGCTGAGTTCAGAAACAGCAACCGACTTTTGGGACTTCTTTGCAGCTCCCTCTGATGGTATTGACAAAACAGCTTCAATCAGACGGTCAAAAAACATACCCTTATCTTCCGTTGATGGCTTGTCCATCTGATAACTGTAATAGGTAAATATATGAACTTATTAATATTTTAATATGTAAAGCTGGGCTAGACAGACTGATATTAAGATGAGCATATAAACAAAAGCAGTCACAAATACTTGAATACTGGATGCGTATCTGAAAGCATAGATCTTGATAACCAAAAATGTTCAGCAATAACTAATCATATGTGTTCCTAGTTTGAGTTAAACGAAGTCAAACAAGCTCTCCTAACCAATGCAAGTTTTTTGTCTTCCATGCATTTAAGGATCAATAATAATTGACAAGATTTATATTTCTCTACTCATCCAAAAAAATAATTCCACATTTAGGAGAAGGACAGTTTCCACTGCAACCCACCAAAATTAATGATTCCTGCTTGAAATATTCAAACAAAACATCCATAGATTTAAACTTCATGGTACGGATTATCAAAAAAATGAAGCAAAATAAGTACATACATGTTGCGAGACGGAAAAACAGAAGATGTGTCCCCTTCCAGCTCGTTAAGCTGAACCGAGGATGTTCCAAGCAGTAATATGGGAGAGTCTGATGGCAACTCCGCCAATAATGTCAATAGCACAGCCCTAAGTTGGTCGTGTGCCTGAATTCACAAAATGAGATTCCAATTTGTCATTTATAACAAAATGATACCAATCCTAGATAACGTAATTTCATATTACTCTATTATATAAGCAGTAAGAATTAAAAATTGTGCAGATATGTGCAGTTACATTTTCCCACCAAAGATGGAACTGAGGTAGATAGAGTATTGAAGGTGTAGTTCTCCTGGCTTCGCCAAATACATGAACCAAAGCTTCCTCTGGCGTCTTAGCACTCGGATCAGATAGAAGAGAAGAAAGTCCGAGAGAATGGACAGGAAATTTTTCCAGTTCATGCAAGATAGCAGGGCCCACATGATCCTGAAAATGAAGTAGTGAGTTCACTTACCATATCTTACAGATGATGAGTGATATATAAACATCTGAATCCAAGAAAACAATTACCAGCCCAGCACCCTCCATGCCACACAACAAAAGCCGAGGCCTGTACACAAGAGGAAGAGCGAAACCACTAACGAGCATTGAAAATTTCTTGGATTCGGATGAAATATCAAGAGCGGGAAAAATATCAGATATAACACTCATGGCCTTCTGGAGATGTCTTTGTAGACATGGTGCAACAACTGGAGATAATGGTCGAGAATGAACAATAGAGCCTCTGTGGGCAGCAGGAGTGATTGTTGACATGGCTTCCATAAAATGCTTCTTTTCCACTTCAACCGATTCTACATCTATGAGAAACTTATCATCGCTAGTGTAAACCTGAGGATATTTTTCACGAAAAGCACGGATTGCAGCTTCAGTGCAGAGAGCCTTAAGATCAGCACCACAGTAACCAACACAACTAGCAGCAAGCTCCAACTTCAAATCCTTCACTGGAGGTCTTCTCCATTTTCGAGTATGAATGTCTAATATTTCAGCACGGGCGTCAAAACCAGGCAGAGGAAACGTAAACTCGCGATCAAATCTACCAGGTCGTCTTAGTGCTCCATCAATGGCATCAATCCTATTGGTTGCCCCAATCAAAACCACCTGCCCTCGTGAATCAAGACCATCCATCAAGGCAAGCAGAGTTGAAACAATAGAATTATGAATCTGTTCCTGCTTGCTAGACCTAACAGGAGCAAGCCCATCAATCTCATCGAAGAAAATTATTGATGGCTGATTCTTTTGGGCTTCTTCAAAAAGCATCTTCAGTTGTCTTTCAGCCTCGCCTACCCATTTGCTAAGCACATCAGCACCCTTCCTCATATAAAAACTGACTTTCTGCCCAGCCTTTGAAGCAGCACAAGCTAATGCTCGGGCAATAAGCGTTTTCCCTGTGCCAGGAGGACCGCATAATAACACTCCCCTTGGAGGGGTAATGTGGTAGCTAGCGAAAAAATCAGGATATAGCAATGGGAAGAAGACCATTTCTTTTAAAGCGTCAATGTAACCTGAAAGCCCGCCTATGTCATCAAAACTTACACTCTCGTCGACCTGTAAAGGTTGGATGTCAGCCCCTCCCTTGGAACTAGGCCCCGCAGTTTGAACACCAGAAGCTAAATTAGCCAAAACATCACCCTGATTACCCCAACCGGATGCAGCAATATTTAACCCCCACGCGGATGACCCGTGCATATCTGGTCCCCCTAAAAGCCACGGTGGGGCGCCTGATCTGTTTGCACCTCTTGACCAAGGCATAGGCATTGATTGATCCAACTCATCCACAAGAAGAGAATCATCAGAATCTTCAGCTCGTGATATGCGGTGACGTTTATGAACTCGAGATCCACCTCTTCTAACATCCCTACTGTGCTTTGTTCCTACTCCTTGCTGAAGTACTCTTCTAGGAGATCTTGGTCTTTTCTTACCCTCTTCAAGGTTTAGCCTGCGAACCTCTGCCCGGTTTCGAAGATCATACCGTCTCCTACCATCCTGCTCTTCTTCACCATCTTCATCATCACCGTCTTCCTCTCCTTCATCTTCCTCTCCTTCGTCTTCACCCTCACCCTCGTCATCCCCGTCTCCCTCAGCGCCCTCTTCCTCGCTCTCACCATCATCTGCATCAAGATCGTCCATCTCATTGCCATTTTCTTGCCCATTATTCTCCTCATAAGTATCTCGTTCATCCTCGGATTCAAGAACTATCTTTCCTCTCGAACCTGTATTAGAGCGCCGAGGCCGGAGACCGTCCCGGCGAGGTCTGAGTCCTTCACGCAGAGGCAACTTCTCTTTACGTCGAGCACTGCTATTTTTCCGCTTTCTAGTACTTCGGCTTCTGGGACCCTGAAAAGTTATACACGGGGTACATTAGACCACCAGAAATAAAGACATTTTGCAAAAAGTGTTAAAAGAACTCACCATTAGGTCATTATCCTCTGATCCGCTACTGTCTGTGTATCCTTCTTCAAATTTTATAGGAACTCTTTTGTTTCTATTTGAACGCCTAGGATTCTCTTCAGCAGACTACAATAACACTAGAAACATATTACAAATAGGGAAGAGAAAAAGAAACTTATTTTCTGAATTCATCATAGCAACCATTATTATTTTTCACTGAACGAAGGCAGAGAGGATTTGAGGCTCTTTACATTCAACTTTTGTTATCTGAAGTACTTAACTTACAACAAAAAAAGTAAACAGGTGTAGGACGATAGGACATGGCAGCCACCAAATATACATGCAGGTTGAATAAGCCAAATAACTTATCACTATTCTCATAGTCAATGGAATCACAGATGCCATAACCGGGGGTCTACTTTCCATCCAACCAGTGTACTAGTTACCTTACGGAAAGGAAGAGTGTTATAAACTCCTAAAAAACATCATGTCATCCATTTATCAGCTTAAGCATTTATTAGTTGGTTTGTTTTGCGTAGCATAAGTTTAAGGTGTTTCTGCAAGCACTTGTCATTCTACCACAACCCCACCCCCACCTAATGTCGCTCATGCAATAACCACTACATTTTGTGTGTGCATAGTGATGTGTCCACGTATAATTTCAGAAACTGCCTATAACCTATTACAGATCCAGTAAACTTAACCATTATGTTTGGCAATAACAGGAAAATTAATGTTCTTCTTAAACTTAAGCCATATAAACTCAATTTAACCTCTTCCAGTTCAAAATCTATATCCAATTTCGCTCTGTTTCTAATTCCCATGGAATTCAATTCGGTACCATCACACACCTAAACATCAAATAATCCAGCACACAGGTCTCTAATAACTAATGGATTCACTGCATTTAGATAAAGTCACTAAAACTGCTTATATAGTGCATATCTGGCAAAAGTAGCTAAAGCTTTTACTTAAAGCAGTACTACAACTTTTATCTATATAGAGTTGTTTGCCGTGTTGTAGTTGGAAATCGTAAAAGTAAATACAACTAAAAATACAAACCCTGATATAAAACATAACTATTTAAAGGGTATTTTTAGGAGCTTTTGTATAAAAGCCTATTTCGTTAAAACTAAAGCTAAAGTCTACGAGAAAAGCTCACCGCCAAACATAGCTCAAAACCAGGACTAAAAATAACCAAGCGCACAATAATTTTAAAAACTTAATACAAGAGAAAGAAAAAAAGAACCACCACCATTTGACCTAGTGGTAAGGCGCTTCACGCTTGACATCCTCACAAGAGGTCAAGGGTTCAAACCTAATTAGATACAAATTTCGGGGGTGGCCAGGGAAGGGAATCGTGGGCTATCCCAGGGTTAGGCCGCGTACATCTAAGTCAAAATAACTCGCTCTCCCTGACAGGAAAAATCTCATCCGTTTCACCCGGGCTTTAATTACTAACTAAACAAGTACTGTACTAAATAGTGGGGATTTTTTGCAAAAAACTATCACTACTAAGAAACATTTCATCACTATCCAACAAACTAACCGCATTTCGATACAACCGCACACCTAACCACAAAACCAACCACATTTACACCTAAACCCCTACAAACACAACATGCATTCAAACAAAAACCTCAAAAACCAATCCAATCTCACCACTCCATTATTCTGTATCTTCTTCGCGATACTCGCAGCCGAAGTCCTCGATTTCGTCTTATTACTCGCATTCGCATTCCCCGAACTCCTTTTGGTATAAACAAACCGAGTATACGTATTAGGCCTTTTCCGAATCCTGTCACTTGACCTAACACTAACACCGCCACCTTTCGGTGAATCATCATCACCTTCTCCGGTTCTTCCCGGTTCAGTCCCCGGTTCGATTTCCGGTTCGGATACTGGTTCGATTTCCAGTTCGTCTGTTTGATTTGAAACCATTTTGTTTTATTAGGTTATAAGAGGGTTTTGATTGATTAAATAATTAGCTCATAATCAATTAATTTTGGGGGTTTTTGATTTTGTCTGTGTAGGGTTTTGAGATGGAGTGAAACGAGGGTTCATACTTCATACTTATATTTGGGTTTTTCAGCTAACTTTTGTTTCTATTGAGTTTGCAAATTTGGTCCTTTGACTAAGTTAGGAGTTACAATTTGTTGTGTTTTAGCTGTTTGAATTTTATTCTGATAGTTGGGTATCCGAGAAAGTGCGAGTTTTTAACTCGGATGTAAGCGGTGTAATTGACGTATTTTGTGATTGTTTCCGACTCTTTTTATGGTTATCTTCAAATGTGTACTAAGTGAGGTTTGACAGCTAGACTTTTTTGTGAGGTGGTTAGGTGACTTTTATTGCAGTGATTGTTTTGACAAATTTTGTTAAGAGTATAGATGAATATAATTATCATTTTGTTGATATGTAGTGCGATTGAATTGGGCTAACGTACGAACTGCTAAAGATTGACTGAATTTTCAATTGATTTAGTTTAGTCTGGTTTAAGGAATCTGAGTAAACTTTTGAGTCGAGCTCGAGTACAAGAATATTCGGCTCGTTAAGGTTGTGAGTTTTGTCGAGCTTGACAATTTGTGTCATTTATTTCTACACTTTGGGTATATGTATATTTATATGATTACCTTACAATTTGTCAAGTCTTGAAAATACCAAGTCTAGTTGAGTCGATCTTGAAAATACTGAATTCATAGATAATGATTTTTATTAATATTTTACTGATAATATGAGTTGAGTCGAGTCGAACCCAAAAGTATTAGCTAATCAACTAAGTTCGAGATTAGAAACGAAAGCTCTGTTGAGGTTTAGTCGACATTTGAGATCCAAGTACCTCTTTAACCGATGAGTTTTGCATTGTATCGACTCACCTCGGCTCGATTAGACTCAAAATAAAGGGTTGTGTACGACTATCTTTAGGCATATTACCAATATACACTTTAGTCCTTTGTGAAAGTGATATATGCTTGTTTTGGAGTCTTTTTTTAGCGGGTATTTTTAGTACCTTTTGTATTTGAAAAATGCCAAGTGATTTTCTGTTGAGGTTTTTATTTTAAACTAGAGTACATGTCATGCAAGTGTATGCTCGATCATAAAGCAACTTTCTTTCATCACATGAGTGGCACGACCATGTTTATGTCTAGTTCACTCATTTTTTACTCGGACACTTATATTTTGATATATGGATTCTTTCACTCTTTATATTTGCATAGTACTTGATACGTAAGAATCAAAGTCCGAATAAAATAATACATTACAATGCAATCAAGAATTGTTGTTTTGTTTTGAGCCTTGTAATGGAACGAGGAGCTTTTGCCGTGCATAGTGATGACTGATGGGTTTCAAGCTACATATAGTTTCAAATGTTAAAATGTATTTTGTTGGAATTTAAATAACTTGACAATCAATTAAATAAATAAACACATCAAAGAGCATATAGCGGAAGCAAGATCGAATATTCAACACGTATAAAGAATTACCGAATAATAAATAGTTACATACCTTTTGATCCTAGCTAAACAAGGATCTAATCTTTTCTTCACTTTACTTGATCAAACAAATAGGATCACCGTGAAACCCTTACCTTTTTGTTTCACAATCCAAAATGAATAACTAAAGTAAGTTATTACCGAACTCTTGTACACACGTACTATAACCAATCAAGTATTGATGCTAGTGAATGAACACGATTAACCAAAACAATTTTGTTAACTTGGAAAAAGTATGGATCGACACACTAGAATAGTGTTCGACCGGTTTTAGAACAAGAGAAGAGAAAACGAAAATTTTAGGGTTATAGCAATGCACAAGGTAAAGAAACAATAACCCTCAATTTTTTTATTTATAGTGAAACTTATCTTGTAGAATGTTGAAGTAATTTCTTGCAATCACTTCGGACAAATAAAGGAGGCCTTTCGGCTGAACTGGATTAAGGTTCTTCCGAGAGGCTTGTGTATCGATCCCTTCGGTATCTGCACACAACAATACGCGTTAGGCTCGCCCCGGGTGTTATCCCAGGACCCACCTCCGGCGTGAGAGTAAGTATCGGATATGCCGAAAGGCTATCAACAGTAATAGATAGTAAAATGCGTGTTAAAAGATCCCCCTTAAAGTAGTAAATGGGTTGGGTATTTATAGTACCCAGCCTTGGTACCTGTGATGGAGGCGCCGAATTTTCCGGGAACATGTCTTGGACATAATCCCGTGAATCCTGGGATTATGTCTGCTGCTGCTACCATCTGTCAAAAGGTATTGCCACTTGTCCTGTTGTTGACAGCTGTTTTATCCGAACGATCTAGGTGCCTTCCGGCCATTGCCGGATGACCTTGCTTCTTCCGGCGTCCGGACGAGTTAAGCCGTCCGGACACATACGCCAACATGTCCCCCCCAGTATCATAGTATTGGTTTCATCGATAGTGTGATACTAAAAAAAAAAAAAAAAAAAAAAAAATCGAAGTCTAGTTCTACTAGTTCTGAAAGGTTTGGGTCGTTCGGGATCCGATGAGCTGATGTCATGCATAAACTGCCAAAAACCATTATTACCTCTTTTTAAGGATAGCCGTCATTTTTACTGGGGTTCTGAGATGTCGACACGTGTTCACGCGCGTATCGCACGAGTGAGGAGATGTCACCTCACCCGCTGACAAGGCACGTCGTTTCACATTCTTCTTTTCGCCTATAAATAGTGTCATTTCTACCATTTTTTTTTACCACTGTAATTTCTTGTTCTGACAAACTTTCCGTAGCATCTTTCCGAGAGGTTCATTTCTTCCTAATCCGAACGATTTTATTTCGCCATTCGGTTAATCATGTCGAATTCTCCCTCCTTGATTCATGAGGAAGATACCCAGGAGGTCGGGGGTTTCTTCCTAAGTTCGATATTCAAAAGTATACCTCTCAAATGAACGAGGAAGATTTATATGTGGTGACGACGGACGCGGGTATACCGGGGGATTTGCATCCGAGGTTACCTCCGGCACACATGACGATGGACCAATTGCCGGGCGATGCCATTGGTCTGTACGTGGAGTATTTTTACGAGGGTGGTCTTAGCGTGCCCTTCTCTACTTTTTTGCTGGACATCATCAAATATTACAAGGTACATCTCTCCCAGCTGGTGCCATTGGGCTTACACCGTGCCACGCTTTTCGAGGTGTATAGCCGAAGCCTGGACGTTGCTCCCACCACTTCCTTGTTCCGGGCCTTCTATAAGTTGAGTAAGCAAGGTCACTGGTTTTCTTTCGAGAAGCGAAGTGGTAAGGAGAGGAAGGTTTATTTTCGGGAGATTCTGACCGGACTGAAGGGTTGGAAGAATGATTTTTTCTTGATAGATAGGCGAGCGGTCCCCTTTGCCATGCCCTGGAGGCATCATGATTCTGATATTTCGGATCCATATCCGAATGGCGAGTTCAGCATTGCGGATGCGGAGAAGCTGGCCGCAAACATAATTGACCTTATTCCGATTCCCAGGGGCTTTCTTTATGCCGTGGGGCTGACCTCGCAATGGGAGCATCCCGGTTACCGGGCCGCGCTTAAGGATGCCGAGGGTAAAGGTATGACTTCATTGCTTGTTTTTGTTTCTCCAATTGACTTTCGTTAAGTATGTTTGTTCCTAACTATTTCGTGCTCTTTTTCCCTTTTGCAGTTGTGTCGATGTCTGAATATCTGATCAACCCCATGGTCCGTGAGGGGTTTTCAATGGTCAAGGGCGATAAGTACCGTGAGGGTGAGTCTCACGAGTTGCACGTGACTTTTCCTGCCCCTTCGAATGCTGTTATACCGGAGAAGTCGGCTGAGGAGATGAGGGTCGAGAGGGCTGACGCACGGGTCTTGGAAGCCAAACGCAGAAAACAAAGGCAGAACGTCACCCGAGATGCTCTGCGAGCCCAGAGGGGAGCAGGGGTCAAAAAGGCGCGAGCGCGAGTTCAGCCTGGCGAGGGTAGTAGCGGTGCGACCCGTCCGGCCAAGAGGCGTAGACCAATAGAGACTCCCGTGGTGGATTTGGAGCCCGAATCACCGGAGGTCGAGGTCATCCCGAACCCTACCCCAATCCGGTCACTTCGTCCGGAAGAAATCGGGAGTCGACCGGAAGGATCAAATTTTGCCTCCGGAACTGCTGATGTTGGTAAGTCGTCTAACTGTGTTTATCCTGCACTTCTCCCATTCCCCTACACCTTTTTGATAACAATTATCTTTTTCTCCTTTCAGAGGGTCCTTCCGTACAGGCTTCTGGACGTGGCAAGGTTAGAGTCGTAGCCGAGGGTGATCCGGCCGCGGTGTTTGTCCCGGATTGGTCAGTCAGAAGAGGGGATCGTTTGAACAGAGGGGTTGTTTGTAAAGACTTGATGATGAACCTGCCCACTCCTCGAGAGGAGTTTTATTTTCAAAGCTTGGGTGACTCGGAGGCCCTTCAAAGAGGCTGGGTATTATTGGGTCGTGGTGCGGCCGCGCATTCGGACATTCTTGGCCGGTATGAGGCCCTTCTTGAAGAATATAAACAATTGCGCCGCACCCATGAGGGATGCGAGGAGGCCGCTCAAGAGGTAGAGGAGTTTCGGAAGTTGAAACACGAGCATGCAGGATGTATGGTGAGGGAATCGGATCTCAAAGGTCGTCTCTCTCAGCTGGAACAGGCGAGAGATGAAGGGAGGAGGGTTTCTTCCGACCGAGTCAAGGCCTTGGAAGCTGAGTTGAAAGATGTTGAGGACAAACTTGATATCGAGGAGGGGGAAAGTTCTAAGCTGTACAAGGAAAGGGCCGACCTGGCCGTTAAACTAGGCCAAACGGATATCGAACGTCATAAGCTGGTGAAGGAGTGCATTCCGGAAGTGGTTCGTCGGCTCTTGAACAGTCACGAGTACAAACAACGTTTGGCTGAGCCTTTTAGTTTGTCCTCCCAGTCCGGGTTCTTAGAGGCTGTCTCCGTGGGTCGTAGGCCGGAGGATGTGGCCAAAATTGTGGCCGAGATAGATGATTTGGATGTGGAGGCGGACCAAAAGTTCGATCCTTTGTACGATGGCCTCTTTTCCGCGGAATATCCGTACGTTCGGAAGGTGAGCGATGTTGCGGATAGACCCTTATCGAAAATAATGGGCCTGATGCCTGACCCTGCACCGAACGATTCTTCCGCCGAAGGTCCCTCCGCTGAAGAAAATATTCCAGAATGACCCATCCGGAAACCTTTTACCCTGTCTAGAACAATTTTTGGTGTAAGGCCCTTGGGCCGTTAGATTAATTTGTGAATAGTTAATATGATTCGGATGAATGTAATAACAAACTGTTATATCCCTAACGCCTTTCGTATGTTTGGAAGTTATGTAATGTCATGTTTGGCTACTCCTCAAAAGGCTTTTCCTTTTTTCTTTTTTTTTATTCATATATGTTTGCAATACGTTACCTGCGCCTTTCAGCAACGAGCTTTCCGCCTTGACCGCATGGTTGTTTCCTTTGTTAGGTGGTCGAAAGCCATGGATGCTAATTTACTGAGTATATCGGCTTTCTGGTTCTGCGCCCTTGGGATATTTTGGATTCTGAACAGATCGAAGTATGCGATCTGCTCTTTGGCTTTGGCTAGGTATTTTATCATGTTGTCTTTGGATGCCACGAATTCCCCGTTGATCTGGCTTGCTACCAAATTGGAGTCCACTCTGACTTCCAATATCCGGATTTCCATCTTTCGAGCGACCCTCAACCCTGCAAGCAAGGCTTCGTATTCCGCTTCGTTGTTGGTGCTCTTGAAGTTTAGCCGGATAGCATAGGTGTACTCCGTTTGATCCGAACTAATCAGTACCAGGCCTGCTCCGGCACCTGACTTACTGGAGGCTCCATCGGTATACAACACCCATTGTTCTTGATTGGAGATGTTACATATCTCCTTACCTTCCTCTTTCGTGTCATGACCGGATGTCCCCATGGGTATTTCTGTTATGAAATCCGCGAGGACTTGTCCTTTGACCGCGCTTCGGGGGACATAAGTGATGTTGTAAACTCTTAATTCCACGGTATATTTGGCCATCCTCCCGGATGCTTCCGCCTTATTCAGTATTTGCTTGATGGGCTGATCGGTAATGACTTTTATTGGATGGGCTTCGAAATACCTCCGAAGTCTTCTAGACATGTGCAGCAGGGCTAGAGCTAACTTCTCGACCGGAGCATAATTCTGTTCGGCCTCGTGTAACGTTCGGCTAACATAATGTATTGGGATTTGCTTCCCTTCCCTTTCCACCAAAAGCACTCCACTCATTGCCCCTTTCGATGCCGAGAGGTACGCGTATAGGTCTTCTTTTGGCCTCGGAGTTGCCAGGTAAGGAAGTTCGACGATCATCTTCCTCATTTCTTGAAAAGCTTCTTCGGCCTGGTCCGTCCATCGATACTCGTCCTGATTTTCTTTCGTAATATTCCTTAACGTCTCAAAGAATGGGAGCGCTCTCTCTGCTGACTTGGATAGGAACCGGTTCAAAGCTGCCAGCTTACCGCTTAAACTCTGCATCTCTTTGAGCGATTTCGGGGACTGCATGTCCACAATAGCCCTTGTTTTCTTCGGATTTGCCCTAATTCCTTCGGATGTCACCATGTATCCCAGAAATGTTCCTTCCTTTACCCCGAAAGAGCATTTCTTGGGGTTCAACTTCATATTGATTCTCTGAAGGTTATCGAACGTTTCCGCTATGTCGGCCAGCAACTCCTTTTCAGTCTTGCTTTTTATTACCATATCATCTACGTAAGGTTCGAGATTTCTTCCTATCTGCGACCGGAAGGCTGAATCCACTAACCGTTGGTACGTGGCTCCAGCGTTCTTTAATCCAAACGGCATTTTGGTGTAACAGTACGTCCCATGCTCGGTGTAGAAAGCTGTTTTTTCCTCGTCCTCTTTGGCCATTTGCACTTGGTGGTATCCTTTATAAGCATCCAAGAAACATTTGTACCGGAATCCCATAACTGACTCTATCTTCCAATCAATGTCGGGTAGCGGGTAGTAATCTTTTTGACAAGACGAGTTAAGGTTTTTAAAATCGATGCACATCCTCCAACTACCGTCGGATTTCTTCACCAAAACTGGGTTCGAAATCCATGTAGGGTATCGCACCGGCTGAACTATTCCAGCCTTTACCCACTATTCCACCTCTTTGGCTATGGCCTGGTTCTTTTCGTCCGAGTAGGTTCTCTTCTTCTGTGCCACCGGCCTATCTTGGACGTTCACATTTAGCGTGTGTTCGGTAATCCGTCGGGGTACCCCCGTCATATCCGCAGGTTCCCAGGCGAACACATCCTGATTGTTTTTTAGCAGCGTGATTAGCTGTCTTCTGCATTCCGAGGAAAAATTTCCTCCGATGGTTACCAGCTGGTCCGGGTAAGCCGGATGTACCATTATTCCTTCCGTTTTCCTCGGAGCTTTCTCTGTTACGTCGGCACTCTGAGGTTCCTTCCTTGCTCCTTTCTCAATCATCTGTTTCACCTCCAACTTGCGGCATTCTGAAACAATTACTGACTGGGTGACTAAGGTCGCTATGCCCTTAGGGGTGGGGAATTTCATCATCGAGTGGATAGTTGAAGGAATGGCCCGTAGCTTCTTCAAACCCGAGCGCCCCGGAATAATGTTGTATGGAGAAGGAGGTCTTATCACGGCAAATTTCATCATAGTCCGATGCAATAAACCTTGGCTCCCAAAACAAACTTCCAATTCGATCTTCCCTAATGGCTTTATGAACTCCCCCGCGAATCCTATCAATGGAGTGTTGGTTTCTTTCAGTTTGGCCTTGATTGAAGGGCACAAGTGCTCGAAACAGTGTTCATACATTACTTCAACCGAAGCACCCTGGTCTACATAGATCCTCCGTATAGTATAACCCTCCACTTCGGCTTCAACTATCAAAGGTTCGTCTGACACGTCCCCCGAAAGGATGGCCGAAAAACTGATCGGAATATTCATCCATTCCTCCTCGGCGTCTATCATTTTCCTTTTTAAGTGTGTAGGACCAGCCATTTCGGCCTTTGGGTAGATCGAGCAGTTGGTCCCACGGATGGCGCCAATTTGTTGAAGTAATTTCTTGCAATCACTTCGGACAAATAAAGGAGGCCTTTCGGCTGAACTGGATTAAGGTTCTTCCGAGAGGCTTGTGTATCGATCCCTTTGGTCTCCAAGGATCCTTCGGTATCTGCACACAACAATACGCGTTAGGCTCGCCCCGGGTGTTATCCCAGGACCCACCTCCGGCGTGAGAGTAAGTATCGGATATGCCGAAAGGCTATCAACAGTTATAGATTGTAAAATGCGTGTTAAAAGATCCCCCTTAAAGTAGTAAATGGGCTGGGTATTTATAGTACCCAGCCTTGGTACCTGTGATGGCGGCGCCGGATTTTCTGGGAACATGTCTTGGACATAATCCCGTGAATCCTGGGATTATGTCTGCTGCTGCCATCTGTCAAAAGGTATTGCCACTTGTCCTGTTGTTGACAGCTGTTTTATCCGAACAATCTAGGTGCCTTCGGGCCATTGCCGGATGACCTTGCTTCTTCCGGCGTCCGGACGAGTTAAGCCGTCCGGACACATACGCCAACAGGGAATAAGTTGGGTCGATTAGGGTTTAAGGACCCCCTAGGCCGATCGGCCAAACCCACTTGTATGGGTTTCTAGATCCTTCTAATCCTCTAATTTCACTAACGGTCCTTCCTTTATTCCCTAATGGTCGTTAGTCAATTCCGTTAATTACTTAACGTCCGTTAGTTATCATTTCGTGTCCAAATAATTAAAATACATAATTATTATATATATTAATTATTTACTTGATCATTCAGACGTAAAGTGTGCAATCCCTCGGTCCCGTGTTTGAATCTAGACATACACGATTAATATTTTTTCATTAACTCTAACAGCTCCCACTTGGAAATCTATTAAAAGTGTAATGACATTGGTTAGCGTCTAGCAACATGCCAATGCCCCTAGTACAACTCGGGTGGTGGTCTCCTGGAAAAACCATTTGATGATTACTCATCATACTTATGCTTTTGTTTCTAATATCACATTAATAAAGATATGGATCTAAGTTATTCTTTATTAATAATTCTGTTTCTCGTTGTTTATGATTAAATAAGATTACCAAATCTTCTGAACCATTCAGGGGAGATCATGGGTGTGGCCACACAAACATCTTACTAATCCTACGAGGGGCCCAGTAGTATTAAACTCCAAATAAATTTGAAGGAACAAATTCTATCTTGACTACGAGCATAACCCATGCACTTCGCAACGCTTTCGAAAATAATCCGTATAGCTACCAGTTACGTATAGCGTTAAATTGAATTACAGAAATGCACTACATGCATGACAGTTATCTGGCATCTCAAGTCTGAGGATAACTATATACACATGATTTACTTAATGACAAGATCCATAAAGTAAACTCATGAAGTCGGGATAAGTCCTATATTCAAATATTTGAATATCATGTGAAATTGGTATGACAACGCATCAATATACTTTCAAGTATATTATACCAATACTCAGATTTGTCTTAGTTTAATGATATTCCCATATCATTAACCGACAACGGACAGTTTAGAATATATAAATATATTAATGGATTATAAACATGCAAATATAGGATATATTATTAAGAAAATGATAAACAAACATAACAATTTATTTTATTTCATTAAAATAATAATTGTTTTACAACATCCCATTATCCAAACACTAATCACAGATATGCATGAAAATATCAGCTAAACGAAGTCCTATGCCTTCAGAAAGTTGTTTAAGCTTTCCACCGGGTAGAGCCTTCATTAATGGATCTGCTAAATTGTCATCTGTGTGAACTTTAAGTAATTCGATCTCGCCTATCTCCACTTGTTCTCTAACATACCGGATCGGGAAATGTCTGGTGCCCTTCATGATTCCAGGCTCATTAGCAAATGTAATTGCGGCTGAGTTGTCACAATACATTTTTATAGGTCTTTCGATTGAGGGCATAACTCCAAGCCCTGAAACGAACTTCCTAATCCAGACTGCTTCCATTGCAGCTTCTGAGGCAGCAATATACTTACTTTCTGTTGCAGACATCGCTATAGTACTCTGCTTCTTGCTCTTCCAATCCACAGCAGCTCCATTGACGACAAAGACATAACCCGTCTGTGACTTCGTATCATCTTTATCACACTTCCAGGATGCATCGCAGTAACCTGTTGCACACAGCTCTGTGATGAACTCAAATAAGTACATTTTATCATTATCATTTATCTTGTTTATTTGACTTGTTTTATTAAATTATATATGAGAATTGATACGTTAATATTTACTTTTGTAATTCTCAGGTAAAAACAAGTATTGTGTGAAACTTGGCGATTTTGGACTAATTATGGAGCAAAACAAGCAAGATGTTAAGAGTCTACTGAAATGTACAAGATCAAGATCATTCTGCTCCAGATACGCCGCAACATACTTCTTACATACGGCGCATCACTATCAAGATTTCACAAGTCATAATCCAAGACGGCAAAGGACATGCGCCGCATAAGAGAAATGGAGTTACGCCGCATCTTAAGGCGGTGTACGAATATTCCTGAATATATTAATCTTGGACCCCACGCGAAGTTAAGTCAATGCGCCGCATCTACTTATCCTATGCGCCGCATCTAACCCTCAGACAGAAACTATAAATACCCCAAAGGTCAGACGAATTTCGAGAGTTTTTGAGGAGGTTGGACAGTGCAAGATACAGCTGAATTCAGACGTGTTAGCAGCACAAGACACACCCTAAACGAAGATACAAGAGCTGTAAGAAGGTCCTGCATGTATTCAATTCATTAAATAGTTTTGTTTTATTGTATTAGTACACTTTAATTCATCAGGATTGATGGGCCGATTCCATGTGACTACGGAAAATCATGGGCACCCCTTAAAATTGCTTTCCCATTAATTAAAGTTTATATGTCGATGTCTTTGGTGACTTTTATTAGTGCATTGATAACCTCTGTGTCTAGCTGAGCATTGCTTGGGTCGCCATGCCCCTTCCCCGCCCGTCTATTCTAGCGTATACGAAACGTGGGCATCACAAATGCTCAATATTCTAGGATAGTGGGATAGACATAAGTGATCATTAAGGGTTTACTCGCCGATAAGATTAGAGCCAACGAAAAAGGGTTAATTATATACACTTCATATAAAACTAGCAATAAAACAAGTGACAAGCTACTTAATTATCAGGACAGGTCTTCTTATTGTCTCAAGTATCTATCTGTGTACGTGTGTGCTAATCGCTGATTCGTGCTCATTAGTTTAGTTTTCTATTTAATTATAACCAAACCGTGCCAGTCTCTCAGGCTGAACCCCCTTGCGTTAGATTAGGATTGTATAGCTAACTTAAGATATTAAAATACTGATTAGAATAACTAGATAATACGTTCCACTCTTAGTGATCGACACTCTACTTACCATTATATTCATACTGACCGGGTACACTGCTCGTTAAAGTGTGTGTTTTATTGATAAGTCGGCTAAATATAAATTTAAAACTTGAGTAGGCATTAATACTGCTAAAACCACAACGACATCACGCGCGCACCAAGTCTTTGGAGCCGCTACCGTGGATATAAAAGAATTAGAGCAATACACACGCACATCAAGTTTTTGGCGCCGTTGCCGGGGAGTGAATTGTTATTATCTGTTAATTTGATTAGTATTTTAATTAGGTTTTTCGTTTTAATTTTTAGATTCTAACCACTAACCCTGTTGTATATTAGATAAATTGCATTCATTGTATTATTTGCATATTTTCAGTTTTTGTGTGTTTTTATTTTCTTTAATTTTTGTTTCTTTTTATTCGTTTTTATTTTTTGTTTTTCTTTTCGGTATTTTTCTGCATTCTGCTATCGTTGTATTGTGCTGATACAAACGATACGGCGCATCTATTTTCATAGATACGGCGTATTGCGTTTAATTTTTATAAAATACAACGCGCTTAATAAATTCGATACGACGCATCTTTCCTCAAGATACGGCGTATTGTGTTTTTAATAAGAAATTTTTCTAAACGATAACGCCATACGACGCATCTGTTTTCACAGATACGGCGTATTTTCGATTTAAATTAAAAATAGTTTTCGAATTATTAAACAGATACGACGCATCGATTTCAATCGATACGGCGCATCTACTGAATCAAAAATCTGGTATTTTGAAACGTAACGAAAATACGGCGCATTAGCTTTTGTTAATACGACGCATTTAATTTTAATAAATATAATCGATTTTTGATAAATTAAATCTGATACGGCGCATGCTAAAATTATAAGCGGCGTATCTATTTTCTGAATAAAAGTCAGATTAAAATTTTAACGATTATAATATACGGCGTATCCAACTTTCTGGATACGGCGCATCGTCTACAGATATCAGCAAATTTTATTTTACTTTGATTGTTTCACTCTTCTTTTGCACGAGTAAGTTTTATTTCAGGAAGATGGACGATCCGGATATTACAATGGAAGAATATATCAAGCTTATAGAGGAAAGAGCCTTGAGCAATAATCAGGTGTATGATTGGAAAAGAGCAAGATATGTTGCACAAGTCATTGAGACGAAAGAAATCACTATTGAAGAATACTTGATTTTAGGACAAGAAAAGTCAAGGAAAGAAAGAAACAAATTGCCGTTTCAACACACTTGGTGTATGTCAAATGATGATGAGGAGGAGTCATATACCGTGAAACCAATTCCGGCAATTGTTATTGATAGTACTTTTTCTCCGAAGATTGCACAAGATGATGTGTATACGGAACCCTACGAAGAATATTCTGCAATCGTATTACCACCATTAGACAATCCATCGGATGAAGATGAAAAGTATTCTAATTTTGATTTCGAACCATTTGACGCCATAGTTTATGATGACATACCTCAACCAGATTTTGACCCAACGAGAGATTTTGAAGAAATCTGGGATTACTTATTTAAGGATGAAATTCGGGACGATTATGAAATTGCAAAACCACTAGTTGAAGATGGAGATTCACAAGATGAATTGGAGTCACTTACAACACAAAGTGGTACAAATTTATTTAATATTATTAATCCCGTTGCTAATAATCTTGCTAGTTTTCCTAAACAGGTTGCAAAACAAAAAAATGATGAGGTCAAATTTATTACACTACCTATTGAAGCACATGAAGCACCTGTGATCAACCCGTTTTTGGTGGAGCTCGAGGAAGAGTTTGGTGATGAGCTCTTAAACATTGCTATGATTGATGAAGATGATGATTTCGACCCTATGAAGGATATAGAGGAACTCGAACTTTTACTTGCTAAAGACCCTTTCTCATCTTCTGCGGAAGTCAAGGGACGCCTTACTACCAAAGAGACTAACCAAGAAGAAAGGAGACTCATTTTTCCTCAACACACTACTCTTTCAGATGGAATGGTCAAGTCATCCAATTTATCAACCAAACCGGGTGAGGTTAGGAAAGATGTACATATATTGCCAAGGTATGATCTTTATTTATTTCTTCCATCTTTACTAGCAAATTTACACTCTTTTCATGTTTATTGCTATTATCACCCGCACTTGATCCCAAGTGGGGGGAACAACACCTTAATACACAGTAAATAAAGGTAGAGTCAGGCTCGTGACTCGAACAAAAACAAGCGCTTCGTGGGAGGCAACCCATGCTTATCTTTTATTTTCTGATTTTGTATTGAGTCTGTCAGACCTGTAGAAGATACGGCGCATCTCAATCCTAAGATGCGACGCATCACCTGCACTGGTCATATCTTATTTAATTTTATGCATTTTTTATTTTTGACTTTAAAACTTTCTGTCAGTTTATTTAATGCGGCGCATCCCTGGGTAAGGATGCGACGCATCTTTTATTTTATTTCGTATTTATTCCAGGCTCGATACGGCGTATCTTTTTCCATAAGATACGGCGTATCGACTGACCTGATGATTTTCATTTTAATTTTTTAAGTTTTATTTTTACTAACTACTAATGTATTATGCAAGTTTGAACCTTCTTAACTCAAGTGTGTTAAAGTCTGAATGGTATTATAGATTCCTGCATTTCTGTGGATACATCATTTTTGAAGCTTAAACGTTATCATCCACAAGAAAGTTGATTTTTGCTCTTATACGAATAATGGAGGATCATACCGAGCAAATCTCAGGGGAGTTTTTCTGTTCTAATTCTTTTATTTTCCAGTTTTTAACCTTTGACACAAACAACGAGGACGTTGTTTAACTTAAGTGGGGGGATTGGAGAATTAGAACACTTACTTGTCCTAAACTTTTTCAAAATATGCTTAAAATGCGCTTAATATATCAAAATTAAAATTTTTAGCATGTTTTTGTTTAAAGTCTAAATTACATAGCTGCACACATAACATTATTTTCAAAAATTGTGAACTTTTCAAAATTCACAAATCTATGAGTGTGCCGGTGACTTGTAAACTTTAGAACTTGGCTTGTATACTATTCGAGACCACCATAATAAGTATTATCTATATAATTGGAATGACTTGTCTAAATTGGTAAATTTCTATGATTACACCCAAATAGCCTTTATATGTTATGTGATATTAACTAACTACATTGGTTAGTTAACCCCCGTATAAACCCTTTTGTTACTCTCACTTTTAGAGTAAGATACCCCTAGAAAAACACTCAGAGCAATTCCTTTCGTTTCTTACACCTTTGTTATAATGTTTCGTTACACCCTTACACCTTAGCCTACCCTGTAGATTAAAATCCGTGGTTGGTTAATTGCTTTAGGCAAAGTGTGTTTCCTTACATTACCTGTGTTCGCGTGCGTAATTCATTATCTTTGGTTGAGTCAGGAAATTGCACAATGCAATTGGTATGAAAGTAAATATTGTATATCTTTGAGTTTATTTTTCGTGTGTTTACTACTTTCGCTATTACAGTTATTTCTGAAAGTATGAAAATTATGGAAAAATTATCCGGAAAAATAGTGATAGAAAAGTTGTGAAATTTTACACATTTTATGATGTCAAAAAAAAAAAAAAAAAAAAAAAAAATCGAAAAAAAATAGAAAAGAAAAAGAAAAAGGAAAAGTTGGAAGTTTGTTTTAACCAACTTATGTAAAGTTTTGTATTAAGTGGTCGATATCACCACTATTTGTTGTATATTATATTTATGGATTGAATGGGAGTTGGCCGTTATGGGAACGCCAACTAAGGTTTATTCTTTGATTGAGATTTTATTGAGTATAATTCGTGTCTACCTAAAGCGTGTGTTTCAAGTGTTAAAGCGTGAGTTATTCAATGATATGAGTCTTATTCATGGGATGGTTGGGAAAATAATTTACCACACTTAGGATTTTAATTTATCTGTTTTGTTTATTTTTCATTTTACACCAATTTGTATCCCAAAAATTATCCATACCCTACATCATTCTTTATCCAAACCTTTGATTTATTGAGATTAGGGATTTGAGCAATCTTAAGTATCGTAGTCGTGGATTCGGCTATGTATTTATGATTTTGTCGCCCTTTTTGATATAATATTATTGGTAAAGATTACTTGGTCCTATCTTTAGCCTATTCGAGTTAAGGATTTGAGCAATTGCAAGTATCGTGGTCGTGGATTCGATCATGTATTTGTGATTTTGTCGCCTTTTCTGGATTTTGAGATCGATAGAGATTAAGAAGAATGATCAACCCTTAACCATCAAACCCTTTTTACCGCTTTATACTTGTTATTCCTTAGCTTTAGTGGGGGAGATGCGTATACTTGCCAAGCTTATGATAGAATATTCGTCACGACTGGACAGTTAAACGATTAGATTTGCTTTTATCAAAATATTTTATTTTATTTCTAATTCGTTAAGTGTTTGGTTGTGCAATTATGACAAAAAACGAATACATGCTTAAATATAAAAATAAATCCTAATATCTTTTAGGATACATTTTCATAAGATTTATTCTAAGGTTTACTTGGGGACAAGTAAAGTTCAAGTGGGGGGATATTTGATGAACTCAAACAAGTACATTTTATCATTATCATTTATCCTATTTATTTGACTTGTTTTATTATATCATATATGAGAATTGATACGTTAATGTTTACTTTTGTAATTCTCAGGTCAAAACAAGTATTATGTGAAACTTGGCGATTTTGGACTAATTATGGAACAAAACAAGCAAGATGTTAAGAGTTTACTGAAATGTACAAGATCAAGATCATTCTGCTCCAGATATGCCGCAACATACTTCTTATATACGGCGCATCACTATCAAGATTTCACAAGTCACAATCCAAGACAGCAAAGGACATGCGCCGCATAAAGAAATAAAGGAGGCCTTTCGGCTGAATTGGATTAAGGTTCTTCCGAGAGGCTTGTGTATCGATCCCTTCGGTCTCCAAGGATCCTTCGGTATCTGCACACAACAATACGCGTTAGGCTCGCCCCGGGTGTTATCCCAGGACCCACCTCCGGCGTGAGAGTAAGTATCGGATATGCCGAAAGGCTATCAACAGTTATAGATTGTAAAATGCATGTTAAAAGATCCCCCTTAAAGTAGTAAATGGGCTGGGTATTTATAGTACCCAGCCTTGGTACCTGTGATGGCGGCGCTGGATTTTCTGGGAACATGTCTTGGACATAATCCCGTGAATCCTGGGATTATGTCTGCTGCTGCCATCTGTCAAAAGGTATTGCCACTTGTCCTGTTGTTGACAGCTGTTTTATCCGAACGATCTAGGTGCCTTCCGGCCATTGCCGGATGACCTTGCTTCTTCCGGCGTCCGGACGAGTTAAGCCGTCCGGACACATACGCCAACAGGGAATAAGTTGGGTTGATTAGGGTTTAAGGACCCCCTAGGCCGATCGGCCAAACCCACGTGTATGGGTTTCTAGATCCTTCTAATCCTCTAATTTCACTAACGGTCCTTCCTTTATTCCCTAATGGTCGTTAGTCAATTCCGTTAATTACTTAACGTCCGTTAGTTATCATTTCGTGTCCAAATAATTAAAATACATAATTATTATATATATTAATTATTTACTTGATCATTCAGACGTAAAGTGTGCAATCCCTCGGTCCCGTGTTTGAATCTAGACATACACGATTAATATTTTTTCATTAACTCTAACAGCTCCCACTTGGAAATCTATTAAAAGTGTAATGACATTGGTTAGCGTCTAGCAACATGCCAATGCCCCTAGTACAACTCGGGTGGTGGTCTCTTGGAAAAACCATTTGATGATTACTCATCATACTTATGCTTTTGTTTCTAATACCACATTAATAAAGATATGGATCCAAGTTATTCTTTATTAATAATTCTGTTTCTCGTTGTTTATGATTAAATAAGATTACCAAATCTTCTGAACCATTCAGGGGAGATCATGGGTGTGGCCACACAAACATCTTACTAATCCTACGAGGGGCCCAGTAGTATTAAACTCCAAATAAATTTGAAGGAACAAATTCTATCTTGACTACGAGCATAACCCATGCACTTCGCAACGCTTTCGAAAATAATCCGTATAGCTACCAGTTACGTATAGCGTTAAATTGAATTACAGAAATGCACTACATGCATGACAGTTATCTGGCATCTCAAGTCTGAGGATAACTATATACACATGATTTACTTAATGACAAGATCCATAAAGTAAACTCATGAAGTCGGGATAAGTCCTATATTCAAATATTTGAATATCATGTGTAATTGGTATGACAACGCATCAATATACTTTCAAGTATATTATACCAATATTCAGATTTGTCTTAGTTTAATGATATTCCCATATCATTAACCAACAACGGACAGTTTAGAATATATAAATATATTAATTGATTATAAACATGCAAATATAGGATATATTATTAAGAAAATGATAAACAAACATAACAATTTATTTTATTTCATTAAAATAATTGTTTTACAACATCCCATTATCCAAACACTAATCACAGATATGCATGAAACTATCAGCTAAACGAAGTCCTATGCCTTCAGAAAGTTGTTTAAGCTTTCCACTGGGTAGAGCCTTCGTTAATGGATCTGCTAAATTGTCATCTGTGTGAACTTTGAGTAATTCGATCTCGCCTATCTCCACTAGTTCTCTAACATACCGGATCGATTCCAGGCTCATTAGCAAAGGTAATTGCGGCTGAGTTGTCACAATACATTTTTATAGGTCTTTCGATTGAGGGCATAACTCCAAGCCCTGAAATGAACTTCCTAATCCAGACTGCTTCCATTGCAGCTTTTGAGGCAGCAATATACTCACTTTCTGTTGCAGACATCGCTATCGTACTCTGCTTCTTGCTCTTCCAATCCAGAGTAGCTCCATTGACGACAAAGACATAACTCGTCTGAGACTTCGTATCATCTTTATCACACTTCCAGGATGCATCGCAGTAACCTGTTACACACAGCTCTGCTTCCGGATTTCCCCCGTACACTAAAAACATTTCTCTCGTGGATCTCAAATACTTGAGAATATGTTTCATAGCAGTCCAGTGGAGTTCACCTGGGTTCTGCTGATAACGACTAGTAATGTTCTGAGCAAACGCCACATCGGGCATTGTACATCGCACCGCATACATAATAGATCCCACAGCCGAAGCATAAGGGATTCTCTTCATGCGTGCCACCTCTTCAGGTGTTGAAGCACAAGCTTTGCTACTCAAGCCATGTTCTACTTGCATAGGAAAAAATCCCTTCTTAGAATTTTGCATACTGAATCTCTTTAATATCTTGTCAATGTAAGCACTTTGGCTTAAACCAATTAACCGCCTTGATCTATCTCTAGAGATCTTGATTCCTAGAATGTATGCTGCTTCTCCCAGATCCTTCATGGAAAAACATTTCCCAAGATAGGCTTTCACCTCATTCAAGCTTGGAATGTTTTTACCCATGATCAATATGTCATCAACATATAGAACTAGGAAAATAACATCACTCCCACTAGCTTTGTGGTATACACATGGCTCATCAAGATTTTGAGTAAATCCAAACCTTTTGATTTCCTCATCAAATCTCTTATTCTATTGACGTGATGCTTGCTTCAATCCATAAATGGATCTTTGAAGTTTGCATACACGATCAGGAAATTCTGGATTCATAAACCCCTCAGGCTGCGCCATATAGATGTCTTCATCTAGGCGACCATTCAAGAAGGCGGTTTTTACATCCATCTGCCAAATCTCATAATCATAGTGTGCAGCTATGGCTATGAGAATCCTAATAGCTCTAATGTCAGCTACAGGAGAAAAGGTCTCCTCGTAGTCAACACCATATGTTTGGGTAAAGCCTTTAGCCACCAAACAAGCTTTATAGGTGTGTACAATGCCATCCATGTCCGTTTTCTTCTTGAAGAGCCACTTACTCCTAGCTACCTTAGCATTGGGAGGAAGGTCTACTTCAATCCAGACTTCATTGTCTCTCATGGATTGCATTTCCCCATTCATAGCTACCTGCCATTTATCCTTTTCAGGACGATTAATGGCAGCCCTATAACTAGTAGGTTCATCAAGATCCCCTAGTATAGTTTCCTCGCACTCTATGTTAAGACATAGACGCTCAAGAGCTTTCACTTTTCTAGCCGATCTGCTAATGGGAACCACTTCAACTTCAGGTGGAGGACCTAAACTTCCAAGTTCCACAGGAAGTGTGCTAGTGTTTTCAGAAGGTGACGTATCTTCTTGATCATTTTCAAGATCATAAACTCTCCCACTGAATTCTTGAGATATTAGATTCTCCTCAAGGAATTCATCATACCTAGCCACAATGACTTTATTCTCTGGTGGAAAGTAAAAGTAGTAACCCTTTGTTTCCTTAGGGTATCCTACGAAGATACACTTAACAGATCTCTGTTGGAGTTTATCTGGTGAGTCACGTTTAACAAACATCTCACAACCCCAGACCTTTAAGTAAGACAAGTTGGGAGCTTTTCCAGTCCATAATTCATATGGAGTCTTATCAACCTTCTTAGTTGGAATCCTATTCAATACGTGAACAGCAGTTTCAAGAGCATAGTCCCAAAAGGATAAGGAAAGAGTTGTCAGATTAAACATAGATCGTACCATATCTAGCAATGTACGATTTCTCCTTTCAGATACACCATTTTGTTGTGGAGTATAAGGAGATGTGAGTTGCTGGACAATTCCACACTCAGCTGGATAATCTTTAAACTCTTGGCTTAAATATTCACCACCTCTATCGGATCGAAGAGCCTTAATCTTCTTACCGAGTTGTAATTCTATTTCACTTTTAAAAACCTTGAATGTCTCAAAGACTTCATGTTTATGTTTAATTAAATAAACATAACCATAACGACTGTAATCATCCGTAAAGGTTAGGAAGTAGCTTGCACCGCATTTTGACACATGTCTAAGTGGACCGCACACATCATTATGTATTAATCCAAGTAGATCTGTAGCCTTTTCCATTTGATGTGAAAAAGGTTTCCTTGTCATCTTCCCAGATATGCAAGATTCGCATTTATCAAATGAATCATCATTGATATTTTGCAAAAGCCCATCATGTTGCAGCTTTTCCATGCGTTTCTTGCCAATATGTGCAAGACGACAGTGCCAAAGATAAGATGAATCCAAGTCTGTCTTGATTCTCTTATTGCTAATGCTATACACAGAATTATTTCTATTGGACACATGATTCTCCATGTCAATTTCAAACACACCGTTTATAGGAATTGCATTAAAGTAAAAAACATTATTTAAAGAAACCGAAATTCCATTATCAGTAAATGTGTGAACGAAACCATTATCCTTTAACAAAGAAACTGAAATAACACCCCTAGTAATAGAAGGTGCAAAGTGACAATTATTCAAAACTAGTATTAAACCCGAAGGTAAGCCTAAATCGAATGTCCCTATGGCTTCAACTGCTGCACGTATGCCATTGCCCACGTACAAGTATCTTTCTCCATAGGTCAGCTTCTTCGCTCCTCTAAGCCCCTGCGATGTGTTACAAATATAAGTACCACATCCCGTATCATATACCCAGGAATTAGGCTTACGAGGAAAAGAAAATAATTCAATCATAAAAATACTTGAAGTGCTCGCGACATTCCCAGCCTTCTTATTTTTATTTGAACGCAACTCCTCTAGCAGCAATGGACAATTTCTCTTCCAATGTCCAGGAGTGTTGCAGTGGTGACAAGCAGCCAAATCCTTCTTGGTTTTATCCTTCTTCTTAGGCATTGGCTGGTAGGACATAACCTGTTTACCCTTATCAGCTTTACCTTTCCCCTTCTTGTTCGCATGTTGCGGTTTGTTGGGCTTGGTAATCTTACCACCTTGTATTGCTAATACGGTAGGTGTAGGTGGCTTCTTTGACAATCCTTTCTCAAAGTCAATAAGCATTGCATGTAAATCACTTATTGTCTTCCCCGTGCAATGCATATTGAAGTTGCGCACAAAATCACAAAACAACTCCTCGTTAAGGGATCGATTGATGAGGCCAACTTGTACATCTTGCACGTAACCACTGCCGAGTGCATCCAATTGGTCCAAATAACCTTTCATTTCCAATACATGGGCACTCACAGGTTTACTAGCATCCTGCTTACACTTATGCAGAGCATCTAACACGTCATATAACTCTGCAGTAGATGGTTTCTCAAACATACGTTTGAGCTCATTGATCATGTCCATGTGACCATAGTTCTCAAATTGCTTTTGCAATTGAGTGTCCATCCCAGATAGCATAAGACAAGCCACATCATTGTGCTTCTCATACTCGTATTCTTCATGGTCTGTATTAGAAGCAGTACCAGCAGGAGCAGTAGGAAGAGCCTTACCAAGATAATCAATTCTTTTGGCCATTCACAGAACAATTCTCAAAGAACGGTACCAATCATTGAAATTCTTTGTCCCAGTCAACTTTTCTCTTTCAATCATTTGCTTGAAAGCAGAACTCATGTTGTTCATGTTAGTGTTGTCGGGTTGGGCCATTTCTACAGAAAAAAGTTCAAAAGTTAGTACTTTCGATAATTAAACTTTTCAAGAAAATTAAACACCAATGGTAAATAAAATTTAACCATTTAATTTTCACTGAAAACTAAGATCCAAATTGACATAGTTTCATCACATCAGCTTTGGCTGCTAGCAATGAAAGTACTCAACAAGGTACGAGTCGAACTCAATTGCCAATCTTCAATTGCAATTCCTAGAAGTATGGGATTTACATATTTTGCCAACCTCAGTTGCAAATGTAAGCATGTTTTATCCCCATCTTTATGCCTTGACATAGTTTCATTACATCAGCTTTGGCTGCTAGTAATGAAAGTACTCAATTAAGTTAACCAACTTAAGAAACTTTAAATTACCATAGTTTCATCACATCAGCTTTGGCTGCTAGTAATGAAAGTATGTAATTTACCCTTTGATTACCATCCTTTGATCATCACATCAGCTTTGGCTGCTAGTAATGAAGGTATGTAATCTCAGGTGTTTCCGTTTCGTTGGATGACATATAACTTAAATTAAGGGTATTAATTTTGATGTGTGTAATCAAAAATATGTACAAGGATGTCATGCATTCATCTTGTATCATATATTTCATGTAAAAAACTTTTACTCTTTACTCAGCTTAAATCAACAAAGTTTTAATTGATGGCGTTGAGAAACTTACAACTTTGCCTTAAGATGCTTCGTACATATGTGATGGTTGTACTTGGTAAGTCTAATTTGACGCACAAGCGGGCGGAGAGACAGAATTGAGTCTCTTTAAGGCCACAATTTAATGCGAAACCAACCTTAAACCAACCTTATAGTTTGTCAAAATTAGGTCCGCCTTTCGACCAATTTTGTACAGTTGCATCAATCAATTAAAAGTTTAAGATTTTAAAGCTTAAAAATTTGTGTTGTAAATTATTAAATTGCTAGTCTCGCCTGGGAGCAAATTACCGTGCAAAGCGAACCACTGTCGGCATATAAGACTTGGCAATAAATAATTTACCACATCAAAGTTTCATAGTTATTAGGTCCATTTATTTTTATATCAAAAATTACCCCCTTTTTGCTTACAATTCAATAACAATTTAAACAAAAAGGACAAGTAATTTAACAAAAAAATAAAATAAACAAACACATAATAACACATATATAATCTTAACCATTAAATCATATAGCCACATGCAAACCTTTTGATAAATCCTCTTAATAATCTCTATGTGAATTTTAATGTATATAATTACTAAAACTCCCATTGGTTTTCGAGCGCATTGTACCCAATGGACCACAGACACCAAAAAGTTGGCCGCGTAAGCTTTAATAATTATATACAACATTGCACATAACTAATTCATTAATTTAATAGATTAGGTCTTCCTTAATTTTAGATTTATCTAAAACATGTAGCACAAAAACAAAACCTAATCCATGAATTCCTTGCATGAAGAATCATGGATTATCCATGAACGTAACCCTTATCATTCAAATAAACACATAAATACAACATGTCCTAATTTAGGGTTACAAAACTAACTTTTTATTAAAAGAGGGTCGAACCCCCCCCCCCTAAATTATGATTCGATTTTTATTGTATGTTTAAAAACCCTAGAATAAAAAACGACTTAACATGTAAATCCAAATCAAGATTTGATTTTTATTATGCGTTTAGGTAATTACAATTACATGTTAAATTGACTCGTGATGCCACTATTGGAATTTAAATAACTTGACAATCAATTAAATAAATAAACACATCAAAGAGCATATAGCGGAAGCAAGATCGAATATTCAACACGTATAAAGAATTACCCAATAATAAATAGTTACATACCTTTTGATCCTAGCTAAACAAGGATCTAATCTTCTCTTCACTTCACTTGATCAAACAAATAGGATTACTGTGAAACCCCTTACCTTTTTGTTTCACAATCCAAGATGAATAACTAAAGTAAGTTATTACCGAACTCTTGTACACACGTACTATAACCAATCAAGTATTGATGCTAGTGAATGAACACGATTAACCAAAACAATTTTGTTAACTTGGAAAAAGTATGGATCGACACACTAGAATAGTGTTCGACCGGTTTTAGAACAAGAGAAGAGAAAACACAAATTTTAGGGTTATAGCAATGCACAAGGTAAAGAAACAATAACCCCTCAATTTGTATTTATAGTGAAACTTATCTTGGGGAATAAGTTGGGTCGATTAGGGTTTAAGGACCCCCTAGGCCGATCGGCCAAACCCACTTGTATGGGTTTCTAGATCCTTCTAATCCTCTAATTTCACTAACGGTCCTTCCTTTATTCCCTAACGGTCGTTAGTCAATTCCGTTAATTACTTAACGTCTGTTAATTATCATTTCGTGTCCAAATAATTAAAATACATAATTATTATATATATTAATTATTTACTTGATCATTCATACGTAAAGTGTGCAATCCCTCGGTCCCGTGTTCGAATCTAGACATACACGATTAATATTTTTCCATTAACTCTAACATATTTCTCATTGAGTATAACTTTTTGTTTATCAGTTGGCTTTATCACTTTAGTAATAATGATTAAGTTTAGAGATCAATCAATCATAAGTGAGATCATATAATTTGGTAATTTAAATCCGTGTGAAACATAATTGCTATGTAAGTAGACCATCTTTATGTTAGTCGTATAGTTTGCATAGCCCATTAGTCGTTTGTATGGGCTACGGCCCGATAGTATTATGTGTTAGGGTTACATGTCTATATATTGTAAACACCGGTTATGATTAATATACAAAACATATTATCGACCTACATGGTATCAGTCACCATAATATGATCCTGTAAACCCTACCTTCACTAAATCTGTCGATTGTTTTCTTTTACTTGGTTGATCGTTGGTTCTCATATAACCAGTCACCAAGCGTGTTATCTTAAGTGATCGTTGGCTTTGTTTGATATCCAGTCACACGTTTTAGTTTATTGATTATTGATCATTGGTGTTTAGCATATATCACCAGTCAGACTTGTGTTTGGTTACTGTTTGTTGCTTTGTTTGATAGCCACGTTTGATTTTTTTGGTTAATGATTCTCTCTTTTATTAGTTACTACACATCTGTTAACCCTAAACCTTTCCTGTGCACTTTTACGTGCCCTAACCCTATTTTCATCTACACAGTCGATCTCTACATCTAAACCCCAAGTTGTTACCATGACTATCACTGATCCTCCATCACCCGTCATCCTTCTCTCCGATAAACTCATGACCATAACCAACCTTACCAACCTCGTCCCCATCAAGTTGGATGTAGAAGAGATGAACTACTCCTCTTGGCTTTACTTCTTCAAGAACCTTTGCAAAGGATATTCTCTTTTGGGTCATATCTTGGGCAAAGGTCCGGATGACGCGACATCAAGCACTGAACTACATCCTGATGCCGAGTGGTTAAAGATTGATACGATTATCCTCCCATGGATATTCGTTACATTGTCAAAAACTCTTCAACAACGGCTTGTTGTTGAGAACCCCTCTTCGACTAAGATAGCTTCGAACCTTCTTAAGGAAATCTTTAATGATAATAAACGTACTCGCTCCATTGCTTTGAAAGGCGAGTTATGATCTTTGAAGCTTGGTGACTTAACTATTGATGCCTATTTTAGGAAGATTGAATCGTTAACTACGGTTTTGACAAGTCTTGGGCCGCCTCTAAGTAATGACGACGTTGTTACCTTTGCTCTTGAAGGGTTACCCGCCAAGTATGAAAGCGTCTCCACAATTATTGCCCATCGGGAGCCATTCCCGGATCTTAAAACGGTCCGGTCCATGCTTACTACGGAGGAGATGCGGTTGAAATATCGTGTTCAAGATGTTTTTGTTGATTTTTCTTCTTCATCACCAATGGTGTTGTTGGCCAATTCGGGTTCCAACAATCGGCGCCCTACTGCTTCCATGGACAAGGTACACAAACCATGTTTCATCTTTAATAAGGGTGCGTGTCATTTTGGTCAATATTGTAAGTTTTTATACAATGGAGTGCATGACAATTCTTCACTGTCACCAACTAGTAGCACGTACGGTATACAATCTTCTACTTTATCACAATCGAATATGCTTACTTTAAATAATCTGTTGGCTAAGTTAGGTTTGAATGGGGTGCATAATGTTGTTAGTTCTATTCTTAATCCTACTAATACGAGCCAACATAATAACACCACACCTTTGCCGCTTTACACTGGTCCAACGCACCCTCCACCTGGTTTTGGTTATTATTCTTCAACCCAACCCACGATACCATCACAGCAGACCCAACCTTTGTTTTATCAAACCCAAAATCCAAATATCACATGTCACGTGGGACCATCAGGTCACGTGGGTAACTTATTTCACCAGCAAGGTTATAATGGATTGGAGGGGGGGTCCAACGGGTTCATGTGCTTTGACAGGTTCACAACAGCAAGGTCATAATGGATTGGGGGGTCCAGCGGGTCACTATGGCTTGACAGGTCACCAGCAGCAGGTTCATAATGGATTGGCAGGTCCAACAAATGCTGTTGGTCAACAGCAAGGTTCAACGTTTGCTTCTGGTCAACAGGTTATTCATGGTCAACAACCGGGTCTTATTGTTGGTTAGGGTCAACTACCGGGGCAGGAAACTATTTTACCAAGTGCTTTTAATGCGGTGACACTCCAGGATCCTACCGCAGGTAACTGGAATATGGATACAAGTGCGTCCTCTCATCTTAATGATTCTGTCAATTGTCTTAGTGATGTTTTTAATTCGTGCATTTAGCCCTCTCTTGCGGTTGGTGATGGGCATTCTATTCCCGTTATCAACTCCGGCCATAGCATTTTGTCTACTCCCCATCGACCCCTTCATCTCAATAATGTCTTAATTACTCCTAATATTGTAAAGAATTTGATCTCTGTTCTTCAATTTGTTCTCGATAATTATTGTACCGTTGTGTTTGACCCTTTTGGTTTTTCTGTTAAGGAGTTTCAAACGCGTCGGGTGTTGCTCCGCTGTGATAGAAATGGAGATCTTTACCCTGTCACTCAGCCTTCAACCATTCCGCATGCTTTTCTAGCGAGTCAGTATACGTGGCATCAGCGTCTTGGACATCCAGGAAGTGAAGTGTTACGTCGTGCCCTTCAAGTAGTTCTATTTCATGTAATAAAGAGAAGTCTCCCGTTCTTTGTCATGCTTTTCAGCTTGGCAAACACGTGAAACTTCCATTTGTTTGTTCTAATAGTTTGGTTCGGTCTTCATTTGATATTGTACACTCGGACTTGTGGACTTCCCCAATTATGAGTCTTTCTGGTTTCAAATACTATGTCTTATTTTTAGATCATTATTCTCAATATGTTTGGGTTTATCCTTTAGTTAATAAATCTGATGTTTTGTCAAAATTTATGTTGTTTCGTACCTTTGTTCGCACTCAATTTAAGTGTGAAATCAAGTCTTTTCAGTGTGACCATGGTGGGTGTCACACCCCGTCAATGGCGGAAACACGAGATGTAACTGAGAAAAGCACATAGCATAACATCATAGATTCATACCTTACCTTTGTTACAACAATAGTTTACAAAACATTTCTTGTGAAATATGTCTTTTGAAAATCTTATCGTCTTGAAAACATGGTAGCATTTTATCAAATGGTCTGACTCCAATAAACGTGCTTTCAAATACTTTAACAATGATCACCTGAAAATGGTACTAGAAAATGTCAACATAATGTTGGTGAGCTCGTAGGTTTAAGAGTAAAACCACGAAGCTGTGAATATAAAAGCGTAGGAAAATAGTGAGCAAGATATCAATATAAGCACTAAATGAAACCACCATGCTCGTGACAACTGAACCTACAAAGGTTGCGAAATACAGGTTGCGAAATACAGGTTGCACAATGGGGAAAACCACCCCGATAACTGTGGGGGAACTACCCCAATAGACCTATCAACACACAACTGAAGTCACACACACAACCACACAATAAAAATCCACATCCTAGTAACATAGTGTCCATCATTCAAAACATTAAGCTATGTAACAACTTGGGTCTAACGTAATTTCACAACTCATCAAACAAGAACTGTCATGAAATTAAATTAAGAGTTGTTACAAGACTTAATGTTTTTAGTGATAAACAACAAAATAAATCGACACAAAGATGACCACACCGATTAAGTTCACATAATGTAGTCATACAACAAGGGTTCACTTCTTAGTAATATAATATCAATCATCCAAACATTAAGCTATGTAACAACTTAGATTTAACTTAATTTCACAACTCATCAAACAAGAACTGTCATGAAATTAAGTTAAGAGTTGTTACAAAGATTTAATGTTTTTGATGATAAAAAAATATTATAGAAAGGTGAAGTTAAAACACACATATTGCAATCAAACACACATATTGTCCAAAATCATGAAAAAAGTAAATCACAGCATAAAAACATTTGAACAACATTTGTACCATTTCCCCCCAAGGAAAACATATTAAAAGTGGGGCTACGAGAACTCACCTCAGTCAAGAAATGCACAACGTAACAAGTCAAGAGTAGAATAACACAACAGCAACTAGAACGTCACAGCACAACGGACTCGGCACGACCTAATAATATAAACTTGTCTTAACGTATATTCCCAAAACGTAAAAGTTTCCAAAAGTCAACTATCCCCAAGTATATGCCATTTTCAATTCCAAATTATCCTTATTAAATCCATTTACTAGTGTTTGGTATCATCGTGCGTGCAGTGGTGACACAACATTGACTCAAGTGAACACACGCCAAACAAACGACAAAAATGTAAACGGCTTACCAAGACCAACAATAACGAACCCACTGAGTTGTTGCAAATTCTCAAGTTTATTCTACTACTAACTACTCATCAAAACAAGGTCAAGGTCAAGGTCAAGTGATTAAATTTTAAAGCTTAATAAAGTATCTGGACGAATTATCGATTCCTTCTCGAATTCGTCACCTGGTACGCCTAATAATTCCTTCGACTTGATTATTAATTCAATAACTAATCACCATACTGGTAAGTCATAAGGATGGGTCACACACTAATAAATTCCTCCAACATACTTATCGGGCCCTTATTGAGCTTGTCAACCCAATAAGTCCGATAACTATGCCGGTCGGGTATATTAATGTCAACCAATCCGTAACTCAACAATAAATCATAATTACTAATATTTCCATAATTGATATCCCTCGATTCGCGTGCCCTCGAAATATTTAATAACTCTTGTTTATTCAAAACTTCCTTTTATAATTTATTGTTTTAAGCTATAACTTTCCGTTAAATATTAAATAACAACTTAAGTATTGTTAATTAATATTTCACGTATTTAACCATTATTATTAATATCATCATTTTCTAAACAAGTATTATTTCTTTTTCGAGTTATTATCCGTTTCGAGTCACGAATCCAAGTTTATATACATCTCGGGTCAACAAGTCAACTATAATATACAAAATTCCAACAAAGTCTAATATTCATTATCTTTGGCTTGTCGAGGCCACGTCGAGACTATGAAGTCTCGATGACACTTGACTTGGCTCAAATCATCACAATTTAATTATAAGTTCACGATATTAATGCCTCAAGTCCAACAACGTCAATAACATTTAACGGCCAAATCTTATGGCTCGTTATCTAAGTATCCACTTCCAAATCCAACGCAACAACAACAACAACAATATGTATCATCATAGGCCGAGACCCTATTGGTCTCGGCTTCGATTCTCGGCACCATCAAACAAACCACAACTTTAACATAATTATCCAAACCCAGTCCTAACTTCTAATTCTCAGCTACATCGAGGGTTTACCAAACCCTAAATCCGAAGCAAAACAAAATCAAATAACAACAACAATACGCGACCCAAACCTTAACCACGACTCAAGACTAGTACCACGACTTGACTCGACCTCAAAACAAGATCATTAAACCTCGGCCGTGAGCCATAGCTCACGGCACACCCACGACGTGACCAAAAATCGACACCAAACCCACAAGAAATGATACCAAACTTGCTTGTATACGTTTTTAGTTATTAAAAACAGTAAACCCACTTGTTTTTATACCCAAACCGAATCAAAACAACAAAAATAACTCGTTATACACGAGTTTGACTCACACCGAGTCACACACGCGTGTGAAAATTGTGTGTCCTACCTTCAAAACACTCGGATCTACAAGGATCTTGGTCAGAAAAAGAGGTTGGTGGCACGTAGTGATGGTGAAGGGTGATTCTTGGGCATGTACGGTGTATAGGAGTGATGGGGAGATCACAAGGATGATGATGGAGGTGGCGGTGTAACGTGGGGGTAGGCGATGGTGTTGCTCGGAGGTGGCCGGAGTGTGGCCGGAAAGTGGAGAGGAGGGGGTGGCTAATGGGTGCAAATGAGGGGATTAACCCTAAAAATGAATATAGTTGGGTTTATATAGTACTAGGTATAACACCCCAACCCTACAAGGGTAGAAGCATCACATTATGGTGGCATATCAAAGCATAAATAAACAAACGCAAGCGGAAGTCTTAACATAAATCAAAACATAAGTCAACATGACTTAAAGAATTACATAAGTTCCATAAACCAAAATGAAAGGAAACATAATCAAAGTCTAATCAATTGGTAAACATAAACCAAATCTAAGAGGTCTAGGGTAAGTCCACACTCTGCTCCTACTCTCGGCCCAAAGATATCCCCAGCTCTTAACTTGATAAACCTGCCGCGGAGAAAAGAAATGCGGATGAGCTTAAAAAGCCCAGTGAACAGATATATGATAATAGAGAACAAAAATATAAATGTAAAGTTCAAATGAAGTACAATGGGGAAACATAAGTAAGCATAATGTAATGTAAGGGAAAACATAGTGTATAGGTTAAGTAACAGAAATCTATGCAGTCGCCTGCATAAACAGGATCATAATACCACGAGCTCAGAAACATAATCATATCATAACATCATATCATAATCTTCATCAGTTACATGATGGAGTGATCAGCTCCCAGAATTGTGAAGGGCATGTATTGCACACAGTACCAATCACCAGAAATATATCGCATCATAAACATAACATAAACAGATCTAGGATGCATCCATACGCCCCTGCAGAAATCGTAATCATCGTAGCCATACATATTACATAACAAAAGGGACGGGATGAAACATCACTCGACCACCCTAGAGTCGTGCCATCGGTGCATCAATAACACGGTCATGGTACCTCCATGACTAGGAAAGCTCAAGTAACATAAGGGTTCATAAACAAGGCTCATATCATAGTTGTCATATCATAAGTAGGGCTGGCAATTTTGACACGAAACCTGTTAACACGACACGACACGACCTGTTCTTAACAGGTTCGTGTCTTAACCTTAACAGGTTTCGTGACTTAACAGGTCAGACCTGTTAAGACCTGTTAATATTCGTGTCTTAACAGGTCAGAGACCTGTTAACCTGTTAAAGACCTGTTATGATGTTGTATATATATAAGTTCTAAAATCCTAACCCTAAATATTTGTCCGCCCCCATCTTACCTACCTCTCTCTCTCTCTCCTACCTTATCTCTCCCATAAAAATATCAAATCCGATCTCACTACAAGTAAGGTGTAAAGAACTATAATCACAAAAATACCTTGAAAACAAAGCTGTAATTCCCAATAAGCAAAGGCACTGAAGGGGTAGCAATGGCCAAAAACGCCATTCCTAGGCCATAATACCATGTTTCTGCATCACACGCCGCTCATCTCAAAAGATCTGGCAAGGTATAACTTTTTTTTCTTCTTCTTTTAGTTTATATAGTAGTTATTATTCATGTCTATTGTTATTTGTAGTTTATTGTTATTAAATGGGTAGATTGTATTAATCTGCTTGTACTGTGTTAATTTTCGATTGTATTAATGGGTCCTCGTACTGTGTTAATTTAATTGGGAATGGATCTGATTGGTGTATTGAATTTGTGGGTCTGCGTTTTGTTAATGTCAGACGCAATCCACTTTGAATTCGTGGGTCATTATTATAATATGAATGTTGAATTCGTGTGTGGTGGAAGAATTGGTTTGTCGTTTGATGTTTTTAAATTAATTGGGCGAGTATAATTAATGGTTTACTATCAATTAAGGGGTTTGGTGAATATGATAATGGGGCTGATTTGTGTTTCGTACAGTATGGATGATTGATTTGTCGCTTATGGTTTAAGTTTTACATGATCTGCAGTTAAGTAGAAGAGATTTATGATTGATAAAAAGGTAGATTCAGGTTGCACTCACTCAGAGACGAGGAGGCAAAGGTTTGTAATCTGCTTGTACTAATGTTCAGTCAACTAGTATACAAAAAAAATGTTTCAATCACGAAGTTAGGTCAAAGATTTATATCTTTGGCCTATTTTCACTTCTGCTATATGGTGAATAAACTCTGTGTGTAGGGGCTAAAATGGGGAACTGGGTGCTGGAGTTAGACGTCAAGCACGTCAACAAACCAACATGCCATCATCTGTTATTTCTAGTCAGAGTATGCATCTGGGAATCATCTCTCAAGCAGACTAATGATTCACTTCAAAGTCCAGTCGAGAAGAAGCAATCTGTAAATGCTTTTTCAAGTTGCAGGGCGATTTTAGTAGTTTAAGAAGCAATCTGTAAATGCTTTATCGTGTGTTGTAATCGTTATTTTGATATCGTGTGTTGTAATCGTTATTGTGGTATCGCGTGTTGTATCATGTGTTGTAATCTTGTTTGGTGCCGACTAGAAATTGTGGATTAGTCAGATTTATAGTCGGATTTATAACCTGGGAAGATTAGATTAGTCGGATTTTGTTAACAGGTCCTTAACAGGTGCACCTGTTAATTTTTGTGTCATGTTCGTGTTTGAGAAAAATGACACGATTAGTTAACAGGTCGTGTTCGTGTTTGACCTTAACAGGTTCGTGTGACCTGTTATGCCAGCCCTAATCATAAGGTTCATAGCAAAGGTTCATAGTGAAGGTTCATATTAAAGGCTTATAGTGAAGGTTCATATCTATGGTTCATATCAAAGGTTGTAAGTCACAAAGGAAACCTTAAAGATAAGGTCAGAATATCCGTACCTTGAGTAAAGGAAAAGCTAAATAAGGAAAGGATCACAGAATGGGAAATACTCCTCTTCAGAATCTACACATGATATAGTAGTACTTATTAATAGCTTGTTTTATATGTTGTTTACTCCTTGATTTTGTTCTTATTACAAATTAGGGCATCTTTCCATTTCTAGTAACTTTCCTCTTTTAGTAACCTTTTATATTTAGTAAGTTTCCTTATTTAGTAAGATTTGGTTTAGGGTTCGGGATTATCAAGTAGGTTAAATGCACCCACACACAAGTCAACACGAAATTAAAGAGACACACCCGATACAAGAACATGCATTAGGGCACCCAACACCGAAGGAACACATTTAACACCTACGTAATACATGCATACACATTAACTGGTTTTATCACAAAATTAAGCCCACTAAACGAATTTTAAAAATGTATCAGAAGCCTAAACTAAGAATCAAAAAAATTCTCACAGGAGTCCATATGTCTTAAAAGTCTACATGAATTTTTACAGATTTTATTATTGAGTAGATACCCCCTTTCAAAAATCGTTTATGCTAACATGTCCAAATTCGGATCTGCAGATACACTTCAAAAGTATGCAAGTAAAAACCTAACCACATTACTTCAGAAAATTCTATAAAAAAATTCCAGGAGATAGAAAACATATAAAATATGATTTCTGTAAATTTGTGGCCTCTATTTTGCTACGGTTTGAAAATGAAAAATCCTAAAACCCAACTGAAATAAAAATTCTGCCAGAACAGTTTTGATATATCAACACAATAAATTCAAAAATACAACCAAATCAACTCAAATCCTTTCAAACCAATTGGAATACTTTACTAAGACCCTAAACTAGGTTTACATGTAGAATTTCAGTATTAGAAACTTAAGAAGCTCACGTTATCAAGCACACATAATCAACTATCAAAACTGCCAATCTCACAAATCCATTTTAGGCCATAGTTAGCACCATTTTAATTATTAATCATGCATACAAGCTTAAACCATTCACCCACAACTCATTTAGACATCATATTAACATATTTATAAAATCAAACCCAAGAAACAAAACACCAAAATCAATTTATGTGATCTAAATATTCAAGAACCGTTTTAACTAATCATAAACAAACCCTAATTCGTTTATCCATTTTTAATCCAATTAATAATGTGATCAATATACATGTTATTTACAGAATTAACTCATCAAAAACATATATATAAACCCCTCCTTCAAATCATTCAAGATCAACAACAATAACATCCATACGAAAGCACATAAAATAACGACACAACAATCACAATAAGCCCTAATTCTTAAGTATTAAATACGTTAGGGTTTCTAGGTTTACAAGCTTATTAAATGTGAAATCAATAGGTCTAATAAGAGTTAAAGATCACATCTAGGTTTCAAAAAAGATGATGGTTCGAATCACAGCCATATGGGTCGATTTAAAACAGAAAATTACAAGTCAAATACACAAGTTTTAGCATGCTACAATCTATGATTTCATGTAGCGTTTTTTAGGGTTAACACGTAACAAGAATAGCAGATTAATACGCGTACTATAACATGTTACTAATTAGGTTTTTGTGTTGACTATATTCAGATTCATATGCATTTGTTTGTGTCGACTTGGAAAAAGGAAAAACAAGAGAAGATGTGATGATACCTTGGCTTAGCGAGACAAAAAGAAAAGAACTAGAACCCTAGACCCCAATGAACTAATACCCATGAATCACCAGCAAAAAAACCCTCAAACTCCTTGCCCTTGAGAGAAAAATAAGCAGGAACCTATGTGTTTTAGTTTTGCTTCATATGAATGAAAAGAAGGGAGGATGAACCGGATTTTAGGGATAGAAAAGGGAGGAGCGTGACTTAAGTTTGGAAAGGATTGTAATTGCAATCAAATTATGATAATTGTTTGGTCTTGATTGAGAGAATTAAGGGCTGAATTTTATCTCTATTTAACTTGTACAAATCGTGTATATATTGATCCATATGGGGCGTACAAGGCTTGAAGACTAGGAAAGTTTTTATAACTTGTAACAAATGTTATTATTGTGTATGACTTAGGTTAGTTTACATTAATTGTATTTAGGTCCATAGCATATAGTTTTAGGTCTTTAATTATAATGTGTAATTTCTAATTATAAGGTAATGTTTTTAAATGACATATAGTTACATTCTCATACTTAGGTTAAAATGTATAATGTTCTTGTATAATTAATTGTATGGTCTTATAAATTCAAAATTTTTGAGGGGCAACATGGGAATTTGAAATGAATGGAAATTTAGGGTTTTACACTAGGGCTTCAAGTAAAACCCTAGTGTCCCCCAGGGACCTAAACCGAGACTTTTGTTATACTTTTAATAAAACATTATCGAGACCAATTTGAGTGCCGAAACATTTTTCCGAGTATTTCTAATTTATTCCATTGATCTTAAAACTATTTTTCCAATAAGATTGACTATAAATACGTCCATGTTCGTTTAGCACGTCAGAAATCAACATTTCTCGTATTATTAGGTTTAGACTCGTGCCGATTCGCGTTGCGTTCTAACTCAAGTTCTACGGGGCAAGTTCACATATCAAATAACAATATTCCAAGATCAAATATCATAAAATCTAACGGGTATCTAGGTTTCAGTTATCATATCCAATCGTTACGCAGTGTACACTAATTCCCAAATTACCGGTTGTCACAAATAGTTTCGAGTTTTTATGAACAAGTATTGCCCCAAAAATGCCGGTTGCTACAGTGGGGAATTTGACAACCACATTTTTCATAAGATACTTGCTGATAAAGGGATTCAATTTCATTTTTCTTGTCCTCGTACCTCTCAACAAAATGGGAAATCTGAAAAGATGATTAGAACTATCAATAACCTTATACGTACCTTATTATTTTAGGCTCATCTCCCTCCCAATTATTGGACTGAAGCTCTTAATATGGTTGTTTATCTATTAAATATTTTACCCTCGCGTGCCATTGATAATGAAGTCCCATTTACTCGCCTTTTTGGATCAACCCCTGACTATAGCCGCTTACGTACTTTTGGGTGTCTTTGTTATACACATATTGATACTAATAACAAACTGGGCGCTCGGGCCACACCTTCCATTTTCTTAGGTCATGCCACCAATCATCGTGGTTATCGTTGTTTAGATTTGAACACAAATAAAATTATCCTTTCACGTCATGTTACTTTTGATGAGACTGTTTTCCCATTTGGCTCAAAGACACCCACCGCCAGTCCTTCTTATGATTTCTTGGATGACTCGTCTAATGTCATTTCCAACATCATAAGATCGTCTCCCACCACTTCACCCAATGTTCAAACTGATCCTCAAGATGTCCCTACCATTATAACCCCACCACCTACATTAGATGCACCCATTGAACCTCTAAGCCCAATTTCACCACTGCAACACCCTCCAAATACTCCCATTTCCATACCATCACAGCCGGCTTCCGTTTCTGTTTCCCCAGATCAACCAACCCAACCTGTTAACCCGAACCCAGTTTCGATTCACCCCATGGTCACACGTTATCGTGTCAGGACTAATCGTCCCACTCGGCATTTTACTCTTCATGCGTCTTATGTTTCTCCGTTACCTAAGTCATATAATGTTGTGTTTAATGATCCCAATTGGCAAAATACTATGTGTGATGAGCATGATGCACTTATTAAAAATAAAACTTGGACTCTTGTACCTAAACTTGCGGATGCCAATATTGTTCGGTGTATGTGGTTGTTTTGGCACAAGTATTTAGCAGATGGTACCCTTAGTCGCCACAAAGCTCGCCTTGTTGCGAATGGCAGCACTCAGATCGAGGTTGTTGATGTTAATGAGACCTTTAGTCCGGTTGTTAAACCTGGCACTATTCGGATAATTCTTAGTTTGGCTATTTCTCGACATTGGCCAGTACATCAGCTAGATGTCAAGAATGCCTTTCTACATGGTGATTTGGCTGAGACAGTTTATATGCATCAGCCACCTGGGTTTCGTGATCCTGTTCATCCTGATTATGTCTGTTTATTGCAGCGGTCTCTCTATGGTCTTAAGCAGGCTCCTCGGGCTTGGTTTCAGCGGTTTGCTACTTTTATCACTAGGGTTGGGTTTGGTCATAGTCGGTGTGACTCATCATTATTTATCTATCGACAGGGGACGGACACTGCGTATTTGTTACTCTATGTTGATGATTTTGTTCTGACTACTTCGTTTGAGTCTTTGTTACAGCAGATTATTGCTTTGATTCATCAGGAGTTTTCTATGACGGATCTGGGTTCGCTTAACTATTTTTTAGGGATTTCTGTTACACGTGATTCTACAGGGACGTTCTTATCTCAACGTAAGTATGCTACTGAAAGTATCGAGCGGGCTCATATGGTTGGTTGTAACTCCATTAGGACACCTGTTGATACTGAGTCTAAACTGGGTGATGATGGTGATCTGGTTTCTGATCCTACATTATACCGGAGTCTTGCTGGTTCTCTATAGTATCTTACTTTTACTAGACCTGATATTTCTTATGCAGTGCAGCAGGTTTATCTTTTTATGCATGATCCTCGGGAGCCTCATTTCTCGGCTCTTAAGCGGATTTTGAGGTATGTTCGGGGTACATTAGACTATGGATTACAGTTGTTTTTATCCTCTACTTCCTCATTGGTTGCTTATTCGGATGTTGATTGGGCTGGTTGCCCTACTACTCGGAGATCGACTTCTGGCTATTGTGTTTTTCTTGGAAACAACCTCCTCTCCTGATCCTCTAAGCGTCAACCGACGCTTTCTCGTTCTAGTGCAGAGGCAGAGTATCGTGGTATTGCCAATGTTGTTGCTAAGACCTGTTGGTTGTGGAACCTGCTACGTGAGCTGCATACGCCTTTGTCTTCCGCTACGCTTGTCTACTGTGATAATGTTAGTGCAGTATACTTATCTTCTAATCCGGTTCATGATGAAGCGAAAAGTGTACCGCTTTTAGGGGGTCATTTAAGCCCTAAATCGTATTTATTTGATCAAATATTGCCCTAAATCGTTCCTTTTGTCATTTTAGGTACTTTGGAGAAGAAATCTGGAAAAAGAAGCATTTTGGACGTTTTTGGAGCATAAAAGTGAAGAAAACGACAAAGTCTCCAAAGCTGCTGGAAAAGTACACTTGACGGCGTCAAGTATTGCTCTTGACGGCGTCATGGCTTGGCAAAAGAAGTGGATATGAAAAATACACGTGACGCGCCAGAGAGTTTTACAATGAAAAGTCTGACGGCGTCACCCTTTAAGGTGATCAAGGCCATCACGGTTTAAGCTAAAGAGAGACGGCGTCAAGCCCTATTCTGACGGCGTCAACCCTTGATAGGCCAGAGCGGATTTTGGAGGATTAAAAAGGCACGGCGTCAGGAAGACCATCCGGGAACCCTAGCCACGGCGAGGTGACGGCGTCAAGATCTATAACGTGACGCCTTCAGCCACTAAGTTCTATATATAGTTTTGCAATTTTTAGTCATTAGTGTGCAACTTTGTGAGGAGAAACCCTAAGACGAATTTCTGCCATTTTTAAGGGTTTTATACCCTTGGATCTCCCATGTTTAATTGAAGATAAGTAATCACTTAATCAATCAATATGTCTATGTGTTGTTTGATTATATCTTGTTCTTGTCTTTTAATTAACATGCTAGGCTAGATTTATCTTGTGTTTGCTTAGATCTAATGAAACCTAACTATTGATTATTGGTTATTAGTGTGTTATTAATTGTATTGGATGATTGTTTATCGATGTTAGGCTTAAGAAAACTGGCTAACCTCCTATACGGTAACTTGCTTGAACGTCTTAAGAAACATGAACCAATGCGTACTAAGGTTTTTATGGTTGTATTTAATGCATGAGCGAATTCTAGTGATCCCATGTTAGGAGCTTCTTAGCCGGCTCGACATAGGAGTGAAGTAGGAGCTTGTAGAGTTGGGGAAGTACGTACGCCACCCCACGATTGGTATTAAGGAATACACCCGTCATCCACGCAATTAATACACACTAATCAACCGGTAAAAGATAGTTAGGGAGTAAGGAAATCTAAGTAAACACATTTCTCCCCATATAAGTTACACAACCTTTTCATTTTCAGTTATTTTATTTTATTTGCATTTGTAGTTATTTGGGTTAGTTGACTAGCAACTAATTCCGCCCACTCCTTCAAACCCGAGATTTTACTTGCTTTTATAAAAATATAAAAATACAAAAAGAATCTTCCCTCACCCTTAGACCTATTAGAGTAGTTTTTCAATCCTAACGACACTATTCCCCTAGAGAACGATCAATCCCCCGGTACTTGCCACTTCACTATACTACATCGGTCAGGTACACTGCCTGGTGGGGATTGCAAGCCTCTTGAGATCCCTCGAGAGGTAAAACCTGTTGTAAGGTCGCAAAACCACGCATCAGTTCAGCATCAACGTACGAAGCATATAGAGATTGATATTCATTTTGTACGGGATTTGGTTGCTGCTAGTCAAGTAAGAGTTCTTCATGTACCGTCACGTTATCAGTATGCAGATATTTTTACCAAAAGATTACCTTCGGCTTTGTTTGAGGAGTTTCGTCCCAATTTGAGTGTCCGGTGTCCTCCCGCTCAAACTGCGGGGGAGTGTTAGTCGTATAGTTTGCATAGCCCATTAGTCGTTTGTATGGGCTACGGCCCGATAGTATTATGTGTTAGGTATACATGTCTATATATTGTAAACACCGGTTATGATTAATATACAAAACATATTATCGACCTACACTTTCTTGAGTCCAAACATAAATTATAACCTTCTTACAAATATTTATGCATAGTTTTAAATAGTTCGTATAACAGTTCTTCAATAAACATAAACATATGCGCGTCATGTAATAAAAATAAATTTTCAAGACTGTGTGCAGTAACTATTTATAAGTCTGAAGGCTATTTAGTTGTTCTCATTTAATGAAATAAAAAATTAAATGAAATTAAAATGGGATTGCAGTTTGCCACACTTGACAATTGTTACCGCATTAAAAAAATAATCACCTTTTATGTTTAATAAATTTGTGTGGTAAAGAGTTAAATACAAATTTGTGGTGAGATTGTATTTGAACCATTGTAGTTAGGTATAGTGTTAACTACTTACTACAATCACTATTCTTAGCAATAGTATATTTTACTTTTGAAATGTTAGACTGCTTGAAATTAGCGTGAATTTTCTCACCAAGTGAGGTTGTAATCACGCGCGAGCCCCACAACATCAACACCACCTCCGCGCGAGTGAAGGCCAAAAAGGAGAGGAAAGGTGAGTGGCTCACCTTTGGAACGTTTGAAAAAAAGTGAGCCCCATTCACTATTGACCGTTGTTTATTATTATTTAAAAAAAAATAGAAAAAAATAATCAAATCTTCCCACTACCTCATTTTTTACTTATAAATACCCATTAACTTCACCATTTTCGAAACACAACTTCACCATTTTATAATCTCATACTCTCAAAACTTTTACTTCTTATTTTTAGTTAGATAAATGTCTCAACAAAACACTCCCCAAACCACCAAGCGTCAACAACAAAAACTACCCGAAGCACTCCCCCGACACGCGAAGGAACGTTTACTCTCAGAAATACTCCACCATCAAACCAACAAATGAACTTACGACCACCACTATTCTACTATAACCAACCTTACCCAAACCAACCATACCGAAACCCAAACCCACAAGAAAACGCTTTTACCCAATACTCACAAACAAATGCGTTTAGCCAATTTTTCTCACAACCAAACGCGTTCTCATTCGATAACTGCAACTACGACTCACAAACTCTTATTGGTGGGCCATCACAACAAAATACGCACCAACACATGTCTCCTATTCCTTCATTTCCATTTGAAGATATGTACAAACCTCAATTTTCAGACTCTTATAAAAACATCGCTCGTGAGGAGTCTCCCGTTGAAGTCAGGGCCCCATCATCGCCACCTATGAGGCCGAAAAGGCGCCAAAAGAGGACGGTTTGAAACGAGGACGCACCCTGGTGCCTTCCATGGACCAATGAGGAAGAAATTGCGTTGTGCAACGGTTGCGTTCATGTATCCGAAAATAGCGCCATTGGTAACGCGAGGAGGGAGGGTGGATTTTGGAATGAGGTTGTAGCGTACGTGGAGATGATGAAAATGAAGACTATATTTCAATCCCAATTTATTAAAATGGAAATGGTATGTTTTTGTTGTCCTCTCGGATGATGATGAAGACTTGACAACGTCAATTGCTAAATGTTACATGAAACACTTAACCACAATATCTTAACTATAACTTCCTTTTTTTTAAAGGGAATATATATTATTTAGATAAAACTAGCAAGATGCTAAAATTACAAAAACCCGACGTAACAAATTAAGCAAGCTACCAATGAATCGACTTGATGATCTAACACCTACACCTGAATCAAATAAGGATATCATAAAGTGAATATATGACATACTGAGATATAACTCTGACACATCAAACCTACCAAACACAGTGACACTAAGGGCAAACACCCGGTAAGAAGTATGGCACGGGTTAAAACCGACCATGACGTATGACCTCACACAGCCTCACACATGAAAAATAACCCAAAAGAACCTCAATGCAAACAGTTCAACACATATTCTTACCAAGTGGTGTCACTAAGAATAGCAAGGACAGTAGATCGAAGAGAATACCCTAAGATGTAAAATACCACCTAATTAAAACCAATACCGAAACGATCAATTCCTAAAACTTTTGCTTCAGTGACTCTATGCTTAAGACACCTGACCTCACCAACTCCCACGATCTGAAATAACGACAATGACCCCACCATCTTCATCACCATGGAAATACCATCCCACCTCACTACCTGACCACCTCACCTCACAACCTCACCATCTCCTCCATAATTTCCGCGAATTCAGCTCACCGTACCCTAAACCTCTCATGACTTCACTATACCCACAACCCTTGCACGTCCTCACTATACCCGCGACCAAAACCATCTCATGACCTCACAATACCCTTGACCCAATTCCATCTCACGACCTCACCATACCCACGACCAAAACTATCTCCCGAACTCACCATACTCATGACCTCACCATACCCACGGCCAAAACCATCTCACGACCTCACCATACCCACGACCAAAACCATCTTGCGAACTCACCATACTCATGACCCAATACCATCTCACAAACTCACCATACCCACGGCCAAAACCATCTCACGACCTCACCATACCCACAGCTAAAACCATCTCGCGACCTCACCATACCCACGACCGAAACCATCTCACCAATCTTAACTATAACTATTTGCCACTATTAAATCTCGTCACTATGCACAGCTACACGGCTAGTAAAAAAAAATGAGGGCATTGATATGATTTTTACTAAAATCACACCTTCAATGTAGCTTAAAATTTTAATGCTCCTAAGGCCACATCCAATGTTGTTTCCGTGACTATGCACTATAAAATTTGTTATTTTGAAGAACATATATTCTTCAATCTTTTCTTCACGTTCAAACATTTTTAAGAAAAAAGATAATGTGTGTAAATATTTTAGAAAAGTGTAAACTAGAAGTGAAACTTTAAAAAAAATAATATATAAAAGTACTACCTAGAAATTCATGGGTTAAATATGATAGAATTCTAGAATGACCCTATTTATAATGATCTAGAGTATTTTTTTTTTAAAGTTTTGAGTCTATAAATTAGTCATGTATTTATTGACTCAAAAGTTTTATGAGCGGCTCGAAAGTATCATGTATGACTTCATATGTGATGAATAGCTTTTTGTCTGACCTCTTTGATTTGGTTAAGAAAGGTGAAGTATGCTAATTTTCGCTCTAATTTGTTGTTAATCGATTTAAAAATTAGTCCATAGATAAACAACATATAGGAGGATGTGACATTAGAAAGTAGTCATGTTCAATTATGCGGTAGAAGTGTTAATAAAGAATATGTTTTTTTTGGTTAAAAGTGAAAATGTGTGATTGAAAGAAAGGTGTTTTGAAGATACCTACGTATATTTGCTTATTCAAAAGAAGTTAATTTTCATGGTTTTTGTTATAAGTGGCAAAATGTATGGGTAAGGGGTCCAAAAGGGTCATTTAGGACTACGGGTCTAAACGAGTCTGGGTCAAATGAGTCTCGAGTGGGGTTGACCCGTAAAGTTCATAACTTTGTTTTAATAAAGAAAACTCAAATCAGTTCTAACGGTCGAATTTTAATCGATATAAAAGCATACTTCTCTCACCCCTACATTTTGCCACTTAAAACAAAAACCATGAAAATTAACTTCTTTTGAATAAACAAATACACGTCACTATCTTAAAAACACTTTTCTTTCAATCACACATTTTCACTTTTAACCGGAAAAAAAAGAATATTATTTATCAACACTTCTATCGGATAATTGAACTTGACTACTTTCTAATGTCACATCCTCCTATATGTTGTTTATCTATGGACTACTTTTTAAATCAGTTAACAACAAAATGGAGCAAAAATTAGCATACTTCACCATTCTTAACCAAAACAAAGAGGTCAGACAAAAAGCTATTCATCACATATAAAGCCATACATGATACTCGAGCCGCTCATAAAACCGTTTGTCTTTTTCGGGTTCGTGCACCTAAATACTCCACCCCATGTCTCGATTGAGATTCCAACCCACAACCTCTTTGCTACATTTGTCTTATTTCTCAACATTCACTGCAATAAACCTAAACTTTAGTGTTCAAGTGTTTAAGTTGCCATAACTGAGTCTAATGTACATATATAACAGCTCCGTAGTTGTTAAGCTTATACAACTCATGGATTGCATTATATCATCATTATTCACTAGTAGATGATAAACTGAACTGTAACTAGATTGAACCGAATCATCTAGAAATCTTTATCAAAACAAAGCTATGAACTTTTATTTAAAAGCAATGAATCTCAAATGGATGGGGTAATTCCTGCAACTAGTGTTCCTTCACTTCAAAGGATTAGGCAACCTTGTTGACATAGTTTACATGGTGGCCATATTCTGTTTTCATTTCAAATTACGCCAAAATTTGACTCATTAACTTGAGTGTCCAAGAACAAAATGATGATATTAATTTCTCTTTGAAACTTAATAGTCCTGCTACTCAAAGTGTTTCACTGCTTATGGGAATACTGATAAGTTTTCACAGTAGCAGAGATACAATTTCTTTAGAAACGGAGTCCCAATAATAGACTTCCCAAGTGGGGCATGTAATGCTGCATATAAAATGATCGTGGTTCATATGTTTAAGTTTGCCCTTGATTTCCCTCCAACGTCGTACACAATGTTGATTTCTGACGATGCAGACTTCTGTAGGGCCCTTGCTGCATGTGGTTTATATAATTTCTTGATGTTTCCTTAAAAATGAAATTTATATGTTTATGATATTTGGGCAATTGCTCGGCGAAGGTAAAAACAAAACTATAAGTTTGTTTATGGATTAGGATCATTAGTTTGTGAGATAGTGATATCGGGTCATTATTTGTACTTATTACTTTGATTGATATATCACATTGAATGAACACGAAACTCGTCTCACTTCACACAGGGAGAGGCAATTTATGTATGTTTGTGTATTAAGGATTACATCGTTTATTGTTGTAACATGAGTAGGTTTTTGCGCATTGCAAATATGTCGCGTTAGCCAAATAAAAAATTGTAGGTACTTCAAGCTAAGATGAAATATAAGTTTAGAAGAATTAATGTTTGTTCGGGTCGGCCCAATCCAATCTTGGCTCAACATTTCTATGTCGAGTTCTCTGTGACAAAATTTTACTTATAAAGCTGTTATATCGCAGAGTCATGGCACTTAGAACCTAGTTCAGTAAGTTGAGATCCATTCCTCTTGCTCGCATCTTCACAAAGCTACTCAACACAAGCAAAGATCAAGTCAAGCCCCTGAAAGCTAATGAACATGTGGGTGAAGTAACTGCTAGCCAGACTAAAGCTCAGGAAGAAGTATCCGAGTTTAGGAATATGGAAAGTGAAGGTCATACAACAGGGAGTTCCAGGGGTGTCATTGATTACATAACAAGGCCAATTATCAGTATCAGACAAGCCTTTGGCTTTTTATCCGGTGGTTAGGCATTCTTTTCTACTCGGTTCAAAGAGCCACTGATTAGAAATATTAGTAGGAAAAACGGCCAGGTGCTCTATCCTTTTGAGATGGAACGAATTCCAAAAAAGAAATGAATGTTACCCTTCTCAATTAGACTCTTATCGTAAGTGGTAGTGACCCAACAGGAAGGGGAAGGCCAAGACACTATGAAGTTGCTTTGCCCGCAGCAGACTATTCTAAATCTGATAGTGACCTAATTTTGATTCACGGTGGAACTCTTCTTGTCAAGATCATTGGGGTTGTGCCTTTGGAAATGAAGCTAAATATTCGAGAGGTTGAGAATCTAGAGGATCTAGACCTCTAAATCAGATGAGGACGAGCTGCAGTCAAATGGATAGAAAAGTTTATGAGATTCAATTGTGTTTAGTTCTTGTCATTTATTACGAGTGTTTGCAGGAAAACTTGTAAAATTTAGTTCAATATGAATAGTTTGAACTCATTAGAATCTTGCTAATACAATTTCTTCACTGCATTGATCCATTCTCTGTTAAAACAAACTTGTTACACAGTGGTTGGTAATAGGTTAATGCGGGTAACTTTTTGTCTGAAATACTGAACTTCTCAATATGACATTTCAATAATAAACTTCTATTTTAGAAATAATGATTTTTGAGTATTTATGCAATTGAATAACATACTGGACGACAACTTTCGATCTATTGATTCATTTCTTTTTAACAGGGGAGAACAACAAAACCAAAAAACGAACCAAAAACTAAAAATCCGCCACAAAAATATTCGTATTCGGATATCCAAAAAATTTATTAGGATTTATTTAAAATTTGGGTTTTATGAAATGTGAGTTTTGGAACTCCTATAGAAGTTTTTGAAAAGTTAAAGATATTTGGATATTCGATATATAAAATTGTTATCCAAAATTTTGGATATCCGAATTAAAAAAACTTCCCCCAACTCAAACGATTCCTCGACTCTTGATTTAATGACCCTTGGCTTACAACTTTACCTCTCACCATCTGACAACCTGAACACCTCATAAAACTTACCATCTCCACCCTTAAACCATCTTACAACCTCACTATATTCATGACCTGAACCATCTCACGACCTTGTAATATCCTACGACCTGAATAAACTCACGACCTCGCCATCTCACAATCTCCCCTTCTGAACCATCTCATCGATGAGCCGAACCACCTCACAACCTCAACATCTCATGACACGAAATACTTCACGACCCGAAATACCTCACAACCTCACTATCTCCATGACCTAAACACCTCACGAACTCACCATCTCCATGACCTGAACACCTCACGAACTCACCATTTCCATGACCTGAAAACCTCACGAACTCAATGTTTCCATGACCTGAATACCTCACATACTCTTCATCTCCATGACCTGAACTCCCTACATACTCGCCATCTCCGCGACCAAATCAAATTCACGACCACACCACATGATAAACCCCCGATACACCTCACTACCACACTATCTCCACAGTCCGAAACATCTTCACAACCTCACTACCTCCACAACCTAAACCGTTTCACAATCCGACCTTCACAGCCTGAACCGTTCACAATTTCACCATCTTCACAGCCTAACCATCTCACAACCTCAATCTCTTCCCACCCATAAACACCTCATGACCTCACAACTTGAACCAACTCACAAGCTCACAAATTCCTACATAAATTAGGCTGTCGAAATGTACACGAAGTATTTCTAATTTGCCGAAGAAGCGACATGACGCAAAAACTTGCCTAATATTTATGCAACATGATTTATGAGAGAAGAGAAAACAAAAAAATATATATGTACAGAAAAGAGTGAAAGGAAGGAACCTCCGGACGGAGAAATAGGAGGCGCAACAACAACTCTGTTAATACAAATATCGTCTAAAAAACGTTATTTATATTTTACGATCTTTGCTATATTTTGTTAACGACAATTATAAACTTTATTTTAGCAAAACATAAATATAGTTAAATCTTTTACATATATAGTCACAAGTCTTTTATAAACACAAATTAAACGTCACTTAGGTAAATATATACATTTTACAAAGTATACTTTCATAAACTATTTTAATCTAAAAATGGAAATGTATTTTTACATCATGGCATGCATCATCTTTGAGATCTTTGGAAGATATTGAGATCATTGGAAGATATCATGAATATCTTGTTTAGATTGTTACTCAAAGAATCATGGAAAGATATGGTAAATATTTTGGTTAGATTTGATAAAGATTTTGGTTGATTTTCTGTCAGTCCCCGCGGAACCAAACAGGTACACGGATGGAACCCTATATTTGGTTCCGTCCCATCCGTGGCTTGCTGAGGCTTTTTGCTTATAAATAACAAGCCACTCCATGTTGTTTTCTCATCACTCACAAGCATAAACAACATCATATATTCTTTCATTCATATCTAACTCATTCATATTTCATTTTAGTGAACTTCTTTATAGCAAGAAGATCAAAGCATTACAAGCTTCAACAAAACATTGCAAGGCTTGTTAAGTTTGTTATTGTGTGAATTGTATTTATTCATACATCATTGTTTGTACCAAACCATCATAAACCTCTGATAGTAATCGGTTAGTATTTTAGTCCTCAAAATACATAGTGTGACGGGAGTGGTTGTACCCTTGTAAAAGAACTCGACATCTAGCTTTGTGTAGGAAATATTGTAAGCGACGTGTAAAGGTTTTCTCTGTCGGATAAAGGAGCTTGTTGACTAGTGAAGAAAACTCTCGAGTTAAATACTCGGGGAGTGAAGTAGGGCAAGGAAAAAGAGTCCTTATAGACCGAACCACTATAAACATTCGTGTTGTGGTTTGATCGTTTCTTTCTTGCACTTTACTTATTTGTTATTTTGTTCGCATACATTAAGTCATTTCATACAAACATAACAAAGAAAAAGAAATTAAAAATGGTAAAACTATTCAACCCCCCTTCTAGTTTTCCTCAATTGGCATCAAGAGCTACATTACTCAAGATTTTTAAAATTTATTGTATTTTAAAACTTGAAACGATCCATGGATTTTGAAAACTTTAAAGAAGGGCAATCTATGCAAAGACCATCACTTTTTGAAACAAATGGATTTATTTATTGGAAAATCCGTTTTGAAACATATGTGAAATCAAAAGATATAGATCTATGGTATATAATTATAGAAGGTGATCATAAATCTATTATAAAAGATATTGCAAGTGGTCAGGATGAGGATACTTCACTTACTCGTCGTAGTGATGAGCAAAAGAAGTTAATTGCAAAAAATAATGAAGCAAAAATGATGCTTTACAATGCTCTAACTAAAAAGGAATTTGAAAGAGTCTTTATGTACAAAATCGCTAAAGAAATTTGGCAATCTTTAATAATCATTCATCAAGGAAATTCACAAGTCAAGAATAACAAAATTGATCTTCTTGTTCAACAATATGAACAATTTAGTATTCCTGAAGACGAAGTCATTGATAGTGCATTTGCTCGCTTTAATACTATTATTACTTCTCCCAAAGCACTTTGATGAATCCTTTTGTAGTAAGAACTTTGTCAAGAAATTTCTTATAGCACTTCATCCAAAATGTAGAGCAAAAGTGACGGCGATTGAAGAATCTAAAGATCTCTCAAAGCTAGCACTTGACGAGCTAATTGGAAACCTCAAAGTTCATGAAATGGTAATGGTAAATGACTCCGAGATTGTAAAAGGCAAAAAGGAAAAGATCAAGTCCATTGCCCTAAAAGCAAGAATGGAGTCAAGCGATGATGAAGAATCTAGCTCGGGTAGTGAAGATGAAGAATATGACATGGCGGTAAGAGATTTCAAAAAGTTCTTTCGAAGACGAGGAAAGTTTGTAAGACAACCTAGAGATGACAAGAAACCTTTCCGAAAAGATCGTGATGATAAGAAAGGGAAGGTTGAAAGAAAATGATTTAGATGTGATGACACAAGCCATCTCATAGGAGATTTTCCAAAGCAACCTAAAAATAAAAATCAAAGAGCTTTTGTGAGTGGTGCTTGGAGTGAAAGCGAAGATGACAACGAGGAACCAAAGAATGACAAAATTGCTCTCATGGCTCAAGACTCAAACGAGGTACACTCTGATTCATCTTACTCTTCTATTGATGATGATACATTACAAAAAGAATATAACAAAATGTGTGAACTTAGTTTAAAAATCATAAACAAAAATAAGTTTTTAAAAACTAAAAAGGAGTTTTTGGAAAATGAAGTTTATGAACTAAAAGAAAAGGCAAAACGTTTAGAAAAGAGTAAAACCATTGACTCGGTATGTACATCATGTCAAGAGCTCAGACTTGAAATTGAAAGACTAAAAATCACACAGAATGATCTCATCAAACAAAATTCTAAATTCAAAAGATTTGATAAGAGTATTTGTTGTGCGGATGAAATAATGAAAATCTAGAAATTACCATATGATAAAACTGGACTAGGATTTATGAAATCAGGTACCTTAAGTAGTTTAACGAAACAAGCCGAAAAAGTACAAGAAACTATTCCAACAGTCTCAGGAACTCACGGATCAGACGGAACCAAAACATTGATTCCGCCTGTGGAACAGAAAGGTTCCGTGGGTACCTCAGCAGAACAAAAAGCTTGTATATCGGCTTGTACCGAGTTCATTAAAGTCACAAAGAAATCTAAAGCTAGCTCAACTGAAACTAAACAAAAACCAGCTGTTACAATAGGAGTAGGACTTTCTAAGAATGAGTTTAGAGCTAAAACTACTCAACAAAGGTCTAAGACAACTATTCCCAAACGCCTCTTTCCAAAAAGCAACTACAACACGCAACCCAATTATCAAAATAGTTGGAACCAAAACTTTCCTAGACATTATCAAACTCCTAATTACATGGCATGGAACCCATATCCACCATTTCCATACATGAATCAAGTTAATGGAATGTTTAACCAAAACGGACCCATGAGATATTGGGGACCAAATGCTTGAGTTTTTATATAACTTAGGTATGCTTGAAAGTCGGATTGGAATCGAATGAATGGATAAAAGATAGCGGTTGTTCAAGGCATATGACGGGTAACAAAAGCCTCTTCTCAACCTACCAAGAATATGACGGAGGTAATGTTACTTTTGGTAGCAAATTGAAAAGCAAAATCATCGGAAAAGGTACTATCTCTCATGACTCTCTCTCTATTGATAATGTTGCTCATGTTGATAATCTAGGATTCAACCTTCTTAGTATTAGTCAACTATGCCGTAAAAAGTATAACGTCCTATTTAGTGAAAACGAAAGTAAAATACTAAAAGATGGAATAACCGTCACAAAAGGAGTTTTGAAAAACAACGTATACGTCATGAAAATTGATAACATGAGACTTATTCAATCTCTATCCTCAAAAGATCTCGTTAGGAACTTGCCCAAGTTGAAATATGACCAACACTTTTGTGATGCTTGCAAAATTGGAAAACAAGTTCATAGTAGCCATAAGGCTAAAAATATGGTGTCTACATCTAGGTGTCTAGAACTTTTGCATATGGATTTATTTGGTCCATCCGCTATACAAAGTTATGGAGGCAACTTCTACACTTTGGTCATAGTAGATGATTATTCAAGATACACTTGGACAAAGTTTTTGAAAAGTAAAAACGAAGCTTTTGATCAATTTGAAATTCTTAGTAAGAAAATTCAAAACCAACTAGATAGTCGTATTATGTCAATAAGAATGGATCATGGTCATGAATTTGATAATGAAACACAATTTGGAAACTTTTGTGATGCCAACGGCATAACACATAATTTTTTGGCTCCTCGTACTCCTCAGTCAAACGGTGTTGTAGAAGGTAAAAACCGGACTCTTCAAGAGATGAGTAGAACAATGCTTAATGAACAAAACATACCACAAAAGTTTTGGTGTAACGTTGTTGACACCTCAACCTATATTTTAAATAGAGTATTAATTCGACCATTTTTGAACAAAACACTATATGAAATATATAAAGGTAAAAAGCCTACGCTAGGATACTTTAAAGTATTTGGAAGTAAATGTTTTATTTTAAACACTAAGGATTACCTCACCAAATTTGACCCAAAGTCTTATGAAGGTGTATTTCTTGGATATTCTCAAAATAGCAAAGCATATACTGTTTTAAACAAAGAAACCTTAAGAGTCGAGGAATCGTTGAACGTAACATTTGACGAAAGTCCGCCTCCCTCTTAGACATCATCTTTGTTAGATGATGACTTAGATGAAAGTCAACTTGTTGAAAACGAAGAGAATATAAATAATGACAAGGAAGATGAACTACTAAACAAAGAAATTGTCAATTTCAAAGAACCTAAAGGTCATCCATTAGATAGTGTTATAGGAAAAATAAATGAAAGAACCTTAAGATCACAAGTCCAAAATCAAAGCAACTTCTTTTGTTTTGTATCAACCATTGAACCCAAAAATATAAATGAAGCTATAAAAGATGAATCTTGGGTCATAGCAATGCAAGAAGAATTAAATCAATTCGTTAGGGACATTAGTTCCTCAACCAAAAAGTCAAACAATTATTGGAACAAAATGGGTCTTTCGAAATAAAATGGATGAAAATGGTGTAGTGTCTAGAAACAAAGCTAGGTTAGTAGCACAAGGTTGTAATCAACAAGAAGGCATTGACTACGATGAAACTTTTGCTCTGGTTGCTAGGCTCGAGTCTATTAGAATTTTACTTGCATATGCATGTGCACATGATTTCAAACTTTTTCAAATGGATGTCAAAAGTGCATTTTTAAATGGATTTAAAAATGAAGAAGTATATGTTGCACAACCTCCAGGCTTCATCGATTTTGAAAAACCTAATCATGTCTATAAACTTAAAAAGGCTTTATACGGACTTAAGCAAGCACCAAAAGCATGGTATGATCGACTTAAAACATTCTTAGTTGAACATAAGTACACCATGGGTTTAGTAGATAGCACTCTCTTCACCAAGAAAAGGAATTCACATATTATCTGTAGCAACCCGTAAAATTCCCTAGTCATTAGTGAACGTTAATCTAGTATTAACCCGATGTTACTATTCACTTAACCATTTTTACGAGCAAAATTTGAAAATTTTGTTTATTACATTTCTATTCAAAAACGTTGTTACGTTATTCATGATACTTTGGAACGAACTCACACGCGCACCACAATAATCCAAACCTCGATTAAACACCAAACGGACTCTTAATTCTTATCTTGGCTTGTTACTATTCCTAGCCCAATACACCATTCAAGCCTATTTTCATTTTTCTTTTATTCTAAGATCGACTCAACACCACTTTACTTGGCCTTATTTAATTCTTATTTCGACACATGAGATACACTTCATTTTGCATAACTCGATTCTCTACATTCCTAAGATTCAGGAATGACAACCCTTTTCATTTAGTTCGAGCATTTGATCGTTTAATGAACCTCAAAGCTATCCTTATTCGACCCGAGTACAAATTCTTACAAGCCTAATCCAAATTCGATCTAAACTATTTTTATCCCTATGATTTACATTTGTTCTTGGTCTCACAACTTCAATAAACATTTTTCACACTTTACTTATTTATTGGTCACGTTACATTTTTATTTTGGACCTTTTTGAATGTCGACACTCATATATGGTTATATACCATTCGACCAAGACCACTTCTACACTCCAAGCACCTTCTAAAGTCCTTGCACTTGTGAGATCCCGTAAAAATCCCTCGTAATAAATCTCATTGATTTATGATAATCTCAACTTGCTGTTTAATAAAACCCATTTTATGGGAAAATTTAAACTTTTCTCTTATTGCTATCGATATCACGTTATGTTTTCGTGTTGTATATTAAATAGCAACCTTACTCGAAACACAATTAAATCACGGAATTCCATTCTCACTACATTCAAAACTTCACAAATAATAATAGTTGATAATGATAAAACCCTACACAAAAATATATGCACTTTTTCTAATTACACGTAATGATCACACTTAGTTAACACTAATTACTAATAAAATCTTCATTTATTCTTTGCTAAACCAAATGGCTGTCTAAATGTTGGCCCATCATCAGTCCATTACACGAACCAGCCCACTGATCCAAGTCCACTACCAAGTTAATTTCTAACTTGTGATTTTATGCAAGTTCGACCAGCCACAGTCCACCAAAACGCCTTTGTATTCTTCGATTCCCGAACGCGACTATTAGATATTATTATACCTCTTATTTACCCTCCCAGCCAACAAATAGGACGCCAAATATTAGCTCGAGATATGAACGTTTGATACGTTTAAATGAGCCAAAGTGTTTGTCCCATTTTCATCAAATCGAACCATATATACTTTTGCAAACTCGTCCGTTTTTATCCGGGTTTGTTTTAATCCCATTTCAACATTTTATTTGATCACTTGTAAATTGTTAGGAGTGTTCAATGTTAAAAATATCAAGCTCGACATTAAACCCGATTCGTTTACACACCAAAGTTACATGTCGACATAGAAAGGAGTAACTCCACTTCCATTTGATCTCTTTTACTCTCCCACATGCCACTAAAGTCTTCAATGTCAGTAGCTTCATTTCAAATATCCAACATTATATTCACTGACTTTCAAAAATAGAGCAAGTGATCATTACTCACAAAATTCCACTTTGCACCAAAACAAATGTACAAATCGAATACATGCATAATCCATCGACTAGAGACAAGATATTATTGAACTTGTTTTCTTAGCCAAACCTCCACTCATTCACGCGGTTAGATACTGCCATACTCAACCGAAAATATCTACTGAATAAGTGTATAATCCAAAGACAAAAGACAAGCTCTACAAATTTTTCCCATAACTTCCCATGATTACTAGGACAGAAGCATGCTAAATCTTACTAGTCATCTACATTTACACTCCATGATTGAGTGTGAAAGTCAATAAGAAAACGTGTGAAATACCTCTATAAAACCCACTCGTTTCTAGCAACCTTCACTGCCAAATTCATACACATTCTACTCACTAAATAACCTTAAAAACTCAGAAGTAAGTCCTTGTCTCTCTCTTGGAAAGCAAGTCAAGTGGAAGGAAGAGATACACGAAGCGTATGCGAAGCAGTGGGCTACTCTTCTTCATTTTCATACTCATTCGAACCTTACTGCTTCTTTCCTTGTGCTGCGATTTAACATCACCACCTTTCTTCACCACCTTTTATAAGGTGTAGTAAGTACCTAGTCCCTCTCTTGTTTTCACATATCACGTACAAGCTCACACATGCACGCTAAGTTATTATTTCATGCATAACACACGTTTTATTCGAACAAGTCATACTCGTTTTGCATAAGACCACGTCATAGTGAAGTGAAGAGCTTCATGTGATGATCAAACTTAGCTAAGATCACAGTAGACCATCTCAATCACGCATAAACATGCATCATGCAAACTAGGTAATCATATATGAACGTATGGAACATTATGTATACGCATACGTGTGTATAGTGTTAAACAATTTGTTATGTTACATATAGAAACCTCTCGAGAACTCAGAAACACCAACTTTTAACGAGTACGTAACCCACACAGGTAAAACAAAACGAAAATATAGAAACAATTGTCAAACCGGGTTATATTATTTTTAATCATATAAGTCACTCGAACCAGCCCAATTCATACCTTATTATTTCGTATTTTTCACAAGTGATGTATATACATTTTTACATATAGCGAATAAGGACCCAGCTGGCTCTAACTTTCATTCTTGGTGATTTTAACCATAAACTTTCAAAAGCTCTTAAAAAGCCATGAACTATAGGTTACCTAACGGTCTAAAACACTTAGAAAATATATGGTATTTTTTTTCAGATTTAAGCTATGCGACTAGACCACAAAACGTGATTGTATTTTATAAATTTTACAAACAACGACCATATATTTTTGCACAACTCGTTTGCTCACCTATCAAACTGAAGTTTTCGTGTTTTAACTTCGACCTCATAAGCCCTTAAAACCCGCCTAAGTAAAACCATTTTGTTGTCACTCGATATATACAACTAGAACATGATTTTCAGAAATTTATAAGACTCGGTATTGGACTAAACAAAAGCCCAACAAGAAATGGCGTTAGCCCAGCCCACTAAGACCATGTGATACATTTTCAGACTCATAAAAATAGCCCAATTCCAGGCCCAAAACAGTTTACACGTCCTCGCCTCTAAAATTCTTAACGGGCCTTAAGTTGATTCGTTATTTGGCCCATTAACACCAAAAATAAGCTCTTTTCTGGAATTAGCAGTTAAAATAAGTTAAAATGAACTTAGTAAAGTTATATAAATTTTTAGAATATTTTCCTGTCGTTTTTGTGTAAAAAGGACTAAACTTGTAACGCGTTTTAACATAAAAGGACTAAAACTGCCAAACGTGTAAACCTTGGACTGAAACTGCCAAAAAAGAACCTTGAAGGTGGGAACTGATATCATTTAATATTCCGAACTTAGTTGTATTTTTGGACAAGTTATGGACTATTTATGAACTTTGACTTAACGAATGACTAACGACGTAACGCAAACACGGTTAGGATAAAAGTGTAAACCTGGGAAAGGACAAACTACTTTTCACTTGACATTATTATTTCATTTTCCATTTTTCACCACCACTTCACATGCATTCATTACATTCTAGTTACATATATTTAATTTTCGTTAATTATTAAACGATTTCACTCACATATCACTTCATCGTATTTTGAGAAGATAATACCTCGAGTCAAGTGACATAAGAATCAAGATAATATCATTGTATGATATTATATTTTCTTAACTTGAGGCATTTTAAGCATATCACACTCACATCATCAAATCGTTGTACGATTTCTCACTTTCACACTCATCGTTAGTTACAAGTCGAATACTTAGATATTCCTCATATTCAGGTCTCGTACTGAAGACGTTTCCATGATCGTTTCCATAAGTCTTACTTGATCTTATAATTCCATCTTGTCAGATACACTCCAGGTGAGTCGTGGCCCCTACTTTTAATATTTGTTTTAATAACTCTTTTGGGGGAGATACATGCTTCAACCGTTTTAAGTATTTTTATACTTTGAAAACACTCATGATTTATTCAAAATCATCAACTATGCTTTACATGTTTTGAATCACCCTATGACGGGGATATATACTCGTTATATTTGCAAACTGCTTGCTTAGCTGAAATGCTATATTTGAAAGATAACATTTTCAAACTACTTGTTGTAACAAGATACTGAGACTCATTTATGCATTCATATAACAGCTGAATGTACTGTTAACTTAACTATGATGTTTATACATCCCAACTGGAAATAATTGCCAAAACTAAAGTACGCATATTCTATGAAAACCCGAACCCTATATTGCCTAAGTTTAACTATATTGCCATAAAGTCCCTCGATCATGAGCCATTAATCACTGCGGTGAGCGCGAATATAGTGGACAGCTTCGAAACCTGTAAAGGCTGACGACCTATCCCACTAAATACTGGATGGAATGCCGGATGGCTAGTCGTATTTAGTCGCGATACACTATATTTGACACATAATAGGATGAGGCAATCACCTATTACTTAGGGCAAAACCATCAGTAACCCTGATGTGACTTTCGCCGTTTTACGGTACTTTTGTTAACGTTTTGCGCGTCATGAGGCTTAGAGCAATATAACCTTATGAATATATATGTCTTCTTATATATATTCGGATACAGCTGTATTTAGTAACGACCACTCTACACTGATAGACATCAGACTTATACTATTGTTTTCACTATGTGTTTGGATTACGTATCATGTTCTTGAAATTTAACTATTATCATATGTGACTTAGTGTGTCTTATGATAAAAACAACTCAATGCTTGGCATACCGTACTTTTAAAAGTTGAACTATTATTTCATTGCAAGCATATAATAACGTAACTCATTTTCATTTAAACTTGAAACTTATGATCATCTGAGTTCATAAATGATTTACTCGTGGATTTTATCCAAATTGCAAACTTGCTAGTTACTTCAAGAAGCACTAGTATTTAATTCAACTATCAACTCTTGAATTCATTGAAAGAAAGTTATTTTCTATCAAACTCCACGAACTCACCAACCATTGTGTTGACGTTTTAAGCATGTTCATCTCAGGTAATCAACGGAGCAGGACAAGACACGGAGCGGGCATTAAATACTCGGATAACTTAAATGGTGTGAAAATCAAATATGTCATTCTTTTCAAATTACTATATTTTGTGAGATTTTCAAATTAGATTTTTCAACCTTTGTACCAAAACTATTATTTTGAATGACATATAGCTTTCAAAACGCCTTTTTCAGGCCGTTTTCTAGAATTTTGACTTCGATCCTCAGTGTAACACCTAATTTCTTTTCGCTGCCACAAAACCAAATTAGGGGGTGTTACAGCACTCGAGTTTTAATTCACCAAATCCTATCCTATCCTCCTACTTCCACCTTCGAATAAATCTCAACTTGTCCTTAAGAATATATATGTCGACACATACATATATAATATACATAACGCACACCATTTGCACTTGCACACAAGTACTTTCTAACCATTATATTCTCCATGTTCCCTCCTAAACCTCTGCCAAGATCGATTAGTATACCAACTTGAGCTTATTATACTATATAATCTATATACGTGCATGCATACATACGACATACACTTACACATTCATTTCACTCATAACTCCCTTTCACACACAAACAATTATCTCACTTATTCTCTAAGTATTTTCTCCTGATCAAGTCTATTCGAGGTAAAAAGGGTCAAGTGCTAGGCATTTCAATTTCATTTTCCAAAGGATAAAGGTTGAACTCAATTCTTTGGTATTGGTTTGATCGAGTTCAGGCATAAACCATCGGTTTCTAGTCCATTTAAACGAGTTCTCACCACCATTTCTTGGTGTAGTAAGTCCCTCGAATTCTTTGTTCTATTCATACTTAGGTTTATAAAGTTCATGCACTTTCATTTCACTTGATTATACCATGTATATAGTGTTAAAATGTAAAAATGATGATTTTATAATCTTGCTGTCCTAAAACTTAAAATATAGAAACATGGGTTTTGGTTTTGTAACATTTGACTAAAACAATAGAATATAGACTTTGTAAGCTAAATGTGGCCGCTTGAATCACTAAAAACGGACCTATAATGAATAAGTTACGACCGTTTGAGGTTACGACAATATATATAAAATCTATCAGCAATATGTCGATGCAGATTTTCTGGGTTACCATGTTTAGACCAAATTACGAACATGCTAAGCTTAGTTTGGCGGACCGGGGTAGTTAAGAGAAACGTAGATGACACAGCACTCTAAAATTTTCCCTTTGATTCAAGTAAAACGGAGCTATAACGAAGAAGTTACAGCCTCATGAAAATCTGTCGAGTGTCATTTTAACCAAACAGCAACAGCCACTTTCTGAAAAATAGCCCCGACCCAGCCTCTTTGAGCCCGATCTAGAACGCCTTGCACTCTTTTTCATCGAAAACTTAAAACGCGAAACTAGTAGAAAAGCTAGAATACTACCCGTAGGAACTTGAAACGAATCCCGAGGTCTAGTAACGAGTGATTTACAGCATCGCAATCTTGGGCGAAAGTCATTTGAGAAAAAGTATTAAAATCACGTCTTTTGAGATAATACCCGACCGCACTACTTTAAGCCAATCTTTAAGCGTTATAGGGTTCGATTCATGAAAAATGGTAAATAGACTTTAGGAAGACCTCACGGGATACTAACTCCGCGAGTTGAAATTAAGGCGAAAAGGTTAACGAACGAGCGATTTACGACCCTTCACATATGGACAAAAATACATTTTTTTAAAAAGTATTGAAACCTTTTGGACTTAAAATATAATTATTTTCTAACGAAGGACTAACGGTGCAAATGTTTCACCGTTAGGGTTAAAAATGCAAATTTCCTATAAGTACAGGGACCAAACAGAAACTTTATACCATACTCATTTCTATTTCATATTTCACACATTTGAACACAATGACGCACATTTTGGCGACTCGTATTTTATATTATCACATAACGTTTATACGTTTATATAACGGTTTTTTTTAACGATTAACTTAACGTTTCGTTCAATCACTTTCGAGGAAACGGTAATTATGATTTCAATAACATAAAAACAAGATAATATTATATATAATATTATTTTTGAACTTTAAGCATTTTAAGCATATGATTCATTTACATCACAATCCAATCCGTTATCCGACATTCTTTCACAATCATCATTCACATCCTGTCAATCTTAAACCATCAAAATCTCAGACTTCTCTATTATTCAGGTAATGTGTTGGAGTCGTTACCGTGTTACACCTGACTTAACATTACTTGACCTTTATAGCTAAGGTGAGATTTCATAGCCCCTACTTTTATACGTTTTGATCTACTATTTGGGGGAGATACATGCTCAGCTACATTTATTTACTTGTACAAGCACTCTAGAAACTTTCACGGTTCACCGTGAGTCATAGCCCCACTCTTACTCTTTTATTCATTTTAAACTACTTGGGGGAGATACATGTTTAAGTTACTTTACTCGTTTATCAAATACATGATTTGCTTTGTGATGCAATTATTCAAAACATTTATGATACGTTACGCTTTCTAGATATGAGGTGTATTCTTATTACGATATATGCTTTTCTATGTTAATCTATTCATATACACACTATTTCTAGTCATTGGAGATGTATTGATAGTACTACTATGGGAAGATACCCCCACCCTTGTGTCCAAAATGACGCGACCTTGGTTGACACGTACTATTTAGGAAGGTGTCCCCACCCTCGTGTCCAAAATGACGTGACCTTGGGTGAATATAATCCGGAATATTCATACTATGTTAGCAGTGGGTTGTAAACACATAGGTTGCTAGTCTTGTATAGGCGGGGCTTCGGACTGAGTGGATTTACAATGCCTTTGCGGGGAAATATTATTCAAATGCTTTACTCTTAAACTAAACTCTATGAACTCACCAACCGTTGGTTGACACTTTTTAGCATGTTTATCTCAGGTTTATAAGGCGATAGTGAATGCATGGATCTTAGAGTCATCTGCATACTTTGGAGACTTATGCACTTATCTTTATCATTCGATACACTTGAAAACGTTTGTGTAATCTTACTTTGGAACATCTTGTTTTAACTCTGATTTTAATAATTCGAATGATAATATTTCAAAACGTCTCATTTAGAGGTCGTTTTCTATACCTTGATCTATATTATGAAGTAATACCCCCTTGACACTACTGTTCCGCTGCGGTAATTTGGGGGTGTTACATTATCACTGTTCAAATATATGTGGATGACATCATATTCGGATCAACTTGTCAAGAGCTATGTGATGATTTCTCAAAAATCATGCATGACGAGTTTGAGATGAGTATGATGGGAGAACTTAACTTTTTCTTAGGACTTCAAATCAAACAATTAGAAGATGGGATATTCTTTAACCAATCTAAATACATAAAAGACATGCTTAAGAAATTTGGTCTTGAAGACTCTAAACCTATTAAAACGCCTATGTCTTCGGAAACCAAACTCATCAAGGATGAAGAAGGTGAATCTGTAGATAACACTAAATATAGAGGAATGATTGGTAGTCTACTCAATCTCACGGCTAGTAGACCCAACATTGTGTTTAGTGTTTGTCTATGTGCTCGCTTTCAATAAGATCCTAAAACATCACATCTTGAAGCCGTAAAACGAATTTTTAGATACATTAAAGGCACCACACACCTAGGATTATGGTATCCCAAAGGAACGGGAGTTGAAACCATAGTGTATGCCGACTCAGATCATGCCGGTGACTATGTTGATAGAAAAAGTACAAATGGTATTTGTACTTTTATTGGACATTGTCTCACCTCATGGTTTTCAAAGAAACAAACGGCTCTTTCCATCTCAACAACCGAAGCCGAATACGTATCAGCAGGAAAGGCATGTCAACAAGCTCTGTGGATGAAGCAAGCTCTTGTCGACTACAGAATTTAACTTAACGACATCTCTATCCTTTGCGACAACAAAGGAGCTATCGACCTCAGTAAAAATCCAGTTCAACATGCTCGAACTAAACACATTGAAATCCGTCATCATTTCTTTCGCGACAATGTTCAAAAAGGAAACATTTCTATCGAGAAAGTATCCTCAGAAGATAACATTGCCGATATTCTAACTAAACCTCTTAAACAAGAGCCATTTAACCTACTTAGACTTGGACTAGGACTAATGGAACCTAATTTGTAGTTTTGATCTTAGCTTAAACCTTCGTTTAACCAAAATGACAAAATTGACCAAATTCAACTCTGATCCCAAGGAGCCCTTCGACTGGACGGACGGAACCAAAAATTTGGTTCCGCCCAATCCGTGGGTTCCTGAGTCAGTTTCTATGCTAGTTTAAACAAACACCCCCTCTCACAAATCAAAACACATAAACGACTCAAACTCATTCCACACCATATCACACTCAAAATTAAGGCATCTCCTTCTATTAATCTCGGCTCAAATCAACATTGTAAGCTTCCTTACTACTTTTTCTCTTAATTCTGAGTCTAGGGTTTCTAATTTATGCACAAAACCAAAACTTGGGGATTATGCATTTTCTTAGATAGTTCATGAAGTACATTTGTAAATTACAAAACTAATCATGTTTTCCTTAGTTAGGAATTGCATCTTATAAGACATTATCATGATTTACTAAAAACCCAGTGTCAAAATTTTGTAAATACTTCTCACTTTTAGGACAAACAATTTCTCATTGTTCATACAAATAAAAACGTTATGTTTAAAATATCACTTGCATAATGTCTCTTGAATGCTAAAGGAAGTACATAACTAATATGTATTTTCAGGTACATTCAATCGAAGCTACATTGAATTAGGAGCGTTTGGATTATCTCTCATTTTTTGTTACAAAATTACTAAAGAATTTCTTTTTATGCATTAAAAGGAGTCGAGATAACTGCACCTCCACATTGTCTTCATATAGGCACACACTAGAACATCATATCAAAATTCTCATTAGTTTCGACTAAAGTGTGAATTTTTTGTATCTAGGATCAAACATGCCTTCCGCAACTTTCTATGACCGTAAAGACACTCTCAACTACATTCCCAAACACCATAAGACTAAGGGACTCACCCCGACTCAAGTCAAAATCTTCAAAGCTCTAGAAAAACGTTACTTCCATGAAGGTAGAACCATTGACCCATCCTTTCTCTAAGGAACAAACATTCATCAAGAACTTGCAACCATTCGCTTTAATGGTCTCTTAAACATCAACGAACAAATTTGTCCTAGAATTCTATGCTAGCGTAATTCTCACAACCAATGATTATGGACATATGTCAATTCAATTCAAAGTAAACCAACATGACTTCAACTTTCCTCTAAGTTAATTTGGCCAAGTCCTTGGAATTCCATGTGAAGGTACATGCCTTTACTCAGATAAATGGTCTCTTTCAATCCTTGACTCAATCGTTGATCGTATGCCTCCATACGACACTCCTTTAGTTGCCAAAGAAATCATCCAAGAACATCTTTTCCTTATGAAAACCTCAACCACAAGAACAGCCCGTTCGGGTAATGAAATCAACCGAGATCCATTTGGCATGGAACTCAATGAACTCAAACCCCAATTCAAGAAATGAGAAGAAATCCTTAGGGAAAATGTCTTGTGCACCATAGGTAATCATGACCACATCAATGCTTGTCTTTGCTGCATGCTTTATAGTTTGTCAACCCGCCAACCTTTCAACTTAGCCTACTATGTTGCCAAAAGGATGGCCGACATACCCATGCTAGGAACCACCGCTCTTCCCTACGGGATGCTTCTCACCCGTCTCTATAGAGCCTTTGCACCCATTCCACCCAATCCTAAAGGGTTTTGTCCTGACTGCTCCCTTGTCGACCACATCATGGTTTCACTAAGTGACAAAAGAGTAGCTAAGACTCAAGGGAAACATCCTCATCCTCCAAGCTCCTCATCATCATCATCAATGAGCGAGGATGATGGACTCCCCGACTCTAGGCTTCCTCCATGTGACTACTTCCAACAACTTCCGGTCATTGAAAATCCATCGGAAGAATTCAAGCAAACAAAAGGAATGTTCAAGTGCATTGGAAGGTTCCTCACCAAGATTAACTAGAAATTGGATAGGCAATGAGAGGTTTATGAGTGTTTGGTACAATTGCTCCAAGACAATGATGTTTGATGTATTTGTCTTTTCGTAGGATGATAACTTAACTTTGGAAGATTATGTGAACTAACCTTGTCTTGCAGGTAGATAACATCAGGATGTTATCATTTTTTCCATTTTTATTTCACATTATTAGTGAAATAATTAGCCCCTGCTTGATCTATATCGGTACGTGTGTTAATACCTGTTTTATTGTTGTTTTCTTATCACAAATAATTAATTACATAAGTTTTAGGAAAATTTACGGGATTTGAAGTTCAGGGGTTCAAAATTACGCTATGTATACTTTTTTGACTTGGCGGATTGGACGGAACAAAATTTTGGGTTCCGTCCGTGCAAAATTTTGGTACCGCCAAAATACGCATGACGGATCAAGCGGAACCAATTTCAGGGTTCCGCCTGTGTTGTCGATTGGTTCCGCCTTCCAATAGTAACTATTTTTTTAAATTTTCAAATTTTTGTTTAAATTCCGCACTCTAGATCACTCATTTTTGTTACTAGGATACTTTTTACTGTTATTCACTCACATTAGGATGATCTTAGTTCACTTGGACCAATAGGATAAACATTTCCCACCAAAATTTGAAATTTCCCAAAACCACCTCAAGGAACTTTTCTCCATAAAGGAAGGATCCCTGAATTTGGTTCCATGCTATCCGAGGGTCTCTGACCTCAAAGATCTTGTAATGATTGAAAGACATTAACTGCATATCCTTCTTCTTTCACTCAACTCACCCCCATTGGGTTGACTTTTGCGATTAGACAAGCTTCTCTACCACTTTTAAATCATTATAAACCACCATTTTTGTATGGATTAACATCATATCCAAACACACTTTTCCATGAATCTTCAACTCTATAAATTAGCACCTCCAGGATACACATTCCTCACACCTTCACCACCACTTCCTGTAATCTTTAGCATCTCATAAGCATTTTCACAATGACAAAATCATCCAACTCATCACCCTCCTCAAGACCACCTAGAAGAACCACAAGAATAAGTGTCAAGCCTTGTTGTTTTGTCAACTTGAATTCTTCATCGTCAGATTCTTCACCCATAACCATCTCATCTCCCATCCGAGATGAAAATTTCTTAACTCTCAGTACTCCTACACCTCCACCAAGATCACAAACCATTGTGACTACTCCACCATGAACCAAAACACCAGAAGCCACCACACCACCTCCTGCTCCATCTCAACCACCCAAATCACCATCACCTCCTAAATCTCCAAAATTTGAATCCATAGAACTCTTTGATATACCACCAAATTCACTACATCCATTCTTGGACAACTTAGAGGACTTGCCACCAAGATCAACAAATCCACCACCTCTTCCATCGTTTGCTTCCATCGAGCGTATCGCTCATGAACCACCACGGGCTTCTTTTATGCCCGATGAACCATTTGATTGTCAATCATCTCAACCACAACCCTTACTCTTTCATCTTATTTATAAGGATATCTATGGGTCACTCTATGGAGACCATCAACATCATGATGTCCAAGATGATCAACCTCCACCACAAGCTCAAACTCAACAACCTCAATCCTTTTTACCCACCTTTAGGGAAATAGATGAATCCATGTGGATTGACCCTCCAAGCTCACAAGAAATCCGCAATGAAATGAATGGTCTTCTCACCTTCAAAAACATGATAGGTTCCCACATTCAAGAAGCCATACATTTACAAGAAGTCTTGTTCTCCAATACCACCAACATACCACCACCAAACACATTTCAAGCCCATGATGTTCAATCAACATATCCACCACCAACAACAAATGACAATCAAACCTTACCACTTCCACCCGACTTCCCTCGCCATGGTTGTACCATGTGTGAAAGAGCCGCTAGAATTAATGAAAGGACCAAAATAATGGTCCATGAACTTCAAGACGAAATGAGGTTCATTCTAAAACACATCCTTGAATGTCTAAACACCCTTTCCCATCCTTCACCATAATAGAAACGCGAGGATGGATGAAATAATCACATTAGGACCTTCTCATCTTAGGATTTTCTTTTATCTCTATGTTATTTGCCTTTTTGTAGTTGTAGAAGTTTTTCTTTCTTTGTTATTTTTCATTTTTTTTGCTCACACTCATTTATGTCCCATCATTTTAACCCTAGTCAAAATGAATTTTACTAAATGAATGATGCTCTATTTTTTTTGTGTGTTGGTTGTGATATTTATCTTGTTATGTGATGATTATGTTGTACATTATATATATGGTTTGTTTGGATTATTTATCACTAACCTTTGTTTTGTAGCACTCAAAATCAATGTATCGTGTACTTGGCACCACAACTAGGGGGAGTATTGGCCAAGGGGGAGCTAATCAAGCTCGGGCTTGCATCACATTCCGCTAACGCTTCTCTTCTTTTTGTTTCGACAAAAAGGGGGATAAAATATGAAACTCACAATTAATCACAATTGGTATTTTTATACAACTTAAAAATCAACATGTTGCATAAAACAAGTTTAATCTATATTTTTAAAAGACTTGCACTTTATATACCTCATTGCTTAAAAATAAATTTTATGTTTTGTCCTCAACAAAAAGGCGGAGATTGTTAATACAAATATCGTCTAAAAAACTTCATTTATATTTTACGATCTTTGCTATATTTTGTTAACGACAATTATAAATTTTATTTTAGCAAAACATAAATATAGTTAAGTCTTTTACATATATAGCCACATGTCTTTTATAAACACAAATTAAACATCACTTAGGTAAATATATACATTTTACAAAGTATACTTTCATAAACTATTTTAATCTAAAAAGGGAAATGTATTTTTACATCATGGCATGCATCATATTTGAGATCTTTGGAAGATTTTGAGATCTTTCAAGATATTGAGATCATTGGAAGATATCATGAATATCTTGTTTAGATTGTTTCTCAAAGAATCATGGAAAGATATGGTAAATATTTTGGTTAGATTTGACAAAGATTTTGGTTGATTTTCTGTTAGTCCCCGCGGAACCAAACAGGTACACGGACGAAACCCTATATTTGGTTTCGTCCCATCCGTGGCTTGCTGAAGCTTTTTGCCTATAAATAGCAAGCCACTCCATGTTGTTTTCTCATCACTCACAACGATAAACAACATCATATATTCTTTCATTCATATCTAACTCATTCATATTTCATTTTAGTGAACTTCTTTGTAGCAAGAAGATCAAAGCATTACAAGCTTCAACAAAACGTCGCAAGGCTTGTTAAGTTTGTTATTTTGTGAATTGTATTTAACTATTTATTCATATATCATTGTTTGTACCAAACCATCATAAACCTCTGATAGTGATCGGTTAGTATTTTAGTCCTCAAAATACATAGTGTGACGGGAGTGGTTGTACCCTTGTAAAAGAACTCGACATCTAGCTTTGAGTCAGAAATATTGTAGCAACCCGTAGAAATCCCTAGTCATTAGTGAACGCTAATCTAGTATTAACTCATCGTTACTGTTCACTTAACCTTTTTACAGGCAAATTTGAAATTTTTGTTTATTGCAATTCTATTTAGAAACATTGATACGTTATTCATGATACTACAGAACGAGCTCACACGCGGACCATGAAAACCAAATATACTCAATAACATTCTAAACGAACCAAATCCCTATTCACAGCCCAAATTCTAGCCTGTTACTATTCATCAAAGCCCAACATTTCATTTTCTTCTATTTTACAAATCGACTCAAGACACATTACTTGGCCTGTTTTAATCATTATTTCGACACACAATATATCATTTAAATAACACAACTCAATTCTTCATACAACAAAGAATCAGGAACAACAAATATCATAGCATGATTCGAACATTTGATCTATAAACAAAGCTCAAAGTAAGTCGACCTCGAGGCAGTTACAATTCGACAAAATATTTTCATAACTTAACTAAATTTGATCCAATCAGATTTGTACTTATGTAACATATGTTTTCTAGTCAATAATGAATCACTAACATCATTTTGTACCATTACTATAAGTTGTTCATGTTAGAAATGAGTTTGGACACTTTAACATGTTATGCGATATACATATACATGCATACTTAGTCATAACCGAACCCACATGGAACCCCCCTTGGTGACTTCCCAACTTGACTAAATATCATCACCATATCTTCTTAAAGTCCAACTCTTACATACTCTCTGCCATTCGAAATAAATCTCAAACAAAATCTCCCAACTTGTGTGATATATGGTATGTCGACACTCACACAAGACAATCTCTTACCCATTCACAACTAGTACTTACACAATGGAGACTTTCTAGACTTCATATTCTCTTTGTCCCCTCCTCACATTCACAGTGAATCAAATGAACATGTAAAACCAATCCAACTTGTGATTTAAATATAGTATAGGTCGACATATATACATACTCAAATCACATATTTACTTACTAATATAACTCATTCACTTCAAAAGACTTTACATGCAATTCTCCTAGACTTATTATCTATGTCGAACTACCGAGAAGACCAAGAAACAATTTCCTATTCCATTTTAGTCGAAGTCCAAGTGAAGATTTCTTTTTCGAAGCAATAGTTTGTAGCATATCGAGTTATAGGAATTTCTAACTCGTTTTACACGTTAACTCTCCACCATTTTGGTGTAGTAAATCCCTCTAACTCATTTCCAATCCATTTCATCACTTTATATTCAACCATGCATCATGCTTATTTCATTTCGAACGTATATGTTTTCCTTTTTAATTTTTACGCCTCACGTATATTTATTTCTTTGCAAACTTGGTTGCCTCCGTGATGAAAGGCTAGGAAACATGTTTTCACACTCACACGACATCTACATAATCATTTAAAAGCTTAAACGAACACCCTAGTTAACTTCATGTCGCACGTATAAAAACTTGAACACAAATTTTACTAAGTCTTTTAGTGTATAAAAACACCCTCTGTCGACTAGAAAATGGCCAAAATAAAATACCCATGACCTTGAGAAATTACTTACTGTTATAGAAGGTTTTATAAGGAAAACGTAGCAATTTGAATCACCCGAAACGAGTACACGAGTCAAAAGTTATGATCGAAAGAAGTTAAGGAAACCAAAAATCTGAAACTGTCAAAAACCTACTGTGAACGAACTGATGTAAATTTTAGAGGCACTTCTGGTCCGATTCATCAAAAAGTTAAAACACGAAAGTTGTCCGGAATGATGTTTTACGACCACCACTAAGAAACTCGGCCTGAAAATGCAAAATAGAGGCAGTTTACTGCCTCAAATTGTAAAACAGTTTCGACGTCAAATGAAATTAGTTTTCACTAGACAAGTAATTAAGAACCATGTGATTTCAAAAATAATTACTCACTAAACATAATTAAGTTACTTACACTAAATCAAGGACCATATAACTTTCATTAGACTTAAATAAGCTTTATAAAAATGTAGAAACTTTCAGAAATCTTTTCCCACTCTTTTTGTGATTTTTGGACTAAATTTGCAACGCAATTCAACCTTAGGGACTAAAACTGCCAACTTCACCAAACTATGGCCAAAACTGTAAAACCCGTAAACTAAGGGTATAAAATGATAAAAACAGTAAGTTGGAGGATTAGAATGTCAAGTTTGACCCTTTTTGGACTAAAAGTATAACCGAGGACTAACGGTGCAACGCTAACGCCGTTAGGGTAGAAAAATTAAAAACAGTAAAAGATCAAGTACCAACAGAAAATTTAACTCATTTTCAGTACCATTTCATATTTTACACTTTCCAACTCGATCACGTACATTTTTACGTTTCGTCGATATATATATAACACGTTACGTTATATTTATATATAACGAGTTTTAAACGATTTAACTTAACGTTTCGTTTCACCACTTTCGAGGAAACGATATTTTTGGATTAAATGACATAAAAACAAGATAATATTATATATGATATTATTTTTGAACTTTAAGCATTTTAAGCATATCACACTCACATCACCGATCAAATCGCTATCCATTACTCATTTTCACAATCGCTATTCGTATAAGTAAAATTCTCAGACTTTCCTATTTATTCAGGTCGTGTGTTGGAGCCGTTTCCGTGATACTTTTGACTTAACATTTTCTTGACCTTACAGCTAAGGTGAGTCATAGCCCCACTTTTACTCTTTTACTCATTTTAAACTATTTGGGGGAGATACATGCTTAGAAATACTTTACACGTTTATCAACTACATGATTTGCTTTGTGATACAATTACTCAAAACATTTATGCTTTATGATACGATACGCTTTTACACTAGGTCTTTGGGAAGTAGTCACCCACTAGGTCTTTGGGAAGTAGTCACCCACTAGCTTTTGGGAAGTAGTCACCCACTATTCTTTGGGAAGTAACACCCGGTAATCTTTGGGAAGTAGACTCCCAGTATGTGAAATTTATGCATAGGACTCTTTCGTGTGATTTTAATCGTATACACAGCTATTCTACTCGTAAGTTAGCAGTGGGTTGTAAACACACAGGTTGCAAGTCTTGTATGTGCGGGACTTGGGACTGAGTGGATTTACAATGCCTTTGCGGCGAAATCTTTATTCAAATGCTTTACAGTTAAACTAAACCTTATGAACTCACCAACCTTTGGTTGACACTTTTTAGCATGTTTATTTCAGGTTATAAGGCGATAGTGGATGCATGGATTTTAGAGTCATTTGCATACTTGAAGACTCATATCTTATCTTTATCATTCGATATACTTTGAAAACTTCTATGTAACGTTATACTTTGAACCACTTGTTTAACTCTGATTTTAATAATTCTGTGAGATCTAAACATCTTGATTGTGTGGATGATTCGGGTGGTCTTGGGTTATGGAAGATGAGATCCATGGTGGAAGAGTTAGAGAGAAGTTAGAGAGAGGTGAGGGAAAAACTTGTAAGATTAGATTGGTAGGTGAAAATGATACAAGAGTTCCAACCCTTCCCAAGTGTGGGAAGGGCTTTATATAGTTACTAATATTGTGCCCCTAGCGGGCTGTGGAGTGAGCTGACAGTGGGGAAAGCCCCGACCCATTCCACAAATATAAATACGACTAAACTAATAATACTAATAATACTAATATTACTAAGCTAATATTAATAAGCCTACGAGCTATATGAATGCTAAATAGATGCACGGGGTGACCGAGCCTTCATCTGAATATTTATATTCCTAACAATCTCCCCCTAAGGGAGGTCACCCCGGAAATAATAATTTGAATTCTAGCATTCTTTCTTCTGAACTTGTCTTTATAGCTCGTAGTCTTTGATTCTTCAAAGTCTTGTATCTTTGTGCATTGTGCATCCAGCAGTAATCATTTGATGACTGTTTGATTGTCTTGGATGATCTTTGAGTATTCTTCGACTTTATCATCCAACATTTGTTTCCAAGTCATCTTACAGCAGTATGTCTCCACGTGATGTGATAGTCTTCGAGCCGACATGCTCACACTATTTGGTGTCATGATCTTCAGCATCAGAGTTTGCAGAAGTTGTGTTAAAGATCTTTAGGTTGATCATGACTTCTTTGATTAAGATGATGATGTAGTGTGAACATGTGGTAGAGGATTGGCATCTTTTCTGCAACCAGCTACAACCGCATTCAGCTGCAACCTCAAACAGCTACAACCGCAAATAGCTGCAACAACAATCAACTTAAACTGCCAGAAGTTCCTGCATACAATAGTTAGCAATAAAATGTCCGGTACTTACAGGTTCGAACTTCGAGATAGTTAACAGCATAGTGTGAAAACTCTCTCTAATCCTTACCAGGACCGTTCCTAATCGAAAACCCACAGAGGGCTTTTTAAGATCGTACCGTAGTATATCAACGATTAGGTGAGTCGCTGGAGATCACTCCACGACTGTAGACCGTTTGAAATCGCCGCGATCACTAAGCGTAATCCACAGGGAATTACCGAAGTGACCTGCTTTCAGGGCTGCTTGATGTTGACCCTGGCAGGAATTTCCATTCAATCATTGAGAATTACATTCGTAAATTCTCTCATAAATGTTCTGGCAGATTGCTGAGATCTGAGTAGGACTCTTAGTTTACAAATGGTGTCCTTGAAGTTGACCAACCAGTGTAGAAATAGTTTGTGTCCCTAAGAGATCTTTTTATGCATCTCGTGGCTCTAGACTCTATTGTGCGTTTTGATTTGGAGGTCGGAGGCTGGAGAGGACTGCCACCTTTTCAATATCATCTAACTCGGAGTGAGAGAGACGATAGAAATGTATTGAACTCCGTGACAATTGAAACAAGAGTCCTTTGAGGGACCTTGAGTGGCTAGGGAGGGTTGTGCAGCGTATCACTGGGTCCATGATACTTTGTCTTCAATGTCAGCAATCAACTAAGTGATTCTGACAGTATATGTGTTGACCCGGTTTCTGCCTAAAGTGTAAGGAGGGCTTCTTTCTTTTCACCCTTCATCTTTACATTTCTTTTTCATTCTTCAACCCCTTCAGTGCTTACCGAGACTTCATAACTAGCACCTTGTTGGGTTTGTTCCAGTACTAGCTCCATCTCAGTCGGCACTTTTCCCTTATCCACTTTTCTCCTTTTTAATCATACCTAAGGACTTCTACACTAACTAGTGGATTGTCCCTGGGTAGATCCCTCCGGCTCTGGCGGGATCGTGGGAACTTGAGCCTAACCTAACCATCCTTATAACTCCATACATTCATTAAAATGGTCGGTCTTTGGTGTACTTCCACGATGGCCATAAACCAAATATTTGAAAAATCTCTCAAAGTGTTCATGATTCTGAAACACATTTTTACAAACACTTGAGAGTTTTATATTTTTCAAATGCTCCCCCTCAACATGTGCTCGAATAATTGTTTTATAAATTTGCACATGTCAGGTGAAGCTCGCACTTTTGAATTGATTGATTTTCCAAGAACATGATCATCGCGAGACACGCTTACATCACTAGTGAACTAGCTTGAAATTATTACCCGTCCAGATCACATTCAAGGAAAATTGCTCGAAATCGGTACATTCTACTCAGACACGTCCTTTGCGAGACACGCTTACATCACCAGATAAACTGGCTTGAAATTATTACCCGTCCAGGACATGTCCTTTCGACTACTGACTTTAGCTATCGTTAATTCATTGGTGGAGTCTGAGCCTTGCTCACATAAGATGCATGCCAAATCCTTTTTGTCAATTCGCTCCCCCTCAATATGTGCATCGATATACGAAAGAGTTTAGCACATATGGGAGAGCTTACATTTACGTCCAAACATCACATTTTATCAGATTTCATATTTAAATCACATTCTCTCCCCCGATCAAAAATTTCAAACCAATTGAGATTTGTGATCCCAATTGATTTAAATAAGTTAGAAAATGTGTCCGATTTAATGTAGTCTGATGATGGAACATACTATGCTCCCCCTTAAACGAAGAAGGAGATTCACTGCTTATTTTGCACAAATTGATTATTATGACACAAATGATATTGACCTTTTCGAACAGATGATGTGATCATCCACTTTTCTGCGGGAGATAGTGGTCAACATCGATTATCCATCCACCAACAAAACTTTCCCACATGTTGACGATCTCCACTTGGCGAGATCAGAATAAGAACTGCTTTGTTGAAGTGAAGGTGGTGGTAGTGATGACAGTGTTGTTGTTGTTGTTGCTGCCGATGTTGTTGTCGAGGTGAATTCTGAGCCAATCAATAGAGTTTGAACGTCTGATCAAATGGTTAGAGTGAGAACTGCCACATTCATTTTGGCTATGGAATCTGCATAAGAATATCCACAAAGATATGCATGCATACAGATACACTATTCATTAATGGCTACCCCATAGCAGCTTGCCACATTATAATACCAAGTTCATCTTATAATCAAACCACAATCAGGAAATACGTCAAACCACTATCTAGCATGAAGAGCAAATAGCAATCATGAACATGGCAATTCACACAGATTTCAATATTCAATTCAGGAACTTAGGAACATGATGATTCAAACATGATAGCTATATACCTAAGCGAATCCTGAGAACATATGCACAATATCAACAACAATTAAGCAGCAATTGACTAACAAAAGTCAAACAACATTTGAAATTCATTTATTCAGATCATACACGTGCCAGTGGAGTATTCATGAACATCAAACACATCAGGTTTTCTAACTTCTTTCAGATTTTGAGTTTTAAAGTATTTAGGGGATTAAACGATGATACCCAAGTAACACAAATGAACCTTCTAGATACGTAAAGCTAGGAAACTATAAGCAAATTGCACATAATGTCCTAAACTTTCTAGCAACTAACACATTTGGCCATTTGATATAAAGTTTTAGTAATTTCCTCTTCAACTAATACCCCATTAACTACAAAACCTTTTCTAAGAATTATGAATTAATCAAGAAACCCGTTTGATGATATAAAATTTGAATTCACTCTCCCCCTCAATCAATGACCTGTATTCTAGTTAAAGATTTGTAGTCGTTGATTGAGTGACAAATTTTATGCACAATCCAAGTCTTAAAAGAATTTCAAGCAACACAAAATCACCAAGTGTCTTACAAATAATTTTCAGAAGAATCACAGAATGAAAACTATTTGTATACAAAGAATATTTCTCTTCTTTTTCAAGAAATGATGAATATTAGTGAATATCTACTATAAAAATGATTTATGTTAGGAATATGAATATTCAGTTGAAGACTCGGTCACCCCGAGTACTTATTAGCACATCATAGCTCGTAGGATAACTAGTAATATTAGTAGTAGCTTAGTTATTATTATTAGTATTGTGGAGTGAGTCGGGTATTTACCCACTGTCAGCTCACTCCACAGTCCGCTAGGGGCATATTATGTAAGAACTATAAATACCCTTTCCCATACAAAGGAAAGGGTGGAACTTCTCATTTTATCTAATCTAATACACATACATTTCTCTCTCTAAGTTCCCACCTTTCTCTCTCTAACTTCTCATCTAGTTCGATCCATAACAAGCTCTAATCTTATGTTTATGTGTTAGTGAATATCCTACAATTGGTATCAAGAGCCATGGTTAGGTCCATGTGTGTTGATGTTCACGGATTTGTGTAGTTTGTGGTTGTTTTTGGTTCGAATAGCTTGCTCCTAAAAATCCATTTTACGCTTTGTTTAGAGGTTAAAAGTTGTTAAATCTTGTACTTTCTAGCTTAGGGATTACATAGGAGTAGTGTTTGGTGTTTGGAATCACAGATCTAGGCGTTGTGTGGTGGTTTTTGGAAGATTAGAAGGTTGTTCGTAGTGGAGGTTTGTCTCACGGTAAAAAGTTCTTCGTGGCGATTTGTGTCTGGCTAGGTTAAAAGTTGTTAAATCTTGTACTTTCTAGCTTAGGGATTACATAGGAGTAGTGTTTGGAATCACAGATCTAGGCGTTGTGTGGTGGTTTTTGGAAGATTAGAAGGTTGTTCGTAGTGGAGGTTTGTCTCACGGTAAAAAGTTCTTCGTGGCGATTTGTGTCTGGCTGGGAAAGAAAAGTAGCGATTTGTGTCTTTCTCGAGTTAGCAATTTGTCCCCTTACCGGATTTGGCAAAAATGATAAACTGCTACGATAGCGACTTGTTTGGCGTTTTGTGGCTGGCGTTTTGTCCCTGATAGTGACTGTTCTGTCTTTTAGCAACTTAGCGATTTGTGTCAAAGTAGTGACTTGTCCAAGTTTCAGAAAGTGGCGTTTTGTGTGTAGCGACTTGTCTCTGTCAAGATAGCGATTTGTCCTATTTCCAAAAGTAGCGATTTGTCCTGTGACTGGCGTTTTGTCCTATTTCCAAAAGCAGCGATTTGTCCTAGTTCTAAAAGTAGCGACTTGTCTTGTGACTGGCGTTTTGTCCTATTTCCAAAAGGTAGCGTTTTGTGGGTAGAGATTTGTGTCCACCAAAGTAGCGACTTGTCCTATCAGAATAGCGTTTTGTCCGTGGCGTTTTGTGTCTTCAGGGTGGTGATTTTTCTATTGTGATTTGTAGTGGCAAGTTACGTTTAGTTTACGGTTTGTTTCTTGGTGATTTTAGAAAGTCCCGCAAAAGATTCGATTTCTCGGTTAAATCACAAGATCTGTAAAATCCCGTATTTACTATGGCTACCATATCAAGCACCTCATCAGATGATATTCAAGCAGCAGGATCTGACACTCATCCACCTATGCTAGATAGGACGGACTATGAGTCTTGGGCACAACGTATAAGACTTTTCTGCTTGGGAAAAGAAAATGGAGCAAACATTCTTAAGTCCATTGATGAAGGACCATTTCAGATGGGTACCACCAGAGATGTTGTTACTACTGGTGAAGATGGCACAATCACACTTGGAATTGACAGACCTCGCGAGTACAATGATCTTAATGATGAAGAAAAGAAGAGGTATGATGCTGACATTAGAGCTTCAAACATTGTCATTCAAGGTCTGCCAAAGGATGTATACAAGCTCATCAATTTCAACACTGAAGTTAAAGCTGTGTGGGACAATGTTAAAATGTTGTTGGCGGGGTCTGAACTCACAAAGGAAGACCGTGAGTCACAGCTGTATGATGAGTTCGAGCATTTCAAAATGAACCCAGGAGAGAATATCACAGACTACTATGTGAGATTTCATAAGTTGGTGAATGATATGAGGATGATCAGAATGACTATGCCCAACATCCAACTAAACTCAAAGTTTGTGAACAACATGACTCCTGAATGGGACAGATTTGTTACTGCTGTCAAACTCAACAAAGGTTTAAGGGATACCAACTATGAACAGCTATATGCCTACCTGCAACAACATGAGAAGCATGCTGCCTACGATCGGGTGCTGAGAGAAAAGTTAAATCCTTCAACTCCAAATGATTCACTAGCTTTTATGACAAATGTTCTACCAACAACCCAATCATCATCCAACCCAAGCTATCATCAACTTCACTCACCAGTACCTGCTATGAGTTCTCAACTTGACTCAGGCTACTCTCAGACCGACCAAATAATTGACAACCTCACCAATCAAGTATCATTACTGATTCAACAGTTTAAAGCATCACTCCCTCAGACCAACAATCAGTTAAAGAACTCATCCAACCCACGCAATCTAGCAATGGTGGAGGATGGGAAAATTGTGGTTCAGAATGTGCAAGGGAGAGTTGGAAGAAACATGGTTCGAGGTTATGTGCAGAATAGAGCAGGGAATGCCAATCAGGGGCAAGGGAAACAGATCAAGTGTTATAATTATGGGGGGCTAGGACACATTGCCAGAAACTGCAATCAACCTAAACGTCCTCAGAACTCAGATTACTTCAAAGACAAGATGCTGTTAATGCAGGCTCAAGAAAATGAAGCCGTATTGGATGAGGAAGAGTTATTGTTTTTGGCTGGTAATGGGGGAAATACGTTTGATGAAGATGTGGATGAGCAACCAGTGCAGGATCTAGCTCTTAACGACCCCAACATCTTCAAAGCGGATGATTGTGATGCATTTGACTCAGATGTAGATGATGAACCTACTGCTCAAACCATCTTCATGGCCAACTTGTCTTCCTTGGCTTCATCACCTCGACAAGCTGGTTCCTCTAGTGCATCTGTGATATCTGAGGTCGTACAAATCGTCCTTTGGTATTTGGACTCAGGCTGCTCTAAACATATGACTGGGGATCGCTCACGGCTCAAGAACTTCGTGAAAAAGTTTATCGGGACAATTAGATTCGGGAACGACCACTTTGGTGCGATTATGGGTTATGGAGATTATGTGTTCGGTGACAGTGTAATCTCAAGGGTATACTATGTGGAAGGATTAGGGCACAATCTGTTTTCTGTGGGTCAATTTTGTGATTCAGATCTGGAAGTGGCTTTCAGAAAACATACATGTTTCGTCAGAGAATTGGATGGTATAGATCTCCTCAAGGGCAGTCGGGGCACCAATCTATACACCATATCGATTGAAGAAATGTTGAAGTCCTCTCCCATATGCTTGCTTTCAAAAGCCTCTAAAACAAAATCATGGCTGTGGCATCGTCGTTTGAACCACTTGAACTTCGGTACCATAAATAATCTTTCCCGTAAAGATCTTGTTAGAGGGATGCCCAGACTAAAATATGAGAAAGATCATCTCTGCTCTGCATGTCAACTGGGCAAAAGCAAGAAACAAACCCACAAGCCTAAAACCGTTAACACCAACTTGGAAGTTCTTCATACCCTCCACATGGACTTGTGCGGTCCAATGAGAATACAAACCATAAATGGAAAGAAATATGTTCTGGTGATAGTAGATGATTATTCTCGGTTCACATGGGTAAAGTTTTTGAGAACCAAGGACGAAACTCCAGAGGTTATCATTAAACTGATAAAACAGCTGCAAGTAAGGCTCGATAAAACTGTCAGAATTATCCGCACTGATAATGGTACTGAGTTTGTTAACCAACAACTCCGTAATTTCTATGAAAGTATTGGCATCACGCATCAGAAAAGTATCCCTCGCACTCCTCAACAGAACGGTGTTGTTGAACGAAGGAACCGTACTCTGGTGGAAGCTGCAAGAACCATGCTTATATTTTCAAAGGCACCGATGTTTCTCTGGGCAGAGGCTATTGCAACAGCATGTTACACCCAAAACCGATCTCTAATTCATCCTGTTCATGAAAAGACTCCCTTCGAGTTAATTCATAACAAGAAACCAGATCTTTCCTTTCTCCGTGTGTTTGGCGCACTTTGCTATCCGATTAATGATAGCCAAGACTTGGGTAAGTTAAGAGTTAAAGCAGACGTAGGTATTTTTGTTGGATACGCACCAGACAGTAAAGGGTATAGAATCTATAATAAGAGAACCCGTAAAATCATGGAAACCATTCATGTTACGTTCGACGAGCTGAGTGAGCAACCTGCTTCAGGACAAATTAGTTCTGGACCCGATCTTAAACTTTTGACACCTGGACCCATTAGTTCAGGACTTGTACAGAATTCCACGCCTGCGGATTCTTATGTACCACCTACATGTGAGGAGTTGAAGAAGTTATTTGATCCTATGTTTGATGAATACTTTGAGCCAACGAATGGAACCATCCCAAGTGCACCAGCTGTACTTCCTATGGCTGAGGCTCAAGCTCCGCAAGGCACAGAAAGCCCAACAGCTTCAGTATCAGTCAGTCTCAATGCTCCAGCTGCCAGTCAATCGCCTTCATCATCAAATACTCAATCCTCTCCAGTACTACAAGAATTTGCAGATAACCATTCTTTGGAAGTTAATCCTTTTGCTCCTGTTGATGAGGTTCCTTTTGAAAACATATTTGCTCCTGAACATTCATCAGACACATCCTCTCTTGAAGAACACAGCACTGCTACATCAGTTCAAAACCCTCAACCTCACGACCATCTCATAAAATGGACCAGCGATCATCCAATCGACAACATCATAGGCAATCCCTCACGTCCAGTATCCACACGTAATCAACTAGCCACTGATGCACTATGGTGCTTCTTCAATTATGTACTGTCCAAAGTCGAACCTAAAGATGCCAAAGAAGCAATGACAAAAGATTACTAGTTCGAGGCTGTGCAAGATGAAATTCATGAATTTGATCGACTTAAAGTATGGGAATTAGTGCCTCCTCCAGAACTTGCAATGATCATTGCTTTAAAGTGGATCTTCAAAGTGAAACTTGATGAGCATGGTGATGTGTTAAAGAACAAGGCACGGCTAGTTGCAAAAGGGTTCAGACAAGAAGAGGGCATTAATTTTGAAGAATCGTTTGCTCCGGTTGCTAGAATTGAAGCCATAAGAATCTTCCTTGCAAATGCTGCTAGTCGGAATATGATAGTCTACCAGATGGATGTCAAAACGGCCTTCTTGAATGGAGACTTAAAGGAAGAAGTTTATGTGAGCCAACCCGAAGGATTAGTGAACGGGTTCTCCAAGGGTGTTGTTGATCCCACACTATTCACCAGGAAGTCAAGAAAACATCTACTACTTGTTCAGATTTATGTAGATGATATCATCTTTGCTTCAACAGATCCTAGTGAATGTGATAGATTTTCAAAGGAGATGAATTCCAAGTTCCAAATGTCCATGATGGGACAAATGTCATTCTTCTTAGGATTACAAGTTTCTCAAAGTCCCGGAGGCATATTCATTAATCAATCCAAATACGCCAATGAGATCTTGAAAAAGTTTGGATTCAATTCAAGTGAGCCTGTTGACACTCCCATGGTTGATAGAACAAAGCTGGATGAAGATCCTTCAGGGATTCCAGTGGATAAAACAAAGTATCGAAGCATGATTGGATCTTTGATGTACATCACTGCTAGTAGACCAGATCTTCTGTTTGCTGTGTGTATGTGTGCTCGGTATCAATCCAAGCCAACCAAAAAGCATGTTGAAGCGGTGAAAAGGATCTTCCGATATCTTCAAGGCACAGTTCATATGGGTCTCTGGTATCCTAAGGACACAGCAATGGAGTTAACGGCTTATGCTGATGCTGATCATGCGGGATGTCAAGACACTCGTCGGAGTACTTCAGGAGGAGCACAGTTTCTAGGGGAGAAGTTAGTTAGTTGGTCTTCAAAGAAGCAGATGAGTACTTCCATATCGTCTACTGAAGCGGAGTATATTGCTATGTCTGCTTGCTGTGCTCAAATCCTATGGATGCGATCACAACTTTCAGACTATGGATTCTCATACAACAAAATTCCCCTATATTGTGACAACAAAAGCGCCATTGCTCTTTGTTGTAACAATGTTCAGCACTCCAGGTCAAAACACATCGACATCAGGCATCACTTCATCAGGGAACAGGTGGAAAAAGGAATTGTGGAACTGTACTTCGTGAGGACAGAGTTTCAGTTAGCAGACATCTTCACCAAGGCTCTCCCAAGAGAAAGGTTTCAGTTTATTCTCCCACGTCTTGGAATGAAGAGCCTGACACCTGAAACCCTCAAGAGTCTTCAGGAAGAAAGGGAGGAGTAATGGATTGACTTCATTGTACATAGTTGTATATATCTTAAAACAAAAAGAAAATACAAAAATATAAAACCTATAAAAACCATAAAAATCGAAAAATCAGAAAATACCAAAAATAGTCCTACCTAGGCATGTCTTCTGTTTATCGATAACATTTACGGATCTAGAAATGTCATTCAACAATGACACAGATCTTTAAATGAAGCTCGAGCAGAAGTTATACTAATCAGTTAAAACATGTCTTAATGGCTTGCTATTACTTCAGATAGCAACCCGCGCTATACATTGGGGAAAGCTTGTCGCCAAAAAGACAGCTGTTCCTCCAACTGGGTGATGTTCACCTAGGCATGGATTACTTTATATCCATGTTTCTTCGATCTGATGTACGTTTCAGTGCGTCATTTCGTGTATGAGAAGAGAAGTCTTCTCTGCTCAATTATCAGAAAACATTTAATCGGACACATTTTCTCCCAGAATTTTCTAACTAATTTAAATCAATTGGGATCACAAATCTCAAAGGGTTTGAAATTTTTGATCGGGGGAGAGAATGTGATTTAAATATGAAATCTGATAAAATGTGATGTTTTGGACATATATGTAAGCTCTCCCATATGTGCTAAACCATTTTGTATAACAATGCACATATTGAGGGGGAGCAAAATGTTTTGGATGTGGTAGTATGCTCTCCCATGCATTGATTAAGGGGGAGCAAAGGATTTGGCATCTCATGTGAGCACGGCTCAGACTTCACCAATGAATTGACGAAACACAAATTGTCATTAATCGAAAGGATGCGTCCTGGCCGGGTAATAATTTCAAACTGGTCTAACCAGTGATGTAAGCGTGTCTCGAAGAGGACGTATCTGAGTAGAGTGCACCGTTTTGAGAAACTTTCTATGGACTTGACCAGGCCGGGTAATAATTTCAAGCTAGTCTAACTAGTGATGTAAGCGTGTCTCGAATCGGTCATGTTCAATGAAAGTTGTTCAATTCAAAAAGTGCGAGCTCTACCTAACATGTGCAAATTTATAAAACAATCAACCGAGCACATGTTGAGGGGGAGCATTTGAAAAATATAAAACTCTCAAGTGTTTGCAAAAATGTGTTTCAGAATCATGAACACTTTGAGAGATTTTTCAAAGATTTGGTTTGGCAATCGTGGATGAATACCAAAGACCGGCCATTTTAATTAATGCATGGAGTTATAAGGATGGTTAGGTTAGGCTCAAGTTCCCATGATCCCGCCAGAGCCGGAGGGATCCACCCAGGGACAATCCACTAGTTAGTGTAGAAGTCCTTAGGTATGATTAAAAAGGAGAAAAGTAAGAATAAGGGAAGAGTGCCGACTGAGATGGAGCTAGTACCGGAACAAACCCAACAAGGTGCTAGTTATGAAGTCTCGGTAAGCACTGAAGCGGTTGAAGAATGAAAAAGAATTGTAAAGATAAAGGGTGAAAAGAAAGAAGCCCTCCTTACACTTTAGGCAGAAACCGGGTCAATACATATGCTGTCAGAATCACTTAGTTGATTGCTGGCATTGAAGACAAAGTATCATGGACCCAGTGATACGCTGCACAACCCTCCCTAGCCACTCAAGGTCCCTCAAAGAACTCTTGTTTCAATTGTCACGGAGTTCAATACATTCCTATCGTCTCTCTCACTCCGAGTTAGATGATATTGAAAAGGTGGCAGTTCTCTCCAGCCTCCGCTCACTAAATCCAAACGCACTATAGAGTCTTGAGCCACGAGATGCATAATAAGATCTCTTAGGGACACAAACTATTTCTACACTGGTTGTTCAACATCAAGGACACCAGTTGTAAACTAAGAGTCCTACGCAGATCTTAGCAATCTGCCAGAACATTTATGAGAGAATTTACAAATGTAATTCTCAATGATTGAATGGAAATTCCTGCCAGGGTCAACATCAAACAGCCCTGAAAGCAGGTCACTTCGGTAATCCCCTGTGGATTACGCTTAGTGATCGTGGCGGTTTCAAACGGTCTACAGTCGTGGAGTGATCTCCAGCGACTCACCTAATCGTTGATTTACTACGGTAAGATCTTAAAAGGCCCTCTGTGGGTTTTCGATTAGGAACGGCCTTGGTAAGGATTAGAGAGAGTTTTCACACTATGCTGTTAACAATCTCAAAGTCCAAACCTGTAAGTACCGGACGCTTTATTGCTAACTGTCGTATGCAGGAACTTCTGGCGGTTGAAGCTGATTGCTGTTGCAGCTGATGCAGTTGTAGCAGATTATTGAACAAGATGCCATTCCACCACCACATGTTCACACTACAACATCATCTTTAACAAAGAAGTCATGATCAATCGAAAAGACCTTCAACACTGCTTCCGCAACTCTGAAGCTAAAGATCATGATCCAGATAAGTGTGAGCATGTTGGCGCAACAAACACAATCCATCACCACATGTTCGCTCTACTCCATCATCATGTTCAATGAAGTCATGACAACCTAAATGACCTTCAACACAGCTTCTGCTAACTCTGATGCTGAAAGTCATGACCCTGAATAGAGTGAGCATGTCGGTTCAAAGAGTACCACATCACATTGAAACATACCACTGAAAGATGACATGGAAACACATGGTGGATGATAACTCCAAAGAATCAACAAAGATCATCCAAGACAGAAGAAAAAGTCATCTAAAGATTTGCTGCTGCACAATGATCAAGGATTGTGAAGAATCATTGTTTAACGAGCTATGAAGTCAAGTGCCATGGATGAAGTGCAAAAATTCAGAACATTACTTCAGGGGTGACCTCCCTTAGGGGGAGATTGTTAGGAATATGAATATTCAGTTGAAGACTCGGTCACCCCGAGTACTTATTAGCACATCATAGCTCGTAGGATAACTAGTAATATTAGTAGTAGCTTAGTTATTATTATTAGTATTGTGGAGTGAGTCGGGTCTTTACCCACTGTCAGCTTGCTCCACAGTCCGCTAGGGGCATATTATATAAGAACTATAAATACCCTTTCCCATACAAGGGAAAGGGTGGAACTTCTCATTTTATCTAATCTAATACACATACATTTCTCTCTCTAAGTTCCCACCTTTCTCTCTCTAACTTCTCATCTAGTTCGATCCATAACAAGCTCCAATCTTATGTTTATGTGTTAGTGAATATTCTACAAATTCAAATGATAATATTTCAAAACGTCTCATTTAGAGGTCGTTTTCTATACCTTGATCTATATTATGAAGTAATACCCCCTTGACTCTACTCTGCGGTAATTTGGGGGTGTTACAAATATTGTAAGCGACGTGTAAAGGTTTTCTCCGCCGGATAAAGGAGCTTGTTGACTAGTGAAGAAAACTCTCGAGTTAGATACTCGGGGAGTGGAGTAGGGCAAGGAAAAAGAGTCCTTGTAGACCGAACCACTACAAACACTCGTGTTGTGGTTTGATCGTTTCTTTCTTGCACATTACTTATTTGTTATTTTGTTCTCATACATTAAGTCATTTCATACAAACATAACAAAGAAAAAGAAATTAAAAATGGTAAAACTATTCAACCCCCCTTCTAGTTTTCCACAAACTATTTTAAATCTAGTGTTTTTTAGAGAGTTTTTATTAGAGAGACAAACTCTTAACAACTCATCAAACTAATAACAAATCACATTTGAGTAATTCTTCTTTCGAGTTCAATTCTCTCTTCTTGAATTCCTAACTAAATTACAAACCAATCTTCATTTATTAAGTGATTTCTGGATTGATTATATCATTGAGCACTTTCCTGACCAAGTACATTACCATCAAAATTCTGTTACAATTTCTATTTGTCTATAAATACCAGTCATAATTTTACATTCACCTCATTTCAAATTGCAAGTACGTCATACAGTGCTCTCAAAAAATTTTCCATTTCCTAATCGATAATACGTTCATTGAATCAAGATGCTCATAATACAGAACGTCGTGTTCTTGATGATGCTATCAAAGATGCATTTATGGACATTGATGAGACTTCAAATGTTGTGGTTAACGCTACATTGACCAATATTCAAACCAATATGGCTACACTCACTGATAGAATTGAAAGCTTATTGATGTTTCAAGATTTTGCAATAGGTGAATTTAGAAAGATTAAAAATGGTGAAGGAAGTAGTAAGAGAGGAGTAGGTTATGGGAGGTTGACTAAATTGACTTTCCAAATTTTAATGGCTATGATGTTCATGGTAGTTATTTCGTGTTCAAGCGTTCTTCTTGATTGATAGTGTAAGTGAGGAACACAAACACAGCTTGGTTTCAATGCATCTTTATGACAAAGCTCTTGAATAGAATAAGCAATTTATCAAGATTCATGGTGAAAATGTGTTGTCTCGTGTATATGAAAAAGAAATAACTGCTAGATTTAATGATGTGTTTGAGGACCCTATGGTAGAGATTAAGAAATTGAAACAAGATGGGGATGTGAAAATGTATCACTACCTGGGTATTGAATCGGACTTAGCTTGGTGGAGCTTAAGTCAGAAAAAACACTACCTTGGTATTGAATCGGTTTCTGTGAGCGAGATGCTTTATTGTCATGCTCGAGACCGCTGGTACGGTGAAAGCGATTCCAATGTTGTTGTTTTTCCATAAGTGGGAGTTTGAAAGGATTATGCGCAAATAACACAACGGCTTTCACACTTGCCTTCATAGAAATGCCAAAGGGTCACACCGGTGTACATTAAATAGAACAAGCAAGCAGAAATAAGAAACGAGTTACGAAATGAAATGAGAGTAACAAGGAAATTGAAATATTGTGGTATTTTCTTTTAGGGGTTAAACGATAATTACCCAAAGTATAATATTTATCCAGGATAAATATTTGGGTAGTAAACGACAAAAATACAAACCCTATAATGGTTATATAAGTCGACCGCCCCTAGGAGGGGGTGAGTTGGACTTCTTATCAAACTCTAATTACTTGGAGGACAAGTAGAGTCCTACTAGAACCTTCCTTGGTACCCTATATATACCAAGGGAATTCTAGGGATCCTTATAACTTTCCCAATAACCCTAAAAGCTCTCCCATCTCTTTCCATCATGTTCGATTGATCGGCCAAGAGAACCAAAAGGGTTGAAACCCTTTTGGTCGACCGATTTCATTAAATTCGACACAAGTCGACTTCCAGTCGAATCCCTAAAGTTGATTTAGAGTTTTACCCAGTTTCGTGCTCGCCTAACTTGCATAGGTTCGGAGCCCCAGTTCTCCTTGTGCAGTATCGGTGGATACTTGACACTGTCTAAATGGTGATATTCCCCAAGAAACCCTAAGAGTGTGCGTGAAGCATCAAGAAAAAGAAGGAGGCGTTCCGTGCAGCTAAAGAATGGTTAAGGAGCTTACGCGTAGTAGGAATAACAAGTAAGTAATCCTAAACACCCTTCTTATGTGTTAGATTAGGTTATACCACTGATTAGAAAATCTGTCTAATTAGGGTTTTGGTTTGCATGGCTTTATGTGTTTATTTTCCGCCGTGCATGTTTTTATAGCCGTGCAGGTGACCACCAAATCCCTACATCCTGCCATCGCTGGTTTCTACATAACCAGATTCAAACATTTGGGAAATGAACAAAGTTTTCATCTTGATACTCCAAAATTTATATGACTCTCCATTGGATATAGGTATTTTCGGTTGTGATACGTTAACAAAATTAAGTTTGTTGCCATTTTGAATATTCAAACGCCCAATTTTCGAAGGAACGTGCCTCTTGATACCACTTTGTTGGAAAAAAAATGATAGTAAGTGCAATGGGAGAGAAGATAAAGAACTTTACAATTAGATTACTTGATTAAAATAGAATAATCAAACCTCTTCAAATAGGCTATACATCAGCAAATTAGAAACAGAAATATATAAAATGTCCCAACCACCTATGTGTAGGAGCTGGAGATCAAGAGCCACTAAGACCACCAAGTCACAACTTTACCCACGTTTATTTGACTAATAATAAAAGAAATAAAAAGGAATTTGAATCAATTGACATATAACGTCTACAAATGAGGAGAGTTAGAATTAAAACCATCATTTATTTCGCAAAAGGAAAATGACTATTGTGCCAAATTTGTATCCCTAAGAGTATGTCTAACAACAAGATGGTTCATGTGTCAATATTAAGGATTAATATGAAGAAAAAGAAATTTCACAAAGGGTTAGGATATCCATAACTCCCCCCCCCCCCAAGTGATTCCAATACCCCTCTTAAATTTTTAATTTTTCAATTATTATTTTTTTTTACAATTTTGTTTTTATTAAAAGAACTATGAAATAAAAAGTACGGAACAGAGAATATAAAGTTTGAAAAGAAATACGGAACATCACCTCATAAAAAACAAAAAATATGGAACATAAACTGATATAAAATTGTCTTATACAATTCAAAGAAAGAGTAAAAGGTGGGTTTGGGGTATTCATAACAACACCCTTTCACAGATTTATATGGGAAAATTCCAAATTTGCCTCGGAGGCATCCCCAGGACAACAAAAAATGCCTCAATTTTCAAAAGTACTCCAGAATAGCCCTTGGGCGACTGGCACAATGGGCAACTGAACATTTATGCGAAACATGTCTAAACAATGATTCGGATACGGGGTATTTTGGGAAAAAAATCTGAAATATGGGGTATTTTTGGAAAAAAAAAAGTATTAACGTATGTACAAAAAATTAAAATACGGGGTATTTTGGTCAAAAAAAAGTTGCGTTGACCGGTTGCACAGTCGCCCGGGGCATTTAGGAGTAAAAATGTCAGCTGAGGCATTTTTTAATGTCATGGGGTTGCGACGGGGTATTTTAGAAATTTTCCAATTTATATTGTGTTCTTTAGTTGTGTATATCGAAAGAAAGGAAGTGAATGTCGACCAATTCCCGTACCTCATTTACACATACCAATTGGACCAAAATATCAACACACATTTGTAGACGTAGGTCCACGAGAGTCACGAGTTCGGTTATTATGGTTTTGTGGGGTGAAGCTCTCGGCCAACAAGACCTATGGAGCCGAGGGTGTGGCTAGGGAAACCGAAGGACTTGCCATGTGCTTTAGGCAAAGATCCTCGATTGTAACCATGAACCTAATAGTGTCAAGCTCGGGAAAGGGATCATGGTGAGCAATAATGCCGGTTACATAGGCAAACTGGTCACTCAAACCGTTAATGGCATAAGTGACGAGGTCGTCATCATGCATGGTATCAATAGATTCTATCTTAGCAAAATAGACGTCCACTGTCATATCTCATATGTCTAAAACACGTAATTCACCCCATAAAGCAAAGGTTTTTGTTCTTTTGTTGTCTAGGAAAATGTTTTCGAGGAAAGTCCATGCATCTAGGGCATTTTTAGGGTTTGATTTAACAAGGCGTGCAACACGCATTTCATTACAAGTTAAGAAGATCCAAGATTTGACAAAAGGGAATCTACCTTTAACCATTCCGTGGTAGGAGGAACGATGACATTTGAGGATGTCTCTTTTGCTTTAATGTGATCCAAAACTTCTAAACCTTCACAATGGTTCTTAAGAAGAAACACCAAGAAGAAGAGTTTGACTTTGCAAGATCAAGTTTAAATGGAACGAGGCTTGTATGGAGGGTACGACAAGTAGCTTATCGGACTTAGAGAGAGTGTTGGTAGGAGGCACTCTGGTGTTCACCATGATGATGGAAATTGATCGCATAGTTTGTTATGGTGAAAAAGGATATACGTAAGAAACAAAACAACAAATAAGTGATACATGAAAGTTAGGGTTTTATGGAGAGGTTTTAGGAGAAGAATCACAGAGACCATGATACCATGTAAATAGGGTTAATTTGCATAACTGAATAATGAGGTTGTGTACAATAAAACTAATGATACGATATGCTATGGGGTTGGCCAAATACAAACTATGCTAACTATTAGTTAGTGTTTAGCATAGTTTGCATTGGGCAAAGCTGTATAGTCTTTTAGCATGTCGTATCATTATTTATATTATACAGAACCTCATTATGCAAATCAACCCTATTTACACATTGATCTCTTTTTTAGAGACTTGAATAGCTAACGCGTCTCCTCCTATGAGCATTAAGAGAATTGATGTGCTCGACTTGTAGACGATATATTTCCCTATTTAATTCCTCCTTCAGCATCACATCCGGGAATGTCTCATTAATAGGCTGCAAAATAGTGTAGGAAAGCAATAATAATGTACTTTGTGAGTTCACCCAAAAAATTACGGTAATTAAATTTACTGTGAATTAAACAAAGGCAGTCAACATTTTTAAGGGGTTCTTAACATTCAACTTTTATTATCTGATCTAATTGGCTAACCTATAACAATACTAGTAAACAGATATTGGAGTACGATAGGAAAAGCTAGCCAACAAATATGCAACCCGAATGAAGCTAGAAGAGCTGAATAGATAATTATATCATAGCTCTCCATCAACCCAGAATCACAAATGCCATAATGTCTGCTTTCCTTCCAACAAATGAACTTTCCTTTACTAGTTAACTTACTTGAGATAAATAGTATTATCAAGTCAAAACTCAAGAGTTGAATAGCACGCCTTCTATCTATCAGCTTATATGTTCAACTATTATTTCTCCATGCACTCACTAACTAAATAACAAACAGTGAACATTGACTACACAACAAACATTGATCCTTCCACGTGTAGATTTTAAGTACGCATGATCAACATATAAAATGATGGAATAGAAAATTTCTTACACATTGGTTTACTTAATATAGCCGCCAAACAAGAACAATACATAACAAGATGGTACTCGATAACACATCTCTATCCAAACCGAACTATGACCGGAAAGCCGAGCTCAAAGCATTCGACGAAACCAAAACCGGCGTCAAAGGACTCGTTGACGCCGGTATCACTCAAGTCCCTCGGATATTGTAGTAATAATAGATGTATGTATGAATCAGAAGTAATTTTGGTTTTTGTGTATTGTGTGCCCCAGCCCTAGCTCCCGCTCCCGCTCCGGCCTCAGCTCTAGCCCGTTTCGCTAACATACCCTAATGACTTTCTTGTACAGCTTGTTGATCGGCTGCTTTACCATAGACAAACAAAAGTGCTATCACATATTTATTGATCTAAAACTTATTGACAGACATATCTATTGATGTTCTACTATTAATGACTTTGGTGAGTTTTTGTTGAAAATCTTATTTGTCGAACGATAGACATAATCAAAATCATAACTATGAAATAAAAAGTAAAAAAGTAGCATACTTACATATATACTATAGAAGTCGGGTGTAGGCTTCAGCTATTGTTGATACATAATCTGGCGCGGACTGATTCAACGACTCTCCCTGGGCCGTTAGTCGTCTTCTCGAGCCCTAAGTAGACCTGTCAACAAAGAACCCGTTAGGAGTGGACCCGAGGCCGTAGCCCCGGGATCCACCTCCGACGGTCAAGTTAGTATCGGTGTGATATAGTAGATTAGGGTTAGGTTTATGATAACCTGTTACCATCTGATGAAGAAGGGGATCCATGCCATGTATTTATAGGCATGGATTAGGGTTTAGCGTAGAGTGGGCCGCTGTCACCCGGGCCTGGCCCATTGTCTGGCCCAGTCCGGACTATGCGTCTACAAGCCCCCCAAGTTTAGTATGCGCATGACCTGAGTGCGGATGCTAAACTTAAGCTCTGTTCATGGCCGCGTAGGCTAATCAACAATGACGGCACGGCCCATGTGTGCGCATCCTTATAGGCACATGGGTCGGACCATACTGCGCAGCCTAAGTGCGACAGTGCGCCCTGGGTCTGTGGCGCAGTGCGTGATGACCATGTTGGCGCAACCTTGTAGGCGCGATTTTGTAGGCGCGTCCTTGTAGGCGCGACCTGAGTAACATTGACATTGCGATTGTGATTGTCTCACAATGGTGAAGGTGGATACCGTATGCTGCGTCCTGGGTAAGGGCGTGCCTTTGTACCAGTAGCGGTGCAGCATAGTGCGACAGAAGATGTACTTCTGTGGCAGAAGTGCGCGTTATCCGCGACAAAAGTGCGCGTTGTCCGCGACAAAAGATGCGCGTTGTCCGCGACTAAAGATGCGCGTTGTACGCAACAGAGGTGCGTGCTGTGCGCGCTGTGTGCGAACATTACATTCGTCTTTACAAACGACAGAGGACGTCTCCCCTGCGGCGAGATGGTGCGAATTTTCAAATTCGTCTTTGTACTGGGCTCGCGATACCTCTTACGTACGATCTGCTTCAAATATGCCTGCGTGATGCGTACTCACACAGTGCGTATCCTGGTAGCCCCCCAAGTTTGATGGTGCTACTCGTGTAGGAGCATTAAACTTACTTATTCAAATTCTGAAGAAAAAAACTCAATACAAATATTAGAAGTATATGCTGCGCATCGCAACATATAAAAGATAATGAAATAAAAAATTAGCGCATAGCATATATATAGCACGTAGCATGTAAAATTAACACATAAGAGAAGTAGTAGTGCGAATTACACCTATCGTGAGGTTTTAACAAACTACATAAAAGAAGTAGCACGTAGCTAATCTACGAACGCAGTACGCTCATGATCGTTTTCTTTTTTATATTATATATAAAAACAATGGCGCGGATGGATGTACCATGACCGCGACTAATAGTTTCTGTTGCACGCACAGACGCAGATAGATTTATCGTGACCGCATAGACTCTAACGTTTTGTGGATGATCGCAGAGGACCACGGCTTTCGTCCAGTGCGCTCATGGCGATTGACTAGCATCGTGGTGCCTGTACGTGACAGTGCGCTCATGGCGCCAGTCTGCGAAGATCTCTATACGCATGGCCTAACGCGGGTAGATTTATCGTGACTGCGCTGTTCGCGTCTAAAAGATATAGTAGGTCCGATCGTGCGGACTTAATGCGCTTATGGTAAAATCGTGTTTACCAAGTTTAAAAGATTTATGTAAAATCTTTTTAATATTTAAAAGATATTAGGATATCTTTAAAAGATATTCTCAATATTTAAAAGATAATAAAATCGCATATCTTACCGTAATAAAATAGCATGTACGATAAATAATAAAATCGCATGTACCGATTTAATGATGTACGAATCGTAAATAATAATAAGATACATGATCTACTGTGTTTGACAAATCAAATCGTATGACAAACTTTTTGCAAAAGCCTGTCTCATGGACTCATGGTCAATTGCATTAATAAATACAGTAAGATACCTTTTTGCAAAAGTCGATTTATATTATAAGATAAATAATCGATTGCAGTAATAAACAAATCGACAAACATTAATTGCAGTACGATATCTATGTGTGCGCACAGTAGAATATTGTATATTAAATAGAATATTGTGCATGATGCATGTAGCATATGTATTGTAGGTAAAAGATCAGAATACCGGACTTTGAACTCGTGGTCATTTTCCAGTGATTGTGAGAACACGAAACGTGTCGGGTCCCACGGATGGCGCCAACTTGTTGATACATAATCTGGCGCGGACTGATTCAACGACTCTCCCTGGGCCGTTAGTCGTCTTCTCGAGCCCTAAGTAGACCTGTCAACAAAGAACCCGTTAGGAGTGGACCCGAGGCCGTAGCCCCGGGATCCACCTCCGACGGTCAAGTTAGTATCGGCGTGATATAGTAGATTAGGGTTAGGTTTATGATAACCTGTTACCATCTGATGAAGAAGGGGATCCATGCCATGTATTTATAGGCATGGATTAGGGTTTAGCGTAGAGTGGGCCGCTGTCACCCGGGCCTGGCCCATTGTCTGGCCCAGTCCGGACTATGCGTCTACAGGCGCCAAGTGTTGAAGCTTGGAGGTTGTGTGTTCGAGTTAATTTCTGAGGCTCTTGGGCTCAGCCCCTATCACCTTTTGGACATGGGTTGTGCTGAAGGGCTTGCTGTACTTGGGCACTACTATCCTTCATGCCCGCAGCCTGAGTTGGTAATAGGCATCCCCGACCATGCCGACAACACTTTCATCACGATTCTTCTGCAAGACCATGTAGGTGGCCTCCAAGTGTTTTATCAAGACCAATGGACAGATGTTCCTCCCATTCCAGGAGCTCTAGTAGTAAATGCCGGTGATCTGCTGCAGGCATCTGTCTTTCCCTCTGTCTCATTACTCAATATCATTTTGTTGTTCATATAAGTAAAAGTATAGGTTGCTAATACATGGTAATTTGCGGAACCGTTTCAGTTGATTACAAATGACAAATTTGTAAGTGCACAACACAAAGTATTGGCAAATAAGATCGGTCCAAGAGTATCAGTGGCATCGTTCTTTTCAACAAACATAATTCCAACATTGAAAGTGTTTGAACCGATCAAAGAGTTGCTTTCAGAAGATAACCCACCCCAATATAGAGGTACGACGGTGAAAGAATATGTTGATTACTATAGGGGAAAGGGACTTGATGGTACTTCTGCTCTTTTGCATTTCAAGATCTAGCTTGCTTTAGACATCATGGAGCCATCTTTTTCATGTTTGTCACAGTTCTTCTTATGCAATTAATCTTGAAATGTTGTTTTTCCGTTTTGTGTGATTTTCCGAAACATTTGTAATATAATCTGTAACTTACTCTTATTCCGCAAGTGTTTGGTCGCGTATTAATTAAATACAAAGTACTTATTCAATCACATGAATATATAGCTCCATTGTTTGTAATTCAGACACAGAGAACTCACTGCTCGCTATGCATTTTTATAATGTTATAATCCAATGACCGCAAAAAAATAATTTGTAACTTATCCTGCTTGAGATATCAAAAGGAAAATCGCGGACTTCAGAAGTCTCATGAATTGGTTCTTGATACACATCATGAGAATATATATAATGATGATGGAAACATATTTTTCATCATTGGGTCGTGACGTTTGATAACTTTTTCGTATAAAGCTTATTTCACAATTGTTTCACGATACGTATTTGGCTTGTTTCAACAATTGTAATTCATGATGGATTAAAATAAAAGTTTGTTATTTTATAAAATTTGTAGATACATCTATACTACTATATAAAATATTTAGGATTTTCTAAATAAAAAAGTCTTAAAAAATTAAGACAAAAAACATTTATTTAATAGAAAATAATTGTCTTTACTTTTGCAATTAAAAATTCAGCTTAAAAATTCAGCTATTATCACTTAGAAAGACGTTTTAGTTCCTGGAAATTAAATACAAGTCCATTGACTTATAACAGCCCAATTACACCTTCATGAGTAACAGCCCACACATATTTAATATCCATACAAATTAAGATTCAAACAAGGTACATAACCCCCCACCCCCCAAATAAAACACACGCATTAGACCATTTCATTTTTATATCTCTCCGTCTCTCAAAAACCTACAAGGCTAGTCATAGGTCACCAGCTGCCACGTCAGCTTTCTCTCTCCGGTGTCCAGACATGACCAAGGTGCCACAGCGGTGACCGGGTTTTTTTTTTTTTTTTTTTTTTTTTTTTTTTTTTTTTTTTTTTTTTTTAATTCAAACATTTTAAACCAAAAACTTAAAATTCATTAAAAATAAAAACATTACATATATTATTCAATTAAACATTAAAAACATTACGTAAATTATTCAAATAACATTAAAAACAATACAAAAATTCTTCATCGTCGTTCTCATCATCATCACTACCGTCTTCATCTTCATTCCCTTGATTGACTTGATTTCTACGATTTCTCCAAATGTGTTCGATCAAATCAAATTTTAAGTGTAGATGAGTTGATGAGTCCATAAGCTCCTGGGTAACTACTAACGATTATTCATGCGTTCTTAAGGGATCGTGATCGCGATGACCCTCATCTCCGAACCATGTAGGACATATCGCCCGTTGCTTGTGTCGAATGATCATATTATGTAATATGATACATGTATATATAATATCTTGGAGATCCTTTTTATACAGCTCTCGAGCCGGAACTTTAAGCATTTTTTACTTCTTCTTCAACACACCAAAAGGCCGTTCCACATCTTTCCTTGCTGCTTCGTGCTTCCTCTTGTACAATATTCTTTTTTATCACCCATGGGAGGATTTGAAATGGACTTAATAAGAACGTACCATTGTGGATATATCCCGTCAGTAAGATAATATCCCCTTTTATATTGTACATCGTCAGCCTCGAATTCAAGGTCTGGTGCTCTCTCAGATTTGATATCATTGAAAACAGGGGAACAATGTAAAACGTTTACGTCGTTATTCATACCAGAGACACTAAAGAACGCATGCCAAATCCATAAATCTTGGGAGGCGACCGCTTCCAATAAAATGAATGGATGTGGCCCATGATCACCCCTAGCATATTGACCTCTCAAACCATTTGGGTAATTCTCCCACTCCCAACTTGTATAATCAATGCTTCCCATCATCTCAGGAAACCTATGCTTATGCTCGTGATGAGCATATAATCTTTCAAGTTCAGTATACGTGGGCTTTGGCAAATACTCAGCACCATATAACTCCATGATAACATTGCAAAACTTACGGAGACAATCACGGGATGTTGTTGCAGCCACTGCTAGATTCTCGTCAAGAGAATCAGGAACGGCCGCGTATCCCAATTGACGAATTGCCGCAGTACATTTGACCAATGGGCTAATACTAGGCGTGACCCTACAATCAGGAGTTTGTTAAAAATAAGGAGAATAATCGGTTACCTCTCGAACAATTTGTGTGAAAAGTTCTCGGCTCATTCGGAATCGCCGAGAGAATATTCTTTCGTCGAACTGCGGATTTTTCGGAGAAGTATACCGCCACTAAACGATTATGAGCACCCGAATGATCCCTACGTATGTACATTCGTGGAACTTTTGGCTGTGATGCTTGGTAAGCGTTCCAAGCAAACTCCGTAAACTTCGTAAACTCACTCATAACTTCATCATCGTCGGAAGACGAAGAACCAAATAATAGCTCGTAAGACATAATTAAAAGAATGTGTTTGAAGATAGAAGTGTTGTTTGAAATTGTGTGTTTAGAAGTGTGTTTGAGGTTCGTATTTATAAGGTTGTAAAGTGGTAAAGTTTTTATTTTTTATTTTTTTATGCAACAGTTGAATTTTGTGTGTTAGAATCGGTCAAAAAATCGACCGATTGTTGTTTTCTACCTTGCATGACCGATATTTGACCATCAATACACATTGGGGGTGACCGACTTTGAAGTCGGTCGACTTCCTTGACCGACCGATAATTCCAGGTCCATTGTGGTTAGCCTAAATACACTCTTCTGCTAGATAACAACCGCCGCCACCACCGCCAATGACATGTGTCTGCAACACCACCCCTTGACATGGTCTAGGTGGTCTTCTCCGGTTGTTTTGGATTAGGTGGTTTTGGTTACAAACCCGAACTGGGTTGTTTCTTCATCATATGTGATGGTAGTTTCGTGGTTTGATTATTTTTGCTAGATCTATAAAACCTCACACACAAAAAAACACACCCACCAACCTATCATCTCTATCCTTTCATACACACTAAACAACCCTTCACTGTCACCATCTTCTGAAATCGCCACATAGCCGTTACAACATGTGTGTTCGGCTTTTGTTTTGGTGGTTTTGGTTGGTAGGTTAGGCAGTGTTGTCGGTTATAAGTGTGTGTCGCATGTGTTTTAGCCGATTGTGTAGACTAGATATTTGTTGCTATATGTTGTTTTGGCATGCTGATTTTTGTTATAATTTTAACAAAGACCCAGAAGTTGTGACATGTCTAGCATTAGCTATGGTATTTTCTGATTGTTGAGTTTAATTGATATTGGATGTTCGTAATTTTATTTTTTGTTTAGTTATTTAAATGAAAATATTTCGTCAATATGAACTCTTCTCCGTAACAACATGCGAAGGTGTTTAAAAATTGTTTAATTGTGACTATGACTACCTCTTTAGGAATAAGTTTCCACTTCAAATTACTTGGACAATAGGACCACCTCTTGGCCAAGAACATGACATTTCAATGAACTTGACGTTAAGTTGACAGCTGACATTTGGACTTTGGATAGACTAGCCAATAAAAGGAAACATATATTGGATGAAATTTCAAAAGCCAGTTAAAACGACTATCGTGGAGATTTGGACTGAAGTGACAATTTTCTAAAAGGAATTTATGCAATTTTTAATGAAGCCACTGAAGTTGAAGTAATTCTCAATTTACATTAAATGGTAATGGCCAATAAATTTTAAGTTTTGGTACATTACTTTGTAAATGTAAGTCGCATGAAAACTGAAAAAAGGTTCCAAAATACTCCCTATATGACAACAAACATAACTCGCACTATAAACTATCGCGAGATGACAAGCCAAACTATAGCAACTGATGAACTATTTGAATGTACCTATGATATATGGTTTGTCTAAACACAAAAAACAAAGGCGGTCACACATACACAAACCAAAAATACTTCTGATTCATACATACATCTATTAATACTACAATATTAATCGTTTACTACGGGGTAAAAATTAAAACAATAAAAATAAAAGAAAAGGGCTAAGATAGCTAAGGTGGACAATAGCAATGGACCGGCCCAAAAACCTTCGAGTCCAAAACGACAGGCGGTGCTTCGTTTCACGATGCTACATTATATATACTATAATGCAGCGTCGAAAACGACTATAGTGATGTCGTTTTGGGCTGCCTGTTTCTCGGCCTGTTTCTTGGCCCGGTCCACTCTTCTTTTTACCTTACGTCTTTTTAGGTTATTTTTCGCAATTGATACACGCACCTTCTGAAAAACCCTAACCCTAACCTTTTTATCGGTAGTAGTGCAAAGCCTAACCCTCGCGGTTCCGGCGGATCCAGTGGATATTAAGTTTGTGCATCTCTTGCTTATGCTTTATGTGTTTTTCCGTGTGATTTATCGAATGATTTATGCTTTATGTGTCGATATTTGGTTTGCGTATCTTTGTGTCACTCAACTTGAATGTCAGTATCGATCAAATGGAAGTTGCTATTTTATTTGATATCTGTGTAATTTGATGTTTTTTGTGATGATCCTTTTGTTGACTTTGTGTCAAATGATTGGAAAATGAGGGTGGATCTAATGGAAGCTGGTATTCTATTTGTTATTTGTGTAATTTGATGCTTTGGTATTTTGTGTGAATTTGGTAAAAAAATTTGATCATTGTTGCATTAGTATTTCTGCATTTTGATTGTTTGTGTGATGATGTTTAAGTCATTATGGGTTCCTGTGATGTCTTTGATATATAATGCAGCGTCTAAAAACGACTACAGTGCTGTCGTTTTGGCCTGCCGGTGTTTCAGTAATCAATAACGAGGTTTCATTGATTCGATAATGTAAGGGTTTTTTTTGTGGATTTTTTAATATGTGTTTTTCTTTGTTTTAGCTGATTTTATATGGTTTGCTACGAGTAGTCTTTTATTTGGTTGTTATGATCTTCTGGTACTATTAGTAGATTTCTTTATATGTATTCATGGTTATAATTTCTTTAGAGATTTTTAGTTTTGCTGAAGTGACGTTGCCAGCCGTTATGATAAAGTAGTATGGCATAAAATATAACACTATTTAGCAGCTGAATTAACATCTGACCCAGGGTACTATATTTTGGATTTTTGAATATGTGTTTGTGTTTGTTTTAGCTTTGTCATAAGTCTGATGTGTGATCATACGAGCTGATTTTATATGGTTTGCCACGAGTAGTGTTTTATTTGGTTGTTATGATCTTTTGGTACTATTAGTAGATTTCTTTATATGTATCTGTCTTTGTTTAAGCTTTGTTTATGGGTTGTACATGGTTATAATTTTTTTTGGAGATTTTTAGTTTGTTACTTCATTAGGTGTGGTATGTTCATGCGATTAGTGTTTGATATTCAGTATTTGGGTTTGCTGAAGTGACGTTGCCAGCCGTTATGATAAAGTAGTATGCCATAAAATATGAAACTATTTAGCAGCTGAATTAATATTTGACCCAGGGTACTAGATTTTGGATATCGATGACTGTCATGAAGCAGGTTGTGTAAAAATTTAATGTGAAATATTAGGATCGTGAGACGTTTGTTAGGTCACTTGATATGTCACCTATATCTGTTATTAGTAGAGATAGCAGGTATGAGTGCCATATCAAGTGGTCTAACCAACGTCTCATACTTTTTTTGGTAACTCAATTTAGGTATTGGGGTTTTGGTTCTGTGTTGGTGCATTTTGTTTTGAATTACATTTCTTAAATTTAGTTTCTTGGTTTCACGTTTAGGTTTCAAATTTTGTATTGACAGTTGTTAAAAATCTTTGTTAACAGGTTTAATATGTGTTCTGAAACCGTGGTGAACCCCAGGATGTCGACCTTACTTGGCTGAATAAAACGTTGCCATTTCCAGAAGTGGTGTATGTGTTTTATATGCGCGTTTTTTTTCGAGGATATTTATGTGAGGCATAATGAAAGACATTCGTTTCATTCAGCCTCATTATAAATATCCTCTGAAAAAACCCCGTAAAATGTTGCCAGTTGCACAAGAGTGGTGTGTTAGGTTTGTGAAAATGGGCTGTCATGATTGTTATAATCTGGGAAACCTGAAATGGGCCGTTGAAAATCTGAGGGTAGTGGCAGGGCAATCACCGGAGGCCATAGTATAAATATCAACTATGCAATCGGGTCTGCTTTGCAGCCATGCTCAACTTAAATTGTTTCTGTTCCCTGGTCTCAATTTGCAGGCCTGACCTTAATTGTTTCATGGATCAGTTTTGACAGTTGCTGGTCACGGTATGTTAGTGCAAATATTAGGATATTTAAACTAAACGATTTCTTCGGTTTTAATAATGACAAACATGTAACTTGTAATACATAACGTAAAATGTGCAAGTTACTTGTAAACATAAATCATCAATGCATACTTACATCAACACCTCCCGACGTCTCAAGTATGCTTCAACGAAGTCGTAGATTTCCATCCCGACGTAAATCACTAAAGGTATGGACAAACAAATCTACTACTTGATCAAAGGATTATATTTTTCTAAACTTCACATTTTTAATGTGACAAAACATTTTTTCAAAAATATATTTTTTACAAATTATTTTTGAATTAAAAAGAAATGTTTTATTTTGAAAACTAAGTTTAAAAATCCCAACAGTCAATTTTCCCCCCAAAACAGCTCCAACATTCCCAAATAAACCTTCCCCACTAAAGATAAACGAAGGAGCGTCCACGGTACCACTAAAGTACCGACGGCTCCACTAAATTTAGTGGAGCCATGGGTCTGTAATGGCTATTTTTTCCCTTGCCTATAAATAGTGGACCATTTCACACTTCCAACTTGATTTTCCAGTCATTTTTCTCTGGTCTAATCCCTCATCGCTTAGATGACTTTCTTTGATCATTTAGAGAGTCTTGGTTTGTTTAAGAGTGATTCTTTCATCCCACCAAGTGATCCTCTTCATTCCTCTTCACTAGGAAGAGAAGAACACAAAGTATCCAAGTAGATACATAGTGTTGTCATACCTCTTCATTTGCAAGAGAAGAACTCAAGGTATCCAAGAAGATACATGAGTTGTAGTAGTTGTTAGGTTGTTGTAACATTTGTTACACACTTATTGTATCATAGCATATATCAAGATTATTTTTCTTTTGTGAGAGAGTGAGTCAAGATCATTGTGATCTTAAGAGATAGTGAAGATCTCTTGAAGCCATTGGGCTTGTGTGATTGATCAAGTGGATCAAGGGTAGATCTAGTCAAGTGGGAGTAGATCATTGTGATCTTGTAGAGATCTTGGAGATCTCTTGAAGCCATTGGGCTTGTGTGATTGATCATGTGGATCAAGGGTAGATCGTGGTAGATTGGTGCTAGCTAAGATTAGCACTCGACATCTAGCTTAGTGTCGAAAATAGGATAAGCGACGTGTAGATTGGTGCTAGCTAAGATTAGCACTCGACATCTAGCTTAGTGTCGAAAAACAAGTTAAGCGATGTGTACGGTTTTCTCCGCCTGAAGGGAGTTTGTTGATTAGTGAAGTAACTCTCGAGTTGGGTACTCGGGGAGTGGAGTAGGGCGAAGAGGAGCTTCGTGATCGAACCACTATAAATCATCGTGTCTGGTTTGCGCCTTCTTACTTATCTCTTTACTTTCATTTCATTCTTTATCGCCTTACGTTTATATTTGTATTGTGTTTATGCTTGTGTGGCTAGTTGCTTATGCTAAGTTGATTAAGTATGTGTCATGGTTTGATTGTGCTTATGTTGTAGTTTACTATAATCATCTCTAGATGTTATATGACCTTAGTTGACACTTTTCATATTACGTCACACTTGACTGGGTGTTTGATACAAAAAGTTTTTAAGTTTTTAAATGGAAATGTATTTACACCCCCCCCTCTACGGTTTCCACAATTGGTATCAGAGACAGGTCGCTCAAATTTTTAAAACAAATGGTTTTCAAAATTGAGTACGATCCATGTATCAAATTACCCATCAAGGTGATAAAAATATGAAAAGTATTTAGTTGCTTAATACTTACAAGTTTTGTTGTTAAGTATACGTTGTCATACTAGCTTGAAGGTTTTCTTAAATTAATAAAAGTTGGCTCTGTTCAAAACTGAAATAACAGGTACGGCACCGTTAAATATAACGGACGGCTCCACTAAATATGGACGGTACCGCTAAATTTAACGGTACCTTCGTCTGATTTTCAGAATTCGGTAATTTTCAAAAATTGGTATAAAATCAACCGTAAGTCCGTAGGAGTCGTGCCACCTATCGTTTTAAACGTAATTGAGTCTACTTTCACTTAAAAATACTTTTAGAAAGTGATTGTAAAGTAAAATTTACGAGAGTCTTCAATTTGTAACAGAGAGTCTTTTCTGGTCATGCCGATTGCACAAATTTTTCCTCAAATCACAAAGTGAACATCACACGTTGATGTATTCATGATTTCAAGGTGTTGAACTTGATCAAATCTTTGAAATGGGGAGGAAACCAATTTATTTTCAAATAAAATCAAGCTAAGTATACATTGTTATACTTAATACACAAAATGACGATAAGTATTTTTGTGTGTTAACCTGAATGGCTACTTGTTTTTATTTGTGCCTTTAATGTCTTGTTGCTATTTGTTTAGTATAGTTTTCCGGTTTATGCATTTATAAGGCTCATGCTAAATTACTTGCACTATATTAAGTAATTAGTTTGCGTTGCATATAGGCATACACCATTTTTCTTGCATTTGTTGCAAGTTTTTGAAATGATTTAGTAACCCTCTTAGGAATAGAAACTAAGTTGGTAGATCATGTGTGTCGAAAGATATTGTCTTACACAATTATTTTTCCAAAGGCTTAAGTGTAAAAAGTATATCAACCCAAAACACTTAATACTTTCATAAAATCCGTAACATGATCTCTAAGACATTACATCATTTTGTCTTGCTTGACCATGGGTTGTCTAAAGAAGATAAAAGATCATATTAATATATTAGTATTTAAGTAAAAGAAAATGTATTAAACTTGCATTGATCTAACACACATACACAATGTTTTAAACATTTAGTATTTTACGTATATTGTATAAAAATAGTTAAGATAATTATTTTTATACCAATGAGGTGTCGAAAAACTAAAAATATTATACTTAATAATATAAATAGTTTTTCTCAAATAAAAATAAATGACAATATCAAAGTAGTAACTTAATATGTCATTAACCTCACACATACAACTAGTGTTAGAATAAATGGAACACACTCCTTAAATTTTTATTTTCTTTCTTTTTTTTTTTTTTTTTTAAAAAGAAAAAAAAAAGAGTGATCGTGAGGGTCAAGAAAGATCTCGAGTACATATCAATTCATTATTCAAATTATGATTGATATCATTATCGAATCTAATTGACAAGTTTTTGAGTGTGGACATGAAATTGGAGTTATTATTTGTCTAGCTTCAAGATAACATCAAAATATGATGAAATGTATTATCTTGAATCTACATACTCAATCACATTCGATTGTTGTGAAAATAATGACGTCCTATCAAGACGAAAATAATATGCATCGGATCATAACTCACACTTGTGTTGAAGATGCCATATTGAGTCTTCTTGTCCAATGGTTGTGTTCCAAACATTAAACTAATATGTTTAAAAGATGCATAAAATACACAACCAAGTAGGATTGACAACTTGGATGTTTCATCCGAAATATACAAGTAATTTACATTGCAATGCAATAAGTAAATGTGTCATTTCAGAAAAACCAAACACGAGCAAACAAACAACATATGTAAATTTTGCTCATGAACGACTCAACACTCAAAGTCACATGTCTAGTAAAAGTGTCCCACATAATATGTTATTAACTATTATGTAAGTCATCAATCTTTGAGAATATCATATATATTTCTCTTATCAAAAGATTGACAAAGGATAACTTATATCCTATTCATCTTATTTTCTTTGCAACATGAATGGTTATGTTACAAGAGAATACATTGCATCCTGTTAACAAATATAGGATATTATAGTTGAATAATAACCTAATACGACATGTTTCATTGCATAAACAAGTAAAATTGGTCATATACTAAAATACTTGTTTCACAAAGCATTCGTAAGAGTGATAAGTTTCCTCTTAGAAAAGCATATTTGTTGAAATATACAATATGTCTCATTTTAAATAAAATACTCACAAGATCTATTGAGGTAAGTAACATTTACTAGATTCCTTCCTCAAGATATGCAAAGGAGCATTCTTGAAACACACACGATGTAGTAGATTCTACATTGTATCACATTAGAGTGTCTCTTGGTTCTAGGAAACCAAATCATGTTAAAATAACATGTAACAACTCAACAAACAAAGATGTTGTCCAAGAGATCATAAAATACACCATCTCTATCAAATAACCTCTAAATCTCAAACACGAAATTAAAACATTTCGCTTGCCTTTGTTAGGAGTTGTGTAAGACATGTCATTCTCTTAACCGACTTTCAAAGTATGGTTAGTTGAGTCATATTAGGCCATGTATTAGCAAAACAAGCTAATATCATCTTTGCTATACTTCGATAGGCAAATATGGGAATTTGAATATTTCTAACATGAGAATGACTACTGGAGAACCTATCGCACTAGAAATTCAATTTGACCTAACGGTTGAATTACTTCCAGGAGAGAAGTTGGGTTCGTGTATAACCCGTAAAAATGGTCGTGTTTAGCCTTAATTGAGCACCACTAGTGATAGTCTCATACTCATTCTCTAACTTGAAAATTTCTCATTCCTACATTTGACTAGAGATAGTTTACATCGGTGAACTTTATCTCCCGTTAGGATTTCATTTTGAACAAGTAGTAACTAGGATCTTCCTTAGCAAACCTAGATTGCTTGCATCCCACATATGTGTTTCAAAATGATAACATGTTCTCATAAGATATGATTAAATGTCTTCGTGATCTTAAATGCTAAATGATTATCATGTTTTGCATGATGTTTGCATTTATTCCTTATGTACATTTTACTTGATTTGCTTGTAAAGTTTGCACCCACACTATGTCCTTTTGACACATTCGGAATTAGGTATGCCTTTCACTATGAACCCTTAGAAGTCATAGAATCATACACTAGTGTCAAAACCTATAAGTAAAAGGAGTCGCGAAGTTGTCCTAATTCCCTAGTCATCACTTCGCCTTCTTCCAAGTAATACACCTTTTTGTCATGGGAAGGTTAGATACAAACCTAGTAGAACTCGGAGTAGGGTTGACAACTTAAATATTTCATCAAAAATATTCAAGTAAGTTTAACTTGCGATCGCAATTGTTAAATGTCATATCCGAAACATCATATTCATGCCTTTTAACAACATATGTTAAAACGCTCATCCAAAAGCTAAAAGCTAACATCAACCCTCGGGTGACAAAGGACTCACGAATCACTATATAAGTGATTAGTAGTTTACTTTCATCCTCGTGTGATTACACACTTCTTAAGATCTCAAACCCTGCTGCGAATCAGCACTATATGCATAGCTTTACATCTTTCAAAACCCCGTGAAACACTCGCGTGCGAAGCACATCGAAAACCATAAATCAACCAAACCTCTCAACTGAGAATCCCCTAACCATCTTCATCTAGGTCTAGGAATGATGGAACATATTCCATAAATCTTATGACTATTTAAATATTTCACTGGAAATATTAAAGTCATCCCTCGTATTCCTCTTATGACTATCTAAATATTTCACTGGAAATATTAAGTCATCTCTCACGTTCCTCGTATAATCACTTGAATATTTCACTGGAAATATTGAGATCATCTCTTCCATTTCGTGTCATGACTTTTAGATATTTCACTAGAAATATTAAGTCATCCTTCACATCGCTCTAATGACTACCTATGTATTTTCTCGGAAATATAAAAGTCATCTCTTCTCGTCCAGTACCGTTGAAAGAATTTATTAGGTATAAATTCTCTCCTCGTGTCAAAAAGTCTCACTAAATCAACGAGATTTATTCGTGAAATCCTTTTAAATTCAAATGACAACTTAAATATTTTATCCGAAATATTTAAAGTATATTTAATTTGCAAAATGCAATTAAATGTCATCTCTCGTTCTCGATCAACGTTCATCGAATCCCGTTGGATTCATTCATAAAAAGAATTTATTCGGTATAAATTTCTTTAATCCAAGGTCCAGAAAAATCACAACATATGTGAAATTTCTTTGTCAAAAATCTAATTCTGGGTCAAAACTGACCTCAGCAGGTCACGGTACCCTTAAATAGGGGACGATACCGCTAAATTTAACGGTACCGTCGGACCATTGTCTGCTGAGACAGTTTATTCTCACTGTTTCAAAACCACTATCGAAACCCACTCGATGTAGTCTTGAACCAGAACCGTATCCTATCAGAACAAATTGTATCCATCTTCTGATTCATAAGCCTTCTTCCCTTTCACTTCCGCATGGTACTAAACACTACCAATGCTTCCGCATCCCACTCATCTCCCACACACTTCAAACGAAGAACCATTAGGATACGTTGAGATAACCCTTCTTCATCAACATAGATAACCCTATAACCTTATCACCAACCTCACAACCCTGAAGATTTTATCTTCTTAACCCTTAGGATATCTCCAAGTAATCACATGCCTCATCATATAAATATTCTATGAATATTCACAATGATTGAGAAGAGCTACGTGACTTCAGAGGTGAAGTTTATCGTATGCTATCCACCACTTGTTATGATGTTACTAAGCTCATCGCTTTAGTCAACGTTTGTTTTCCTCTTTATCTTTTACATCCTGTCTGGATGGTCATAGATTAAGGGGGAGTGAAAACACACTCATATAGTCTTTCAACTAACACTCTCAAGAACACACAAATTTGGTTCCTATTCCCTAGGAAACTTCCCTTTAGCTGCCCAGAACTAGGCTGCACAGGAAAAATCGTGACTTTCAAGTCACGGTACCGTTAAATTTAATGGTACCGTGTGGTATTTAGTGGTACCGTGCCTATGTTTGACGAATTTTCACTATTCCCTCCAAATCCCTGCATCCCTAACCTCAAACCTGCAAGATTTTGCAAACTCACTTACACCCCAGGACTTCCTCACTACACCATAAGACACTATCACCAACTTTTAGTTCGAACCCCACAACTCTTGCCTCTATAAGGCATCACCATTGCAAGCTTATCTTGCATCTAATCTTCAAACCTTACATTAACATCATTCCTCATTCCCCATCAACCCCCTTTTAAACATGGCTCTAACTAATCATCCTCATCACTATCACCATCACCACAACCAACACCTCATCATGTGCCTTAGAGATGAGTTAAGCCTTCAATTCTCCTACCTTGAGCACCTCCTCACACCACCACAAGAATCCCCACATCCTTACCTCTACCAAGTTCACCACAACCTTTAGTTCTCACACTAACCCCATCACACTCAACCCTTATAACTAAACTTCACTTTTGACAGTGATATTTAGTTTCAAAACCCTCAACCCTTATATCAATCTCACTCAAACCTTTTAGCTACACTTCACTCTTGACAGTGATAGTTAGTCTAAGAACCTTCAACCCATCAATCATCACACTCAAACCTTACAACTATTCCTCACTTCATCTTCAACCTCACATCACCCAAACACCATGTCATCCACACAAGAATCCACCACCCACATCTCAAAGAAACCTAGGATAACCGTAAGACCACCTTCAAAACCACTCTTTGTGGATCTTACAAAAGAAGATGAAGCAATGACACCACCTTCCAAAGCTACTCCCAACTCCATCACCAACCTTCAATCCTCACAATCACACGAAACCCTTCATACACCAAATTATCTCTAACACACACCTAGGATCATCCAAACTAGAATTCTAGAACTTCATTACCTCAACCCCGTTAGAGATATCCACCCCAAACCTGTTAGGATCACATGCACATTTTTTTTCTTATGAAATATATCATGCATCTCATTGTCAGTGCAAACGATATATTAATCTAAACCATCCTAACACCAATCATCTTAGGTAGATGATTATGTTGTTCAAAAGGTTTATTAGAACTTGCCTTCCCAATGACAACTTGGAAGAAGTCATTTAGTGTGTCAGTCAACGAACGAATCTCGTTCTTGATTAGTGTAATTGATTGAACAATTACACCTTAGGCTGTCGGTCGGGTTGTGTCACTTACGTGTTAACATAGTTTAACCCATGCATGTCTTGCTATGTGTATTATATCCCTATAATGTTGCTCCTATACTGTTATATATTATGTTGCACGAAGCTAACCCTTGATGTAGGAAAAGCCTTTGTAAGAATTTGATCCATGGATCCGCTAGATACTAAGGTAAATAAACAAGGGGATTAAGTCACCATAGGGGAGCATTGAGCTAGGGGGAGCTCGGGAGTATTTGATTACATAGCATGGAGTCTTTCTAATGGTGGTGATAGAAGACTTCACTGGGATGATGCAAGCTCGTCTTTCTGGGGAGAAAGGAAAGTAGTTCAATAAGGGGGAGTAGGGAATGAATTCAAGGGAGCGCTCGAGGCAACTACCTTTTTGATTCGACAAAAGGGGGAGAAGGGAGTGTAAACAGGTAACTTTTACATTTTACTATGTGTTACGGTTTACATATTTGTCATCATCAAAAAGGGGGAGATTGTTAGTGCAAATATTAGGATATTTAAACTAAATGATTTCTTCGGTTTTAATAATGACAAACATGTAACTTGTAATACATAACGCAAAATGTGCAAGTTACTTGTAAACATAAATCATCAATGCATACTTACATCAACACCTCCCGACGTCTCAAGTATGCTTCAACGAAGTCGTAGATTTCCATCCCGACGTAAATCACTCAAGGTATGGACAAACAAATCTACTACTTGATAAATGATCAAAGGATTATATTTTTCTAAACTTCACATTTTTAATGTGACAAAACATTTTTTCAAAAATATGTTTTTTACAAATTATTTTTGAATTAAAAAGAAATGTTTTATTTTGAAAAATAAGTTTTAAAATACCAACAGTCAATTCCCCCCCAAAACAGCTCCAACATTCCCAAATAAACCTTCCCCACTAAAGACAAACGAAGGAGCGTCCACGGTACCACTAAAGTACCGACGGCTCCACTAAATTTAGTGGAGCCGTCTGACAATTAGTGGAGCCGTGGGTCTGTAACGGCTATTTTTTCCCTTGCCTATAAATAGTGGACCATTTCACACTTCCAACTTGATTTTCCAGTCATTTTTCTCTGGTCTAATCCCTCCTCGCTTAGATGACTTTCTTTGATCATTTAGAGAGTCTTAGTTTGTTTAAGAGTGATCCTTTCATCCCACCAAGTGATCCTCTTCATTCCTCTTCACTAGGAAGAGAAGAACACAAAGTATCCAAGTAGATACATAGTGTTGTCATACCTCTTCATTTGCAAGAGAAGAACTCAAGGTATCCAAGAAGATACAAGAGTTGTAGTAGTTGTTAGGTTGTTGTAACATTTGTTACACACTTGTTGTATCATAGCATACATCAAGATTATTTTTCTTTTGTGAGAGAGTGAGTCAAGATCATTGTGATCTTAAGAGATAGTGAAGATCTCTTGAAGCCATTGGGCTTGTGTAATTGATCAAGTGGATCAAGGGTAGATCGAGTCAAGTGGGAGTAGATCATTGTGATCTTGTAGAGATCTTGGAGATCTCTTGAAGCCATTGGGCTTGTGTGATTGATCATGTGGATCAAGGGTAGATCGGGTAGATCGTGGTAGATTGGTGCTAGCTAAGATTAGCACTCGACATCTAGATTAGTGTCGGAAATCGGATAACCGACGTGTAGATTGGTGCTAGCTAAGATTAGCACTCGACATCTAGCTTAGTGACGAAAAACAAGTTAAGCAACGTGTACGGTTTTCTCCGCCTGAAGGGAGTTTGTTGATTAGTGAAGTAACTCTCGAGTTGGGTACTCGGGGAGTGGAGTAGGGCGAAGAGGAGCTTCGTGACCGAACCACTATAAATCATCGTGTCCGGTTTGCGCCTTCTTACTTATCTCTTTACTTTCATTTCATTCTTTATCGCCTTACGTTTATATTTGCATTGTGTTTATGCTTGTGTGGCTAGTTGCTTATGTTAAGTTGATTAAGTATGTGTCATGGTTTGATTGTGCTTATGTTGTAGTTTACTATAATCATCTCTAGATGTTATATGACCTTAGTTGACACTTTTCATATTACGTCACACTTGACTGGGTGTTTGATACAAAAACTTTTTAAGTTTTTAAATGGAAACGTATTCACCCCCCCTCTACGGTTTCCACACGGTAGATGATGCCGCTCTCAGTTTTCCTATGTTATTAAGGCAATGATGATAACTTCGTACACTTACATTTTGTCTATGCGCGTTCATTGGCGGGGCAACCAGAATTGTGGTTGCAGCCACAGCGTGCGTTTAATGTCGATTCTATATGTACATGTATGACCCTCATTTTTCACTGCCTTGCTATAAGGGGGAAGGTACGTTGGTTTAGACGCTGCATTGCTGACAAACAGGCAGCCTAATACGACAGTAATGTGGTCGTTTTATGACGCTGCATTATATAATATATAATTAACCAACACAATAGCCTAGAAAATCTGAAGGTAGTGGCGGGGCAATTACCGGAAGGCATAGTATAAATGATAACTAAGCAACCGGGTCTGTTTTGCTGCCACGACCGATTTCAATTGTTTTGCAGCCATGGCCAATTTTAGTTATTTCTGTGGCAGCCATGTTATTCACACGAGCATGGTAACTTTCTATACTTACATTTTTTCGGTGCGTGTTACCTGGCGTGGTAACTAGAAGTGTGGTTGCAGCCATGGTGTGCGTTATATGTACATATATAACCCTCATTTTTTAGTATCCTGCTATTAGGAAGAAGACACGTATGATTTTGCAGCCGGTGCGTGTTGGGCTAAAAAACGGGCAGCCCAAAATGACAATGCAACCGCCAATGTTAATCTTGCCAGCTTTCTGAGATTGGGTGTTTGATCAGTGAGCTGCAACCATATTACTGAGGCGATGATGATAAATTTTTCCACTTACATTTTCTGAACGCGCGTTCCTTGGCGGGGTAACCAGAATTGTGGTTGCAGCCATAGCGTGCGTTTAATGTCGATTGTCTATGTACATATCTGAGCCTCCTTTTTTAGTAGCCTGCTATATAGAGACCAATATAAGAAATATACAAAATCTGATCAGGGTCTCAAAATGATGCGTCCATTCAACGACGCCAGTAACGTCGTTTTGGTTTTGGGCTGCCTGTTTTACGGTCCATTTATTTAGCCTGCTCCAGTCTTCTTTTTAGCTTCTTTTGTAGCTATTGATACACGTAGTGCTTGGAAAATTATACGGGTCTTCTCACTGTGCTTTTATCGGTGGTTGTGCAAACCTTCTCTCTATGATTTTATCGGTAATTGTGCAAACCCTAAAGATCGTTGTCCTGGCGAATCCAAAGGACAGTAGGTTTGTGTATGTCTTGCTTATGGTTTATGTGTGGATGTTGCATATTTTTTTTTTGGGCCATGATGAATCAGTGCCTTTGGTTAAAGCAGTGGATCCCCGTGTCTTGGCAGGGCAAGCTATTAGATTTGCAGCGACGCCGGGTGTATTCACTTCTTACGATTACTGATTAATGTCAGTCGAATGATATACATCATTGGACGTCTGAAATGTAAATTGGCACGGCAATGACCGGATGGCATGATAGCATGCTTGCTATTATGCAACCGCGTTTCTTTGCGCCCATAGCAGAATTCTTGCCTTCTTGACCATTTACCATACACAAATCTGAGCCTAATGATATATTGTATCAATTTTATGGTTTCTAAATTTTACATTCATTGTTTTGGGATGTTGTTGTATAAGCTGTGCATATGCTTTATGCATGGATTTATCTTTGTAGCAAAGATCATACATAAAAATCTTGAAAAGCTAATTGTTATGCTTATATATTCAGAACACAGTTCAGCCGTTGGAAATTGCAGGTACTTTCCATCTTCTAATACTCATGTATGCTGACTCAATTGTAGTACACGAGTCCGCTTACTTTTTTCTTTTTCTTTTTTAAATGGTAACAGGTTTCGCGTATTCAGCAACAGTACTACAGACTATGCACAGAAGTTAAATATCGATAAATAGACGGAATAACGATGATGGATGTACCGCAACCAAACGTGCCTATTGCTAAATTTGCAAAGCGCGGTTATTGCTAAATTTGCATGGTTGCCGTACATCCATCATTGATATTCTGTCAATATTTTTGGGATCGCCATGTTTTTACACTCACCTGTCTCAATACAACGTATGTGCTGATATCGACAACTGCCACCGTGCATAAAACACACCTGCAGTTCACATTCAGACAGTTGCAGCCAACACCGGTTTTGGATACCGCTTATGTAACAGAGAAAAGATAAGTATTACTAAAATCTGCGTCCTTAAATGATTAAATTCTATAAATATACTTATACTTTTTTTGTTTTTTTTCCCATGCTAACAGTTAACTGTTACTATTTTCACATGGTCTGTACAGCCGACATTTTTCTACTACTCAGGTTTGTGCGCTCACCTATTTCAATACATTATTGTAAATTAGATTTAGTTACGCTGATTAACAGGTTCAACATGTACACAAACCAAGCTGACCTATTATTGTTTTTGGTACTTTGAGCTTCCCCTCGAAAACTCATTCCTACGTCACTGGAATTGCAATGGGTTTGCCACAAACCTTTGAATGTATTCCATCGACATGACAACGAGATTTCGAAGGGAGCCTCAAAGTACCAAAATGTATCACGGTACGGACAATGACGACATAACTACAGGCAAGATGGTTGATTTGACCTTCCTCTCGAATTCCTTTTGGTATTTGAATGGTCTATCAATATGTCTGCTACAGACCATTGTTTAAAGACCATTTAAATAACAAAAGGGGTTTGAGAGGGAGCCCAGATTTTCCACCTATGATTATTAACAATTTCCAAGTGTCTGTCATAGTTAACTATTAAAGAATCAACTTTAACCCCGCTGCATGCTATATTTTCAGCATTCAAGGATGGCGCAAGAGATACTAAGAATCCTAAGGCGCTCAATAAAAAAGAATTTATGGCCATAAGAAACGAAAACTATCTGGTATTTTTTTTGGTTGCCGATGCTAACAGTTAATGTACTATGCCTGTCATAGTAAACTTTTTTTTGCATATTCATAACTGCAGTTGTAGAAAAGGCCCTGATCAACAATAGGGTACAATTCCTGAAGAAAGATGGGGAACCGGAGAGAATGCTGTGACAAGTGATTTGAAGCAAATTACTCTTTCGCACCATCCTCTTCCGTTTCCCATCTTTCTTCGATAATTAAGCTGTACTGTTGATCAGCATCTTTTTTTCAATTGCAGTTACGAATATGCGAAAACAAGTTAACTCTGACAGGCACAGAACATAAAGTTTTAGTATCGACAAACAAAGAATGTAACAAATAGTCTTCGTTTGTTATAGTAAAAGATTTTTTTTATCGAACGCCTTATGATTTAGTCATCCATTGGTCAGCCGAAATGTAGAAATTACAATTCTGATCCTTCTTTCTGAAGTTAAGAAACATGCCAACTTACGCTTAGAAAACTGAAGTTTACACTTACTCTGACTAATTTTATGCTGGCATGGTCATGCGTGTGCAGGTATATCAAGACCAAGATCAGAAGCATGCGAACATGAAAGAATATAAGGTGTGTTTGCTGCCATGCCCCAATTCAGATGTTTGTTAGATATCTTCCGGTTTTGTTCTAATCTATTGATGCATTGTGACAGGAAATGGGCTAATAAACATTTGGATGTGACATAGAGCGGTAACTACTGGACGGTATACTATTAATCATTGCTATGCAACCACCTGTGTTTGCCGCCAAGTCCCAATTCAAATGTTTATCAGATATCTTCCACGACACCTACATTGTCATTTTCGGGTTTCTGTGTTTTCGCCCGTTTCTTATACGGAAAGGATGGAAAATCATACACGTATTCTCGCTTCCCTTTTATTAGTAGTTGCGCAAACCCTTAAAGTCGTCCTCTCGGCGAATCCACTGAACAGTAGGTTTGTGTATCTGTTGCTTATGGTTAATATATGGATGCTGCATATGCATTTTTTTTATGCGTGACAGAACGAAAAGTAAATCTACCCAACTGTTACAAGGGCGCGGGTCTATCAGCAGCATACGTTGAAAAAGATTTGCGTTAACACGTAAATTTTGCATCTATTAGTTTTTTAGTTGGCCCCCCGTTTATTACTATATAAGCCAAAGATTATAACCATAACTTGGCATGGCAAAGGTCTATCGTAAATTATAGTTGTGGATTCTATAAAAGCATTCAAAAAAGAAGTTGAAAGTAACGACCTGTCTATTGGATACCCACATTACTTAGTCGATGAACCGTTTAACTTAATAAATCAGTCTGGAACTTGAACATAGTTATTCATTCTAAATTCCCATACAGTTTCTTTTGTTCTTTCAACAACCTAGCATTCGCCTGGTGCAGGCTATTGCACAAAGGAAGTTGAAACGACAAATGGAACTGTAAGGGGATTTAGAAGGGTTAAGTATGTTTCTTTTTCAGTTCCATTCTTTTTTACGACCTAAAACCGCCATCTACAAAGTAACGTCACTATACACAGCTTGCTACAATCAACTGCACCTTGAAAACCTCAATTATTTGGGCAGATCTATCTAACAATGTATCTCAGTTCCATTGCTTAGATTGAATGAGTTCCCTAAAACTATTTGTCTATCAAACACACCAATAGTTCTAGGGAGTTCTGTCAAATTAAACAATGAAAGTTATATGCATGGTTCGATAGATAAGCTCTAATAACTGAAGCCTGTTGATTGTGATAATGATATAGTGTGTATTGTTCATGACAGGCCACATTCCTTCATTATCCCATTCAACACGAGTCCTGATACTCACACGTTTTTCTAGAATCGACTAATTCCTTCTGCGATACACCTTTGTAATATATATATATATATATATATATATATATATATATATATATATATATATATATATATATATATATATATATATATATGTATGTATGTATATACATCCTGTTGATTGTGATAATGATATAGTGTGTATTGTTCATGACAGGCCACATTCCTTCATTATCCCATTCAACACGAGTCCTGATACTCACACGTTTTTCTAGAATCGACTAATTCCTTCTGCGATACACCTTTGTAATATATATATATATATATATATATATATGTGTGTGTGTGTGTGTGTGTGTGTGTGTGTGTGTGTGTGTATCCATCCATTTCATCTGTTTTATTATTATTATTATTATTATTATTATATATATATATATATATATATATATATATATATATATATATATATATATATATATATATATATATATATATATATATATATATATATATATATATATATATATATATCTACATATTATATATAACAGGATGCGTATGACGTCATCAAATGCAGGATTGATGAATAAGCGCTGGATTGATGAGTAATTATGCTCTTATTCCACCTAAGCAGTCCACCTAAGCAACATTTGACCGAACAAAATTCGTATGTTGACTTTTAATTCCGAAATTTTAAAAAAGTCTCTAAAGATTCGAACTTGGGTTGTTTACATGTCTTAAGTATATATCAATGTTACCATTAGACCAAATTATTTTTTGTGATATAGCTACCACAAAAAATAACTATAATCTTCTTATTTGATGACCATGCGGAATTTTTGGAATTATATATGTATTTTCTAAACATGTATTCCGTTATTTTTCAAAAATATGTTTAATTTGTAGAAGATATGATTTTAAAGATAAGTTTAGAATGTATTTTGTGTAAATATTTTATTCCTGTATTTAACATCATATACCTACTTTTACACTATATGTGGATGAAAATATAACGTTTCTTCTCAAGCCAAAAACACTTGCACAACGATTTCAGAAGGTGTGTTTTTTATATATACTTTAACCAATGTGTTGCTGTAATTTTAGTGTTGTTGTTGTATAATTAATTTAATGGTTGCATGTACAGTCGTAAATATAACAAACATCTATTTGTAAGTTGTTATATTCTTATTGATGTTGTTGTTGAAGCAATCTAATGCACATAAACATTGCTATTCAGACGAAACACTTGCTTTCAGAATGTATGTTTTGTTACATATAATTTAACCATTGGGTTGTTGTAATTTTTATGTAGTTGTTGTATAACTAATCTAATGTTTACATAGACCATCATTTATTAACAAATAATCTATTCTTATGGTTGTTGTATTGTTAATGATATTGTTGTTGAAGCCATGTAATGTTTTGTTGCAGAAACACGCATAAACAGTATCAAGTATATCGAGCAGTACTAATAGATTGTGGCAGTGCCAACATGTGTAAAATAAATACACATAAGCGGTATCAAGTATGTCTAGCAGTACCAATATAGTATAGCAGTACTAACCATATGTAGGACACTGTATTAACATGGAAATTTATCATTCCGTATCAGGCAATCCTATATAACATGATTCTGATATTTTTAACAAACATCTATCTGTAAGTTATATTCTTTTCGATGTTGTTTTTTTGAAGGAATTCAATGCACAGAGATATTATCATTCAGAAGAAACAATTGCTTTCAGAAGGTATGTTTTGTTACATATAATATAACCATTGGGTTGTTGTAATTTTTATGTAATCGTTATACAATTAATCTAATGTTTACATAGACCATCATTGATTAACAAATAATCTATTCGTATGGTTGTAGTATTTTTAATGATGTTGTTGTTGAAGCCATGTAATGTTTTTGTTGCATAAACATGCAGAAACAGAAACAAGTATATCGAGCAATACTAACACATCATGGCAGTGCCAACAACATGTAAGATAAATAAACAAAAGCAGTATGAACTATATCTAGCGGTATTAATATAGTATGGCAGTGGTAAGCACATGTACGACACTATATTACCATGTAAATTTATCATTTTGTATCAGGCAATCCTATACAACATGATTCTGATGTTTTTTGGATCGAGAAGAAAAGTTTACACCGTCTAAATGAGTATCGAATTGTTGTATATGTTTACATGCGTTATTCATATATCGTAATATTTTTAATGTCTATGCTTATGTTTGTATAATATGTAAACGTCCACATACCGTGAATGTGTTTTCATGCGTTGTGCATTAATCTTAGTATTTTTACTATTGAAAGTACATGAAGTATTTTTGTTGTTATATAAGTTTTAATACATCATGTATTAATTTGTTTTATTTTACCATGTATCAATATAGTTTCCATGCCTCTCTTTAATAAATATATGAAAAACCCTGGCCCAACAAAACGAGCCCAGTAATGACTATTCCGAATTAATGATGAGCTATATAATTGAATTATACAATGATGAACTATATAAAATAACTCTTCCTATGGATTCATCAAACCCTAAAATATCTCAAGATAAAAAATCACATGCGTCTCGCACTGATTCAAAGTGCGAAGAGCAAACGGTTCGTGGAAAAAAATATGTGACAGAACCAAGCATTGACGATGGGGTACATGATCGACACAGTAAAGATCCAAATACCAAGGTGGACGATGCATTGAGGTTTCTTACGTCGGTTTTTGAAGAAGGTGGATCTTCTCAAAGTAATAAAGGTATTGTATATAATGCTTATAATATCTTCTAAATAGATTTATGTTTTCATGTTAAGCTTATTAGTCCATTATTATTATTATTTCTTTTTTTTGATTAGATGAGCTACCTGAGTCTATTTTCCTTGATTGGCTTAAATTGAACGTTGGAGATCCTCAAGAGTCTTTACAAGTTCTCAATGCGGTTCAATCAAAGGTCCTAAAGGCGGAAACTATGATCAACGAATTACGCGGGATGGGTCATGAACTAACTGATGACTATTTTGTGGATTTAAACTTCTTTAGTGATGAAGATTGAAATTTTATCATCTTATTAGTAATCGTTGTTCACAGCCAAATTCAATTGTAGTTCAAATAACGCATTACTTTCATTGATGTTTAACGATTTGAATGTTTTTTAGTTAATCGAATTTGTTCAGCAGTTTCATACATCGTTTTTAATTTTTATTAGATGCAAATAATTTTTTACTCTAAATACATAATATGCGTAAATCATGACGGGATATAATCTTATATTTAAATAGGATAATATGCATGGTAATATACGGTAATTGATAAACATGGTATATAGGATATTGGTTAAATTTAAAATATACTTCTCATAGCTTATACAACCTTTACGCCTTTTAATGTACCTAACAATGGTTTGTGTTTTATAAACAAGTGTATGATCGATTTTGTTCAGTAGTTTTATACATCGTGTTTAACTTTCATTAGATGCAAATAATACCACTATTTTTTACTCTAATACGATTATTTTTTATTCTAAATACATAATATGCGTAAATCATTCCGGGATATAATCTTATATTTAAATAGGATAATATGCATGCTAATATATGGTAATTGATAAACATGGTATACAGGATATTGGTTAAATTTAAAATATACTCATCATAGCTTATACACCCTTTCCGCACCTATAAATGCTGGATCGAATTCGAAAGCAATCAAACAATTACAATTCTTTTTTACTTTAGGTTAACAATAATAGTTTCCAATGGGTCGTTTGTTTTTTTCCTCATCAAATCCGCCAAACAAACGCCCGAGAAGCGTTTCCCCAACAAAGGAGATTTCATCAGATCCAAAAACAGACGCAGCGGTTGTGAGATATTTCCTACCAATACGATATATTTCCCAACTTAGACGACATATAGCAGAGATGGAGGCAGGAATCGCACGCGATGAACAAACAATGTTTGAGTGTAAAGAGGCTATTGATCAACAAAAGAAGAAGATATTGGAGTATCAAGAGACGATAAAGAATGTTAAAAACAGATGGACAACTATAACTGTTTGTAGTTTTTTTTTCGTGTTCGATCGTATTTGTCAGCCTTTATTGTTTTAAAAATACATCTTTTATGTTTAATGTTGGTAGATTGTTGGTTGATTCTTTTAAAAATACATTTTTTGGTTCTCATGAGTTAAAACGTATTAACTTTTTTGAGCCAGCAGTATTAATGAAACAAATAAATAATCCAAATAAGAAGAGCAGTACCCAATAACATGTACACAATCAACATAAGTCCTCAACGGATATGTCACTAATTCGGCCCAGTACCAGCGTCTATCTAACAGTACAAATATATTGATAGCAGTACTAAACTTTATAATTATGAGCTGCGGAAACTTTAAAGGGACGTCTATCCAACAGTACTAACTGTTTGTGCAGATGTGCGAAAATAATTATTAAATAGGAAAATTATGATTTAGTTTTTTTATCTATAATACGTAAACAGGTTTATACGAAGCACCAATTTAAAAATAACACGGCTTTCCATTTAAATTTAAAAACTTTAATTAATATAAATTAACATATTTATAGGAAATACGAATTTGGAAATAAATCGACTTTCAAATTGAATATATTCGACACAATAAAGGTTATGTTTATTCAATTTGAATAAAATCTTAATATTTAACATTATGTTTATTGTATATGCATAAATGTATGTATACACAACATAAATCTGGAAAGAAAGCCACTGTTCAATTAAATGTCGTGTCTTTTCAATATAAACATTGTGACTTTTAAGGATTCTATAAATACAAAGAGATAACAACCACTTTTTATTATCCTTTTGACTATTCTAATTTACTACAGTATTTACTTTATTATTCAATGGCGTCATCCTCATCAAACCCTAAATCGAATGAGGCTAAAAAACCAAAACGTGGTGATATTCCTCCAATGCCCGATAAGTACAAGATTTACGACATACCCCAGCATATATGGGATAAAATGCATTCAAACGGCGCTCATGCGACTCAAAAAACGTTGATTGATCTTTACAATCAACGTATAAAAACTCTTGAAGAACAGAACAGGAGGGATGAAGAACGGAACAGAATAGATGCAGAAATCATCCAGCATCGACAACAGAACATTGTTGCTCGGAATGCAACAATAGCAGAAACAAAACAAAAAATTGCTGATGTTTTCAAAGATATTGAAAACAGTTTGTTTATTTCTTAATTTTCCTTTTATGTTCAGAATATTATGTAATTTAAATAGTTGTTTTGATTGTAGATGTCATGTGCCATGATTTTTTTTTTATTGTGCATACTATTAGAACCATTGACCACAATTGTGAATAATCATTGAGTTTCGTGTAAGTTTTGTAACAAATCGACAAAATAAATAGATCAATCCAATTGACTTACTTAATACATAAAGCAAATATCCAAATCAAACATTGTATAGGGAAAAAACTACTAAAACAACTTAGTTAAAATCGTTCATCTTCATGGCATTACCCTCTTCCTCGCGGACACCGGCTTTGGCTTGAGCACACAAATCAACTAGCAGTTCAAGCAATGCCCGATGCCTCTCTTGAGTTTTTTTCAAAGCATCGAGTGAGTCTAATGCGACTCCACGGTGCCCTAATGCTTCCATGTCAGCTATCATCACTCGGTTCTTCGCCATCACTCTCCTGAGATGCTCACAACAAGCGTGTATCAATTTTGCACAGAACGAGTCTTCATGTGACTGCTGCACAAACCACACGCGCATACAATCATGCAGTTTGGACGAGCCAGAAATTTTCATCAGATCATCTAAAATTTGGAATTGTGCCATTGGAAACATTATGCCAGTTGATCGGCATCTTTCATTATATATTATTGTATTTAAATAGTAGAAGTATCTAAATATATTTAAACTTTGTCAATTATCTTATACCCTACATATATGATATGCTTAAATAATTTCCAAAGATAAGTTTATACTGAAAACACATTGATAAAATTGCTACTTTATAGTAATAGATATATATGGCATATCAAACTTTGTTTAAATTTAAAAGATATTCATTATAGATTATATATTTTTTTACAAGTTAAATATTTTCAATATCTTTCCACAACCATTTGATACTGTGAACAGTTCAAACGAGTTTACAGTATAATTGATTTATTAGCATCATGGCAACTATATCAAATGATTTAGCAATTCGACCAAGAGGAAAACCAAAACAAAAGGCGCAACAAACAAATGTAAGCAGAGGACGGCCACCAATATATCCAATCGCAATGGGTAATTCAGTTAGTTACAACTACACATCATTATATTTATATACTCTGGCTATGTTCAATGACAAATATTTTATTGTGTTAACTCAACTTCAATTTACGACAGGTACCAATAGTTTCAGCACACGGCCAACATGCGCGCCTTTTTCAAACAATGACAACAACATCTTAACGCATATGCCAGTAACATGCGTACCAGATGTGAAAAATAAAAATACAACGATACAAAATATTTGTTAATTATTTGTTGATGGAATAATAACTATGTTATATGTTTTGGTTCAGTCTTTGAATGGACCTCCCCTCGGTCTTTTTGTGGTTTATGTGCCTGATGTTGTTTTGGGCTGTGAAAGCGTGTGAGTTGGCCATATGTTGATATCATGAGGATCTGCTGTAAATTGAATTTGCATTAATGTTATCAAATAATTATCATTGTAATATAATTCAGCATGTAAATATCATGTTTTGTAGTTTCAACTAACATTCATGATGCAATTTGACACAGATACTAATGATCTCAGTCTACGGCCAACTCGCATGCCTTCTCAAAAAAAAAAAAAAAACATCTGAATGCATAGGCCGACCACCGATATACCCAAACGAAACAGGTCATTTAATTAATTGAAACTATCCAACATGATATTTACACACTATATTTGCTTGCAATGAAAACTATTTGATCATGTTAATACAACTTCATTTTATAACAGCTCCTACCGATATAAGCATACGGCCAACTCGCACGATTTCACAACCCAAAACAACAACAGCCACAGAAACCACAAAAAGATCGAGGGGACGTCCATTCAAAGATCTAACCAAAACACGTAATAATGTTACAATTCCTCCAGCAAATAATTAACAGTTATTTCCGCTTCGTATTTTTATTTATTCGTTTTTTTTTACAGCCATGCCTAAAGAGCCTACCTATCTTGGAACTATTCAACCTGGTGTACACATTGCAAAACGCAAATCACAGAGACTACATGATAAAATGAAAGCACCCGTGCATAAAATACCAAGACGGGAGGGTTTAAATACCACATCTTCTGCAAACAATCAAGAAGCACATAAAAACCAATTTAAAGGCATATCTAATGGTAAAGCCATTAGACAAATCCGTATAAAAAAACACCATTCAGTACCAAAAAATATATAAGTTTTTATTTTATTTATTTTTTCATTTTTTTTTAAATAATAATTAATTTAATTCATTATACATTTACAGATTATTTTGACCATGGAGATCCTATTTACACATGTCAATCGTGCGATGCATTACTGTGGCATGCTGAGGCTATGGTAGGATCGACGTCTTCAAACGAAGATACTTACTCTATATGTTGTGGAAAAGGAAAAGTGAAATTAGGAAATGAAGTTAAGAATCCACCTGAATTGTTGAGACAGCTTATGGATGGTGAACATCCAAAAAGCAAGGATTTTGTTGATAATATCAGACGATATAATTCGATGTTTTCATTCACATCCATGGGTGCAAGACAGGACACATCAGTTAATCAAGGATATGGAGCATATTGTTACAGGATACAAGGTGAAAATTATCATAGAATGGGGAGTCTGTTACTAGAGGGCAACAAACCTCCTGTTTTTGCACAGTTATATATTTACGATTCAAAAAATGAAATACAGAATAGAATTAATTGTGTCAGGTATGATAAAGTTGATTATTTTTTCATTTTGTACATGTCGTTTATATATTACTTGCATAAACAACAGCATACTAATATAACTATATTCATTTCATACAGTACCATCGACAGCACATCGAAATCAACCAACTATAACATAGACCACCAGCTGACTGTAGATTTACGGGACATGCTGGATACAATCAATCCATTAGTTGGTCAGTTAAGAATGGCTGGGGAACGATTAGTCAGGAAAAGTGACGAAAACAAATTCAAATTACGCCTTATCGGTACACGAGAACGAGATGGTAGAAATTATAACCTACCCACAGCTGATGAAATTGGAGGACTCATAGTTGGGGACTTTGACGCTACAACACACAAAAGAGACATTATTTTGCACTTACAAGAAGGAGGGCTTAGAAGAATTAGTGGATTGCACCCGTCATACCTGGCATTACAGTACCCATTGTTGTTCCCATATGCAGAAGTTGGTTACTGGACAGACATATATCATGTAGGCATTACTGATTACACACCAACAAACAAAAAAACTCGCGTAACAATGAGGGAGTATTTTGCATATCGGCTACAAGAAAGGGCAGGAGTTTTCTCGATGATACTCAATGCAAGGAGGCTATGCCAACAATTTATTGTTGACGCTTACACTATAATAGAATCTGAAAGGATGTCGTTTGTTAAAAATCAACAGAAGGATTTGAGGAGTGAAACATATTCTAAACTTGCAAAATTGGCAGAGCAAGAAGATTCTGGGGTGACATTACGTGGGAAAAAGGTTATATTACCATCGTCATTTACTGGGAGCCCAAGATATATGATGCAAAACTATTTAGATGCAATGACAATATGCAAGGTTTACGGATATCCTGACCTGTTTATCACATTCACATGCAATCCAAATTGGCTAGAAATTGCACGGTTTGTCGCAGATAAGGGGTTGAAGTCTGAGGATAGGCCTGATGCAATAGTCAGGGTATTTAAACAAAAGTTGGACAGGCTAATGAGAGATTTTAAAGACCGCCATTTTTTTGGACATTTAAAAGCAGGTATTATCATATTTCTATTATAAAAATGTAGAGTAACTGCATCAATTATCATTGATTATATACATTACTTAACATTATCATCTTGATGCAGCTGTTTATACCGTTGAGTTCCAGAAAAGAGGTCTACCACATGCTCATATACTGCTTTTCTTGGAAGAAAAAGATAAAATCAAGACAACAAGCCAAATTGATCAATTTATTTCAGTGGAGATACCGGATAAAAATGAAGACCCGGAACTGTATGAAATTGTTACTGATCATATGATGCATGGGCCATGTGGCCCCCAATGGCCAACTTTCCCCTGTACCGTAAAAAACAAGTGCACAAAGAGATTCCCTAAGGAATTTAACGATTCGACTGTCATAGATGACAGTGGATACGCACTTTATAAAAGGAGGAACGATGGATGTACAGTAACAAAGAGCGGGTCAGAATTACACAACGGATACGTGGTACCTTACAATCCAGCATTGTTGAGACGCTACCAATCACATATTAATGTGGAGTGGTGCAATCAGGCGACATCCATAAAATATCTTTTCAAGTATATAAACAAGGGTCCAGATAGGGCCACGGCGGCCGTAGAAGACCAAGATGTAGATGAAGTCAAGGACTATTACGATTGTCGCTATCTTTCAGCGTGCGAGGCGGCATGGAGGATTTACAAATTTGACATCCACTACAGATTTCCTCCCGTTGAACGCTTGCCGTTTCATTTGGAAGGCGAACAGTCGGTTATATTTGATGCTTCAGAAAGCATTGACTGTACTTTGGATAAAGCATCCGTAAATGATACGAAATTTGTCCAATGGATGAAAACAAATAGGACAGATCAAGAAGCGAGAAGCCTACTTTACCACGAATTTCCACAACACTATGTATGGAAACAAGAAGAGAAAATTTGGGTAAAAAGACAGAAAGGCACATGCATTGGACGCGTACATCACGTGTCGCCGTCAACCGGGGAGCTGTTCTATTTACGAGTCTTGATTAACAAAGTCCTAGGCGCACAAGATTGGGTTGACTTTAGAAAATTCGAAAATGTTACGTACAATACCTACAAGGAGGCTTGCCAAGCGCGGGGTCTACTGGAAGATGACAAAGAATATATTGATGGGTTGTTAGAAGCCAGTCTATGGGGGTCCGGAAACTACCTGCGTAAATTTTATGTCATACTAATCCTGCCAGATTGTATGTCTCGACCAGAGTTTGTTTATGAAAAAACATGGGAAGTAATGGCTACTGACGTGTTACATGCAGAACGAATAAAAAGGAATGATCCAGGTATGATATTTTTAATGTAAAACATTAAATTGGAAACAACATATCTCCATGATTTATAAAAAATACGCTCACTATTTGTTATCTAAAAACAATGTAATTCAACATAACTACTAATAAGCAGGACATTATATTAGACCATAAACTCTGTCTATAAGTCTACAGATTATATCCATAACCAAAGGAAACTACCACTACCGTGTCCACATTACGCAACAAATACTTATCATAACATATGGTCGCCATAACCAAATTAAAAGTTTATGTACCCAGAAAAACATACCAAAAGCAGCATCAGCAAACATGAAACACTGGAATCTTGGCATCATTTTCCCCATATACAACATAGCTTTGTCGTCCATAACATTCTTGACATTCATGAAACCATTCAGGGAGTGTCTACAACATAACCATAATACAATTAGATTTATGTATTAACAAATATTGGAGAAACAAAGCACATAATCAAATTAAGCATTCTACTATGTACACAATAACCACAAATTATTACACACCTGATTTTTCCGATAACAGTAATCAACCTTCATCAAAAACTGATAAGCCATGTCTCAGAAAATGAAAAAATCGTTAAAGATGATAGTCAAAACAATAAACTAAATAGCCACAATGATAACCTATAAAATACTTCTAAGATATTAAACATGCATTTGATATATATATATGTTTTATAAAATGAAACTAAAAAAAATAAAATTTATTTTTGCAGATTTGGAACTTTCGGACGAACAAAGAAAGAATATATGCCTTACATATATTGAGCACATGCTTCTTTGTAACAATAAAAGTTTAAGGAGTATCCCAAACATGCCTTTGCCAAACGAAATGTTTTCTATGGCGAATTACAACAGACTGATAGCAGAAGAGTTGAGATACAACCCAGAAGAATTACAAGAACAACACGATAAACTCTTTGGTACGTTGACCGTCGAGCAAAAAAATATATATAATACTTTAATGGATGCTGTTAATGGCCAAACGGGTGGTATGTTCTTTGTATATGGATATGGAGGCACGGGTAAAACTTATCTTTACAAAACATTATCCGCTGCAATCAGATCACAAGGCTATATAGTATTAAATGTCGCGTTAAGTGGTATAGCCGCACTTTTATTAGAAGGAGGGAGAACTGCACATTCTCGATTTGCAATTCCCATCAATGTGGTCGATGATTCTATGTGCCATATCCCAGCAGATAGTGAACTGGCCGAGTTGATAAGGGAGTGCAAACTAATCATATGGGATGAAGCTCCAATGACACATAGACATTGCTACGAAGCGTTCGATAGGACACTGAGAGACATATGTAGGACACATCATTCAACCCCAATGGATCAAATATTTGGAGGAAAAGTAGTTTTGTTTGGGGGTGACTTTCGACAAATTCTTCCGGTCATCACAGGTGGTTCACGACACAATGTTGTACACTCGGCAATAAATTCTTCGTATCTATGGGACCATTGTACAGTGTTATGCTTGACTATCAACATGAGACTTGGAACAGGTACAAATCAATCCGAACGTAAAGAAATACAAGACTTTGCGGACTGGATATTATCAATTGGCAATGGAACGATCGGAGGTAAAAACGATGGAGAGGCAAACGTTGAATTCACGGACGATATGTTGATTCCTGACTCCGAAGATCATGTTGGTGCAATAATAGAAGAGACTTACCCGCATGTGGTCAAAAACCTCTATAACCCGACCTTTTTCCAGGAAAGGGCCATACTGGCGCCTACACATGAACTTGTGGATATGATCAATGACAGGATGCTTACACTACTTGAAGGAGATCAAAAAACATACCTAAGTTCTGATTCAATTGGTATTGTTGATGAAGACTCCACTTTCAATCAAGACTTATACACATGTGACTTTCTCAACAGCATTAAAATATCTGGACTTCCACGTCATTCATTGACACTGAAAATAGGTACACCTGTTATGTGCATGCAAAACATTGATCAAATAGCTGGATTGTGCAATGGAACCAGGCTCCAAGTTCGAAGGCTTGGTACTAATATAATTGAGGCTAAAATAATATCGGGCGGAAGTGTTGGTACTGTTTGCGCTATACCACGTATGGTTTTAAGTCCTTCGGATACCAAAATGCCTTTTAAATTTAATCGAAGACAATTCCCGGTATCACCGTGCTTCGCAATGACAATTAATAAAAGCCAAGGCCAAACGTTGACACATGTAGGACTATTTCTCCAGCGTCCTGTTTTCTCGCACGGCCAGCTTTATGTAGCAGTGTCTCGAGTGAAGAACAAGAAAGGTTTGAAAGTCCTTTGTTGTGACGAGGATGGGAAATACACAAAATCAACGACAAATGTTGTGTATAAAGAAGCATTGTTTCGAATTTAAAAGGTATTTCGACCTTTGAATCACATTAAATTTGTGTTTTTACTTATACCTTATGAATTACACATGTATAGTTCCACTCAAGTATCATAATAATATCAACACAAAATATAACAGTACATAACCTGTTTCAAAAAATGACGCATTCATTTTCCAGAACAAAATTTTCCATAATAAGCATGAGGAATGGTTGTTAAACCTACTACTACATTTAAGCAACATTAAACAACACAATGCCATTTTTAAGCCATGATATAACTAAACCCCCCCAATTACCAACAATTAAGATGTTTCAAAACAAATAAAAATTACCTTCGTCCACAGTAACTCAAGACATACTTCAGTTACCTTAGTACTTTGTCTCGATTCCTTTACATTTCCTTGCTTCTGATCCACTCGGTTCTTCTTCACTACCATGCAAAATTAATAATAGCTTCGATTGGTCGCCATACATCCATCATCGTTACTACGTCTATTTATTTATATTTAGCTGAACCAAAAAAAATGGAATCAGTAGGTAATACAGATCAAGGATGTAGTTAATTAATACATAAAGCGTATCAGTAACATCAAAATATCGTATCTAAGATGATAAGTTTAAACTTGCACTCAAATATTATTAGAATCCAAATCTATATTCTACTACATAAATCAAATATCAGCAAAACACTCTAACTAATCAACAAACAAATACAAACCAAACTAATAAAAAATCAAATCCATTTAAACTCTGGTAGGACAGAACATGGTACTGTCAGTGTCAATGATGTAATAAGACATGATACTGCCAGTGTTGAAGGTTAAAAATCAGATTCATTTAAACTCTGATGGAACAGAACATGGTACTGCCATTGTTACTGATGTAACGGAACATCATACTGCCAGTGTTCAAGGTGCTCTACTAAACGAGATTTCATCCCTAAAATTACACATAAAATAATTACTTAAGTTAATTATAACATACAATTAAACCCAAAAAACGAAACATGCGATTGCAAGATATTAGCTTAAATATACAGATAAATATAATACAATTAGTTATTCAAAATATTCAAGATTTCATCCTTTCAATACGAAAATCAGGTAACAAAGGTTAGCAAAACATGAACAAAACAATTAGATCAAGAATATGTAGTTCACCTTTTGTTGATCTGGCCAAAAATAATTTGACCATTGAGATGTTGGTGTTTTCGATAATGTGATGATACTTTGTGTGAATAGTAGTTATGATTAATTATACAGTAACTGATAATATAATAATTTACAATCAGAATTTCATGTCATAAAATAATACTAATAAAAATAAAAATAAAATTCCATCATATTATTTACATCAAAATATACTTGCATAATACAATACATGAATGCAATTGGTAACTCAAAATATAATATCAATAATGTAGACTAACGTTTTCTTTATCCAGACACACATTTATTAACAATAAAAAACAATCTAACGGCAGTGCGCGTTCTATTGCTTTTGTATAAAAGTAGTTATATTTTATTATGTTAAATGTAACGAAATTAAGGCATGATTTAAAATTGATTACAACCATCCAGTATAAAATTACAAGTCATGCCCGCCCATTGGGCGGGCTTTGAAGTCTAGTATGTATATATATATATATATATATATATATATATATATATATATATATATATATATATATATATATATATATGTGTGTGTGTGCGTGTGTGTGTGTGTGTGTGTGTGTGTCTGTGTGTATATATATCCATCCATTTCATCTGTTTTATTATATATATATATATATATATATATATATATATATATATATATATATATATATATATATATATATATATATATATATATACTTTTTTAGACAAAGTCATATCCTATATGCCCCACATATCTTTTTTAGAAAAAGTCATATCCTATATGCCCTACTCAATCTAGTCGTTTGTTTATATATATATATATATATACTTTTCAAAGAACGCATTTATAAAAACTCATGACTACAAAAAACATTAAATAAGAAGGTCAGGTGACACTGAGATAACCAAGTTTATTACCAATGTATGAGAAGGTCTGCCTAGCTACTAGACTATATCGAATTGTCGACTACTTCTCCAAAACCTAATAACCACTCTTGACATAAACAAACAAGATGTTATGAACCAAGTTACCAATATATATGTGCATGCATTTCCATGTAAGCTATAATTAACAAGATAATTCAGGTTGTACCAATAAGTTAGGTTGTTACGAGCTCAGTGTTACGTCTTACGTTCTTGCAATCATTAATATTTCAATACTTTGGTTATCGATCTATATTACAGAAATCGATTCAAATTCATTATTTTTCATGTTAACAAAGTAACTAAGATTATTAATTGATGAAGCGAAAAGTGTACCGCTTTTAAGGGGTCATTTAAGCCCTAAATCGTATTTATTTGATCAAATATCGCCCTAAATCGTTCCTTTTGTCATTTTAGGTACTTTTGAGGAGAAATCTGGAAAAGGAGGCATTTTGGACGTTTTTGGAGCATAAAAGTGAAGAAAACGACAAAGTCTCAAAAATCGGCTAAAAGTTACCTTTGACGGCGTCAGGATTTACTCCAGACGGCGTCATGGCTTGGCAAGAAAAGGTGGATGTGAAATTTACTCATGATAAGCCAGTGAAAATTGCATGTGAATTCTGACGGCGTCACGCTTTAACCTGATCAAGGGCGTCACGGCTTAATTCAAAGAGGGACGGCGTCACGTTCAAGGTCTGACGGCGTCAAGCCTTGATAAGCCAGAACGGATTTTGGAGAGCTAAAGAGGGACGGCGTCAAGAAGGTCATCCGGGAACCCTAGAAGCGGCGAGGTGACGGCGTCACACTCCATAACGTGACGCCGTCAGATGTAAAAATCTATATATAGTTTTGCAATTCTTTGTCATAAGTGTGGAACTTAGTGTGGAATTTTTGGGAGAAAACCCGAAGACGATTTTAGCATCTTTTTCAAGGCTTTTTGCCTTGAGATCTTCCATGTTACATTGAAAGATAAGTTATCAATTAATCATTCAATATGTCTATGTGTTGTTTGATTTTATCTTGTTCTTGTCTTTTGTTTAACATGTTAGGCTAGATTTATCTTGTGTTTGCTTAGATCTAATGAAACCTAGCTATTGATTATTGGTTATTAGTGTGTTATTAGTTGTATTGGATGATTGTTTATCTATGTTAGGCTTAAGAAAACTGGCTAACTTCCTATTCGGTAACTTGCTTGAACGTCTTAAGAAACATGAACCAAATGCGTACTAAAGGTTTTTATGGTTGTATTTAATGCACAAGCGAATTCTAGTGATCCCATGTTAGGAGCTTCCTAGCCGGCTCGACATAGGAGTGAAGTAGGAGCTTGTAGAGTTGGGGAAGTACGTACGCCACCCCACGATTGGTATTAAGGAATACACCCGTCATCCACGCAACTAATACACACTAATCAACCGGTAAAAGATAGTTAGGGAGTAAGGAAATCTAAGTAAACACATTTCTCTACACTTAAGTTTTCACCAACTTTTTATTTTCAGTTATTTATTTTATTTGCATTCGTAGTAATTTGGGTTAGTTGACTAGCAACTAATTCCGCCCACTCTTTCAAACCCGAGATTTTACTTGCTTTCATAAAAATATAAAAACATAAAAAAGAATCTTCCTCAACCCTTAGACCTATTAGAGTAGTCTTTCATACCTAACGAACACTATTCCCTGTGGAGAACGATCAATCCCCCGTACTTACCACTACTACACTATACTACATCGGTCAGGTACACTGCCTGGTGGGGTTGTAAGCCTCTTGAGATCCCTCGAGAGGTAAAACCTGTTGTAAGGTTGCAAAACCACGCATCATTAATAATCAAGATTAAATCACAAATCTAAAATTTTCGATTTGGAGAAATAAATGAATCAAGAAGAAAAAGAAAGAAACAAAATAAAAACTAAGGGCTTGTTTATTAAAATTTTCTATTAATGCAGACACCCTCTGTTTTATTAGTTAATATTTTCAGTCATCTTTTTTTATTAAGTCATAAACAAACAGTTTTCATATGACCTAATGAATTTAGTTTTTTTTCTTCATATTAAGTCGAATTCAAACACCGCCTGATAGAGACCAATTAGAGGAGGTCACACTACTACACAAACTAGTTTTTCCAATGGTAGAATCCGTGGGAAACCCCGTGGGTAAGGGCCCTTTTCCACGGATTTCACACGGAATCATTCCGTGTGTAAAACCCTCGTGGGTAAATATTTTCCCACTGATTTTCTCACCGAGCATTGACTTTTTTCCCACAGATATTACTGTGGATAATCCGTGGTTTTAATTTCCCACAACTTTCTCACAAACATTTTCCCACTGATTTCCCACAGTTTCTGCATCCATTTTTTCATATATATCAGTGGTTTTTTTGCCACAGATTTCCGACAAACATTTTCCCACTGATTTCCCACATTTTTAGCATCCATTTTTCACATAAATTAGTCGTTTTTTTGCCACAGATTTCCAACAATTCTTTCCCACAGTTTTCTCACTACAACCTACGACGGTTTTATCACAGATTTCCCATGGAAAAATAAATTTCCTCGAATAATTCTGTGGGAATTTTGTGATTAATTAGTGGGAAATATGTGGCTAAATTCCGTGGTATTTCGGATTTTTCAGAACCTGGAAATACGAAAAACCAATATTTGAAACAATAAAAGCAATTGACAAATTACCAAAATAAACAAATCCATTACCCAAAATGCATTAATGTGTCGCCCAATGCACATAAATTTGTAATCCAAAAGACATAAGTTAGTAACGTGTTATCGGATGATGCACCATCGAAATTGTTTCCGACCTACTACAACCTAATAGTTCGAACACAAAAACTAAAGCCTAATGCTAAATCAAACTAGCTAGGTACAGGATCCGATTCCGTAGGTCGCTCAATTCGGCGAGGATAATTTTGAGCAAAAGACTCAAACCTATCATTGAGTGTTTTATGCCAAGCCAACGTGTCCGCTGCTCTTTGAGCCTCCGCAGCTACCCTTTCATCTTCCATCTTTTTTTTCAAATCATCGTTTTGCTTTTTCAGAATTCGTATCTCCTGTTACATCCAATTACACATTACTTCATTAGAACAACAACAATAAGAGATGATAAGGTAAAAGCTACATCAACAGTCAAAACATCTTCAAAACAGAAGCGGGGCCAATGGGCATGTTGAAATATAATTCCAAACAAGTTTTTGTAACTACTGTGACAAAAATACTTATTTTACTTAATAACACAGAAGCGAAATTTTATATTTTTCATAGAAACCATACGGAAGTTTAACATACGAGTCACCGACAAACAAACAAAAAAAAAAAAAAAAATATATATATATATATATAAAAATCTGCTTACATTCATAAGGAGCTAGGAGAACTAGATCAACAAAAGGATAGGAATGTTTTGTTTGTGTAAGTTCCTCTAAAGGCACGAAATTTTCGTATAATTTAATCTTGAATGTTTTTCCTCTACAAACGAGCTTTTGTTATACTACGATGTGTTTTCAGTATCCCAATTTGGTATGTTAGCAGTAGCTTAATTCACCATCTTTACAAGAGTTACCTGTATCATACATATAAAGAGAATCTGAGTGTGCATCTGTAGTTTTACTAGTGATAATTGGCTGGATGTAGAAGTGACTCATTTTTTTCTATGTCATGGACGAGAAAGAAACTATAGCAGAGATGGAAGGGGTTAGATGTGTCTAATGGGCTATTAGCTAACAGTGCTCAAGAAGTTAGATTTTCTAGTATTACTTGTTTTTGAATCTTATTATATGGTGTCTAACTGTCATTGAATTATGGATAAATCATAGAAAATTTCATGTTGATATGCTTACCACACTTTCAGGAACACCAGGAGGAGGCAAAGGCAAATTTTTTGGCGGAGGTCCCCGTAGATGTGATCTCTAGTCGAATCGCCATTCTCCAATCTTTCCATATGTTAGCTCACCCTGCAATATCAACAACTTATCTATATGTCTATATCCCAGCAGAGAAAGACCAAACGGAGGTGGCAGCTTCAACTAATTTACTTATCAGCCAGTCAATTCAGGTTATGCTTCATCTCTAACAGGTCAAAGTGTCAAACGGGTAAAGTAGAAAAAAGCTTACTAAGGTAAGGCGAACGAAGGCCAGAGTGCACTTCTAATGCTTTAAATCTCATAAATCATTTTACTTTAGAATATATGTTATTATTTGAATTAAATTAGTTTTTGTAATCATATCTAACACAATAATTTTATATAAAACAGTTATGAAATTTAACAAAAAAGTAATTTGGGCCAACCCAGCCAATTTTGACCTATACAATAAAAACTAACCATTTTGACCGGTTACCCAACCTGTCCTTTTTGCCACCTCTAACTAAAACTGACAATTTGAAGCGAAAGTTGTAAATATCCAGGCAGATGAATACGAGGGGAGAGGAGCAAATTACCTTCATGTTGTAGTCACATCCATAAGTGTAATGAATGATAAACCTTTTGCCTGTTTCCAAGTCCCATGGGGGCTGATAGAGTGATGTCAAAGTTATAAAAACACAATTAGTTCTATTATAATTTGTTAACTCAGACTTTTGATTAATCCAGAATTATCAGAAAATATGTTCATATACCTAGAGCATAAAATCTTTCCGAAGGATGTGCTGGACACCATGCAAAGCAGAGGCCACAGCATATGCATACCTGACACAAAATCAAAATCGATAAAGTCATAATGTTGACTAATCGAACAATACGCAAAGGGTCGAGTTTTCCTCTTAGAAAAATCAACTCACATTTCTAGCACCCATCCAAAAGTTTTATCAGTCTCAGGATCATCTTTCATTCTTAAAGAAACATTCATCCATGTGGGAGCAATTTTTTCGAGTAGATCCTTATTAAGTAAGTTCAGTCATTCAGTACATTCTTTCAAAGTTACATGCCCTTCGATAGTTTAATAAAAAGATTGTTTAAAGATGTTTCAAAGGTATGTGAAGTCTATGAAAACAATTTTAATAGTACCTTTCTTATAATAACAGGAGAATTACCAATTGGATCAACATTAGTTACTGGCCCGCTCTCCTTAGGGTAATATTTCCTGATAATCTTTTCATTTTCTTCAGGTTTAATCTAGAAAAATGGGAATCCAGCAGGAAATTCTCCACGAGCCAAATTAGGGAGTGGATTTACAAAAATGTGATCAGGCTCCGCCATCAATATATAACTGCAAAGGGAAAACAGTAATTAAACTTTGTTGAACAATACGTGATTAGGAATATTTAGAACCAGCATAAGAATGCTCACTCCTCTTCAATAGTAGCCCTCTCCAACCATTGCACAAAGGCCCACGGTCTATTTAAAACTATGTACCCATGTGTACCAAATGAAATCCACGTTATAAAAGCAAAAGAATACAACTTTTATGTAAATTGTGATAAAAGCTATTATTTGCAAAAAATAAAATAAAATTGAAGGGTCATTTATCTGAGACAATGGAAACTTGGAGTGAGCACAAATAAGCATCCGTCAAGAGGAAAAAATAAAATAAAAATAATAAAAATAATTGCACGTCAAAGGACTAAACGACTAATTGATCAGAGCCACACTAAATCATATGAAACCTATATAGGCATGACATCCAAAAGTATACTACAAACACATAACCATCGAACCTAGAAATATATTGGGCGAAAGGCATATAGACATGATTTCAAGGAATGCCTGAACAACCTCAATATCATACCCGTATACCATGTTTGAAACTCTCATGAGTCCAACCCGACTCTACTCACAACAAATAAACAAATCTCAAACTCATACCGAGACCAAATCGGGTCGTATAGCTGTGACCCGACCCGAGAGCGACATAACAATAAACAACGCTACGTTTTCTTACCACACGAAATAACAACAAAAATCAAAACGTTTAAATCCGGTTTTTAATCCGGTTTTTACATCATCAAACCAAAACACAAACAGAAACCTAAATGCTATTAACCGATACTTTCGCCAATCAATTATACACAAAGCAGATTGTTAGCAAAAAATAACTTTGAATGAAATAATAATTTACCTTTTAACAGCTAGTGGTGGTGGCTAGGTCGGCGACGGCAGTGGCACTGTGGTGGTCGGGGACGACACTTAAACACAACAATAAATAAACAAAAATTAACAAAATACAAAAATAAACTAATAAAAATTAACAAAACATACATAAAAAAAAAATTAAATGCATACCTTTTATAAAGATGAAAGAAAGGGGAAGATAGAAAGAAAGAAAGAAAGAAAGAGAGAAAAATTGAAATAGAGGAAGAGAAGGTGGTGCTAGTGTGGTGGAGCAGCCGGCGGTGGTGTGAGACGGGATGGAGCAGCGGCGGTGGTGTGGTGGTTTTTGGTAGCAGATTAAATGAGAGGAAGATAGAAAGAGCAAATGAGATAAAGCGTTAAGTGTAGATCTGGGTTTTGGTAAGGAAAGCCAAATAAATGGCGGGCTTATTTGACTTTGGTGAAATTTTTGGTAAGTGAAAATTTTGTGGAGGATTTAATATAAATACTTTTATTTAATATATAATTAAAATTAAAATTAAATACTTTTAAAAAATTAACTAATTTAATTTAATATAAATACTTTTATTTAATATATCATTAAAATTAAATACTTGTATAAAATTAATTAATTTAATTTAATATAAATATTTTATTTAATATATAATTAAAATTAAAATTAAATAGTTTTAAAAAATTAACTAATTTAATTTATGGTTGTACACGAGATGTTTAGCGAATGATAGCACTTTTAAGCATTTGAGGTGTCCCAAAAGAATTCTTTTTGAAATTACTAAAAGAAACATTAGAAGATACTCAAAGAGTATGTCTTGATCAACGAGATGTTTAGCGAATGATCCGAGATGATATGGTTCTACACGAGATGTTTAACGAATGATCCGAGATGATATGGTTCTACACGAGATGTTTAACGAATGAGACGAGATGACATGGTTCTACACGAGATGTTAAACGAATGAGCCAAGCAATTATGGAACTCGCGCTCAACAACAAAGTTCCAGCTTATCTTATTCTAGTTTGAAAGTTGCAATTCCTAACTATGGGCCAATGGTTAACAACAATGTCTCACCAGGCGTAAAGCAGTTTATTAACTCGCCTGTTTCGTTTAACGAATGAGCCGAGTTGACATGGTTCTACACGAGATGTTTAACGAATGAGCCGAGATGACATGGTTCTACATGAGATGTTTAACGAATGAGCCGAGATGATATGGTTCTACACGAGATGTTTAGCGAATGATCCGAGATGGTATGGTTCTACACGAGATGTTAAACGAATGAGCCGAGATGATATGGTTCTACACGAGATGTTTAGCGAATGATCCGAGATGGTATGGTTCTACACGAGATGTTTAACGAATTATCCGAGATGATATGGTTCTACACGATATATTTAACGAATGAGCCGAGATGATATGGTTCTACACGATATGTTTAACGAATGAGCCGAGATGATATGGTTCTACACGATATGTTTAACAAAGACTTTGATAGCACTTTTAAGCATTTGAGGTGTCCCAAAAGAATTCTTTTTGAAATTAAGAAAAGAAACATTAGAAGATACTCAAAGAGTATGTCTTGATCAACGAGATGTTAAACGAATGAGCCGAGTTGACATGGTTCTACATGAGATGTTAAGCGAATGATCCGAGATGGTATGGTTCTACACGAGATGTTTAGCGAATGAGCCGAGATGGTATGGTTCTACACGAGATGTTTAACGAATGATCCGAGATGGTATGGTTCTACACGAGATGTTTAACGAATGATCCGAGATGATATGGTTCTACACGAGATGTTTAACGAATGATCCGAGATGATATGGTTCTACACGAGATGTTTAACGAATGAGACGAGATGACATGGTTCTACACGAGATGTTAAACGAATGAGCCAAGCAATTATGGAACTCGCCCTCAACAACAAAGTTCCAGCTTATCTTGTTCTAGTTTGAAAGATGCAATTCCTAACTATGGGCTAAGGGTTAACAACAATGTCTCACCCGGCGTAAAGCAGTTTATTAACTCGCCTGTTTCGTTTAGCGAATGATCCGAGATGATATGGTTCTACATGAGATGTTAAGCGAATGATCCGAGATGATATGGTTCTACACGAGATGTTAAACGAATGAGCCGAGATGGTATGGTTCTACACGAGATGTTTAGCAAATGATCCGAGATGATATGGTTCTACACGAGATGTTTAACGAATGATCCGAGATGATATGGTTCTACACGAGATGTTTAACGAATGAGACGAGATGACATGGTTCTACACGAGATGTTAAACGAATGAGCCAAGCAATTATGGAACTCGCGCTCAACAACAAAGTTCCAGCTTATCTTATTCTAGTTTGAAAGTTGCAATTCCTAACTATGGGCCAATGGTTAACAACAATGTCTCACCAGGCGTAAAGCAGTTTATTAACTCGCCTGTTTCGTTTAACGAATGAGCCGAGTTGACATGGTTCTACACGAGATGTTTAACGAATGAGCCGAGATGATATGGTTCTACACGAGATGTTTAACGAATGAGCCGAGATGATATGGTTCTACACGAGATGTTAAACGAATGAGCCGAGATGTTTTGAGGATAAAAGTGTATAATATGTTTGGGAATAAAATCCTGTCGACATGTCGTCGGCGTCATAAAGGCGGGAAAAAACCTCGCCCAACTATTCGCTATTATTCACACGCGGGGAAAGTCAAAATTTTGACCCTAAGTAAATACCGACGACATGTCGTCGGTAAAATAACAGTAACGGCAAAATAATTTTTAATCACACGCTAATCACACGCTAATCACAATTATTTTTTTGTTTATATGGTGCCGACGCCATGTCGTCGACATAATATTGGCGGGTCAAACTCCCGCCCAAGTTTTCACCAGGTTTTGAAAAGTCAAACATTGGTATAATTATACTGACGACATGTCGTCGGTATTTTATCATCAAAAAAATTCAACGCAAGCTTGGCTTGGTCAAGCATGTTTTTTGTCGTTTAGTGTTTGATGCCGACGATATTATATCGTCGGCGTGGTCTTCGTCGCCTGTTCTATGTTTTCTTGTAGTGATAGTTACACGTTCACGCATATACATGTCCGTATACCTACATACAAAACATCTATATACACACAGAAGATCATAAACGGGCATACGGAACATATACGTGTAGATATCCATAGATATACAATGATTTGTTACACATATATGTTATACCTAAACTTAGACATACACTTGTGATACTAGCATAAATAGTTACATTAATAAACAATCACATAAAATATTAAACTACAAACACATATGAAGCCATACTAAGTAATGTGGGAGTGTGTAAGCATACACAAACATCAAAACGGTATTTTTGTGGGAAATTCGTGGGTATTTACACACATATTTCCCACGGATTTAACACATTTGTGGATAATCGGTGGGAAATTACCGACAACTTTCCCACGGGCATAATCATTTTCTTTTACTTTTTAATATAGGTACACGTATACACGTCCGTATACCTACATATAAAACATCTAAAGATACAATGAAGGTCGTAAACGGACATACGAAACATACATGTGTAGATATTCATACATATGCAATGGTTTGTTACATAAATAAGTGATACTCGCATAAATAGTTACATTAATAAATAGACACATATAATATGAAACATAAAATACATATGAATACATACTAACTAATGTGAGAATGTGTAAGTGCACACAAACATAAAAATGATATTTTGTGGGAAATCCGTAGGTATTTACACGCATATTTCCCACGGAATTATCACATTGGTATTTACACACATAGACCGTGTGAAATCCGTGAGTAATGTAGTTAAAATTTGCCACGGACTTTTGGTCGTGGCTAATATGTGTGAAATCTGCGACAAGTTTCCCACTGAAGTTTAATCAACACAAATAGTGTGAATATTGTTGCAAATCTGTGGGAAATTTGCGACGGATTTGCCACAAAAACTTGGTCAACAATTTAGTGTGTAAATAGTGGGAAATCCGTGGGAAAATTACGACATATTTCCCACGGAAATTTGGTCAATAATTTAGTGTGTAATTTGTGTGTATTCCGTGTGAAATTTCCCAAAAATTTTTTTCCGTGTGTAAAGTTTGTGGGTAAAACCAGTTTGTGTAGTAGTGTCAATCTCCTAAGATAAATAGCTAATTCAGTTAGCAACTCTCCAAGAAATTAAGAAAGGAATAAGACTATTCTAAACATATTTTCTTCTCTGCTTTTCATTTCAAAACCAAAGTACAACTTAAATAGTAAACAATAAGAAATACGTGGTATCCTAGTCTTTAGGAACAAGCAGAACATGGGAATATTATAAGTAATGCAAGTATGTCATCCTTAATATTATGCATGGAAAGTTATAGAGTGCAAGGTGAACGTGGAGCAAATGGAGATAATGGATGATTTGCATGAAGACTTGGTCATGAACTTCATGCACGTATCAATACTCCGCGCCTCAAGACGAGCCTTGTCCTCAAGGCTCATGATTGTGTAACTCAGGTCATGAGGTTTCCAAGGAGGGTCGAGGAAAACAAAGTCAGGCGGTTTGCATTGGTGTCCCACGAAGTAATGTAACACACACTTAAAACAAGGGCTGCCAATATGTTTCCGTTTCATCTCCACGAGGCTAAAGCACATCATACGTGTAGCGGAAGGCGTGGCAAGAGACGCTATCACCAGTGAACTTTTTGGTGGTGAAGGTTGGTAATTTTTCGTGTTCAGGAGGCTTTCAGTTGGTGGTGGAGTATACAAAGTGGAGTCGGGAAAATACTTGGCCATGGTTTCAGCCAACTTGGCCATGGCGGCTTCAAGTCGCGGGCCTACTGGACGAGAATGTACAGTGTCGTTGATTAGAGGCATGAGTAAGCCATGAACCGTAGTGGTGTGGGTGGGTGGTGTTTTGTTGCCGTCTTTTGTGTTGGAGGATTCGGGTTTTTGGAGGGTAGTGAGGAGATTGTTGTTTTGTTCAAAGTTTTGTGCCAATTGGTTTACGATAATGTCTTGTTTTTTAGACGTAGCAGTGGTGACTTGAAGGATTTTGTTTAAGGTTTCGTTCAAGTTGGCCAAGGCTTCTTCAAGAGAAGGGGGGTCGCGTTTCGGGGGCATGAGTAAGATGAATGAAAGCACCAAATGATAGAGACCAATTAGAGGAGGTCAATCTCCTAAGATAAATAGCTAATTGAGTTAGCAACTCTCCAAGAAATTAAGAAAGGAATAAGACTATTCTAAACATATTTTCTTCTCTGCTTTTCATTTCAAAACCAAAGTACAACTTAAATAGTAAACAATAAGAAATACGTGGTATCCTAGTCTTTAGGAACAAGCAGAACATGGGAATATTATAAGTAATGCAAGTATGTCATCCTTAATATTATGCATGGAAAGTTATAGAGTGCAAGGTGAACGTGGAGCAAATGGAGATAATGGATGATTTGCATGAAGACTTGGTCATGAACTTCATGCACGTATCACCGCCTAACTTTTGATTTCTATAGAAGATGTCAATAATTGTTCCAAATAGTCAACCCCTAAATCCTCAAACACAACCACATTCTCCAACTCTTTCTTTTCTCTTCTCTGCTTCTTACTTGCATTTCTCATTCTAATTGAATGTCTCTTCTTCAAAGCCATCACAGGCGAACCACCACTTTCCATTGCGTTTTCGAATTGACTGCCCATCATCTCATGCAAAGACTCCCTCACTTTATCCATAGGAAAATTCAATATCGCGGACGAACCCCTCAGTGCCAAAGCAGCTTGATCATAAGCCAAAGCAGCTTCTTCCGCGCTATCAAATGTACCTAACCATACTCTTGCCCCATTTCTTGTGGAATCTCTTATCTCGGCTGCAAATTTACCCCAAGGACGACATCTAACGCCTCTAAATGAGGTTGTTATTTTGGTTGGTGTTTTTGAAGTAACTTCTTGGGAAGAAGTTGTGGTGTCAAAGGCGGATGTTAAGAGGCCGAATAGAAGCATTTCTTCTGAGTCATTTTCGTCGAATGGAAGAGAATTGGTATCCCAATGGCAGAATTCGGGTGATGAGCCGATGGAAGATTCTGGCGAGTGGTTTGAAAGAGAATAGTCCATATTTGATATTTGATGGTTTGTTCATGTTATTTGGTTGTTTAAATACCACAAACAAGAGGGAAATAAGGAAGCTTCGAATTGCTGTAGTGTCTTAGGTGAAAAAAAAAATAAATAAATACATATTCTATGTGTCCAAAATAGAATACAACTCTTCTAACGTCATGCATACTATACCATCTTACTTTTTGTAGTACTCGTATAATTTAGATCTAAATTATATGCATCTTACTTTTTAGTTAACAAGTATTGAAGTATATTTGGAAAGGGTGTTTATACACCAGCTGCCCGTCCCACCCTTTTATTATCCGTTTTATTAAGAGGACAAGACGGATTTTATTATTCTTACCTCTACATTTGTTTGTCAAGTAATTGTGTGGATTGTAAGATTTTTGTGGATCTAGCATTTCTAAAAAAATGTTACTTGCATATTCATCAAGTTTGAACATTTGAAAATTTACATTAACAAAAATTTTAATGCTAGATGTAGATCTTTTCTAGAAGAAAAAGAAATCTATGAATAGGATTATTTATTTATTTATTTATTTTCTCTCTCTCACTGGGCAAATACATTCTTTACGAGAATCCTAGAATATTTTAGCAATGGCCTCTTTTTACCTAAATTATCATTGTAACTCTTTTTGGGAAAAACATTTTGCATAGGAGTTGGTTTAGTCATATAATAGACAAATACTTTCAGGAAATGATATGGAAAAAGTTAAATCATTAGCTAATTACCATTAGAGGCTCAAAGAAGATAATGAAACTCATGAAACAAGGTAAAGGTTACTAGTTTAGATTCATGCATGATTGCCAATGACACTAGTGCAATTTTTTGGCACAGCAAAAGAAGTTGGTGGGATGCTTTAATTGAAAAAACCTATGGTAGTAAAGATAAATGTGTCGGTTGGTAGTAAAGATAAATGTGTCAATTCGCTTCTGAGATGAAAATTGGTGTGGTAATTCTTTTTAAAAAAATTTATTTCCACGTATCTACATGCTTGATAATGATAGAGGTTGCAACATACCTTGTTTAAGTATTTTTCCGCGGGTTGAGCAATTCTCCAAAGTATCCTCCGGTCTTGATGTCGTCAAGCCCTTCGGATATCTGCTAAGATAGTGAACGCGTCAGCCTCGCCCCGGGTGTGACCCCAGGACCAAACTCCGGCGTGAGAGTAAGTATCGGTAAATAAGATAATAGGTGCGGTAATAAGTTAAGTACTGTGTGTAAATTAAAAGTTACCATTGACTGAGGATTGTTCCTCCTTATATAGGAGGACTATTTTTGTCTCCATCGGATACGTCCAAAACTGATGGTGACATTTTTGAGCGGCAACTGGAACTTTACCCTGTTTGGGTCTTTTCTCTGGTCTGCCATGACCCCTGCATTTCTGTCGCATACTACTAATGTTAGAGTTGACTTCTTGATCTGGAAATAGCCGTTGGTCCGAACGGCCTGTAGAGTTCGTCCGGACTAACGATCCCTTCAGCCTAAACCGTTCGGATGTATACGTTAATAGTATGACTTAATCTGAAGCTAACCGCTATTCCGAACGACCCAAGATGCCCGTTCGGTTTGGCCTTTCGGCCATACATGCCAACATGTCCCCCCCAGTATCATAGTATCGAGTATCGATAGTATGATACTTTAAAAAAGTTTTTCTTGCGTTTTTGTCCGGTGTGATTAGTTCGTGGGAATCTGTTTGCCGCTATTTATGCGTAAAATGCCAAAAATCATAATTGTGTGTGTTTAGGGAAGCTCCGCCGTTTTTACCGTCTTATTAAGATTGTGACACGTGGGAGGGTGTCTCGATCGTGTGGATCAAAAATGGCCACGTCAGCATCTGACACGATGCGACGCTTGGTGCCTCCTTCTTTTCGCCTATAAATAGCCTCACTCACCTTATTTTTGCCACTGTAACTTTCCACACTTCTCTGACACATCTTCCATTCGTCCTTTCCGAACGTCTTTCTGATCGTCTAGTGCGTAGTTCGTCCAACCCAAGAGGTACGTTTCACCCTATCATTATCTTATTATCTTTGTTGTCCGGCTATACCCTACTTTCCTTCGGTCAAGCGATGTCCCGCCGGTCGGTTTCGTCTCGGGAAGATAATCCTCCGGAATCTAAGGGGTTTGTTCCGAAATTCGATATTCAAAAGTATACCAGCCGAATGGATGAGACAGATATGACGTTGATGTTGATGGAATATAGTGTTCCGGAGGAATTTAATCCGAGAATCCCTCCTGCTGACATGACTATGGATCAATTACCCTCCGACGCCATAGGTTTGCATTTGGAGTATTTTGCCGAAGGTGGTATTACCGTGCCTTTCTCGGACTTCTTGCTAGATGTTATTAAATATTACAAGGTTCACATCTCTCAAATGGTGCCGCTGGGTTTACACCGGGCCACCCTATTTGAGGTATATAGTATAAGCTTACATATCGCTCCCACTACCCCTCTTTTCCGAGCATTTTACAAATTGAGCAAGCAGGGCCACTGGTTCTCATTCGAAAAAAGGGGTGGGAAGGAAAGGAGGGTTTGTTTCAATGAGATCTTGACTGGCTTAAAAGGGTGGAAAAATAAGTTCTTTTTGATAGATAGGAGGGCTATCCCCTTTGCGATGCCATGGAGGCATCATGAGTCGGACATCTCCGATCCCTTTCCGAAGGGTGAGTTTTCCGTTGAAGATGCCGATAGGTTGGCTGAACATGTGATCAATCTTATCCAGATTCCACGAGAGTTTCTTTATGCTCTTGGGTTAACGTCTCATTGGGATCATCCGGGTTTCCGGGCGACGCTTAAGGACGCCGAGGGAAAGGGTATAGCCCCTGCTTTCATTAATTGTTATTTAATGCATATATGTATTTTCTTCCGAATGATATATATGTTTTTGACTTGTTGGTTTATAGCTTTGACGATGTCGGAATATCTAATCAAGCCCGAGCGCCGGAGGGGGGCTGCTATGACCAAAGGAGATCCCCTCCGCGAAGGCGAGACCCTTCCGTTGCATGTAACAGAAGCCGCTCGATCCAATGCAGAGATTCCGGATAAAACGGCTGAGATGAAGGCAGTCGAAGTTCCTAGCGAGAAAGTCTTAGGGGCGAAAAGGAGAAAATTGGAAGCTGCTGCACGTTTGGGTCCGAAACCGAAAGGAGTAGGAGCCGGGGGAATCAAGGGAGCCCAAATTTCGGGCAAACGTCCTATCGGGGAGAGAGCCTTTTCTCGACTGGTTAAAAAGGTGAAAGCTGACGCTGGTACTCCCATCGTGGACTTAGATTCTTCTGAGCGTATTTCGGCCCCTCGACCTCTCCGTTCGGTTCATCCGGATGGATCGATGAGGGCTCCTGATGACGAAGAAGGAGCGAGTAATCAATTTGGGGCTGGTGATGATGGTGAGTCTCCTTTTTCTTTTTTCTTTTTTCTTTTTTTTTTTTTTTTTTTAACGCATTTTTCTTATGTGTGCCTATCGTTTGCTGTGTGTCTTTCAGGGAGTCCCTTGAAACCTACTTATGGATGAGGGAAGGACAAGAAACACATGGAAGGGTTGTTGGATGAGATTGATAAGGATGAACTTACGTCCGGTGAGATTTATGTGCCCGGATGGTCGGTGAGAACAGACGCTCGTATGAATGGTTCCACTGTGTGCCGCGACATGATGGCTCATCTTCCGACTCCTAGCGAGGAGCAATACTTGGAGAGTCTGGATGATGATGACGTCGCCCGCCGTGCCTGGATGTTATTGGGGAAGAGTGCCGCGGCACATTCTGATATTTTGATTCGGTTCGAGACTCTTCTTGGAGATTATCACAATCTTACCACAGTCCATCAGGGATGTGCTGGGCGGGAGCCGGAAGAGCTAGAAAAGCTGAAAGCTGAGCATGCCGGCTGTGGTGTTACTGTGCAGAGTTTGACTGATCGCATTTCTGAGTTGGTGAAAGAAAAAGAAGAGCAGGCCAAGAAAGTCAAGTCTCTAGAGGCCGAACTGACCAAAACCCGAGACTTACTGGCTGACGAGGAGAGGTATAATCGGGAACTTAGAAAGGAGAGGGAGGATTTGGCCGTCCGGATGGGTACCACCGAGATGGAACGCTTCAAAGTGGTTAAAGATTTTGTGCCGGAAGTAGTACACCGTCTTCTCGGTAGTCATGAATATAAACAGTCCTTGGCTCTTCCTTTCAATCTCTCGTCTACTTCGGGGTTTATAGATGGTGTCATCTCTTGATCACACTCCGGAACAGGCGGCCGAGATCCTGGCCGATTTTGAAAATTTGGACATGGATGCTGAGAAAAAATACAGGTCTTTGTTCGATCAACTCTTCGTAACTGAGTATCTATATATTCGGAAGGTCAGCGATGCTTGTTATAAACCCTTGGCCGAGATCATGGACCTCTTTCCGGATCCTGCTCCTACTGGGCCTACCGAAGCTTCAACAGCTGTCCATTCCGTCGATCCGAATGTCATATCCAAAGTGGTTCAGGTGGATGTAGGTGACGGGGGTGGTGTGGTTGAGGAGACCGTAGCGGGAGAGAACGTTGCTGAGGAAAATGTTGAAGGAAATGTCGCATCTTAAACCCATTTTTTATAGGGTCCAAACTGTCTCCATTTTGACTATGGGTAAAGACTGTTTCGGATGCCTTGTGAAGCTTGTTTAGATCTTTTTATTGTTGGGCAATGTTTATCGTTATTTTGTGTGCCTCATGTGGCCGTTTCGGATTATTGTAACAGATGTTTGATGTACTTTACCGGATGACTATGATTCACCCCGGCCGAATTAGCCTAGTTTCGGTCCTTTTGTTAATGATAATTTGCTCGGCTCTTGTTATATCTTCCTTCTGTATGTTTTGTTTTGTTTTTTTTTTTTTTTTTTTTTTTTTTTTTTTTTTTTTTTTTTTTTTTTTTTTTTTTTTTTTTTTGTATCTTGTATGTTATGTTGCGTGACCTCTTCATTACTTATCTTACCGTTGTGGCGAATTTGCTTCGGCTTCTTCTTTACATTGCCGTTAGGGTGAATACGCCTCGGCTTTTTTCTTTAATATTTTTGGGGTTAATTGTTGCCGTTAGGGGCAAATATGCCTCGGCATTGTCCCTAATCTTTTAAGGATCAGATGTTTCCGTTAGGGGCGAATACGCCTCGGCTTTTTCCTTAATATTTATAGGATTTGTTGTTGCCGTTAGGGGTGAATACGCCTCGGCTTTTTCCTTAACATTTTAGGATTAGTTGTTGCCTTTAGGGGCGAATACGCCTCAGCTTTTCTTTTTAGACTTAATTCCCTAGTGACATGGCACTTTTCAGAATATCCTGTCGTTATGGCTATACTTTGGCTACATGGGCCGGACAGAGGTAGCTATCCTCTATCGGAGCCATGCGAAGGCCTTGTCTTTGCAACAACATGTGGGAAAATTTTCTCCTCACCAATCCGGAGGAGAATATATAATATTTCATAATTGTAACTTGTTCATAATGGCTTATAGCCTTACATGTTTGTTTCTACAGAAAACACTTCCTTAAGTTAATTGCATGCCATTTCCGTGGCACTTCTTCCTCATCCATAGTCTCTAGCTTGTACGATCCACACTGATATGCTTCAGCTATCCGATAGGGGCCTTCCCACCTCGGATCCAACTTGCCTTGATCTTCCACCCGGCTTGCTTCGTTCTTTCGATACACAAAGTCTCCTGGTTTGAATGATACTGGTCGAACCCTTTGGTTATAGTACTTCTCCATCTGGTTTTTATGCCGAGCCTCTCTTACTGCTGCCTCTTCCCTCCTTTCCTGTAGCAAGTCCAGGTTTAGACGCATTTCTCGTTCGTTCAGCTCTTCTATTCGACGAGTATCCTCTTCGTCAATCCCTTCTCGAATCACCATCGTCCGATGTGTCGGCATGCCAATCTCTACTGGTATGACCGCTTCACTTCCATAAGTAAAACTGAAAGGCGTTTCTCCGTTACTCTGCTTGAGAGATGTCCGATGGGCCCACAAAACGTTCGGTAGTTCATCCACCCAGCCTTCTCTGGTTCGGCCCAATCTTGCCTTGATTCCTGCTAGTAGGCTTTTATTGGCTCTTTCTACCAAGCCGTTTGCTTGTGGGTGAGCTACGGCTGTGTTGATCTGTCGGATTTTCAACTTTTCACACCAGCTTTTGAAGGGATTGTCAACGAGCTGCTTCCCGTTGTCCGTGACAATGACGCTTGGCAAACCGAACCGGCAGACTATATTATCCCAGACAAACTTTATTACATCCTTCCCCGTGACTCTAGCTAATGGCTTTGCCTCCATCCACTTCGTGAAGTAGTCGATGGCCACTATTACGAACTTTATTTTTCCAGCAGCTTGTGGTAGCGGACCCAAAATATCCATCCCCCATTGATAGAACGGCCAAGGGGCCATGATTGGTGTCAGGGTTGTCTTTGGAAGCTTCGGAACTGGTGCGTATATCTTACATGAATCACACTTCTGAATCTCGTTGCGGGCATCCCGGTGCATGGTGGGCCAATAATATCCTTGCCGCATGGCCTTTGCCACCACCGACCTTGGTCCCGAGTGCATGCCGCAGGCTCCCATGTGTATTTCCCGGATGACGTAATTTGCTTGCAACGGTCCGACACATCTTAGAATGGGGACCAAGTAAGCCTTCTTATAGAGCACTCCGTCTTCTATTACATATTGACTTATCTTCATTCTCAAAGCGCGAGCTTCATTCTGGTCTTCCGGCCATATCCCTTCCTCCAGACATCGGATGATGGGTGTCATCCAGTTCTCCCCTTCTTCCGCAACTATATCATTGATTTCCTTCCCTTCGGTAGACCTTTCCCTCAGCACCTCCACCAGTACCTCTTTTGTTAGATGATCAAAGGCCACCGTGGCCAATTTACTCAGTATATCGGCCTTCTGGTTTTGACTTCTGGGGATGTTCCGAATGGAGAAGTGTTGGAACTTAGCAATGCATTCCTTCGCCTTTGCCAAATACCTGATCATGCTTTCATTGCTTGCCACGTAATCCCCATTTATCTGATTTGACACCAGCTTAGAGTCCACTCGTACTTTGATACATTGTACATGCATCTTCTCGGCCATTCGGAGTCCTACTAGGAGAGCTTCATATTCCGCTTCGATATTGGTACTGTCGAAATCTAACCGAAGGGCATAAGTGTATTCCGCACCGTCCGGACTTACTAGCACAAGCCCTGCTCCCGAACCTTTGCTATTAGATGCTCCATCGGTGAATAGTAACCACTTACCTACTTTGTCCTTTTCAACCATTACGGCCGGCTGGCTGAAGTATCAATCTGAGCTTTCCCCTATGGGGGTTTCCGAGAGGAAATCCGCCAACACTTGGCCCTTTATCGCATTTCGTGGCTCATATGTGATGTTGTACGCGCCCAGTTCAACGGAATATTTAGCCAGTTTGTCGGAAGCTTCGGCCTTGTTGAGTATCTGTTTGATTGGTTGATCGCTGATGACCTTGATTGGATGTGCTTCAAAGTACCTTCGCAATCTTCTTGACATGTGCAATAATGATAGTGCTAGTTTTTCCATCGGCTCGTAGTTTCTTTCGGCCTCGTTGAGCGTCCGACTTACATAATGCACCGAATATTGTTTACCTTTCCTTTCCTTCAGAAGGACCGCACTCACGGCCTCTTGAGAAGCGGCCAAATAAACATAGAGCGTCTCCTTAGGCATTGGGGTGGTCAAGGACGGCAGGTCTGTAATCAACTTCTTCATCTCCTGGAACGCGTTCTCCGCGTCTTCCGTCCACCGATATTGTTCCTTATTCTCTTTGGTTATGTTTTTCAAAGTTTCGAAGAATGGTAACGATCTCTCGGTTGACCGAGCCAAAAACCGGATCAAGGCTGCCAACTTGCCACTGAGAGACTGCATTTCTTTCAACGTCCGAGGGGATTGCATATCCATCAGAGCCTTCGTCTTCTTTGGGTTGGCTCTGATTCCCTCGGAGGTCACCATATATCCCAAGAATTTCCCCTCTTTCATTCCGAATGAGCATTTTTTGGGATTCAGTTTCATGTTAATCCTTCTCAGGTTGTCAAATGTTTCGGCAATATCACCCAACATCTCATTCTCCTCTTTACACTTGATGACCATGTCATCCACATATGCCTCCAAATTCCGTCCAATCTGTGATCGGAAGGCCGTATCCACCAGGCGTTGGTACGTCACTCCGGCATTTTTCAGTCCGAAGGGCATTTTTGTATAGCAGTATGTTCCCTGATCCGTGTAAAAAGCTGTTTTTTCTTCATCTTCCTTCGACATCTGGACCTGATGATACCCCTTGTACGCATCCAGGAAGCATTTGTATTTGAACCCCATGACTGACTCTATCTTTAAGTCGATTTCCGGTAAGGGATAGTAATCCTTCGGGCATGCTGAGTTGATGTTCTTGAAGTCAATACACATGCGCCAGCTTCCATCACATTTTTTAACCAGGACCGGGTTGGATATTCATGTCAGATATTTGACCGGGCGGACAATACCTGCCTTTACCCATTCCTCAACTTCTTTTGTCACGGCCAGGCTCCGATCCGGGGCTAACACTCTGCGTTTTTGACATACCGGTTCTACCGAAGGGTTAGCATTCAACGTATGCTCAATGATGCGTCTCGGAACCCCTGTCATGTCTGCTGGCGTCCAGGCGAAGACGTCCATATTTTTCTTGAGTAGCGTTTTGAGCTTCTTCTTGCATTCCGGAGATAAGCTACCTCCTATGGTCACTAGTTGTTCCGGGTAGGCCGGATTTACCATAACCTCTTCGGGGGCTCCGGTCTGAGTTATCTCCTCTGGTGGTTCATCGTTTAGTTCCGCAGGAACTCTTTGAGATTCTTCTATCCTCCGACATTCCGAGATGACCATTTTCCGAGCCTTCAAGGTGGCTATCCCTCTGGGGGTTGGAAATTTCATCATAGCATGTATGGTCGATGGGATTGCCCTTAGCATCTTCAATCCGGTTATCCCGAGAATGATGTTGTACGGGGACGGGGCCCGTATGACGGTAAATTTCATGATCGTCCTCCTATATAGCCCTCCTTCTCCGAATGATACATCTAGCTCTATTTTCCCCAACGGTTTGGTCACTTGTCCAGCGAACCCCAGTAGGTCCGTTTGAGTTTGTTTCAGCCGGGACTTTATCTCTGGACTTAGGTTATCAAAGCAATGTTCAAACATGACTTCTACAGATGCTCCTTCGTTTACAAACACCCTTCTCACCAGATATCCTTCCATCATAGCTTCTATAATGAGAGGTTCGTCAGACACATCTCTGGTAGGTACAGGAGGAAAGGTGATGGGGACATTCATCCACCCCTCTTCATGCTCCAACGATTTGCGCTTCTTCTGCTTTAGCCTTGTGCTGATCATGTTGATTATCTTATCTTTGGCTGGGATATCTCTCTTTGGTGCGCCTCTCCCCCTTTGACGCACGTCTTTAACTAGGTGGTTCAACTTCCCTGATTCTAGAGCCAATTCCAACTGTTTCTTCAACTGGTAGCAATCATTTGTGAAGTGCCCTTTCTCACCGTGGTAGTCGCAATACCTATCTTGATTCTCCTTCTTGGGCGGATCCCGCATCGGCCTTGGGGGAGGTAATCTTAATTGCTGTTCCGTGGCTAAGATCTCCTTTGGCAGTTTTGTGAGTGAATCAAGCGTTAAGTGAGGAGTATTATGACCCTGATGGTCATTTCGCGCCGGGATGTATGGTGCCGGATGGTCCCTGTGCTTGTATTGGTCATAACGGTCCCTGTTAGCATAACTGGATCGCCCTTCATTCTTGTTCTCACATCCATATCTTCGATGTGTTCTGTCATCCCTCCGGAAGGAACCGGTCGGCATCCTCCTATATCGGTCCTGACCCTCCCCCTGGGGTAATTCGGTGCTAATGAATGCTTCTTCTGCTCGTACGAAATCGTCCACCCAGATCATCATCTCATCTACTGTCTTAGGGATTTTGTTGGAAAACCGTTTGGCCAACTCAGAGCATTTGCACCCGTTCATAAACGAAGAGATACTCATAATCTCGGGAGCCCCTTGTATAAATCCCGTTTCGGTGGTCCATCTTTCCTTGAACTCCAGCAGTGTCTCATTGGCCTTTCTCACGATCTTCATTATCTCGGTAGGGTCTTTGGTGCATGCCTTGTGTAGCGAGAAATGGGTTTCAAATTGAGTCCTGAGGTCTGCCCATTCGTCTATGCTACCCGGTGGGAGGCGGTCGAACCATCCTCGAGCTCTCCCATCCAGGGTTTGCTGGAACATCCTGCACCATACGGGCAGGGGCCACTCTCCTTGACCCGCTGCTCTGGTGAACCGATTGAGATGGTCTTGGGGATCCGTCGACCCATCGTACAACTTGATATGTGAAGGCATCCTATGCTCCGGCGCAGAGAATTCAATCAGCCGTCGGGTGAAAGGCGACTTCCTGACTTCCTTGAAAGGTCTTCTTAAGTCTGCGTCTCGTACTTAGTCTCCCGTAACGATCCCCTTCTTTTCCCCGACCGCCTCAGCTTTTTCCGAGTTACCCTCTTCATGGAAATCCAGGCGCACTGGATGCACGGTATTTCGCTTGTTGTGTTCCTTGATCATAGACTTGAGAGCAGAGACATACCCCTCTATCTGCTCCTTGGTGACTGGAGGGGATTCAGCACCCCCTCCTCCGGATGACTCCGGATGTTCAGAGCCCGACATTCTATAGCCTTGGTAGATTGAATGTCGGTCTCACGGATGGCGCCAATGTTTAATTATTTTTCCGCGGGTTGAGCAATTCTCCAAAGTATCCTCCGGTCTTGATGTCGTCAAGCCCTTCGGATATCTTCTAAGATAGTGAACGCGTCAGCCTCGCCCCGGGTGTGACCCCAGGACCAAACTCCGGCGTGAGAGTAAGTATCGGTAAATAAGATAATAGGTACGGTAATAAGTTAAGCACTGTGTGTAAAGTAAAAGTTACCATTGACTGAGGATTGTTCCTCCTTATATAGGAGGACTATTTTTGTCTCCATCGGATACGTCCAAGACTGATGGCGACATTTTTGAGCGGCAACTGGAACTTTACCCTGTTTGGGTCTTTTCTCTGGTCTGCCATGACCCCTGCATTTCTGTCGCATACTACTAATGTTAGAGTTGACTTCTTGATCTGGAAATAGCCGTTGGTCCGAACGGCCTGTAGAGTTCGTCCGGACTGACGATCCGTTCGGCCTAAACCATTCGGACGTATACGCTAATAGTATAACTTAATCTGAAGCTAACCGCTATTCCGAACGACCCACGATGTCCGTTCGGTTTGGCCATTCGGCCATATATGCCAACACTAGTCGTGTTTCCCTTCAAGACTGGAGTTATGTTCTAAGGAGGACCGTGAGAGGTGGTATTGAATCGGCTCAATTATCTGACTTGCAACACTTAATCAGAGATGTGGTGTTATCGGATAATAATGACTCTTGGAATTGGTCGCTTGACATTACCAAGGGTTTCACTGTTGCTTCGGTTCGTTCCTTGATTGACTCTTGTATTCTTGAGGTTTCTCCCATCGCTACTCGTTGGAATCGTAGTATTCCCATTAAAGTTAACATTTTTCTGTGGAGGTTGTTGTTGAACAAGCTTCCTTCTAGGGTGAATTTGGATAGGAGAGGCATTGATGTTCATTCTCTTCTCTGTCCCATTTGTCAAGAAGACGTTGAAACGGTTAACCACATTTTTTTCTCTTGTGAGATGGCCACATATTTGTGGTCTTTGTTGACGAAATGGTGGGAGCTCGATATCCCTTTTTGCGCGATTATGGAGGATTGGATCATGTGGCTTGATACGTCGTCCTTCTCAAAGAACGTTCGAGTTTTTCTTGAAGGTGTGGGAGGGGTTCTTTTATGATCCATATGGAGTTTTCGAAATCGGCTAGTTTTTTCTAATCCCCCCCCCCCCCCCCCCAGGAAGGCGATGATTTGGGATAATGTTGTTTCCCAATCTTATTTGTGGATTTCTTCTAGAAATCCTAATTTTAATCTTAGTTTGGTAGGTTGGTTGCAAAACCCTATAGCTATTATATCTTCTTTGTAAATGTTTCTAGCTTTTGCTAGTTTTAATATAATGCCGCCGTTAAAAAAAAAAACTATAAAACCTTAGTAGCATTATAAGGTAATGAGTAATTAATGACTTTTAGACCAAAAGTAAAGTGAAGTCGAAATCTCATATAAAAGAGAATTTTGCTTACCGTAGCACAACCTAGAAAAGTTTTGTTTACTCATATTTTCAACTTTTCAAGGGATAACAATAACACAAAATCTAAAAAAAAATCTTTGTGAGTTATTTATTTGTCGTTGTTTTTATTTAAAAAAAAAAAAAAAAAAAAAAAAAAAAACCTACCAAAATTCGTGCCAACTCTTTGGCGTTGTGTGTACATTCTATTTGGATATGCTTAAATAGTGTTGTTTTTATCGAGCCTGGTTTTAATAGGAACCTTTTTTGAGCCCCGACCGAATGCAAAAGAAAGCTTGTCGAACTAGCAATCTGAGCTTAACTTAGCTACAAGAATTCAAGTTAAAGTATATTCGACCCAAGTCGCTAACTAGTCTAATTTGTAGAGCTAACTTCGACCGATCAACAACAAACCTGTGTAAGAGAATTCATTATTTATATCATCAAATCACATTTTCAAAATATACTAAAACCATAAATAACGTTCAAATTTTGCAAATTACTAATTCATTCCATGCTAAATAAACTTTTGCTGCATAAATACATTTATCTAAACTACTTATAAAGAGAAAACAGTCAAGTGGAAAAGTGGAATGTTAATTTTTGGTCAATGCTGAAAATTAGGGCTGTAAACAAACTGAACGTTCAGCGAACCGTTTGCGAACCGTGCGGCGGGAAACTCGTTTATGTTCGTTTATTTAATAAATGAACGAACACGAACAAGATTTTTGGTTCGTTTAGTTAAATGAACGAACATGAACAAATGCTTCGTTCGTTCATTTGCGCTCGTGAACGTTTGATTATTTCGCTCGTTTACGCTCGATTATTTCGTTCGTTTACGTTCAATTATTATCGTTCGATTAACAACCCATATATTAAAAAGTTTTAATAAATTATATATTAAGTATATCAAATCTCGATAACAATAATATACGGAGTACTACTTAAGTACTTTTGTACTTATTAATTTCTTTACATAATAGAGTAAAGTTTAATGAAAATTGAAAAGTAGCGTCAAAAGTTCAAAACAATGGTCTTCAAATGAGCGGGAGTGTTTGGCGTCAATATAATTCCCGGTACATGTGAATAACATTTTTTATAAAAGATATTTTCTTGACATTTGACTTTATCCCATTTAACCATTTATCCTTTAACCACAAAATTCCACCTTCTTCTACAATCCACCTTCTTCTACAATCTAACATGGGTTAAGAGATTTATTAACATATCGATCACTAAAGATCTACAACTTGCGATGATTCCGGTTTCACCAATTTTGATATGTAAAAATTTACATTCTCTTTTCTACTTTAGTTTGTGTAAGAATTTTAACCGTTCGTCTCGATCTATTTAAGAAGACACACCTTTGATGGCTAAACACCACCCTTGTAAAAGCTTAATTGACTGTATGTGGGACATGCTAAGATAAATTAATATTATTATGACTATCTTTTGGGATAATGATCAAATGGTACGTTTAAAGTAATAGCTTTAGTTTGTGCTCGTTTATGTCCGTTTACGTTTATTTATGTTTGTTTGTCTATTTTCATTTATGTTCGATCGTTTATGTTCGTTTAACGTTCGTTTAGTGTCTTAATGAACGAACATAAACGAACATGAACAACTCATTTTTTTAATAAACGAACATGAACAAGAAAATTCGTCCGTTTAAACGTTCGTGTCCGTTTGTTTGTTCGACTAAAATTAAATGAACGAACATGAATAAGGCTCCGTTCGTGTTCGTCCGGTTCGTTTACAGCCCTACTGAAAATGCCCTTATCTAAACTGAATTCATACGTGAATATGGAATGTTAAAGAGAATTAATAGATGGAATTCGTGTGAGTCAAAACTGGTAAGTCTGGCTATATATGGCAATGAAATTATGTACACGCATGTATACTTCTCTCTCTCATTTTGCAAACACAAAACCCATAAACATATACACACAAACTATTCTCTCTTTCACTCATCTCATCTATCACCACCACAACCATCACCTCCTAGCCGCCGACCACCCCCACCTCAAAATCGCCGCCACCTCACATCACAGCCGCCACCATGGTAACCCCACAACCTGTAACCCATAACCACCGAAAACTCCACAACCACCAAAACCCTCAACTAATTGTTAGTTTTTAGTTATTCTTTTATAATAGATCTATATATGATACAAGTTTGGAATATTTTTTTATAGATCTATACATATTCGTTATAGATCTATTTATTTTGAATGTTTTGAAGATGATTTCCGACCACCGCCGTTGACGGAATATTCCGATGCTGTCTCCGGCATCTGTTGGATTATGATGACGAGATGAACGCCACTAGCCCATCATTGTCCATATCTGAAACCTTCGGCATCATTTTTAAGGTTTCTTTTGCAACTTTTTTTGTTAGATCTATATATTTTTTTTATGTTTTGAAGTTTTATTTTTAAAGATGTATATATTTACCTTTTGAGCTTTTATAATGAATCAACATATTTTTTTTAGTTATGTTGTTGCTGCCCCCTATTGTTGACTGAATCCAATGCCGCCGAAGCCATGGGAATCCTCGACACTGCCGCGGGTAGATGCATGGTTTCTTATTAAAGTTTGTGGGTAATTTTTGTTATAAATTTTAATGTGTATTTTTAAGTTTGTTGGTGATTTGTAATTTTATGTAATGTTATAAAGTTTTTGCATTTTCTGGTTCTTAAGTTTATGAAAAGTTTGCGCTACAAGACTTTTGTGTATAAATTCGTTGTAATTTACTTGTGTAAAGTTTGTTATAATTTAGATATGGTTTGTCTTTAGTTTTGTTATAATTTGTTGGTAAGTTGCGGGTAACCCGGTGTAGATTTTTGGTAAATTATGTTACAATTAAAGTTATGTAAATTATTTATCTAAATTTGAGATTTTCTTTTATAAAAATTTGATATGCTTGAAATTTTTAAAATTTTGAAAATTTCCAACTTTTAGAATTTGAAATCGAAAAAAAAAAAAAAAAAAAAGAAAAAAAAAAGTGAGAAGTGAAAAAAGGAAATGTTGAAAACATATGTTTCAAAAGGAAACTATTAATACACATTGAAAATCGGGTTGACCCGGGACGCTTCAAACCCGACGGGTTGACTCGGTTTAATTTGACCTGTTTACTCGACCCCACCCGTCGGGATGACCTGGTTTAAATTGACCCATTTTTCGACCGGAACGGTTCAGCCGGTTGCAAAACATTATATTTAATCCTAAAATCCTCAAACTTTTATTATTTTTCGTTTATAATCCATAAACCTTTTTTATCACTAAAACTATCTGCCGCTATAAAATCCCGTTGCTATGCACGGGTACTCGTCTAGTTCTTCTAAAAACTCCTATTATTGACATAATCACATTACCTAATGAAAAAAGAGATAATAACAATTTAGTCATCCAGACAAAATAATGACGTGATATTCAACGTTGGTCAAATGGAAGCAGCTCCCCTGGTTAGACTCTTGAACAAGCTTATTCAAATATCCTTTACTCATAAAATAAAGAGTGAATTACACTGTTAGTCTCTCATGTTAAGGCGAATTGCGGATGCAGTTTCAAGAACTGCAAAATTACACCAAGCGTCCTCATCTCGATTTCTTCATTGGGATCGGAAATTTTAACGTTCGTTAAAAATCTCGTTAGATGCAATGGCTTTTTCATCTTTTCGGTATTCTTGATCAAACACTCTATAACACCAATAGTCCCTGGCATTTTCAAACACTCTTTAACACCAATAATTGACACAAATCATTCCAAACACACATCATCTTCAACCTCTTCACCACCACACCACCACCGCCACCCCTACCACCTTCTCTTCACCACGACTATCACCACGCAGACACCATCACCACCACCATCTTGTTCTTCAACCCATCGCAATCCAAAACACACTACCACAACAATCCAAAACGCCACCATACCACCACCACGCTAACACAACAATCCAAAATGCCACTACACCGCCACCGCCGTCGCCTCCACACCACCACGGCAATCCAAAGTGGTAATTGAAAATGCCAGAGCACCACCTCCATGTTTAATAGCATCCAAAACTCAATGAAATCCAAAACCCCATCGAAATTCAAATCCCAATCACAATCCAAAACCCAATCGAAATCCAAAACGCAATCACAATCCAAAACAAATATAAAAACAAACATTACATTAATCTAATAAATAAGAGAATACTTTATTAAAAAACGCATTACATAAATATTAAAAAAAAACACATGAATCATCCTTATTTGTGCATCCAAATAGTTTTAGCAGAGATTTAATCGTTTATTTTGCCAAAAAAATCCGAAAAAAAATTATAATCATTTTTAGAGTCTCATTTAAGAAAAATCTCGAGAAAAGCACAATTAGCATGTGTAACGTCTTTACATTTCATATATGCATCAATCATAAGTTTTAGCTTTGCTTGATTTTTAGAATATCAAATCTATTTTGATAATTGCTTGCTGATGACACTTATCATCTTCAACTTGTTTCATTTCTTTTGCTTGAATTTCGTCGAAGGTATGGGGAAGTGAACAATCCATTACTTCTTATTTGTTTTCCTCGACGGTGGTGATGAATCGAATTGAATTTGTGTGGTATGATGCGTTAAATTGCTTTGTATTTATACGAGATTGTCTTAAAAAGTTAAAAAAAAACGGTATCAAAAAATATTTTAATGGCTATTATTTTGAATTCAATAGTAGAGTGTTTGAAAATGTCATGGACTATTGGTGTTATAGAGTGTTTGGACAAGAAAGCCCGAAAAACGAAAAAGCGATTGCAGCTAATTAACTAGATTTTTAATGAGTGTTAGGGCGTTGGATCCCCAACGAAGATAATTTGAGACCTCGGGGACGTTTGGTGTAATTTGGGAGTTCTTGAAACCATATCCTCAATCCGCTCTAACATGAGGGACTAACAGTGTAATTTACCCAAAAATAAAAGATACCATAAAAAGCTGTTATTCAAATATATGGGGTCTTCAAACTTCAACTTGATGAGAATACTTGACTCCTATAGTAGTAGATAGATAGATGATGTAGACTAATTATAACGAGCTGGGAAACCCGCGCGTTGCCGCGAGAATGTGATGCTAAGTCTTGTTTGAAAGTTAGTCATTAAGGACTAAATTTAAAAAAGATCGATAAACCAAAGGACTATTTTTGAAAATGAAGTAAATTTGAAAAACATTGTAATAGCTGGAAAAAAAAATTACAAACGCTACAGTTGCCCGGCCACTGTAGCTACAGTGCGCTACATTGGCCCGTGCACTGTACCAACACCTCCTCTCTAATAGTATATAGTATAATATAATATAATATCTATGTTTCGAATACATTTCGATTAACTAGCTAATTCGACCAAAGTTGCAATATATATATATATATATATATATATATATATATATATATATAGATAGATATGATAAAGATCAAATAAAAAGACAAATATCCGTACATTACGTAAAAAGATTTTTTTTTTTTTCAAAAATTTCAAAAAAATTTCACAAGATCAGGTATGTTGGTGCATGAAAAAGTTGTGAAGGAAGTTTTTCTAAAAGTGGATATTTTTTCCGAAAAAAAATTATGAAAAAATACGTTTGTGCATTAAATCGCTTTTTTGTGCATCAAAAATTCGTTTTTGCACCCAAGTTCTTTTGACTTTTTTAATCAAAATAACATTGCGCATCTAACTAAAACAAGTTGAAAATTTTGTGTATCAAAATTTTTTTGCGCATCAAAATTCGTTTTTTGTGCATTAAAAAAATGTATAAAAACTCAAAATTAGAAAAACTTTTTTCACAAAGTTTTATGCACTAACATACCCGATCTTGTGTAATTTTTTGGGATTTTTTTGCTAACCTAAAAAATAAAAAAAAAAAAAAAAAAAAAAATTTATTTTTACGTAGTGTACGGATATTTGTCTATATATATATATATATATATATATATATATATATATATTGTTGGTTTTTGTGAATCATATAAACACTATAAACACTAAACCATATAGATCACGCAGCGGAATGGATCATAAACATATAATTAATTAACTTAAAAGAAAACGTACCTTATTGATTCCAAGCAAGAACAAGGAATCGGATCTCCAAGAACAAGTTATATAAACCCTAATAGGGATTATATATGGATCGAACACACCAAACACACTAGCTAAAATAAGCTAGTTACTCGCTCTTGTACACACGTAATCTAGCGTTCCAATAGGAAAAGCTGGGTTCAAGAATCACTAAACAACCAAACACTTTAATGCTAGTTACACGGATCGAATTCCCTAGTGGGAATAAAAGAGTCGATCGGCTATAGCAAGAGGGAAAGAGAGGAGAAGAAGTTTGGCCTTCGTTAGGGATTCAAGATTAGAGAAAAACCTAAACACAATGAATTGTATTTATAGGCTAACCCTAAATCTCCCAAACTTGTTCCTTACTCCATCTCAATACCGGCCAACCCATACCCAAGGGGTATTCGGCCGACCCAACCCACCCAAGTGGGTTCTAGATATTTCTTTCCCTATTTTGCATAATTAGTCCTTTAACGGTCGTTATCTCTAACCCCGTTAAGTACTAACTATCGTTAAGTATTTGTTTTAGTGAAATGAATAAATATAAATATAAAATATATTTAATTTATTCAAACCATTGGAACTCTCACGTTATTGTGTGCAATCCCGAGTCTCGGGTTCGAAACCGGACATACGTATATTAATATTTATACATTAACTCTAACAGCTCCCACTTGGATAAACATTAATATAGTAATGACATGGGCTAGTCTAGCTTAACAGATCCCAATGCCCCCAGCTCGATCCGAGTATGGTTTTCCTGAAAAAACCACGTGATGATTTAATCATCATACTTATCCTTTTGTTACTAATACCGCGATAATTTGGATATGGATCTTTGTCATTCCATAATTAACAGTAGTTTCTCGTTTATACATAATTGAACAAGATTACCAAAACATCTGAACGTCTTCCAGATAGACTTTGGGCGTGCGCACGCAAACATCTTGTCAATCATACGAGTGGCCAAGCAGTATTAAACTTCAACACAAAGTTGAAGGAACAAATCCTTTATTGACTACGAGCATAACCCTCGAACTTCGCATCATTTCTGAAAATAGCCCTTATAACTACCTTTTACGGATAGCGTTAGACTATCTCACAGAAAATGAGCTACATCCTCGGCAATTATCTGGCATCTCAAGTCTGAGGATAAATATTCATGATATACTTAATGACTATGATCCATAAAGTATAATCATGTAGTTGGGATAAGTCCTATATTCAATTTATCCAATATTGAATATCATGTGACATTGGTGTCTCAACCTTACAGTACATTCTACCAATCCTCACATTTGTCTTAGTTCAATAATATTCCCATATTATCAATTGACAACGGACTATTTAGAATAAATAAATTATTCACGGATTTAAACATGCAAATATAGGACACAAATATTAATAATGATAATAAACGTTATCCGCATTTATTTCATTAAAATAATAATTGTTTACACGTCCCTATCGAAATACTAATCCAACAGATTTACATGAAACTATCTGCTAAACGAAGACCAATACCCTGAGCATGACGATTAAACATCTCCTTAGGTAATGCCTTCGTGAAAGGATCAGCCAGATTGTCATCTGTGTGAACTTTGAGTACTTTTATTTCACCATCATCGACTTGTTCTCGAACATAGTGATACTTTCTTTTAAAGTGTCTGGCGCCTTTCATAACTCCAGGTTCATTGGCGAATGTGATTGCAGCAGAGTTGTCGCAATACACATTTATAGGTAATTCTATTGAAGGCATCACTCCAAGATCCTTAATGAATTTCCTTATCCAAACAGCTTCTTGTGCTGCTTCCGATGCAGCAATGTACTCAGCTTCTGTAGCAGACATGGCAGTTGTACTCTGCTTCTTACTCTTCCAGTCCACAGCTCCTCCATTTATGACAAAAACGTAACCCGTCTGAGACTTCGTATCATCTTTATCAGTCCGAAAGGACGCATCGCAGAAACCTGTAACATTCAGTTCTGCGTCTGGATTTCCCCCGAAAACAAGAAACATGTCTTTAGTATTCCTTAAATACTTAAGTATGTTCTTAACAGCATGCCAGTGATCTTTCCCTGGATTCTGCTGATAACGACTGGTCAAATTTTGAGCGAACGCCACATCTGGCCTTGTACATCTAACTGCATACATGATAGATCCTACTGCCGAAGCATACGGAACTTTCTTCATGTATGCCACCTCTTCAGGTGTAGAAGCACACATTTCGCTGCATAAACCGTGTTCCACTTGCATGGGCAAATATCCCTTCTTGGAATTTTGCATATTGAATCTCTACAATATTTTATCCATGTAAGCACTTTGGCTTAATCCGATTAACCGTTTAGATCTGTCTCTATAGATCTTGATTCCAAGGATGTAAGCTGCTTCTCCTAAATCCTTCATGGCAAAACAACTACCAAGATAATCCTTAACTTCATTAAGGCTTGGTATATGACTTCCCATGATTAATATGTCATCGACATATAGGACAAGAAAAGTAGTGTTACTCCCACTAACTTTGTGGTATACACATGGCTCATCGAAATTTTGAGTAAATCCAAACTTCTAGATTTCCTCATCAAATTTCTTATTCCATTGCCTGGATGCTTGCTTCAATCCATAAATGGATCTTTGAAGTTTGCTTACACGCTCAGGAAATTGTGGATTCACAAACCCCTCAGGTTGCACCATATAGATGTCTTCATCTAGGCGACCATTCAGAAAGGCGGTTTTGACATCCATTTGCCAAATCTCATAGTCATAGTAGGCAGCTATGGCTATAAGAATCCTAATAGCTCTAATGTCGGCCACAGGAGAAAAGGTCTCCTCATAGTCAACACCGTATGTTTGGGTAAAGCCTTTAGCCACCAAACGAGCTTTGTAGGTGTGTACGTTGCCATCCATGTCCGTCTTCTTCTTGAAGAGCCACTTACACCCAACTACCTTAGCATTGGGTGGAAGGTCTACTTCAATCCAGACTTTATTGTCTTTCATGGATTGCATTTCCCCATCCATGGCTACCTGCCATTTATCCTTTTAGGAACTATTAATGGCAGCCCTATAACTAGTTGGCTCATCAATGTGATCCAATAGCATAGTTTCCTCATCATCTATGTTTAAACATAGACGTTCAGGAGCCTTTGTAGATCTTGAAGACCTACGACGGGTACAACTTCTACTTCAGGTGGAGGACCTAAACTTTCAGGTTCCACAGGAAGTGTGTTAGTGTTCTCAGAAGGTGACACATCTTCTTGATCATTTTCAAGATCATATACTCTCCCACTAAATTCTTGAGTCAAGAAACTCTCCTCAAGGAATTCACCATATCTAGCCACAATGACTTTATTTTCTAGTGGGAAGTAAAAGTAGTAACTTGATTTTTAGGATCCTACGAAATGCACTTAACTGATCTTTATGGACTGTAGGTTGAGTACACGTTTACAATCGCCATCACAACCCAGATTTTAATATGACAATATTTGAGAGCATTTTCCAACAATAATTTCAAAGCTTCACCTTTTAGTTGGAACTCTTAAAGCGAACAGCATTGATCAAAGAGCACATTACCCAAAGGATAAAGATTGTAGATTAAACAAATCGTAAACAACATTAGTACATTTTCTTTCCAACACACCATTTGTGTTCTGAGTTATAGGAGCAAGTTTATTGTCTAATTAGACAATACACACTCAGCTAGATATTCCTTTTAAACTCTTGGCTCAAATACTATCACCCACGATCAGGAGTCGAATAGGCTTAATCTTTTATCCCGAGTTGTAATTGATTACTTATGAAAACTGATATTCTTTTGATAAATAATGTCATACAAAACTTAATATTTACTATCTTTACGATTACTTCAACGATCTTTGAGATGACAAATGTTGAACTGCACTTACGTTAAACACATACGTTAACACAGTTTTTTAATCGAAGCATCCTTCGTTTTAACGCAATCACTCTTGAACAAAGTTACAATTAACTAGAGTGAACAAGAGAGTGAATTTATAGTTTGAAATTACATTTTTAAATTCAAAACATTTTTCTTTTCAAAAATAGACATTACTAAATTATTTTTGAATATTAAAAAAAATGTTTTAATGGAGAAAATTGAGTTAAAAATTCCCTGAATAAACTATACTTTTCCCCTTAAAATCAGCATCCACACGTTTCTTCCCCATATTTGTTATCAACAAATAAGAATATAAAATATGACTTTACAATCTGAACTAATACTAATCAAAAGTAGTAAGAATCAATAACTTTCCCTGTGATGATGCACATATATAAATGGTTAAACACTTGAACATTTAAGCTTCCCCTGAAACCCATATGTTAACCATTCGAATCTCCAATTCTGTAGGCTTTTATGACTGATGAAGAACAACCAATTATTACCAACTTGTTGATGAAGCTGAATAAACCAATCTTGTGTCCTATATCTTGTACTAAAACTGACTTTGAATCTTGACTAAATCCTCATTTCCTATGAGACACTGAGCGCGACAAAGCAACTCCTTTAAGTGATAGTTAACTAGGTCTTCGTCCATCCACCCCTTGACCTATGAAAACTAGATTTAACAAGTCGTAGTCATATGAAATATCTGAATAGTACAAACAAGTTACCTTTGTAGCATAAGGTATGATAAAACACAATTTTGAAAAATCCAACTTCATTTTCAAATAAATAACGACTAACTTTCTTTACCAATAATACCTTGATAAACAAGCGTTTTTATCTTTTAAGAACCAACTCTCTTCTGTGTGTGATTCTTCCCCTATGTGTGTGAACCTTGAAAGAAAACCAAAAATTCGACCATACCTCAACAGTTTCTGCAGCAGTTTTCAACGATGCATATCTTGCAACCTAAGGCTCAGATTGAAGATCCCTCCGGTGAGAATCTATCTTGGTATATCAAGACCCTTCAACAAAAATTTCAGCCCGATCCAACGGTTAACGAAGGAGTTATAGCCTTTTCAAAACTGCTCTGCAGAAAGTTTGCGAAAAATTAAGCAAAAACGAATTTTTCTTCTTTCTTTAGCTAAAACCTTTTCTTTTCCTAGATCCAGAGCCCCCCGCTCTGATACCAAATGTGAAGACTCATTTTAGACCGACTCGCATCTACTAAAATAAGTTTCGTGATCGTTTATGGACTCTAGGTTGTTACACCTTTGATCTAGGATTTTGTCTATGACAAGTATGATGATAATATTGACGGAATATTCTATGAAAGAAACAATACTATCACAACAAGGTTTTGTCAAACTTCACTGTTTGTTATTACTCTTAAGCCCCAATGCTATGTGATCAAATATAGCACGATTACACTCTAATCAGGGATCAAAGATCCTTGAGGCTAAACAAACCTAAACAACATTAGACCCCATGTCTAATGTTCCCACACACACACTTTGATGTTCACTTTGTTTCACTGTGAAGCATCATGGTGTTGATTGTCTAATCTACAACCAAGACACACTTTTATCTAAGGGGTAAGATCTTCCTTTTATAACATAAGGAAAGATCTTTTACAACTTGATAAGCTTAGTCATCCACTTGCTTTAACATGTGTCAAGTCAATAAGATACAACTTGTATCTTGAGTGTTTAACTTGATAACTTGATAAAATATCTAGATATTATATTTTGTATAAACATGACTCATACAAAATTAATATCTTCTTCGATCTTATCCTTCTAGCAGCAGTGTGACTCATTGATCCAGCAGCAGACTCTTTGTACTAGCAGCAGCTTGTTGTACTGGCAGTATCTTCATATACTAGTAGTACCAGCAGTACCTTGCTCTGAACCAGCAGTACCTTGTTGTACTAGCAGTACCTTCCATTTGAACTGGCAGTACCTTGCTTGAACTACATACCTTTAAATACATACATACCTTTTAACACTAGCAGCAGTTGTTATGCTGCAGTAGTTGATAACTTTAAGGATATTTACTTATCATTTCAGCTACTTCATGTTTCATTCTTCTGCTTTGTATCATCAAATTATGATATTAAATCCTTACAGTAACCCCTTGTTTCCTTAGGGTATCCTAGAAGATGCACTTAACAGATCTTTATTGGAGCTTGTCAGGTGAGTCACGTTTAACAAACGCCTCACAACCCCAGATCTTTAAGTAAGACAAGTTGGGAGCTTTTCCAGTCCATAATTCATATGGAGTCTTATCAACCTTCTTAGTTGGAACCATATTTAGTATGCGAACAGCACTTTCAAGAGCATAGTCCCAAAAGGATAAGGGAAGAGTTGTAAGATTAAACATAGATCGTACCATGTCAAGCAAAGTACGATTTCTCCTTTCAGACACACCATTTTGTTGTGGAGTATAAGGAGAAGTGAGTTGTTGGACAATACCACACCACCACGATCGGATCGAAGGGCCTTAATCTTCTTTCCGAGTTGTAATTCTACTTCACTTTTGAAAACCTTGAATGTCTTGTTGATGCAAATAATGTTCTAAAAAAGTTATTTATATCTTTCGATTACTTCACGTTTTGAGGATGACAAAATGTGAACTCACGTTACGTTAAAACTAACGTTAACATGTTTTTAATCGGAAGATCTCGTTTCTACGCAAATCACTCTTGAACAAAGTTACAACTTGAACTAGTGATCAAAGAAGTGAATTTATGTTTTGAAAATTCACATTTTAAATGGGACAAAACATTTTCTTTTCAAAAATACACATTACAAATTATTTTTGAAATATTAAGAAATGTTTTAATGGAAAAATTAGTTTGAAAATCATAATAGCTATTTTTCCCCCCAAAATCAGCTCCAATCTTCCCCAAATAAGTTTTCACCAGAAAAGACAAAAATTGGAGCGTCTTTGTCTGGCACGGTTCCACTAAATTTAGTGGAGCCGTATGGTATTTAACGGAGCCGTCCGTACAGAATTTCTTTGTAACGTTCAGATTTTCTTTGCCTATAAATACCCACCACTTTCACAGTTTTAGGCACCCTTCACACACAGAAAAATCCCTTAGCTAAATCCTCTCACACCTTTCACTTCTTAGGTTCATTTAGATTAGTTTTTCTTTGTTTCAAGAGTGATCCAATTATCCTTCAAGTGATCCTCTTCATACCTCTTCACTAGCAAGAGAAGAACACAAGTATCCAAGTTGATACAAGGTGTTGTCATCCCTCTTCATTAGCAAGAGAAGAACTCAAGTAATCAAGAAAATACTAGAGTTATAGTTGATAGGTTTTTGTAACACTTGTTACAACCTTGTTGTGTCTTAGCATACATCAAGTTTATTTCCTTTTTGTGAGTAAGAGTGAAGATCAAGTGTGATCTATAGAGATAGTGAACATCTCTTGAAGCCATTGGGCTTGTGTGATTGATCAAGAAGATCAAGGGTCATTAGGTTAGTGTTAGTTGAGTAGAGTGAAGTGAGTGTTGATCATTGTGATCGTGTTGAGATCTTGGTGATCTCTTGAAGCCACTGGGCTTGAGTGTTTGGTCACATGGACCTTGGTAGATTGGTGCTAGCTAAGATTAGCACTCGACATCTAGCTTAGTGTCGGTAATAGGATAAGCGACGTGTACGGTTTTCTCCGCCTGAAGGGAGGTTGTTGATATAGTGTTTGAAACTCTCGAGTGTGGTACTCGGGGAGTGGAGTAGGGCGAAGAAGAGCTTCGTAGCCGAACCACTATAAATCCTCTGTCTCGGTTTGATCTTTCCAACTCTACTCTTTACTTTTATTTGTTATTATTACTTAGCTTAGTGTGTAGTCATATTGGTGTTGATTGATTACACATAGAGTTCGAATCAAAGTTTCCAATAGCATACTTTTAAAACAAGATTTTTAAAAGAAAATTTTAAACCGGTAAACTATTCAACCCCCCCCCTTCTAGTTTCCTACAATTGGTATCAAGAGCCACGTCAGTCAAGATTTTAAAGTATATTGTTTTTTAAAACTTGAATCGATCAATGGATTCCGACAAATATCTAGAAGGGCAATCTATGCAAAGACCACCACTTTTCGAAACCGATTGTTTTATTTATTGGAAAACAAGATTCGAAACGTATGTGAAATCAAAAGACATTGATCTTTGGCATGTTATTACCGAGGGTGACTTTCAACCTATTCAAAAGAATCCGGAAACTAAAAAGGATGAAATAGTTTCTTATGATAAACAAAGTGATGAACTAAAAAGGAAATTAACCAAAAATAATGAGGCTAAAATGATGATTTATAATGCTTTGCCTAAAAAGGAGTTTGAAAGAATTTTCATTGTGTAATACGGCAAAAGATATTTGGAAAACCTTGTTAGTCACTCACCAAGGTAATAACCAAGTCAAAGAGAACAAGATAGATCTTCTTGTTCAACAATATGAACAATTCTCCATTTCGGAGGATGAGTCAATAGATAATGCTTTTGCTAGATTTAATACTATTATCACTAGTCTTAAAGCTCTTGATGAAGGTTATTCTAGTAAGAACTATGTTAGGAAGTTTCTTAGAGCTCTACATCCTAAATGGAGAGCAAAGGTCACCGCCATAGAAGAGTCAAAGGACTTGGCGGCATTGTCACTCGATGAACTTATAGGAAACTTGAAAGTTCACGAGATGATCATCAAGAAAGACTCTGACATTGTCAAAGGCAAAAGCAAGAGAGTTAGATCTCTAGCATTAAAAGCCAAGAAGGAGTCTAGTGATGAGGAATGTTCGAGTTCCGTAGTGAAGATGAAGAGTACGCACTAGCCGTTAGGAACTTTAGAAAGTTCTTTAGGAAGAAAGGTAGATTTCCTAGACAATCTCGCGATGAGAAGAAGTCATCCCAAAGAAATCATGATGAAAGAAAAGGGACAAGTGATAGGAGATGCTATAGATGCGGAGATCCTAATCACTTCATAGGAGAATGTCCTAAGCCACCAAAATCCAACAACCAAAGAGCCTTTGTAGGAGGTTCTTGGAGTGATAGCGGTGAAGAAGAAGAGAAGAAGCCTAACGATGAAACGTGCCTAATGGCTCAAGCTTCTAACGAGGTACATTCCGACTCTTCTTATTATAGTGATAATAATTCGTCAATAGATGACAGTGAATTACATGACGAATACAACAAACTATGCGTAGTTAGTACTAAGATCTTAGGTAGAAACACAAAGCTAAAATTAAAATTAAAAGAACTAGAACTACAAGTCTTAGAACTAAAAGATCAAGTCAAGAGACTTGAGAAAAACAAGGAAGTAGACTTAGGATGCGGGTCATGTATAAGTCTTCAAGTAGAAAATGAAAAACTTAAAGAAAATGCTTTAAGAATCATTAAGTTTGATGAAGGAACTAAAAAGCTTAATGATATACTTGAAAATATTAGATATAGTGAATATGACCGTTCGGGTTTAGGATTTGACCCAAATCAGGCTTCTACAAGTGGTACTAAACAAGTAAAATTTGTAATGCCTGAAAAGTCCATGTCTGAAGGTAACGACACCATTAAAGGTACAGACGGCACCACTAAACTTAGTGGTACCGTGGTACCGTGTGGTGCTAAGGACAAAACTGGGTCAATTCTGAAAAGTAACTTAAGTCCTAAACCAAGTCAAGTAGTTGTAAATAGAACTAAAGTGTCTACTCCAAGTAGAGAGGAAACCAAAGGCTTTAACAAACCATTGTCATCTCCCGAACATGGATTTGTAAAGCGTGACACTAGGTCAACTACTCCTCCACCTAGAAAGGTAAACTCTCCCAAACCTCGGTCTAGAACTCCTCTACCGAGAGGTAACTTTAGAAGACAAAATCATCCAAGTAACTTTCCCGTAACTTGGAATGATTGTCCACCACAAAGTTACTTACCATGGGAAATGTGTCCTCCATTCTCACATCTTAAACTAACGCAACAAATGCGTAGGATTTTTAACTCTAACAACTTTGGACCCATGAGATATTGGGGACCAGATGTTTGAACATTTGTTTTGCTAGGAAAACATGAGTGTAAATAAACTTTGGAGTCTAACAAAAGGAGTATGATGCGTTATCAAGCAAATCCGGTGACGCAATAGTCAAGTCGTGTCTTTCATGCTTAACATTCAACAAAGGTACCCTAGTCTTCTAGTTTTAAGAGCAAACACCTCAGGCACAGGTACGCTTTCTTAAAACACCCTTGTTGATAGAAATGCTAAGCATGTAGGAGTGTTAGAATCTAACTTGGTAGGCACTGTCATAAAGAAACAGAAATTCACAATTCATCATTACGAACTCAACTTGTCCAGAAATATTCGATGATCGCTTCAAGATCATGCGTAACAAGTTTGAAACGAAAATGAAAAGTGAATTAAGTTTCTTCCCTGGCCCGTAGATAACTCAACCTAAAGAAAGTATCCACATAAACCTATGTATACTATATATGTATAAGATACTTAGATTAGACAAATACTAATCTATACTAATGCCCATATCCGTGATAACGAATCTCACAAGAGACGATGAAGGTGAGTACACGGATATAACTAGGTTAGGGGCACAATAGGTAAAGTAGTTTACCTAACGGCAAGTAGGTCCATTATCATGAATAGTGTTGGCTTTGTGCCCACTTGTAAGAAGTGTCCCAAAACTTCTTACATCAAAGTGTTCAATGTATCATACGATACATTGAAGATACTACACACTTGAGACTACGATATCTCAAGGAGACGGTTGTAGAAAATGTTTCTATACCAACTCTGATAATGAGAGAGTTGATGTGGATTGAGGCATAAAGAGCAATGTTTGTACCTTCATAGGTTTGTTAACAAACTTCTTGGTTCCCCAAGAAACAAACTACTCTTGCTATTTCCACGACCGAAGCCGAGTACGCAAGCGCCGGAAAGGCATGACAACAAACACTATAGATGAGACAACTCCCTGTGAAGAGTAGCAGTTAAGATGCCATTAGACTTGTCCGGGAACCCTATAGTTTGCTCATGAACGAAGCTCGTCGAAGTACGTCATCTCCCCGCGGAAAGACATCTCCTCCGTCATGATAACGTCGAAAGAGAAATCTTTTCTTTGAAAAGTATCTCTTCTCACCTTAACCTTTACATTCTCGTCAAATGACCTCTTAATACTCCATTGGAAATATTAATGTCATCTCTCACGTCCTATCATATGACCTTTCAAGTCATTCCTCATATCCCGCTCATGACTATTTCAATATTTTTATGGAAATATTAAAGTCATCCCTCACGTCATACCTTATAACCTTTCATTCCCTCTTATGACTATTTGAATATCTCTCCGGAAATATTGAAGTCATCTCACACATCCATCTTATTCTCGACTCATGACCCTTGAATATTTCATTGGAAATGTCAAGTCATTCCCTAAGCCTCATCTCATGACTTCTTAATATTTCACTGGAAATATTAACGTCATTCCTCGCATCTCGTCATATGACTTTTCAAGTCATTCCTCTCATCCCGCTCATGACTATTTGAATATTCCTTCGGAAATATTAAAGTCATCCGTCACGTCATACCTCATAACCTTTCATCCCTTCTATGACCTCTCGAAAGTTTCGCGGGAAACATTGAAGTCATTCTCTACAAATCGCCCATGACTTTTTAAGTCATATTTTTCACTCGTCACATGACTCATGAATATTTCACGGGAAATATCAAGTCATTACTTGTGTCGCGTACTCCGACTAATTAAATATTTCATGGGAAATATTATAGTCATCCTCCTAAACGCAACTCATAACTTCTATTTATTTCACGGGAAATACTAGAAGTAAATCCTCATCCAATGACAACTTAGTCAATTTCCTCGGAAACGCTAAGGTCATTTCCGGTCATCCCATTTAATCATCTTTCGTCAAAAAGTTTATTAGGTATAAACTTTTTCCTCGTGTCAAAAAGTCTTACTAAATAAGTAAGATTAATCAGCCAAAAGTCAAAACAGAAGAAAAACTGGACCATCAGACATACGGCTCCACTAATGTTTAGTGGAACCGTGGAGCCGTGCATCTGATAAACGCGCCCAGTTACTCTTTTCTTCTGCACAAATTTTCCAAACACACAAAACCACTTCCACTTGCTGTCAAAACCGAACCATAACACCATAATTCAATTAATCTTTTGCAAATCAAGATTGAGGCATTGAAATTAACAAATCCTAACCACAACATCATCAATTGTAAGTAATTCACTCTTAATTTCTTTTAATTTGAGTCTAGGGTTTGTTCTTGCGTATAAATCCGAATTGGGGATTTTCAAAATTTGTTAAACCTTTGTGAAATTAAGACTAGGATTAGACAATGTAGCATTCACATGATTCCCTAAACCTAGGATTTCCAAAAACCCATTTGTGTTGCAAAACCTAATCCGAAATTAACACTAAAATCGGATTATGATTGATTGTTTGTAGTGGAATCATGTTTAGGATGATTAAAATTAGATTAGGAACGTTTTGCATTAAAGCTTTTCAAACTTAAGCTTTTTGGCGCCACAATGAGTCGTTTGCCAAACATCCCCATTCGAAATTTTTTTTTCACAAGTCTAGGATCATGAAACATTTTTCATGCATTGTTGATGCAAATTAAAAACGTTTTTGCATGCAAACATGAACTCTCAAATGTGAGTCGAGTTACATAAGTAATATGTATTGTTCGATGCATTTGATTGAGCAAAAGTGAAGTTAGGAGCGTTTGGGTAATCTCATTAGGATCATTTTTAGAGTCGAGATTACTACATCTCCACATTGTTTGCATTTAGGCGCACACACACTGGAAGCAAAATTATTAAAATGCAACAAATTGACATATACAAAAATATTTTTTTGTAGGTAACAATGCCTCGAAATGATTATCAACTAACCCGACATTACATCAATGAAACACTTGAAAACCCAAACATTTCTGATGAACAAAAGGTTTATCTTGCCAAAGTGCAAACTCGATACATACACGAAGGGCGTGTAGTCGATCCACTTTATGTTATTTCAGACAGAGTCAATGCTTGTTTTCCTTTGATTCGGTTCGATTGTTTATACACAATAAACGATCAAATATGTCCTCTTTTCGTTCTCGAGTTTTACAGTCGTGTTCGTACCTACACTGACTCTGACAGAAACGTCTTTCTTGACTTTTGGATTCGACACCAAAATATCACCCTGTCTGTTACTCAGTTTGGTGAAATTCTTGGTGTTCCCTCATATGGTCAGTGTGCATACACCAACGACCATTCTCTAGAGTCTCTTTACTACAATGTTGAGATGGAAGGTGCCTATAGTACCCAAATTCCCGACATTGAAGTAATCAAACAAATAATCCAAATTCCTCGAGTCGCCAACACGTACCAAAAATGTGATGGATCCGTTGTCTTTCTCGACCCATCCAAAATCTACCTCAGGGAACTCCGTCCCGACCTTAGAAGTTGGGAACTTCTTCTGCGTGAAAATGTGTTAAGCCTTGGAGGCAACCGTGATCACGTATCGGCAAGTCTTGCCCTTATGCTCTACTGTCTTAGTATCGAGGAACCATTCAACCTCGCATACTACATGGTCAAACGGATGGCCAACATTCATCTTCGGTCCGATGAGCTCATGCCATACGGCATGTTGCTTACTCGTTTATTCAGGTGGGTCATGGAACATTTCCCACATCTTCAAAGTGTCGACTATGTCCTAGTCAATCGGGTTATGCACTCACTTGGTGGACCACAACGTCGCACAAGGCAACGTAAGGACAAGGGGTCCAAACGTGGTCGTAAATCCACTTCCGATATTCCCCATTCATCCTCCTCCTTCAGTCACGAATCATCAACTGAACCCATGGATGAGGACGATGATGAGGTGAACGAAGAAGGAACGTCTAGTTCTCAAATCCCTTCTCCCGACACCTACTTTCGTAACCTTGACACCTCGTCATTTGAACCAACCACCGACCTTCAATTTGGTAATGTCAACCTACCCAACCTAATGAGGAGACAAACAATAATGTATAATCGACAAGTCTCTATGCATGAGCAAACTGTCGGGGGTTTCAAGTCTATTGGGAAGGCGCTAAAAGGGATCGGGAGCAAGCTGAAGAAGTTGGGGAAGAAACGAGACTAGTTAGGATTAGCTTAAGTAGTACTATTAAATTAAGTATTATTAAGCTATTATATATAAAGTCATGGCATTAACTTGCTTGGAATATTCCCTCTTAACATTTTAACACTTCAACATGGTTAATTCTCTTGTTAATTAATCCTCATGTTGGTTTATCTTGCCTAACTCATGCATGTTAGCTTATTTTATTACATGCACTAGATGTTAAAAATGCTTGGATTCATGCATGCTTAATAGTTACCTAAATACATAGATGATCACATGATCATGTTAGTTGCTAGTTGAAACTAGCTTTAGGAATTCTATGTGTTTAGTGATTTGAGGCTTTGAGATTTGCAGCCAATGGATTCCCCAGAAAATTACCCCATTTAGGCTGCCTAAAACCTGCAGACCTGGAAAGAAGGTCAAAAGAGCCCACGGCTCCATTAAATAGGCCATGGCTCCACTAAATTTAGTGGTGCCGTAGCACCTTTAATGGTGACGTGCCTCTGGAAGATGAAAACTGCTATTCTCTTCCACTTTTTGACTTCTTTTCCCTGAAAAACTGCAACCATAACCTGATTCCCATGCATCCAAATCCCCAAATCCAACATTTCAAACTTGCATGCTTATGATTTGGCTATTTAAGCTAACATTATGCATTGCCATCCTTACACCCATCCTTATACCTTCACACTCACCATACCACCATCATGGGATCAAGGGTATTCAAGAAACAAAGATTCTACATCAAACCAACAAATGAAACCACTCAAATTGATCAATGGATCAAGAGTACTCACACATCACAAGTCTCACCAAACACCAAAGAGACAATTTTCATTGATCTCACCTTGGATGATGAAGATGATACACACACACCCATAACCTCAACCAAATCATCATCTTCTTTCACTACACCCCATGCTCCATCCAAGGCAACATCAACCAAACCAACATCCTCATCCTCCACAACCTTTAGAACCAACACACCTTTAACCTTCACCCCATCATCTTCAACATCACCACAACCTTTAGCCCTCACACTAGCCCTATCACCCATATCACCTTTTGAACTTACCACCAACACATCATCATCTTCCCTATCACCATCACTTCAACCTTTAATGGGTCATCCCATCCTTTATCCCCTACAACCACACACCTTGAGTTGTGCTTGTTGTCACCACAACCAACTCCTTATCATGGGCCTTAAAGATGAATTGAGTCTTCAATTCTCCTACCTTGAACAACTCCTCACACCACCACAAGGACCCATCATTTTACCACCTCCACCACCACATAGCCCAACCAACTAAACATAGTCATGTTTAGTTTTTCCCAATAAATACCTAGGAACCCTTTTGAAGTTGGAAGCAAATCTAGAAGCCTCATGTTACTTTAGATGTTTATGTGTCTTCTTGTTAGTTTAATTTGCTTTCCTATTATAGTCATACTTATGTATGACATTTATTTTATATTTATGTAATGGGCTTTTCATTTTGGCTACTTAGCCATAATTTTTCTTGTGGTTGGACATTTGTCTAATGTGCTACTTGTTAGATATTGTTTATTTGTCATCTAACCCTGTTTTGTAGCACGAATCATTGCTCGATTCCTTTGTGTTCTCCAAATGAGGGGGAGTACACATCAAGGGGGAGCCTTAACTACCTTTTTGATTTGACAAAAAGGGGGAGAAATGGGAGTAAACTCATTAAAAACTTGTTAAAACTAATTTTAACCTAAAATGAGTTTATATTTTGTCATCATCAAAAAGGGGGAGATTGTTGATGCAAATAATGTTCTAAAAACGTTATTTATATCTTTCGATTACTTCACGTTTTGAGGATGACAAAATGTGAACTCACATTACGTTAAAATTAACGTTAACAAGTTTTTAATCGGAAGATCCCGTTTCTACGCAAATCACTCTTGAACAAAGTTACAACTTGAACTAGTGATCAAAGAAGTGAATTTATGTTTTGAAAATTCACATTTTAAATGGGACAAAACATTTTTTTTTTTCAAAAATACACATTACAAATTATTTTTGAAATATTAAGAAATGTTTTAACGGAAAAATTAGTTTGAAAATCATAACAGCTATTTTTCCCCCCAAAATCAGTTCCAACCTTCCCCAAATAAGTTTTCACCAGAAAAGACAAAAATTGGAGCGTCTTTGTCTGGCACGGTTCCACTAAATTTAGTAGAGCCGTATGGTATTTAACGGAGCCGTCCGTACAGAATTTCTTTGTAACGTTCAGATTTTCTTTGCCTATAAATACCCACCTCTTTCACAGTTTTAGGCACCCTTTACACACAGAAAAATCCCTTAGCTAAATCCTCTCACACCTTTCACTTCTTAGGTTCATTTAGATTAGTTTTTCTTTGTTTCAAGAGTGATCCAATTATCCTTCAAGTGATCCTCTTCATACCTCTTCACTAGCAAGAGAAGAACACAAGTATCCAAGTTGATACAAGGTGTTGTCATCCCTCTTCATTAGCAAGAGAAGAACTCAAGTAATCAAGAAAATACTAGAGTTATAGTTGATAGGTTTTTGTAACACTTGTTACAACCTTGTTGTGTCTTAGCATACATCAAGTTTATTTCCTTTTTGTGAGTAAGAGTGAAGATCAAGTGTGATCTATAGAGATAGTGAACATCTCTTGAAGCCATTGGGCTTGTGTGATTGATCAAGAAGATCAAGGGTCATTAGGTTAGTGTTAGTTGAGTAGAGTGAAGTGAGTGTTGATCATTGTGATCGTGTTGAGATCTTGGTGATCTCTTGAAGCCACTGGGCTTGAGTGTTTGGTCACATGGACCTTGGTAGATTGGTGCTAGCTAAGATTAGCACTCGACATCTAGCTTAGTGTCGGTAATAGGATAAGCGACGTGTACGGTTTTCTCCGCCTGAAGGGAGGTTGTTGATATAGTGTTTGAAACTCTCGAGTGTGGTACTCGGGGAGTGGAGTAGGGCGAAGAAGAGCTTCGTAGCCGAACCACTATAAATCCTCTGTCTCGGTTTGATCTTTCCAACTCTACCCTTTACTTTTATTTGTTATTATTACTTAGCTTAGTGTGTAGTTCATATTGGTGTTGATTGATTACACATAGAGTTCGAATCAAAGTTTCCAATAGCATACTTTTAAAACAAGATTTTTAAAAGAAATTTTTAAACAGGTAAACTATTCAACCCCCCCTTCTAGTTTCCCACATGTCTCAAAGACTTCATGTTTATGTTTAAGTTAATAAACACAACCATAACGACTATAGTCATCCGTAAAGGTTAGGAAGTAGGTAGCACCGCGTTTCGACACGTGTCTAAGTGGACCACACACATTGTTGTTCCCTTTACACGATTAGAGTTAACTAGAAAGTTAATCTATTTGTGTTTATGACTAATACAATGTTATGATTAAATCTAACAGTTATAAAATGTGAATATAAAAAACAACAATATTTTTCAACGTTTAAATTCTTATTAGAAATAATTCCAAGAATCTATTACCCAAGTGTTTTGCGAAACAAACACTTGGGATTGAATAGACAAGGCTATGGGGTGTCTCCTATCGAAACTCAAGTTTTGCTTGAGTGGTAACAATATACCCACTGAGCTATCTCAGTGAGTTGTATACACTTTGTAGGAGAGAAGTTACTTTGTAAAAGTTCTAAGCTTTCAATATACAAAGCACACTTTAACTTCTCTCCTATCTGATCTATTTATACACAAGTAATCTATGTATAAGTGATTAAAAATAATACAAGTTGTTGAGGTTGCGTGTCTGACAATTACAAATAGTAATTGTCATTTCCAAGAACCAATAGGAAAGGGCTAATAAGACTTTGGGAGTTGTTGGCTGACACTCCATGACTTTTAGCCGCAATAGGGAAGGTTGAAACTGACAAGAGAAGAGTGTTTGGTCTGACACTTTTATCTTCTCGGATCTTTTCCCTATTGTTCCCGCCTTTTCTTCAGGCGTTGGTTCCTCAGTCTTCAATCACTTTGTTTGTTGAGGAGACTGGGGTTCATTGAGTTCTTGTCCAACACTCACTGAACCATCATCTTCTTCTTTGGCTTAAGTCCTACTCAGGGAGTACCGCCTTCCTGAGTAGTGAATCCTTCTTCTTGAATTCACCTTAAGCATCCTGAAGATGACTCACTGAGAGGCTGTTCTCTCAGTGACTTGAATTGTTCTCGATTTAAGTTAACACTTAGTTAATTTGTGTCCAAATCATGTTTGAGGCATTCTTGGGTTTTTCATGACCCAACAATCTCCCCCTATTTTGATATAAATTATTCCTAAGTGTTTTGATCAGATATGAGTGAGCTAAAGACTTCTACTCATACTGAATGTACTAGAATGTAAATAAGGAAACTAAAATAATAAAAACATCATCTTATTGATATCATTACAAGTCCTATCAAAACAAAGTACAAAAGGGATAGTGGCGGGTATTCAGGCAGATCAATCAGTTCAACTTAATACCAAGGGTTTCAAGCTTGGGCTTCTTTGACTGCAGCTCTTGTTGGTCAGGGTGCTCATGGAATTTCCTTTTCAGATCTTGACAAAACTTCACATTTTCAGGACTCTTGAGTGGAGAGGCCATCATTAGAAAACCAAGCATTACTTTGATCCCTGACAAATCGATATCACTCCATCTTTGGAAGGCTTGGTCACCGAACTCATCAATGAAGAACAAACCTCTTTCAGGTTGTTCAATGACCACATTGTTCCTAAAAGGAACACCTTCAGGGAGAGCCCTATTGCAGTCAAGACCAGGAATCTTGATCTCAGGCTCAGCTTCTATCTTCTTTCTTTTCCTTGAAGAAGAAGACTGAGAGGGAGCTGGTTGTGCAGATTCAGGAAGAAGAGATGGAGTGCCAAGTTCCTGAGGTGCAGCAGCCAATCTTTCGTACCTCTGACTCAAGGACTTCATCAAGCTAGGGACCACAACATTTGATTTCTTTTCTATTAAAGGACCCAACTCATCCAATTCTGTGATCCCAAAGTCAGCGAATCTGAAAGGTTTATGAACCTCAAAGTTTCTTTTGTCAGCACCTCTATAGACAGTGACAGCGTCAGGATTGGTGTTTCTATGAATATGAACATCAGTGATTGGTTCTGGCTTCAACCTATTAGTCATATACCACTGATATTTCTTAATCCTGTTCTGCCTGATCTCTTCAGCCCTTTTATTCCTTTCCTCCCTTTTCTTCCTGAGAGTGATCATTTCCTCAGTCTGAGCCTTTAGAAAGGTCATACCACCCTCTCTTCCTGAGAGATCTTTGGCCTCAAGACCAATTTTCTCAGCCTCTTCATGAACAACCTTAATTATAGCAGGCTTGCTCACCTTCTCTTCATCCTTTAACTTTTTCTTTGCTTCCTCTTCCTCAAGATAAGCACTGAGTTCATCAGCTGTGAAGTGGTGAATAACTCCATCAATGTCATACGGGATCCTGGGTGGTGTTTCAGGATCCTTTGCTATCGTGATTGGTGCAGGTTGAGGCTCAGGTTCAGTGAGGATGCCTTTGCCTTTATCTTGATGGAGGGAAGAAGCTTCAGGAATCTCCCCCTCAGTGTGAGAAGGAGGAGAAGGAGGTTGTTGGCTTGGGACTCCAGTGTCTTTCTCCCCCTCAACTGTTGCTTGAGCCATGGTGATAGCAAGAGTTGGAGTCACTGGAGCAGCAGGACCCTTGAAAGCCTGATAGATCTCAGTCATCATGGATTTGATGTCCGAGGTGTCTTTCTGAAGAGATGAGATCTGATCCGCCAGAGATGCCTGAGAAGCTTCGATGCCTGACATCCTTGACCCAAGAGACCATGCCAAAGATGTTGAAGATTGTGCCCAAGTACCCAGATGTTTTTCCTGAAGACCTAAGGAAGTCCTGATTGAGTCCAATGAAGAGGTAAGACCCTGAAGCTTAGAATCCTTCAGTAAGCTGAGAAGATCACTGATTTCAGCTGATTGCTTTTGGTAAGTCTCAGCAGCCTGAAGGACCTTCTTAGTAAGTACGGGGTCATCCTTGACAGCTATTTGAATAGTTTCAAGGCTGTTGGTGATGCCTTCAAGAGTAAGATTGAACTTCTGGAAATGAAGATCAATAGCTGTCAGGGAGTGATTGGTGTCAGAGTGTATTTCGATCACATCATCATGAAAAGTTTCAACATCTGCCTTCAGGTTGGCATAGTGAACAGCAGCTTCAGTGTGATGATCAAACATCTCTTCAGTGAGACCAGTAAAAAGAGCTCTATTGGTCTTCAGTAGGAACTTGACCAATTTTCTTTCAGTGAGGGGAAGAGAGTCATCATACTTTTGGAGGATGTCCCCAGTATCAGAAGAATCAGAAGATTGAGAACCTGACTCTTCACTTTGGCGTGGAGATGACTGATGTGATTGTTCAGGTTGTTCAGGTTGTACATCAGTTTCCATATCCTCACCTGCCTCAAAAATTTCCTCTTCACTCTCTTCCCTGAGCTCTTCATCAGACTCAATAAAAGCCTGAAAGTCCCTCATGGACTCAATACCCAAAAATTCAACCGGCTCCTCTTTATAAAAAGACTCGCCTTTGGTTTGGTCAGGTCTTGACCCCGTTGTCATAATAACTGAGTGGGTTTGCTCAGCCTAACTAGCCATAATAACTGGGGTAACACCAGCCTGGCTTTTGGGGGCAGTTCCTGAGAGAATTGTACCGCCTGAGGGGTTTATGGGTTCCGTATCAGCGGGTTGTTTCTTTCCCTCTGAGTCTTTGTCCCCCTTAGCACCTTCGACCACTGATGGGTGTTTTCCAGTGGTATCACTAGGTACTGATTGTGAAAGTTGGTGGACCCCCTTCCCATCAGGATTGCGCTGTCCTTCAGGGGATTTAGGGTCCTTTTCTCCCTGAGATCCTGAGGGTGATTGCTCAGGAATGTTAGCGGGATGTGAATGTTTGTGGGTCCCCTTCTCAGTAAGGTAGTGCTGCCTTACCGAGGATTTAGAACCCTTTCCTCCCTTGGGAACTGATTGTTTTTTGACAGTTCCTTCATCGGGATGTGAGGGGGGAATGCTTCCTGATCCCTCTGACTTGTTTATGTCAGTTGAACCATGTGGAAGGGGTGTGCCCGAGGTCACTGAGGATGATTGCTCAGTGACCTCCGTTGGCCTTTCTTTTAAGGTCAAGAGGGTCTCAGAAATGGGTGTCTCAGAGGTCTCGGCCTTTTTCAACCTCTTTTTAAGGTTGAGTTGGTTTTGAGAATCAGTCTCAGTGGCGAGTGGCTTGGGTCTAACCACCTGGCTGGACTGACCCTTTTTTGTCTTCTTCACCTTTTTGGTCGGTGAAGGAACTGGAGAGATAGCGTCATTACCCTGAATGACTGATTGCATGTATTCAGTCAGGGCAATATGTGTAACCTCACTGATGCTACTAGTGAAGTTTGACTTGTGCAGGACGTCAGGCTTCGTACCTTCTACATCAGGCCTCACATAGTCAGAACCAAGTAGGTCCTGAAGCACACAGGAAACAAATCTAGGATAGGACATATGCCTTTGCCTATGTTTTCCTGAGAGCTTAGCAACAAGGTCTCGGAAGATTATTCCTCCGATGTCAATTTTTGTACCCTCAAGGAGACTGAACAACATCAATTATTGTGATGAGTTCAATTGTTCCGTAGAGGATTTATTTCCACCCAGGACCTGAATGACAAATGTCATCAGTATCCTCCAAATAGGATGGAACCATGTTTTGACTACTGGAGCCTTCTCCAGTAAGCCTCCCGCAGACGTTGTAGGACGTCTGGGGTCATGGGGTGCAAGAAAGATCAGTTCATTCTTTATGTCCTGATCAGTAGGGTTGGGTGAAAACGCTTCAGCAAAGTCAAGGCCTGTGGCTTTGATGAAGGTTGAGTAGTCAAAGGAGAGGGTTCTGCTCCCATTCATCACCGTAAGGGTGATGATTGACTCTTTGGTGTCTTTGGGGCTGGTAGCCACAGCCGTGCACCAGAATTCCCTCAAATAGTCATGGTAGATGACTGAGGGGGTGTGGGTGAAAGCCTTTGCAAGAAAACAATTACGAAGAAATTTCATAACGTTCTTGTAGGCTGGATAGCTTTGTGGATAAGAGAAATTTCCTACCACATTGTTCTTTGTTAGGTCAACGTCCCCAGTGAGGAATTCCACATTGGGGGCGTATGCTATAGCTCTAGAAGAAGCCATTTGTGGGTGAGTCTGGGTTTGACAAACGTTTCAAAAGCTTAAGAATACACACACAATTTTTGAGAATTAAAATGGCAGAGTTTTGCTTAAGTTCTATAAAAACATGTGTGTGTGTTTCTTTTGGATGGGTTATTTATAGGGAAGTGGAGATGGGGGTGTTTTAGACATTTGAGCGATCATAATTTATTCAAAAAGAATTATTGGAAATTGTTTTGAATAATATGTTTTGGGATCCGCATTTAATGCCAACACTCCACTTTCCTGGTTTGGCGCAACAGTCGAAGTGAACAGTTGAGCAGTTCTGCAAAAGTGTAATTTGCAGAGATGAGTCATCACATATTTGTAATGTGATTGGAGAGGCATTTAATGCCAAGTGGGAATGTGGTGGCCCAGAGGTGGAAGCTAGAAAGGCAAAAAGAACAAATATTCTTGAATTAAATATGTGTTCAGTTACCAACCTCGAACATTTACTAACTAGATACTTAGAGCATTTAAGTCAGTATTTAATGTCCTTTATCAGGGCCCTGAATGACTATTCATTCAGTGATGGTTTTCAGGGACTTGAGATTAGTCACTATCCACACACAAAACCCAAAACACAAATCCTATCCACAAACAAAACCCAAAACACCCCACACCACACAAAAAAATCTTATCCAAAACACACAAATAAGATTTACTCCACATCTACCATTCGATCTATCATCCAAATAAATCAAACATCATCAAAAAAAAAAAACCAGATATGTATTTAAACACAAAAAGCAGATCTCAAAAAACCTTACCCAAAAATCCGATCTATAACTAAAATAGATATAGATCATGAATTACGCAATCAATCATTTCTCACAAACAACTCTCGATCTATAAACAAAGTCACAACTCACAACAACATAATCAATCCGATCTTAAAAACATCAAGAGTTTATAAAACTCTCGATAAACAAGAACAGGTAATGAATTTGATTGAAATGATTATGGGCTAGTTGAGGGTATAGATAGCAGGTAAAGAAACTGAGGATTAGAGTGTGAGAATGAAGTCTGTTAGTGCAAATATTACGATATTTAAACTAAACGGTTTCTTCGGTTTTAATGATGACAAACATGTAACTTGTAATGCATAACGTAAAATGTGCAAGTTACTTGTAAACACAAATCATCAATGCATACTTCATCAACACCTCCCGACGTCTCAAGTATGCTTCAACGAAGTCGTAGATTTCCATCCCGACATAAATCACTCAAGGTATGGACAAACAAATCTACTACTTGACAAATGATCAAAGGATTATATTTTTCTAAACTTCACATTTTTAATGTGACAAAACATTTTTTCAAAAATATATTTTACAAATTATTTTTGAATTAAAAAAGAAATGTTTTATTTTGAAAAATAAATTTGAAAACTCCCAACAGCCATTTTTCCCCCCAAAACAGCTCCAACTTCCCCAAATAAACCTTTCCCACTAAAGACAAAAAAGGGAGCGTCCAACGGCACCTTTAAGTATGGACGGCTCCACTAAATTTAGTGGAGCCGTCGGGTATTTAGTGGAGCCGTGGGTCTGTAACGGTCAGATTTTCCCTTGCCTATAAATAGTGGACCATTCCACACTTCCAACTTGATTTTTCCAGTCCTTTTTCTCTGGTCTTATCCCTCTTCACTTAGATAACTTTATTTGATCATTTGGAGAGTCTTAGGTTGTTTAAGAGTGATCCAATCATCCACTCAAGTGATCCTCTTCATTCCTCTTGATTAGCAAGAGAAGAACACAAAGTATCCTAGATACAAAGTGTTGTCATCCCTCTTGATTAGCAAGAGAAGAACACAAAGTATCCTAGATACAAAGTGTTGTCATCCCTCTTGATTAGCAAGAGAAGAACACAAAGTATCCAAGTAGATACAAAGTGTTGTCATCCCTCTTGATTAGCAAGAGAAGAACACAAAGTATCCAAGTAGATACAAAGTGTTGGAGTTGTTAGGTCTTGTAACATTTGTTACACTCTTGATTGTATCATAGCATACATCAAGATTATTTTTCTTTTGTGAGAGAGTGAGTCAAGATCATTGTGATCTTAAGAGATAGTGAAGATCTCTTGAAGCCATTAGGCTTGTGTGATTGATCATGTGGATCAAGGGTAGATCGGGTAGATCGTGGTAGATTGGTGCTAGCTAAGATTAGCACTCGACATCTAGCTTAGTGTCGGATATAGGATAAGCAACGTGTATGGTGTAGATCGGGTAGATCGTGGTAGATTGGTGCTAGCTAAGATTAGCACTCGACATCTAGCTTAGTGTCGAAAAACAAGTCAAGCGACGTGTACGGTTTTCTCCGCCTAAAGGGAGTTTGTTGATTAGTGAAGTAACTCTCGAGTTGGGTACTCGGGGAGTGGAGTAGGGCGAAGAGGAGCTTCGTGACCGAACCACTATAAATCACCGTGTCCGGTTTGCGCCTTCTAACTTATCTCTTTACTTTCATTTCATTAGTTATCGCTTTATATTTATATTTGCAATGCATATGTGTTTGTGTGGCTTGTTGCTCATGTAGTGATTGATCATGTATGTTCCATGGTTTGATTGTGCATATGTTGTAGTTTACTATAGTCATCTCTAGATGCTATATACTCATTGTTGACACTCTTCATATTACGTCACACTTGATCAGGTGTTTGATACAAAAGTTTTAAGTTTTTAAATGGAAACGTATTCACCCCCCCCCCCTCTACGGTTTCCACAATTGGTACCAGAGCCACGTCGCTCAAATTTTTAAAACAAATGGTTTTCAAAATTGTGTACGATCCATGTATCAAATTACCCATGAAGGTGATAAAAATATGAAAAGTATTTAGTTGCTTAATACTTACAAGTTTTGTTGTTAAGTATACTTTGTCATACTAGCTTGAAGGTTTTCTTAAACCACTAAAAGAACAGTGTCTTTAAGTGTCCGGTCATGCTTTCAGAACGAGTCATTAAGTCATGCAGTTCTGAATCAGAAAACAGACCACGGTACCACTAAACATTATACGGTACCGTTATATTTAATGGTACCGTGGGTCATTTAACGGTGTCGTGCATCTAATTGTCTGTTTTTCATTTTTGGTTCATTTTCAAAAATCCATATAAAATCAACCATGAGTCTGTACGAGTCCTGTCGCCCATCATTTTGAACGATGTTGAGTCTACTTTCATTTGAGAAACATTTTTATAAATTAGTTCTAAATGAAAGTATGTTAAAGTCCTTGATTTTCAACTAAAGGTCTTCTGGTCATGCAGTTTGCGTAAATTTTTGGTCAAACTGAAAAAGGGCGATTCAACTTTTAAACCTTGACATGTTTTCAAAGTGCTCAGCAAAAATATTTGAAATGGGGAGGAAACCAATTCATTTTCAAATAAAATCAAGCTTAGTATACATTGTTATACCTAATACACAAAATGACGATAAGTATTTTTGTGTGTTAAATTGCTATTTGCTTATTATAGTTTTTCGGTTTATGCATTTATAAGGCTCATGCTAAATCACTTGCACTATATTAAGTAATTAGTTTGCATTGCATATAGGCATCAACCATTTGTCTTGCATTTGTTGCAAGTTCTTAAAATGGTTTAGTAACTTTCTTAGGAATAGAAACTAAGTTGGTAGATCATGTGTGTCGAAAGATATTGTCTTACACAATTATTTTTCCAAAGGTTTAAGTGTAAAAAGTATATCACCCCAAAACACTTAACACTTTCATAAAATCCGTAACATGATCCTTAAAACATCACATCATTTTGTCTTGTTTGACCATGGGTTGTCTAAACAAGATAAAAGGTCATTTTAATACATTAGTATTTAAGTAAAAGAAAATGTATTAAACTTGCATTGATTTAACACACATACAAAATGTTTTAAACATTTAGTATTTTACGTATGTGGTATAAAAATGGTTAAGATAATTATTTTTATACTAATGAGGTGTCGAAAAACTAAGAATATTATACTTAATAATATAAATAGTTTTTCTCAAATAAAAATTAATGACAATATCGAAGTAGTAACTTAATATGTCATTAACCTCACACATACAACTAGTATTAGAATAAATGGAACACACTCCTTAATTTTTTTTTAAAGGAGTGATTGTGAGGGTCAAGAAAGATCTCGAGTACATATCAATTCATTATTCAAATTATGATTGATATCATCATCGAATCTAATTGACAAGTTTTCGAGTGTGGACATGAAATTGGAGTCATTATTTGTTTAGCTTCAAGATAACATCAAAACATGATGAAACATATTATCTTGAATCTACATACTCAATCACACTCGATTGTTATGAAAATAATGACGTCCTCTCAAGACTAAAATAATATGCATCGGATCATAACTCACACTTGTGTTGAAGATGCCATGTTAAGTCTTCTTGTCCAAAGGTTGTGTTCCAAACTTTAAACTAACATGTTTAAAAGATACATAAAATACACAACCAAGTAGGATTGACAACTTGGATGTTTCATCCGAAATATACAAGTAATTTACATTGCAATGCAATTAGTAAATGTGTCATTTCCGAAAAACCAAACAAGAGCAAACAAACAACATTTGTAAACTTTGCTCATGAACAACTCAACACTCAAAGTCACATGTCTAGTAAAAGTGTCATACATAATATATGTAAGTCATCAATCTTTGAGAATATCACATGTACTTCTCTTATCAAAAGATTGACAAAAGATAACTTATATCATATGCATCTTATTCCCTTTGTAACATGAATGGTTATGTTACATGAGAATACATTGCATCCTGTTAACAAATATAGGATATTAGAGTTGAATAATAACCTAATACAACATGTGTCATTGCATAAACAAGTAAAATTGGTCATACACTAAAATACTTGTTTCAAAAGCATTCGTAAGAGTGATAAGTTTCCTCTTAGAAAAGCATATTTGTTGAAATATACAATATGTCTCATTTTTAATATAATGCTCACAAGATCTATTAAGGTATGTAACCTTCACTAGATTCTTTCACACGATATGCAAAGGAGCATTCTTGAAACGCACACGATGTAGTAGATTCTACATTATATCACATTAGAGTGTCTCTTGGTTCTAGGGAACCAAATCATGTTAAAATAACATGTAACAACTCAACAAACAAAGATGTTGTCCAAGAGATCATAAAATACACCATCTCCATCAAATAACCTTTAAATCTCAAACATAATATTAAAACATTTCGCTTGCCTTTGTTAGGAGTTGTGTAAGACATGTCATTTTCTTAACCGACTTTCAAAGTATGGTTAATTGAGTCATATTAGGTCATGTATTAGCGAAGTAAGCTAATATCATCTTTGCTACACTTCAATAGGAAAATATAGGAATTCGAATTTTTCTAACATGATAATGACTACTGGAGAACCTATCGCACTAGAAATTCAATTTGACCTAACGGTTGAATTGCTTCCAGGAGAGAAGTTGGGTTCGTGTATAACCCGTAAAAATGGTCGTGTTTAGCCTTAATTGAGCACCACTAGTGATAGTCTCATACTCATTCTCTAACTTGAAAAACTTTCATTCCTACATTTGACTAGAGATAGTTTACATCGGTGAACTTTATCTCCCATTAGGATGTCATCTTGAACAAATAGTAATTAGGATCTGCCTTAGCAAACCTAGATTGCTTGCATCCCACATACGTGTTTCAAAATGATAACATGTTCTCGTAAGATATGGTTAAATGTCTTCATGATCTTAAATGCTAAATGATTATCTTGTTTTACATGATGCTTGCATTTATTCCTTATGTGCATTTTACATGATTTACTTGTAAAGTTTGCACCCACACTATGTCCTTTTGACACATTAGGAATTAGGTATGCCCATCACTATGAACCCTTAGAAGTCATAGAGTCATACACTAGTGTCAAAACCCATAGGTCAAAGTAGTCGTGAAGTTACCCTAATTCCCCAGTCATCACTTCGCCTTCTTCCAAGTAATACACCTTTTTGTCATGGGAAGGTTAGGAACAAACCTAGTAGAACTCGGAGTAGGGTTGACAACTTAAATATTTCATCCGAAATATTCAAGTAAGTTTAACTTGCGATCGCAATTGTTAAATGTCATATCCGAAACATCATACTCAAGTCTTTTAACAACATATGTTAAAACGCTCATCCAAAGGACTCACGAGTTACTATATAAGTAATTAGTAGTTCCTTTCATCCACGTGTGAATATACACGTCTTAAGATCCCAAACCCTGCTGCAAATCAGCACCATAGGCCTAGCTTTACATCTTTCAAAACCCCATGAAACACTCACGTGCGAAGCACATAGAAATCCTTAAATCAACCAAACTTCTCAACCGATAATCCCCTTACCATCTCCGTCTAGGTCTAGGAATGATGGAACATTTTCCATAAAACTTATGACTATTTAAATATTTCACTGGAAATATTAAAGTCATCTCCCGTACCCCTCTTATGATTACTTGAATATTTCACTGGAAATATTGTTGTCATCTCGTGCGTCTCGTCTCATGACTCTTTAAATATTTCACTGGAAATATTGAGTCATTCTTTAAATCCCTCTCATGACTATCTAAATATTTCACTGGAAATATTAAGTCATCCCTCACGTTCCTTGCATGATCTCTTGAATATTTCACTGGAAATATTGAGATCATCTATTCTATTTCGTGTCATGACTTTTAGATATTTCACTGGAAATGTCAAGTCATATCCTGTGTCTCGTCTGATGACTTTTTAAATATTTCACTGGAAATATTAAGTCATCTTTCACATCGCTCTAATGACTACCTATGTATTTCCTTGGAAATATAAAAGTCATTTCTTCTCGTCCAGTACCGGTCAAAGAATTTATTAGGTATAAATTCTCTCCTCGTGTCGAAAGCGAAGATTTATTCGTAAAATCCTCTTAAACTCCAATGACAACTTAAATATTTCATCCGAAGTATTTAAAGTTTATTTAATTTGCGAAATGCAATTAAATGTCATTTCTCGTTCTCGACAAACGTTCATCGAATCCCGGTGGATTCATTCATAAAGGAATTTATTCGGTATAAATTCTTTTAATCTAAAGTCCAGAAAAATCACAACATATGTGAAATTTCTTTGTCAAAAATCTTGCTTTCAATTCTCACTAACTCCATCAAAACCCACTCGATGTAGTCTTGAACCTAAAACCATCTCCTATCAGAATAGATTGTATCTATCATCTGATTCCTTAGCCTTTTCCCTCACACTTCCGCATGGTACTAAGCACTACCAATGCTTCCGCATCCCACTCACCTTCCACACACCTAAGCGAAGAACCGCTAGGATAAGTTGAGATAACCCCACTAGAACCTTGTCACCAACCTCACAACTCTGAAGATTTTATCTTCTTAACCCTTAGGATATCTCCTAGTAATCACATGCCTCATCATATAAATATTCTATGAATATTCACAATGATTGAGAAGAGCTACGTGACTTCAAAGGTGAAGTTTATCGCATGCTATCCACCATTTGTCATGACGTTACTAAGCTCATCGCTTTCGTCAATGTTTGTCTTCCTCTTTATCTCTTACATCTTGTCTGGATGGTCATAGATTAAGGGGGAGCAAAAACACACTCATATAGTCTTTCACCAAACACTCTCAAGAACACACAAATGTGGTTCTTATTCCCTAGGAAACTTCCCTTTAGCTGCCCAGAACTAGGCTGCACAGGAAAATTCGTGACTTCCAGGTCACGGTACCGTTAAATAGGCCACGGTACCGTTAAATTTAACGGTACCGTGTGGTATTTAGTGGTACCGTGCCTATGTTTGACGAATTTTCACTGTTTCCTTTAGATCCCTGCATCCCTAACCTCAAACCTGCAAAAATTTGCAAACTCACATACACCCTAGGATTCCCTCACTACACCATAGGACTCTAACACCAACTTTAGTTCGAATCCCACAACTCAATCCCATTCAAACCTTTTAGCTACACTTCACTCTTGACAGTGATAGTTAGTCTAAGAACCTTCAACCCATAGATCATCACACTCAAACCTTATAACCCTCAACTCATCACACTCAAACCTTACAACTACTCGTCACTTTGGATAAGTGATAGTTAGTTCAACAACCTTCAACCCTCACAAACACATGAAACCCTTCATGCACCAAATTATCTCTAACACACAACTAGGATCATCCAACCTAGAAACCTAGAACCTCGTTACCTTAACCCCGTTAGAGATATCCACCAACAATCCTGTTAGAATCACATACACCTTTTCTTTTTCCCTTTTGAATTATATCATGCATCTCATTGTCAGTGCAAACGATATATTAACCTAAACCATCCTTTCCCACCTTTCCTCAAAGGGCAAAACCAACACTTCTAACCACATCATCATCATCCTACACCTTTAGGATTCCTACACCCTTATCTCCACCAAGTCCACCACACCCTTTAGCCATCACACTAACCCTATCACCATCAAACCTCTTTGGACTTGGCACCAACACATCATCCTTATCACTATCACCTTCACCACAACCACTAATGGGTCATCCCATTATTTATCCCCTACAACCACATAACCCAAGTTGTCCTTGTTGTCACCACAACCAACACTCTCCCACCTTATGGAATCATTTAGGTATAACCTCTATCGAGTCTACTTTATGGCACGACTTGTCATAATAGTAATCATTTAGATTATGTCCTATCAACAAACTATCCTTAACATCAATCATCTTAGGTAGATGATTATGTTGTTCAAAAGGTTTGTTAGAACTTTCCTCCCAATGACAACTTGGAATAAGTCATTTAGTGCGTCAGTCAATGAACGAATCTCGTTCTTGATTAGTGTGATTGAGTGAACAATTTCACCTTAGGTTCTCGGTCGAGTTGTGACACTTACGTGTTAACATAGTTTAACCCATGTGTGTCTTGCTATGTGTATTCTATCCCTATAATGTTGCTCCTATACTGTTATATATTATGCTGCACGAAGCTAACCCTTGATGTAGTAAAAGCCTTTGTAAGAATTTGATCCATGGATCCGCTAGATACTAAGGTAAATAAACAAGGGGTTTAAGTCACCATAAGGGAGCATTGAGCCAGGGGGAGCTCGGGAGTATTTGAATACATAGCATGGAGTCGTCTTCACAAGTGTTGATAGAAGGCTTCACTAGGATGATGCAAACTCGCCTTTCTAGGAAGAAAGGAATGTAGTTCAATAAGGGGGAGTAGGGAATGAATTCAAGGGAGCGCTCGAGGCAACTACCTTTTTGATTCGACAAAAGGGGGAGAAGGGGAGTGTAAACAGGTAACTTTTACATTTTACTATGTGTTACGGTTTACATATTTGTCATCATCAAAAAGGGGGAGATTGTTAGTGCAAATATTACGATATTTAAACTAAACGGTTTCTTCGGTTTTAATGATGACAAACATGTAACTTGTAATGCATAACGTAAAATGTGCAAGTTACTTGTAAACACAAATCATCAATGCATACTTCATCAACACCTCTCGACGTCTCAAGTATGCTTCAACGAAGTCGTAGATTTCCATCCCGACATAAATCACTCAAGGTATGGACAAACAAATCTACTACTTGACAAATGATCAAAGGATTATATTTTTCTAAACTTCACATTTTTAATGTGACAAAACATTTTTTCAAAAATATATTTTACAAATTATTTTTGAATTAAAAAAGAAATGTTTTATTTTGAAAAATAAATTTGAAAACTCCCAACAGCCATTTTTCCCCCCAAAACAGCTCCAACTTCCCCAAATAAACCTTCCCCACTAAAGACAAAAAAGGGAGCGTCCAACGGCACCTTTAAGTATGGACGGCTCCACTAAATTTAGTGGAGTCGTCGGGTATTTAGTGGAGCCATGGGTCTGTAACGGTCAGATTTTCTCTTGCCTATAAATAGTGGACCATTCCACACTTCCAACTTGATTTTTCCAGTCCTTTTTCTCTGGTCTTATCCCTCTTCACTTAGATAACTTTCTTTGATCATTTGGAGAGTCTTAGGTTGTTTAAGAGTGATCTAATCATCCACTCAAGTGATCCTCTTCATTCCTCTTGATTAGCAAGAGAAGAACACAAAGTATCCTAGATACAAAGTGTTGTCATCCCTCTTGATTAGCAAGAGAAGAACACAAAGTATCCTAGATACAAAGTGTTGTCATCCCTCTTGATTAGCAAGAGAAGAACACAAAGTATCCAAGTAGATACAAAGTTTTGTCATCCCTCTTGATTAGCAAGAGAAGAACACAAAGTATCCAAGTAGATACAAAGTGTTGGAGTTGTTAGGTCTTGTAACATTTGTTACACTCTTGATTGTATCATAGCATACATCAAGATTATTTTTCTTTTGTGAGAGAGTGAGTCAAGATCATTGTGATCTTAAGAGATAGTGAAGATCTCTTGAAGCCATTAGGCTTGTGTGATTGATCATGTGGATCAAGGGTAGATCGGGTAGATCGTGGTAGATTGGTGCTAGCTAAGATTAGCACTCGACATCTAGCTTAGTGTCGGAAATAGGATAAGCAATGTGTATGGTGTAGATCAGGTAGATCGTAGTAGATTGGTGCTAGCTAAGATTAGCACTCGACATCTAGCTTAGTGTCGAAAAACAAGTCAAGCGACGTGTACGGTTTTCTCCGCCTAAAGGGAGTTTGTTGATTAGTGAAGTAACTCTCGAATTGGGTACTCGGGGAGTGGAGTAGGGCGAAGAGGAGCTTCGTGACCGAACCACTATAAATTACCGTGTCCAGTTTGCGCCTTCTAACTTATCTCTTTACTTTCATTTCATTAGTTATCGCTTTATATTTATATTTGCATTGCATATGTGTTTGTGTGGCTTGTTGCTCATGTAGTGATTGATCATGTATGTTCCATGGTTTGATTGTGCATATGTTGTAGTTTACTTTAGTCATCTCTAGATGCTATATACTCATTGTTGACACTCTTCATATTACGTCACACTTGATCAGGTGTTTGATACAAAATTTTTAAGTTTTTAAATGGAAACGTATTCACCCCCTGTCTACGGTTTCCACAAAGTCAATTGATGATTGTAATGATTCAGATAAGCCTATGTTGATTAATCAGGAAGTAATCAATTGGGTTTATGGAAAGGTACTGATTAAATCAATCAGGATGAGATGATGTTATGGGGGATCGGCCGATCGTTGTGCTCAGAAGGTAGTGATACCTCGGTACAAGGAAAGGTGGATATGTGGTATATGGTATGTGGTGATAGGAATCAGTTAGTGTCTCAACTGATTTGGAGGCAACTCAGCAGGATTTGCAACAGCTGAGAGTTGATGTGGAAGTTGGTATCTTCAGGCTTAGCCTGAATGTGGTGTGATAACTGTGGGTGAAAATCAACCCTGATGGTGTGTAACTGACGGGGTCCCTGATAATTACTCCGTATCAGGGAGTGGAAGGGAAGTGTGAATCAAGGGACTGAATTGGGTTGTAACTCCTGAGAAAGTCAGGAAGTATCAGTGGATAAAACACACCCCGAACCCTACTCACTAAACCCACTGATGACTGAACCCTGGTGACTGAACAAAGTTCCCTGAAACCCGAGTCTCTGAACTCATGGTGACTGAAACCCTGCTTCCTGAATCCTCAGGAACTTGAACCCTCAGTGACTAAAACCCAGAACAATGAAGTCAGTGAATTAACACAACACTTAACCCCTGAACCTTCAACCTGGTCAGGTCACTGAAAACATTACCCCATCACCAGATGACTGAACCCTCAGTGACTAAAACCCAAGTCACTGAACCTCAAACCTGGTCCCTGAAACCGGTCTCCAATAATTGAAGTTCACTGATGAGCTTCTCAGGGAACAACAGTATCAGGCTGCTGATGTGTTCATCAGGAAGCAGTAGTATCAGACTGCTGCATTGTTCTTCAGGACGTGTGGGGTGATTGAAAACTTCTCAGGAAGGGTGGGGTGATGAGGTTTTCGGGATGATTATCAGGCTGAGATAACCTGATCAAAAGTTGCGTTGAGTCGCAAATTTTGAGGGGGAGAAGGGATCAGGGAGTGAAAAGTTCTCAGGAAGTGTGGTCATCAGTGGGTATGTCATGAGTTCCAAGATGATTCAAGAATGGTTGTAAGAATCAGTGGAGCAGCGGAAGCATGGTGGACCCATAACCCACATCAGGTCAGTGAACACACATACACCATAACATAAACTTGAACACCTGATAAACAGGTGACTGACCCATCAGGACCTGAACCATCAGGAACCTGAACCCCAGGAACCTGAACCTTACAGGACCTGAACCCTCTCAGTGAAACAAATAATGAACCTATCAAAGTGAACCCTCAGGACCCCATGAACCCTGACCCCAGTCACTGAACCGGTAATTCAACTCACTAAACCTTCAGGAACTAAACCCAAGTATCCTGAACCCCTGAACCTTCAGGAACTAAACCTAAGTCCCTGAACCCTTGAACCTGAACCTCAGGAACTAAACCCAAGTCCCTGAACCCTTGAACCTCAGAAACTAAACCCAAGTCTCTGAACAAGCAGGTTTGATCCAAGGCTATTTGTATATTCAAATAGGGGGAGATTGTTGGGTCAAGAATTTGACCCAAGTACCCTGACAAGATTTGAACATAAAATAGCCTAACTCACTGATAAAATAGTGGGTTACTCACTGATAAAGAAATCAGTGAGTGTTTTGTGTGTGGATAGGATTTGTGTGGTAGGTGGGGGTTCAGGGAGGGGTTTTGGGGTTTTGGTGTTTGTCAGTCACCAATAAATGTGTTTCTCCTCCTTAAAAATTGCTAGATCAGTAGCATTTTTGAAGATCACATTTATTAATTTTTTTGAAGAATGTTATCAGCAGTGATTAACGGATCTGGATCATAAGAATAATCCACCCGCTCTGATACCACTTGTTGTTCCCTTTACACGATTAGAGTTAACTAGAAAGTTAATCTATTTGTGTTTATGACTAATACAATGTTATGATTAAATCTAACAGTTATAAAACGTGAATATAAAAACCAACAATATTTTTCAACGTTTAAATTCTTATTAGAAATAATTCCAAGAATCTATTACCCAAGTGTTTTGCGGAACAAACACTTGGGATTGAATAGACAAGGGTATGGGGTGTCTCCTATCGAAACTCAAGTTTTGCTTGAGTGGTAACAATATACCCACTGAGCTATCTCAGTGAGTTGTATACACTTTGTAGGAGAGAAGTTACTTTGTAAAATTTCTAAGCTTTCAATATACAAAGCACACTTTAACTTCTCTCCTATCTGATCTATTTATACACAAGTAATCTAAGTATAAGTGATTAAAAATAATACAAGTTGTTGAGGTTGCGTGTCTGACAATTACAAATAGTAATTGTCATTTCCAAGAACCAATAGGAAAGGGCTAATAAGACTTTGGGAGTTGTTGGCTGACACTCCATGACTTTTAGCCGCAATAGGGAAGGTTGGAACTGACAAGAGAAGAGTGTTTGGTCTGACACTTTTATCTTCTCAGATCTTTTCCCTATTGTTCCCGCCTTTTCTTCAGGCGTTGGTTCCTCAGTCTTCAATCACTTTGTTTGTTGAGGAGACTGGGGTTCAGTGAGTTCTTGTCCAACACTCACTGAACCATCATCTTCTTCTTTGGCTTAAGTCCTACTCAGGGAGTACCGCCTTCCTGAGTAGTGAATCCTTCTTCTTGAATTCGCCTTAAGCATCCTGAAGATGACTCACTGAGAGGCTGTTCTCTCAGTGACTTGAATTGTTCTCGGTTTAAGTTAACACTTAGTTAATTTGTGTCCAAATCATGTTTGAGGCATTCTTGGGTTTTTCATGACCCAACACACATCCGTGTGTATCAATCCAAGTAGATCCGAAGCCTTCTCCATATTGCTATGGAAAGGTTTCTTCGTCATCTTCCCAGATATGCAAGATTCGCATTTATCAACTGAATCATCATTGATATTAGGTAAAAGCCCATCACTTAGCAGCTTTTCCATGCGTTTCTTGCCTATTTGGGCAAGGCGACAATACCATAAATAAGACGAGTCCAAGTTAGAATTGACTCTCTTATTTCCGATGCTATACATAGAATTATTTCTATTGGATACATGGTTCTCCATGTCAATTTTAAACACACCATTTAATGGAATAGCATTAAAGTAAAAAACAGAATTTAAAGAAACAGAAATTCCATTATCATTAAAAGTATGCTTAAAACCCAAATCCAATAACAAAGAAACTGAAACGACACCTCTAACAATAGAAGGTGCGTAATGACAATTGTTTAACACTAAAATTAAACCAGAAGGTAAAACTAGCTCAAAAGTCCATATGGCTTCTACTGCTTCATGTATTCCATTTCCCACGTACAAGTAGCATTCCCCATAGTTCAGCTTTTTCGCTCCTCTAAGCCCCTGTGATGTATTACAAATGTGAGTACCACATCCTGTATCATATATCCAGGCATTTTGCTTACGAGGAAAAGAAAACAATTCAACCATAAAAATACCTGAGGTGCTGGCGCCCTGCCCAGCCTTGGCATTCTTATTCTTGCGACACTCCTCAAGTAGCAATGGACAGTCCCTCTTCTAATGTCCAGGAGTATTGCAGTGGTGAAAAGCAGCCATATCCTTTTTAGGAAGATCCTTCTTGGGAGGAGGATTCTGCTTCTTTGGCTTTTGCTGATAAGTCACAATTTGCTTGCCCTTGTCAGCTTTGCCCTTTCCTTTCTTGTTCACATGCTTCGGTTTACCGGGCTTAGCTACCCTACCACCTCTAATAGCCATAACAGCAGGTGTAGGAGCTTTCTTAGTGAGTCCCTTCTCATGTTCAATGAGCATTGCATGCAATTCAGAAAATGTCTTCCCCTTGCAATGCATGTTAAAGTTGCGCACGAAGTCACCATATAATTCCTCACTGAGGGATTTGTTGATGAGGCCAACTTTAACGTCTTCTACATACCCGCAATCAAGTGCATCTAATTGGTCAAGATAACCTTTCATTTCAAGCACATGAGTACTTACGGGTGTTGTTGCTTCCTGCTTGCACTTGCCTAAGTTGTCAAGTACATCATACAATTCAGCCATGGGAGGTTTCTGAAACATGCGTGTCAGTTCCTCAATCATGTTTTTCGGGCCATATTTCTCAAACTGTTTTACCAGTTGAGTGTCCATTCCCGATAGCATGAGACAAGCCGTATCATTGTGCTTGTCATAAGCTTCATTGAACTCCCTAAGTATTTCATTAGGCGAGTTAGCAGGAGGAGCAACCGGAAGGTCCTCAGTAAGACATTCATAACGTTTGGCAATCCTAAGAACAAGCCTTAGATTGCGATACCAATCGTTAAAATTCTTAGTCCCAGTCAATTTCTCTTTTTCAAGCATCATCTTGAAACAAGAGGTTAAGTTTGACGAGTTTCCGGGTTGGGCCATTTCTACAGAAAAAAGTTCAAAAGTTAGTACTTTCGATAATAAACATTTCAAGAAAATTAAACACCCATTGGTTAGAAAAACATTTAATTTTCACTGAAAACTAGGATCCTAATTGACGTCGTTTCATTACATCCGCTGAGGCTGCTAGCAATGAAAGTACTCAACAAGGTACGGGATCACCCAATTGCCAATGTCAAATTGCAATTCCTAGAAATCTTGGGACTTACATTATATTGCCAACATCAGTTGCAAAATGTAAGCATGTTTCATCCCCAAATCTTTATGCCTTGACGCCGTTTCATTACATCAGCTGAGGCTGCTAGTAATGAAAGTGCTCAATTAAGTTAACCAATTTAGAAACGTGTAAATTGACGTCGTTCCATCACATCAGCTGAGGCTGCTAGTAATGGAAGTGCTCAATTTACCCATATTGACTTCATTCTTTGAATCATCACATCAGCTGAGGCTGCTAGTAATGATAGAATGTCATCTTAGGTGTTTCCATGTTAATTGGTCGGCATATTACTTAAATTTTTCGGGTAATAAATTTTGATGTGTAAAATCAAAAAATATGTACAAAGATGTCATGCATTCATCTTTGTATCATATATGTTTTCAAAAACAAAACCGTTTACTCATTCGTAGCTCAAATCATCAAAGTTTTTAATTGAGGCGTTGAGCAAATTACAACATTGCCTTAAGATGCTTCGTACTTTTTCATGGTGTACTTGGTAAGTCTATTATTGACGCACAGGCGAGCGGAGGGACGACAGCCGCCGAAGCTGGTTAAAACCGTGCCCCTCTAAGGTCACATTTTAATGTGAACCAACCTTAAACCCACTTTATAGTTTGTCAATAATAGGTCCGCCGCTTTGACCATTTTTGTACAGTTGCATTCAATCAACTAAAAAAAATATGATTTTCTTGCTAAAACTATCTTATGTAGTAATTTATTAATTGCTAGTCTCGCCTGGGAGCAAATTACCGTGCGAAGCGAACCACTATCGGCACATAAGACTTGGCAATAAATAAAATTACTACAAAGGTTTCATAGTTATTAGTCTTATTTATTTTTATTTGAAAAATTACCCTCTTTTGTAGTTACAATCCATCATAATATTAAACACAAAAGATCAAGTAATTACAAAAAAATAAATAAACACATAATAACAAATATATGATCATCCACGATATCATATAGCCACATGCAAACCTTTTTAAATAAATCCTAATATTAATTCTATGTGTAATTTTAAATGTATGTAATTAACAAAACTCCCATTGGTTTTCGAGCTCATTGTGCCCAATGGTCCACAGACGCCAAATAACTTGGCCGCGTAAGTTTTGGTTAATTAGATACCACATTGCACATAACTTATTAATTAATATATATTGAGGTCTTCCCCAATTTAAGATTTATTTAAATCATGTAGCAAAAAATTCAATCAAACATACAAATCAAATCATACCATGACAAAATATGCAAGATTTTGTCATGGATCCCATATTGATCACATAATCATGTAGTCCATATTATCATGTCAATATCTTGTACGTCTCTTATTAATTAATGACATCACATACGATATTCACTAATTAATCCCTAAAAATTTTCATGCAATCTTAGGGTTTCTATAAGTTTTAATAGAAAAACTAAAACCCTAATTTTTTTTTAATCATGGGTAACGACCCATCTTAGGGTTTAAAAAAAAATTAAACAAACCCTAGAAAACAAATTGCATGTAATCTCTACAAGATCCAATTTTTAGGTTTAAGTAATAAATTACATGTTTAATAACGAGGCTCTTGATGCCACTGTTGGTTTTTGTGAATCATATAAACACTATAAACACTAAACCATATAGATCACGCAGCGGAATGGATCATAAACATATAATTAATTAACTTAAAAGAAAACGTACCTTATTGATTCTTAGCAAGAACAAGGAATCGGATCTCCAAGAACAAGTTATATAAACCCTAATAGGGATTATATATGGATCGAACACACCAAACACACTAGCTAAAATAAGCTAGTTACTCGCTCTTGTACACACGTAATCTAGCGTTCCAATAGGAAAAGCTAGGTTCAAGAATCACTAAACAACCAAACACTTTAATGCTAGTCACACGGATCGAATTCCCTAATGGGAATAAAAGAGTCGATCGGCTATAGCAAGAGGGAAAGAGAGGAGAAGAAGTTTGGCCTTATTTAGAAATTCAAGATTAGAGAAAAACCTAAACACAATGAATTGTATTTATAGGCTAACCCTAAATCTCCCAAACTTGTTCCTTACTCCATCTCAAAACCGGCCAACCCATACCCAAGGGGTATTCGGCCGACCCAACCCACCCAAGTGGGTTCTAGATCTTTCTTTCCCTATTTTGCATAATTAGTCCTTTAACGGTCATTATCTCTAACCCCGTTAAGTATTTGTTTTAGTGAAATGAATAAATATAAATATAAAATATATTTAATTTATTCAAACCATTGGAACTCTCACGTTATTGTGTGCAATCCCGAGTCTCTGGTTCGAAACCGGACATACGTATATTAATATTTATACATTAACTCTAACATATATATATATATATATATATATATATATATATATATATATATATATATATATATATATATATATATATATATATATATATATATAGGGTAAAGTTAAAATAAAAAGACAAATATCCGTATACTACGTAAAAAGATTTTTATTTTTTAAAAAGTTCGCAAAAAAATCCAAAAAATTCCACAAGATCGGGTATGTTGGTGCATAAAACTTTTGTGAAAGAAGTTTTTCTGATTTTGAGTTTTTATACGTTTTTTTAATGCACAAAAAACGAATTTTGATGCTCAAAAAAATTTTGATGCACAAAATTTTTAACTTGTTTTATTTAGATGCGCAATGTTATTTTGATGAAAAAAGTCAAAACAATTTGGGTGCAAAAATAAATTTTTGATGCACAAAAAAGCGATTTAATGCACAAACGTATTTTTTCATAATTTTTTTTCGGAAAAAGTATCCACTTTTAGAAAAACTTCCTTCACAACTTTTTCATGCACCAACTTACCCGATCTTGTGGAATTTTTTTGGAATTTTTCGCGAACTTTTTAAAAAAAAATAATCTTTTTACGTAGTGTACGGATATTTGTCTTTTTATTTGATCTATATATATATATATATATATATATATATATATATATATATGTGTATGTGTGTGTGTGTGTGTGTGTGTGTGTGAAAGAATTGCCATTCGCTAGCAATTATCGACTTGGCGCGCTAGATTATCGATGTAGAAGTGTAGAACACTAAACTTGAATGATGCATGTTATCATCGGAGTTATGAATACATACAAAAGTTAGAACGTGACTTCACTTAAAGATTGCATGCAACATGTTCATATTTAGTCGTATATATCTATGACTTTTTTATAGAATTTGAATTTAAATTTGTCATAGTTAAATAACGAAAAGTATATATACAAGGAGCTATTGTTTTCTACAAATCTATAATAGATATTTGTGTATACTTTGACAAATTCAGTATACATCGATATCTACTATACAGTAAACGACACATGCTAGAGGAAAAATATTTCTTATTAACAATGAATGTGAACCACAACGAATTTTGAAAGGTCATGCGAAATGGTCAAATTTAAACGAATAAGCTTTGAAATAGCTAGTGGTTAATCCATGCTCACATACTTATGTAGTTATGTTGTATAACTTTTCTATTAAAAATTACGAATCATACGATACATGTACATTATTTTATTTGGGATATTATTTTGAAAGACCATGAACCAGTACTCTTAGACTCTTAGTGAATTTGAATAAAGATTATGAACACCACAGAAGTTTATTTGAGCAACAAAAATTATATGTTTAGGACCAGTAATAAAGCCATCTTCTGCCCCAGTCATGAGAACACGCGCGCTTCCAAGTATTTGATCGATATGATCCATGAAGATCGTCTCATACTCTCATTTATGTAGATCTTGGCTCGACAACAATGCTTCATTGCAAATTGGAATGTGTGGATCGATACACATTGTTGACATTTTTATACTAAGACCATGTGTAATGGGCGTTTTTGCACCCAAAATTGCCCCGAACAGCGCACAACAGCGCCTAATTCCCAAAAACGGGGGGGGGGGGGGGGGGGGGGGGGGCGCTGTTGATCAAAAAATCCCATCCTTGGTTGTGCTGATAACGCCTTGCTCCATGCTTTGTTCGAGGAAATAGCCGTTGCAAAAGGCTATAAATCAAATCGTTCCTTTTTTTCTTCACTAATTTTTAGTATATAAACACACAAAATTTTTACACCAAACACTCTCAAACACAATCCATTCTCATCAAATTTTATACAATCTTTCACCTTTTTATACAATGGGTTCTCCTTCGACGTCTTCCCTTATTTTTGAATCTAGTTCGGATGACGATTACTCCGACCGAGAACTAGAAGCGATGTCTCTTGCTGCTGGGGCTGTAGCTATGTACGTCGCTCAAAACCCACCAAAACCGATCCGAAGAAGAACGAAAGTTTATCGAGACCGTTTCGAGACCAACGAAAGGTTGATGAAAGATTATTTCCACCCAACGGAGCCAACGTACGATGACAAAGCATTTAGGCGCCGTTTTAGAATGAGCAAACGGTTATTTTTGCGTATCGCAAATGATTTGGAGGCGCATTTCGATTACTTTAAACAAAAACCCGACGGATTGGGTAACCCGGGGTTCACGTCGATACAAAAGTGCACAGCTGCTATGCGGGTGATCGGTTACGGTGTCTCCACCGACATCAACGACGATTATTTAAAGATGACCGAGAAAACGTGCATTGGGCATGGTCTAACTGTCCAACCGCTTGGCGAGGTCAATACCACGGGGGAAGCCACAAAGGTCCAACGCTAGTTCTTCAAGCCGTTTGCTCATACGATCTATGGGTATGGAGTGCTTACTTTGGTATCCCCGGCTCTCTTAACGATATCAACATTTTAGAGCAATCACCCGTCCTCGAGGACATCATCTCAGGTACCGCGCCGTCTCTCGGTTTTTATGCTAATGACAACTTTCATCCAGGTGGCTACTTTTTGGGTGACGGTATATACCCGGAATACTCGTTCATCATGAAAACGATGTCACAACTGATCGATCCTAAAAAAGATAACTGGAGAAAAGTACAAGAATTGGCAAGAAAAGACATAGAAAGATGTTTCGGTGTTCTCAAAAAACGTTTCGCGTTTGTGGCGAATCCTTGTCGTTTATGGACGAAGGATAAGATTAAGGATGTTATGCGTGCGTGCCTCATTCTACACAACATGATATTAGAGGACGAAGGACGGGCCATTTGTCAAGATTATCACCCGGGCGAAGAAGACGAACCACTGCAAGAATTAACGCCCGAAAAAGCCTTACAACACTCGGCGTTTATACGAAGCCACGTGAGTCACCACGCACTATTGGCGGATTTGATTGAGGAAGCGTGGGTTAACCGACGAATGTTGTCCGATTCCGAGGAGGAGGAGGAGAACGACGACGATTATGATGATGTTAACGATATAGATTAGTAGGTTTTGTTTTTTTAATTGTAATTTTATTTTTATTTGTAATGGTTTTATTTTAAATTATGTGTGACCTTTATATATATATATATATATATATATATATATATATATATATATATATATATATATATATATGTGTGTGTGTGTGTGTGTGTGTGTGTAATGTTTTAGGGTTTATTTTAATAAAATTGTCTTTTTATTTATATTATTTAGTATTATTAATTAGTTTTTAGTGATTAAAAAAAATAAAAAAATAAAACAAAAGGAGTGCCACGTGTCAAACAACCCCCCACTCTCCACTACACCACTTTTTCAACAAAGCCCCACAATACCCCACATGCCACGTGTCAAACAACCCCCCACTCTCCACTTCTTACCACTGCACATGGTCTAATAAAATTACTTATGTCAAATCAAATAGTATTATTTTGAATTCCAACACATGCCTAAATACATAAAGGTTACAGTATAACTTTTTATAAATAAAAATATAGAAACATTTTCGTTAAAAAGTCAAATATAAAGAATATCGGAAGGAGAAGTTAGGGCGTGTTTGGTTTGTAATAGGGAATGACTATCGGTATAAGATTGATAGTTTAGTGGATTGTGTATGGATATCATTACTTGAAAACATATGTTTGGTTTGAGCAAGGGATTGAATGTCAATTCAAAATCTGGTATTTGGTTTATTTGACTATGGTAATGGTAATTGAGAAAAATAAAACCTGATCAAGTATATAATTATGTACTTTTACACAGTTTTTATGAAACATGAAAACAAATATGAACAAATTATTTTCATGAAGCCATTTGTATTACCCAAGTAACAACAGATGAAGTACAAGAGAGTGTCTCTTAACACACTAGCTACAACCCCAAAAAAAAAGAGTGTCTCTTAACATCAGCAACTTTCGTGTACTACAGTAATACTAATATGGCAACAACCATCCTAATTATAAACAACTACCAAACTACCATAGTCTAACTACATCAGTTCTTGAGCAACATCCATCGCCCACCATTGAAACAAAATATTAGCTTCTTCCAAAAGAATAAGTACACATCCATGAGAAACCGGACGACAAAATAATTATCAAGGATTTGTTCGTTCTCTCCAACCATTAAACATGTCATGCGCTAAAACATGTCTAAATTCCAACCATTCATCTGTTGGATCAATATGTGTTAGATAATCTTCATTTTCTAACTGTTCCTCATTTTCAATCTCGTCGACTTCATCTTGTGCCAACTCTAGTGGATCAAAGCGCATATACTTCCTTATTAGATTATGAAGAAGACAACATGCTAGAATAATGCGAACTTGAGTTGTAATATGGAAGAATGAAGGTGAAGCTAATATCTTCCATCGCCCTTTTAACAAGCCAAAACATCTCTCAATCACATTTCTCGCTTTAGCATGTTTCATGTTAAAATATTCTTGGGCACTTTGTGTTCGGTGACCATGAAACTCGTTAAGATGATATCGCTGACCTCGGAAAGGGGCAAGAAAGCCTGGGGCATTGCAATATCCGGCATCTACCAAGTAATAACAACCTTCCAAGTTCCAAATTTATATTAAAAAAAATTATATCATCGAAAATGTTGTGAATTACAGAAAAAATGAAAGATGTGAATAATATGTCGCTTGTACCTTGAGGAATCATAAGACCATCAGGCCTACTTATGGCGTCCCTAAGCACACGACCATCATGCGCCGAACCCTCCCAACCGAGTAAAACATATATGAATTGCATGTTTGGACAGCACACGCCCAACATATTTGTTGCTATGCTTGATTTTCTAGTGCGATATCATGGTTTTTGATCGGATGGAGGTGTGACTCTAATTAAAGTACCGTCCAAAGCACTAAGACAACCCTGTATTTTTCATGATTATCAGTAATTAATAACCTGTGATTCTAACTTTGCACGAAAAAGTTTATAGAAACAAAATGGAAAGTAGTACCTTGAATGACTTCCAACGGTAGTCTTCACATTCTTCTGTAATGGGCTCTGGTTTTTTTAACAATATGCCATGTAATTTCAGGATCGCTAGAAGGCAATTATTAAATTGTCGGCTTATAGTCTCTCCACTACGTAAGAAAAGTAAGCTAATCGTTCTATTCTTTTTGTGATGAGCCAACACATACAAGAAGAGGGCAACTATTTCTTCTAATGGCATGTTTTTTGTGCCTTTTAAACCTCCAACGTCACTTACCATCTCACATAGTAGATCAAAGGTTCGCCTATCCATACGAAGTTGGCTGATACAAACACTATCAGATTCTCTTGTTAGCCTAAACAACCAGTTCGTTCTCTCAAGAATTTTTTGTTCTTTACTTTTCTTAAGAGGTCTCATGATACTTACACGTAACGATGATAACCGAAACCATATCACGAAGACCATACTGAACACACTAACCAATGAAGTCAAAATCTGAATAGTTTGGGCTCTCTTTTGTCGTCTACTAATGATAGGATTACGTGTCATTTTTTCTACATGAAAATAAACACGGGATTGAAACAGAGCATGAAATAAAAAGACAAATTGCATACTAGTGATTGATGCAAAAATCTCCGTCATATGTAAAAACAAAATTAAACGTTAGATACCAACTAAAATCACAGTATCTATCCTTACATTTTGAGACTATACAAGATGTCAAATAACCAAATTAACAAAAAGAAAATAACAATAAATCTAAAAAGAAAATAAGCACTATGATGCTTATCCATATGTTTTATAATTGTAGCCTAACCACACATGTTTGATTTACTAGTTTTATAAATATTTTGTAAACAAACAAACAAAGCTGGTACATAACACATGATTTCTAACTAAAAGTCATGAAAAATGATTATAAGCAAGTAAATATAAAGTTGCACTTTAATTGACATTTTGTCAAACAGGTGATATGCATAGATTAAATTTTACAATCAAATAACTCTTCTCACTGAAACTTCCAAGTTCTCAACTACTATTTCATACAAAATAAGCAAATTGGGTAATGGAGTTGGTAACCAATTATCATATTTCGAGACCCTAGTTCTTGGATTAGGAAAAAATGATTATGTACCATGGAGTAATGATTCTTGGATAGATGATCAGATCCGTATCTGCATATTGTGCAAATATGTTAGCCTTGACAAATGGGTAAACCCTCAATACGAAAAGACTGATTGCAAGAAGAAGAGAAAAAAAAATTACCTTTTTTAATAAGAACTTAGAAAGAAACAATGAATAAATATGTAGGTGAAATGACTAGAGAAAAATAGCGGGAAGTGTTGGCGGGAAACCAAAGTGGAAGCGATAAGAGATATGGGGAATGAATCGAGCCATAGTTGGCTAAGGTGGGGGTTATGGAGTATGGAGCATATTGAACTTTGAATCCAATATGTGAAAGTTATAAATGTTAACCAAACACTTGCATTACTATCAAAGTCATTCTTTTATTCCCCTTCATCCATACCAAACGCACCCTTAATATAGACTTGTCTTGTATAATTAAAATAATACTTGTTGACTGTACGTTATTTTGACCATGAACAATGATCAGATGATGTATCTATACTATGCATGTGTTTTTTAGACCATAATAAAATTACGTTGTAAAAGACAATTCTTTCATGCAAAAGCAATGTTACGTGCAATTAGCACACGTGTTCTTAGGTGAGGAATGACCATTTATATGACTTCGATGGTGTGTCACGACTAATTAATGGTGGTTGTCCGAATTATGATAGGCACAATTAGACCGTGAATGTCGAGTTTGATAAAAAGATCATCCGAAGTCAAGCTCCAAACCACACATGAGTTATTGGTGAGGGGGATTCTCACACTCCTTCACGGCTTCACGCGTGATGGTCGAAAGAATTGAGGCAATAATTACTTGTGTGGTGCGTGTTTTATGTGTTTTATAAACGTTAGGATATAATAAGTACATAAATGATATATAAGAAATGTATTATCGAAAAACATTGTTTATCGAAAATTTTAATTATAAGGTATTCGTCACCGCAATGCACAGATACCCTGCTAGTTGTTAGATGATTGAAATGTGACCTTAGAAGAATAACGAAATAGATTAGTAAGATGATAAAGCATTCCAATGAAGTAATTGACGAGGAAAAGTAACGTGCATTTGGGTGGTGAGTGAAAAGGAAGGATGGTATAACGCTTATATGGAACTAGCAGGGTATTCATGTGTTGCGGCGGCGGGTATCCTGTGATTAAAGTTCAGAAGCAAACAAAATAACAGTGACGAGCTGATTAACCTGAGAAAAAGAAAAAGAAAATGACCCCGTCTGGCCCGATTAATCCGTTTTTACCGGTTTCGACGGTCCTCTCAAGTTCGTTTTCGGACGGCTTTTATTAGCTAGCCGAACCCGTGGTGACTCTGATTCCCGGTTGACCCGTTGGTTCAGTCCGGTTTTTAAAACCATCTGTACTATCAACTTGTTTTCATATAAATTATATGAATATTTGTTTTATTAGTTTGTAGTTTTGTACGATATGTATAATAACATATTTTTCTCATTGTAGGGGTTTTGCAAAATAACATTTTTAGGTATTTATTGAGGGCTATTACAAGTATACATATTTAAAACAATTAATTTTTTAGATGTAATTTCATTTTCTATTATTAGTAAGTGGGTTACTTAAAATTTTAAGTTTTTCATTTAATAATGTCTCAATACATTATAAAGTTCGTAAGACGTCAAATTGTAAAGGGTATACAATGATATTGACCGCACTTAGGGGCTGTTTCTTTTTTTTCCTGTTTCTAGTTAGGTCCTGTGTGGATATATGTGTACTGTTTCTAGTTAGGTCCTGTGTGGATATATGTTGTTTCTTTTTTATGCTTAATTGACCATCTTAATACGAGTTTTTTCCCGAACTAGTGTAGGTGGAAAAAATTTATAAAAATTCGAAAAATTTATGAAATTCGAAAAAATTTATAAAAATTTTAAAAAAATTCGAAAATTTATAAAAATTCAAAAAATTTATAAAAATTCAAAAAATTCGAAAATTTTATAAAAAATTATAAAAATTCGAAAAAACTTATTAAAATTTTTAAAAAATTCAAAAAATTTATAAAAATTTATAATTTTTTTAAAATTCAAAAAATTTGTAAAAATTTATAATTTTTAAAAAATTCAAAAAAATTATAAAAATTCAAAAAATTCGAAAATTTTATAAAAAATTATAAAAATTTTAAAAAAATTCAAAAAATTTATAAAAATTTATAATTTTTTTAAAAATTCAAAAAATTTGTAAAAATTTATAATTTTTTAAAAATTCAAAAAAAATTATAAAAATTCGAAAAAAAATTTAATAAATTCAAATTTTTTATAAGTTTTTTTGAATTTTTATAAATTTTTCGAATTTTTATAAAATTTTTGAATTTTTATAAATTTTTTATAAAATTTTCGAATTTTTTGATTTTTTATCAATTTTTCGAAATTTTATAAATTTTTTTGAATTTTTATAAATTTTTTGAATTTTTATAAATTTTTTATAAAATTTTCGAATTTTTTGATTTTTTATCAATTTTTCGAATTTTTATAAATTTTTTTGAATTTTTATAAATTTTTTGAATTTTTATAAATTTTTTGAATTTTTATAAATTTTTTCAATTTTTATAAATTTTTTTTATTTTTAAAATTTTTTGAATTTTTTTAAATTTTTTCGAATTTTCATAAATTTTTCGAATTTTTATAAATTTTTCGAATTTTTAAATTTTTTTTGAATTTTTATAAATTTTTTCGAAGTTTTCTAAATTTTTCGAATTTATTTTTTCCACCTACACTAGTTCGGGAAAAAAATCGTATTAAGACGTCCTGAATAGAAACAGTATCAAATTTTGCCCCCTTCCACATTAAGGATTCTCTTTTGCAATAAGTTAAAAAGAAACACCAAAGTTTCCTGTTTCCAGCCAGTTTTGTTACCAAACAGGACATTAAGTTGAAAGTAAACGGCCCCTTAGTTTAAGATGTAGCGCTCATGTAGAATCGTAAGAAGTATAATTGTAAAGGTTAAACAATGATAATGACCGCAAGTACTTTAAGATGCAATGTGAATAGATAGGTTTATTTGAAACCTATTGGTTGGTGAAAATGTTGGACTCAAATAATTAACAGCTAAACAACTGTTTTCTCTACGTAAAAAAGCAATTAAATAATACGGAGTATGTTTTTGTACAATGAGATGAGATCAATCTTTTATATAATAAAACAAAACTCTTAGTGGGGACTTTTACATTTCAAAAAAATCAAATCATACCTTATTAAGTAATAATCAAATTTTATTATTATTATTATTTTCTTAAATATTAAATAAGAAAAGCCTAAATACTTCTAAATTTATCCATATTCTACAAAAAAAAGAATGTGATTTGTAATCATTCAATAAAAACTTACAAAAATATATGTGTCAAAATATAAAAAATTAAAACTTGAAAACGGTGGAGCAAGTTTTTCAAAGATTTGGGCTGAAACTTAAAATTCAGTATCATTCCCACTAAATATTTGAAGTCCCAACATTCCCAAATTCCTCCTCCATCAATCAAACTCGATCTCTTATCATTCATTCACGCACAATCATTGACGCAAGAACATCTCCTCCAAATCTAATTAATATTAAAACCCACTACATTCGTAAATTACCCTAATTCAATACCTCAATCAAAGTACAATGGTTTTGAAGGTCCTGTTATAATAATTAAAACCCGAAATTAAAAATAATAATTTATTTAAATGATTAGGAAAAACCCCGCGCGTGCGCGGGCATTAGATCTAGTATACAGTTATACACTAAATTTTCTCTAAATACCATAAAATCAAATCCACGCCTTTTAATTCAAACTAGTCATGCTAACCCTGTGCGATGCACAAATTTTATTGTTTTACTATTTGTATTTTATCCTATCTATAATTAGCTTTGTGGCAAAAGTTTAATATTTAACAGTTAGGCCACTCACAACAGTTAACTCAGCTTTAAATTTTAAGGCATGCCACGTCAGTTTTTTTACACCTTAACTTAACTCAGCTTTAACCCACACAACAATAACTCAGCTTTAACACACCTTTACATATAAATTTTCAAATTCAACCCCTAACTTATAAATTACTTCATTTTTTAAAAACATAACATTCATTAAAAAAATAACATTACATACTTAATAAAATAAAATTACAACGAAAAAAAAACATAACATTACAATACGATACGAAATTTTATATAGAGTTGTAATTGTCGATAAGATCCGACTTCTCCTCCCACACTTGTAACACCTATTCCCTAACAATCTTCAGTGCGACATGAAGTTCTAGATCTGTTTCATAATTTCCGTTAATGAGTTTAATGTAATTTATATTTGCCGTTTAATGTATTTTTATTTGATGTTTATTGTATTCTAATTTCCTAATCTAGAGTTTAATGTAATTTATATAAAAACATTTAGTATATAAAACACAAATCTAAAACACAATGGGCAAAATTGAAAAAAAACAAAACTTTTCGTATACATAGGACAAGGGCTGAAAGTTTTTTTTTTTTTTTTTTTTTTTTTTTTTACAAAAAAGGCCCCTTAACGCAGCTTCTAACAAGGGGTAACGCAAGTTAACGTGCGTTAAAGCACGTTTTTTCCCCTTTAACGTCATTTTAACGCCACCGATGTATGTGGTCTTAGATAAGAAATGATGCAAAATGATCGTCAAGGATTTGCAACGTCCAGTAACAAACCGTGGTAACTGATTATTTCATAGTTAATTGTTTTTGTTACGCGAAAAGGTTGATGTATGTTGTTGAATCTGATGATGCAAATCTGGTCTAAGTGTAATCAAGTAATAATCATTCTTGATTGTTTTGCCTAATTTATATTAGCATCATAAAGTTCTATTCCACTCGAAATAATTATTCTTTCAATAATGAATGGAAGGGCTAGGTTTTTTAAATTTTGTGTTTGGTCTAGTATCCATTTGTGCTAGATATAATGCCCGCGCACGCGCGGGGTTTTTTCTAATCATTTAAATAAATTATTATTTTTAATTTCGGCTTTTAATTATTATAACAGGACCTTCAAAACCATTGTACTTTGATTGAGGTATTGAATTATGGTTATTTACGAATGTAGTGGGTTTTAATATTAATTAGATTTGGAGGAGATGTTCTTGCGTCAATGATTGTGCGTGAATGAATGATAAGAGATCGAGATTGATTGATGGAGGAGGAATTTGGGAATGTTGGGACTTCAAATATTTAGTGGGAATGATACTGAATTTTAAGTTTCAGCCCAAATCTTTGAAAAACTTGCTCCACCGTTTTCAAGTTTTAATTTTTTTTATATTTTGACACATATATTTTTGTAAGTTTTTATTGAATGATTACAAATCACATTTTTTTTTTGTAGAATATGGATAAATTTAGAAGTATTTAGGCTTTTCTTATTTAATATTTAAGAAAATAATAATAATAATAATTTGATTATTACTTAATAAGGTATGATTTGATTTTTTGAAATGTAAAAGTCCCCACTAAGGATTTTGCTTTATTATATAAAAGATTTGTGCTAGCGACATATTATAGTTCACATTCTCCTTTTACTATATCTATAATAAATTAACTTATCAAGTTTAACTCAAAGAGCTTTAGCGGTGAAACTAAAAAACTCTAACATAAAAAAGCTTTAGCGATGAAAGAACATGCTATATTGTTTATTGCTATTTAATGCAACATGTGACATCTTACATGCATCATATCATCACACCGAAGTAAAACATGGACACTTTCCTTTGATATTCAAGAAAGTTGAAGACATTTCATTTCATTGATTTGACTTGTATCAAGCAAGAATTTACTTTTTGACCCTCACATGAGAATAACAGGTCGATTCGGGACTCATGTATCTTTTGCGAACCTCACTGAAATAGTACTTGCATGTACTACTACATAAAAAGTCATATGGATCACCTCATATAGATCGATTATGTTAAAAACCGACCTATATATCATAAATAGATCGGTGATTTGGTTAGTAACTGATCTATATATTTGCAAAATTTAATAGATCGTTTTATATGAAACAACCGATCTATATGTGTGTATTATATAGACGATCTATGTATCATAAATGGACACATTTTATAAAATAAAACTAAATAGATAGGTACAAATGAATAAACGATCTATGTACTCAAAATTCTATCAAAACTTTTCCCAAAATTTTAGCGGGATACCTTTGCCGCTTAACAAAAATTTCACCCTTTTTCACACAACTCTAAACATTTCCCCAAAATCATTTACTCTCACCAAAAAAAAACCCTAGCCGCTTTCTCAAAATTTCACAGCCATTCTCAGATCCACTGTCAGGTATATCATCATTCATTTGCATATCCTTCATGAATTAATTACATTATTTCAATCAACACTCGAAAAGGCTCGTTCGAATTTGAGTGATTTTAATTGATGTTTATGTTTGTCAATTGTTGTGTTGTTGATGCCATGTTAGGGCTAAACTAGTTATGATTAGGATTTTTTTGTTCAGGTGTTGTTGATTTGTGTTGTTGATGGTAACTAGTTACTGATTAGGATTTTTTTTTTTGTTCAGGTGTTGTTGATTGTTGTGTTTGTCGATTGTTGTGTTGTTGATGCATGTTAGGGTTAACTAGTTACTGATTTGAATTTTGTTCTCAGCTAGTTAGTATTACAAAGAACATGCTTCGAGTGTTTTGATTAGGATTTTTTGTTAAGGTGTTGTTGAATTATGTTATTCTAGTAAAAAAGAAAAACAAAAGCTTAATTCCTATCTAATGGCTGTGAAAGCTGTAAAATAAGCTGATAACGGGAGGGACTAATAGAACTAAAGGGGCACTAGAGGAGACCTAAATAAGCTGTGGGAGACATTAAATAAGCACTGTGTAAGGGAAAATAAGCACTATGTAGGGGCAATGAACAATGCAGTCTGCTGAGGGTACCTAGGTGCAGGGCAAAACAAGCCTTTTTCAAGGCTTGTGAAAGCAGGTAAAGAAAATTCTAAAAATCCTAGGAAAAATACTAACAGCTAGGTAGGCAAGCCAAATTTTAAGACCCCAAATATTAGCTTATTGCAGCTTAATATGACAGAGTTAAAAATCTACAAAGAACCTGCAAAACCATGAAAATTGAAAAATAGGCTGCAAATAGGAAAGTGTACTGATATGGGGTATTCTACAAAGAAACTGGTTCATTTCACTTCCTCCTGTACTTTTATAATATATTATTATCTTATTGAAAATTTTATAATTTGTTCGTGACTCCCATGAGTAGAGATTGCGTGAAGAAGCGAAAGCACGAGCAAGTAATCAAGTGCTTGTGCCTTTAAAGGTGGTGGTGTGATTGAGTCTAAATTTGTGTCAAGTGCTAACACTATTTTCAAAAGGTCTAATACTTTGTCCTTAGGTTCAGACTCATTTACCTTTGTAGGATCTGAAGGTTTACTTTGTGTTTCACGGCCAGCATTAATTCTTGTTCCGACAAAGAACAAGAAACAATATGAGTGGGTTTCGCCTGATGAAATGGAAATCGTGACTGTAATAACCCGAAAATTTTCGAGTTATTAACTTTCTGTAAACCCGAAGCAATTGATTATGAACTTTAATCAAGTTATTTTTTATCACCTTGGCATTCGAAATATTACTATATATTTTTTTTCTTTACTGAGAAATAACTAGTAAGATTTCAAAACAAACCCTGTGACAAAACTCACGTTCCATTTTCACTGGAACCGCACGCGTACCGACACCGTGATAGTATGGCATAAGTTTAATAGATCAAAACGAAGAATGTACAAAACAGATCATAAAAATAAATACGAACTCGGAAATAAAAACAAATCATTTATGACGACTCTAAAACTCTCGAGCTAGAGATATTTAAACGAAGCCAGATCCGACACAGTCTAGCGAGACTCGGGTATTTAATTTACTCACTTTAGTTAAAACTACACTTATACTTATACACACTAAAATAAATATACTCTCCTCCACTCACACAAAAACCGAAACATTTCAACCCTTATCTTCTTTGACTGCCTTTCTCCTTCCCCCAAAAATGTCGAACCATCACCCTCACCAGCCTTCTAGCCTTTGACCTAGAAATGTTATCTTCTTCAGGAGTCACAGATCGACCTAGGATGAATACCCATAGAAAAAGAGATAACACAAGAAAGGGAGTGTCATTCCCCCCAAACCGAAAGTCCACTAGAACTACTCTCCAGAAATCGCTATTAAAGCCGCACCTCCAAGAGTCATCGAATCACCACTCATCAAAAACACATCAAGGCTTTGAGAAGTTCTCAAGAAAGGTTAGCAGTGGAGGTGTGTGATTCGATTTGGAGGATTTGGGGGTATTCGGTTTGGAGCAGTAGGTTTCTCGGATCAAGGTCACTCAAGAGTTCGCCTATCAACAAACCTGTAAGATTTAATTCGATTCACTTAGTCTTAGTTAATATTTTAGAACCAATGATGATAAGATAATATGGGTCGAATGAGTATATGAGATTAGTATTGAGGTTATCATTTTTGAATGGTTTGTTCGAACTAATTTCCCAGGAGCTATAATGGGTTTGAGAAAATAAAATTTAGTGTTATAATAATTAAGTTCGGGTCGAATGGAAGTTTGACTTAAAAATTCATTGGGTTAGTTTGATTTCGGAATTGTTAAAAGTTATTAAGGAATAGCAGTTAAAGAGTAAGTCGAAATCGTGTACATAAAACCCGAGCTAGTCTCTGCGTTATCAACCCCTAGACACCCAACGACTTGAGCTCGAGTGGTACTCGAGAGTCGTGTAACCAACGAGACCATAGCTTCAACCTTAATAACATTCGAACCTCGCCGAAGTCTCATTTGAGATAGCCTATTTCTTTAAAACTGCTAATGGTTGTTTTTGGTTCCAACTAAAATACCAGGTAGACCACAGCCTCAAAAACAAATCCGCATAATTAAAAGTGAGATTGGGTTTAGATTGTACACTGGGCCGAAGCCCAGCAAATAAATAAAAGAGGAAGTTTGTGTGAGCTTAGAACCAGGCCAAAGCCCGCCAAGGATTGGAAAAAGATTATATTAGGGCCGCAGCCCACATGGGAATAAATAAAATGTAGGGTACGTTGAGTTTATAAATTAAAAGGAGAAATGTCTATTTTTTTTTAAAAACATGTCAAAGCTTAATAAAACCCGAACTGACAACACGACGAATGTTAGCTATTAAAATTGTGGCAAAAGCGACTAACCGAAATACTAAAAATTGTTATACGTCAATAATATTTACACGACAAAATAAATAGTTACCACGTGCAACAATAACATGATTGGTTTGAAAATATATAAACTATTTTACGTTCATCAAATCTTAAATCAAAAATGCAAACTAAATAATGCCATACTATCTAGGTCACGCGTTGAAGTTACTACACACCATTTGATTCCATTGCATCACAGATTTCTACTACTACCAAGGTGAATTCATAGTCCCACTTTTACTATGTTTTCAAATCCCGTGGGGAGATACATGCTATAAATCTGAACACAAATATTTTTGTATGCTATCCTGATTGATATTGCTAAGTTAATATTGCCTAAGTTATCACCCTGCCAAAAAGTCCCTCATATCATGAACCATTAATCACTTGCGAGTGAACGCGAATTCAGTGAATAGATCTATTGGAAGTTGACGACCCATTTGAAGTTAGCCTGAAATGGTAACCAAATGCACTTTATTCGAATTATCAAGAGTTTGGCAAACTCCTACGACGAGGGCATTATCACCTACATCATTGCTATGATGTGGGCTATTTATATCATTTATTATTACACCCAATGTTAAGGTTTGCGTGTCATGAGGCTTAGGGCAATATATATTACACCACAATATCATTTATTGTTTTCACTACTATTTGACTTGTGTTCAAACTATTTCAAACTATTACAAACAAAAGACTGTGAATTCACTCAACCTTTGTGTTGACATTTTAAGCATGTTTATCTCAGGTAATTAAAGAAATCTCAAGCACGGAGTTGGCACGGGCATGGAGAAAAGACCCACCTTGTTCCAAATAACTATATCATTCTTTTCAAACTCATCATCACTTTTGTGAACTACTACCCCTTTTTGATAACAAATATGTAATCTCTGAATATTGAGTTTTCATTGAACGATATAAAATTTCCCTTTTTATCAAAAATCTATACTTATGACTGTGATCTAGTTGGTAATTCCCCGTTTAAGTCTTCCGCTGCTTCATTACGATTTTTGGGGTGTTACAGATTGACATCAGAGCCTAGGTTATAGAGAACCAAGTGATTTTCAAAACACTGGACTATAACCACGATTTCTAAAAAGGACCATTTTAAACCTTACCACCTTATGCCCTCCGTGCCAACACCTTGCTAACGCTTGCATTGAGATTTGCTTGGCAGATTATGCATAACGAACGAATTTTTTTTATCACTATAGAATTTAGCATTGAGATTTGCTTGGCAGATTATGCATAACGAATTAGTTTTATCACCTACGAATGTTATTATGGCTAATGCATATGTATATTATTAATGACTTACACTTATTATTATTGGGATATTACAGTACCATGTCTCCTTCATCTCACCCCATCATCATCGCTAAGAACCTCGATATCGAGGATGCCTACTCATCCACCAATGATCCAGCACCTCCCTCACCACACCCCGCTATACCTACATCACCCACACCATTTATTAGACCCGCCATACTTATCAGGCCCGGGAGGGATGTTCCACCCCATTACATTTTCCGATATTACCCCAATGGACCCAAGATGGTACACTCCAGGAGTCGCCTAGTACGCCCACTCATACCACTACCACCATCATGGACCCCTGGCATGTAAACCTATGAAGATTTGGATACCTCACTATGGATAGTGCCACGACCACTACTTCATACCACCACCGAAGATCCACCCAGAAGAGCACCACGTAGTTATTAGACTACACTATTATCATAAGTAGCTTTTATCCTAGCCACGGGATGTGTGGCCAAATTAGTGACGCTTGTAGTACCTCTTTGTTGTATAACAAATGTGAGACAAGTTATCATTTGGACATGTGGTTCGGCTATGCTATGTATTGATATCGGTCTATAAGAGCCGAGATTTTCCATCATATATGTGGTGATTGTATCTACTCTTGTTATGATATCATGGCAGTAGTGCTTTATTCCGACTTTATCATGTTTAAGCGAACCTTGTCATATTACCTAGAATTTGTGTACAATCTCATATCAACTAGATGTGCCAACAGTCGCCCATTGCACTCCATATTTTACAAACTATTATTATGCCATTTTACAAACTATTACCATGTAAAAGACAAATTTGATATCCTACCACTATCAACCAAAACAGTTCACTAACACCTCTTTATTATCTTACACTGTGAACAAACGAACTTTTCATCCTCTTAAGAAATTTCCAGACTTGCTATCAACTTACGAATTGTTTTGTTAGTTTCATATGAACCATTTTGTAAACACCCTACAGACCGTTTTGCTACTATCTGGTGAAATCATTTACTATTACTTTATAAAACATTTCGCTAAAACTTTATTGTTTATCACTATCCCATTAGTCATTTCGTTACTCTACTTTACCACCCAATAAACCACCACTTTGCTTCCATTTTTTTCGACTATTTGACTACCTTACTACCCTCTTATAAAATAATAAACGGTGTCACTATCGACATACAAGCTATTTTACGAATCATCCCACAGACTATTTGATATAAACACAATAAACAAAATTTGCTACCAACAAATGTTTATACTGACACCCTGCAGACTATGTTGCAAACACCCTACAAGTTTTATTATTGACTCATAAATTATTTTGCCCCTCTGAGCACCACATTAACCGCTGATAAAACAACAAACTATATCGCAATGCATCACAAACCAATTTTTCGTTACCCTAAAAAACGTTTTACTACACAAAAAAAATAAAAAAAAAAAAAAAAAAAAAAAATAAAAATTGCGGTCTTACTGCCAATAATAATAAAGGGTCATCCCTATTATTCTATAAACTATTTCACATATTATGAACTACCTTATTTTATGCAATAAATCGATTTGCTACTTTAATACTATTCCATAGACCAACAAACGGTTTCACCAACATTTTGTAAACTAAGGTACATTTATCCAAATTTTCCGTCACCATTTTATAAACTCTTCTACACACCGTTTTACAACCTATTCTATAATCACCCTATGAACTAAGTCTATGACATCCCTAGTATCCGGATTTTTAAGACTACCTTCTGTTCTATAAACAACTTGCTGTGATAATTCCCCACCTATTGTACTTTCTATTCCTTTCTGATTTCCATATTATCAACAAATTTGTTATCAATCATAACATCTTTCCTTAAATTGCCATTTTGTAAACGGCATGGGTTGAATCTATTTAAACACTGAGAATTATAACGAATAAACCGAACATCACATCATTGTTCCTAAATTATACATAGCCTAGCTACCTATGTCTAATTCAGGAGGGATCATGTTATGCTGGGAGCAGTTATTTATAAATCCTAAAACAAACTGATTCACCATCTACAAAAGCTGAAGATTAGCAACTTTCTCTACATTCACCAAGTTCTCGACCGGAACCCTCATTGTTAAAATTTTGTTATTAACAAACTCCTTTGTCTAACGGGTAGGTTACCCCACAGATTTTTGATATTCATGAAACCCTGGTCGTACCTTTGAAAGAAATTCGACTTGACGATAAGCTAAATTCTGTCGAAAAACCAATGGAGATTTTGGATAGAGATGTCAAACAATTAAAACAAAGTCGTATTCCTATTGTCAAAGTTAGAGGGAATTCTAAGAGAGGACCAGAGTACACCTGGGAACGCGAAGACCAAATTCGTGCTAAATACCCTCACCTATTCGATAAGACAACCCCGACCACTACCACATCTTAGGATTCGGGACGAATCCTGTCTAACGGGTAGGTACTGTAATAACCCGAAAATTTTGAGTTATTAACTTTCTGTAAACCCGAAGAAATTGATTATGAACTTTAATCAAGTTATTTTATTCACCTTGGCATTCGAAATATTACTATATATTTTTTTTCTTTACTGAGAAATAACTAGTAAGATTTCAAAACAAACCCTGTGACAAAACTCACGTTCCATTTTCACTGGAACCGCACGCGTACCGACACCGTGATAGTATGGCATAAGTTTAATAGATCAAAACGAAGAATGTACAAAACAGATCATAAAAATAAATACGAACTCGGAAATAAAAACAAATCATTTATGACGACTCTAAAACTCTCGAGCTAGAGATATTTAAACGAAGCCAGATCCGACACAGTCTAGCGAGACTCGGGTATTTAATTTACTCACTTTAGTTAAAACTACACTTATACTTATACACACTAAAATAAATATACTCTCCTCCACTCACACAAAAACCGAAACATTTCAACCCTTATCTTCTTTGACTGCCTTTCTCCTTCCCCCAAAAATGTCGAACCATCACCCTCACCAGCCTTCTAGCCTTTGACCTAGAAATGTTATCTTCTTCAGGAGTCACGGATCGACCTAGGATGAATACCCATAGAAAAAGAGATAACACAAGAAAGGGAGTGTTATTCCCCCCAAACCGAAAGTCCACTAGAACTACTCTCTAGAAATCGCTATTAAAGCCGCACCTCCAAGAGTCATCGAATCACCACTCATCAAAAACACATCAAGGCTTTGAGAAGTTCTCAAGAAAGGTTAGCAGTGGAGGTGTGTGATTCGATTTGGAGGATTTGGGGGTATTCGGTTTGGAGCAGTAGGTTTCTCGGATCAAGGTCACTCAAGAGTTCGCCTATCAACAAACCTGTAAGATTTAATTCGATTCACTTAGTCTTAGTTAATATTTTAGAACCAATGATGATAAGATAATATGGGTCGAATGAGTATATGAGATTAGTATTGAGGTTATCATTTTTGAATGGTTTGTTCGAACTAATTTCCCAGGAGCTATAATGGGTTTGAGAAAATAAAATTTAGTGTTATAATAATTAAGTTCGGGTCGAATGGAAGTTTGACTTAAAAATTCATTGGGTTAGTTTGATTTCGGAATTGTTAAAAGTTATTAAGGAATAGCAGTTAAAGAGTAAGTCGAAATCGTGTACATAAAACCCGAGCTAGTCTCTGCGTTATCAACCCCTAGACACCCAACGACTTGTGCTCGAGTGGTACTCGAGAGTCGTGTAACCAACGAGACCATAGCTTCAACCTTAATAACATTCGAACCTCGCCAAAGTCTCATTTGAGATAGCCTATTTCTTTAAAACTGCTAATGGTTGTTTTTGGTTCCAACTAAAATACTAGGTAGACCACAGCCTCAAAAACAAATCCGCATAATTAAAAGTGAGATTGGGTTTAGATTGTACACTGGGCCGAAGCCCAGCAAATAAATAAAAGAGGAAGTTTGTGTGAGCTTAGAACCAGGCCAAAGCCCGCCAAGGATTGGAAAAAGATTATATTAGGGCCGCAGCCCACATGGGAATAAATAAAATGTAGGGTACGTTGAGTTTATAAATTAAAAGGAGAAATGTCTATTTTTTTTAAAAACATGTCAAAGCTTAATAAAACCCGAACTGACAACACGACGAATGTTAGCTATTAAAATTGTGGCAAAAGCGACTAACCGAAATACTAAAAATTGTTATACGTCAATAATATTTACACGACAAAATAAATAGTTACCACGTGCAACAATAACATGATTGGTTTGAAAATATATAAACTATTTTACGTTCATCAAATCTTAAATCAAAAATGCAAACTAAATTATGCCATACTATCTAGGTCACGCGTTGAAGTTACTACACACCATTTGATTCCATTGCATCACAGATTTCTACTACTACCAAGGTGAGTTCATAGTCCCACTTTTACTATGTTTTCAAATCCCGTGGGGAGATACATGCTATAAATCTGAACACAAATATTTTTGTATGCTATCCTGATTGATATTGCTAAGTTAATATTGCCTAAGTTATCACCCTACCAAAAAGTCCCTCATATCATGAACCATTAATCACTTGCGAGTGAACGCGAATTCCGTGAATAGATCTATTGGAAGTTGACGACCCATTTGAAGTTAGCCTGAAATGGTAACCAAATGCACTTTATTCGAATTATCAAGAGTTTGGCAAACTCCTACGACGAGGGCATTATCACCTACATCATTGCTATGATGTGGGCTATTTATATCATTTATTATTACACCCGATGTTAAGGTTTGCGTTTCATGAGGCTTAGGGCAATATATATTACACCACAATATCATTTATTGTTTTCACTACTATTTGACTTGTGTTCAAACTATTTCAAACTATTACAAACAAAACACTGTGAATTCACTCAACCTTTGTGTTGACATTTTAAGCATGTTTATCTCAGGTAATTAAAGAAATCTCAAGCACGGAGTTGGCACGGGCATGGAGAAAAGACCCACCTTGTTCCAAATAACTATATCATTCTTTTCAAACTCATCATCACTTTTGTGAACTACTACCCCTTTTTGATAACAAATATGTAATCTCTGAATATTGAGTTTTCATTGAATGATATAAAATTTCCCTTTTTTATCAAAAATCTATACTTATGACTGTGATCTAGTTGGTAATACCCCATTTAAGTCTTCCGCTGCTTCATTACGATTTTCGGGGTGTTACAGTGACCTAGAGGTAACGTAATCATGAGCTTTGCATCCTTTTAGGTAACAAGTATTTTAGTCTTTTTGATGAGAAGTTATACCAAACGTATATCTGTAGGTACTGAAAGTTCTAAGAAGGCTGGTGGTCAGAGTGATTCAGCAATTACGTCTGTTCAACCGAAGAATATGTAAGCATTATTTCTTATTCGAATGGGCATGATCTATTTCCGTTTGTCCCTGGATTGATCATATTGTATATCTTTAGTTTGTAGACTGATTTGGTTATTTGAATTGCTGTTTGGCATAGGTGTCGGTAGTTTGACAGGCAAAAGTACTGATGTCGTTCCTGCTCACATGGGTTCAGAAAGGTTAGAATTTGCTTTTAGCTTTTAACACATATTGAGGAACTCGTCTATCTCTTTTCTCTAACTATGCATACGAGTATAATATGAAACTTATCTGTTTATCTCAGCTCCTTTTTAGTATCTGTAACAAATGCGATCTCTTGTTAAATTTAGTCCTTCTTTTCCTAATAGTTCATATTGTGTCTGGCAGGAATCTATCGACTGCAGCGCTTATGGAGAGAATTCCTAGCAGGTGGCCACGTCCTGAATGGCATGCTCCATGGAAGAACTACAGAGTAAGAATATTGTGCCTACCATACTGAGCTAATATATGTATATTTGCAGGTCATTAGTGGCCACTTGGGATGGGTGCGATCTATTGCATTTGTGGTAATTGCTGTGGGTTAGATCAGTTTCTTCCGCTGAAACTGAGTTAGTGTCAAAAGGTAAGTCAATAGGAGTATGGGTCAGGATTTGTTTTGTTTTACCTCTGAACCTGTTTTCATTTTATCAAATGTTTTGTTTTTTTCATATTACTCGTTCGACCCGTTCATAAAGTTATATAGCTCTTCATATTGTGTTTCTTATTGAGAGAAGACTTCTGTGATCAGGTTATGTTTACTGGTGATCAAGCATTGACAGCTTGCCATGTTGCTCGTAAAGTTATATAGCTCTTCATATTGTGTATTTTTTTAAGCCATTTGGTGTCTTATTGTAAGATGATTATTTTGTTGAATATATGTATTGGAATATTAGTGTATTGTGTGATTGAACAAAAATTTGGAAAAAATATGGGTTTCTATATATATATATATATTTTTTTAATTTGGAAAAAAGCTATATAGATCGGTTATTAGGTATACAACCGATCTATTTATTGTATTAGTAAGATCGGTTCACAACCGATCTATATGTCTTTCTCTCATAAAGATCACTCTTGTATAGAGCGGTTCAAAACCGATCTATATATGGCAATCTAACCGATCTATATAGCTTTTTTTGTAGTAGTGATGGTATCATCACTTTTAGAAGAGCGTTAACACCAGTGACGGAACTTGAACGTTATTGCTGGGAGAGCCAAAATCATGCATTCATGCTACTGTGAAACATAACTTTTGTTTACATAGCTATAGTTGTATACAAATAAAATAAAATAAAATAGAAATGCACTTAAATTAGAAGAAGAAAACTGATTGTCGTAAGATTGAAATATAAAGCTACTCTTGCTTTATAGTTTATGTATTTTTTTTTTGTTAACTGGATAAAACCATAAGACCATATGTACTGGGGCGCTATAGCCCCCAATTCTTGCCCTATAACACCCGAAACATGCCCCACATCAACAATCGAGGGGCGCTATAGCCCAAAAAAAATTTCGAGCGTGATAAGCTCAGCGCCCGCGCCCCTCTCTTCTAATTGGTTAATTCTTTGGTTGTGGATATGTGTGTCTCGAACAAAAGAAAGAAAAATAGAAAATGAAAACAAGCTTTGAGGTATTTGTTTTTGGTATTTGTTGGAATGGTGAAGAAGAAGCCATGGAAGAAGTAAAGGGAGAAGAAGGAGAAAGAAGTAAACGTGGAAGTTGTTGGTGGCTTTTGTTATCTCATCAAATAGAAGTTGTTGTATTTGTCTTATCTCTATTTCTTTTTTTTAACTTTAGCTTATTTTTTGTACACTTTTTGTCCTATCTCAAATGTAATATTTAGTTGTCGTTTTTTTTTTTTTTTTTTTTTTTTTTTTTTTTTTTTTTTTTTTTTTTTTTTTTTATGTAATGTTTTATGTTTTATTTTAATGAAATTGTTTTTTTTTTTTTTTTTTTTTAATATTATTTAGTTTTATTAATTAGTTTTAGTGATTAAAAAAACAAAAAATAAATAAATAAAAGGGTGATACATGACACAAAACGCCCCTACTATCACTACACCACTTTTTCTACTATGGGCGGAGCCATGTGTAAGCCAGGGGTAGCGGTCGCTACCCCTGAACTTTTACCCGGTAGTGGAATTTTAGCGATTTTTGGCCATTTTTTGACGATTTCGCTACCCCTGAAACAAATTTTCGCTACCTCTAAACAAATTTTCGTATTTCGCTACCCCTAAACTTGGCTCCTGACTCCGCCATTGTTTTCTACCAAGCCCCAACATGGCCCACACTGTCACATGATGCAAAATACCTCATCCTCTTTTACACACCACTACACATGGTCTAACAAGTATAAGTAAAACTAGTTCCTTAATATGCCAAATTGCCATATTAAATTTTCATGTAAATGACAATCTCAGGAGCTGGTGATTGTTCCCAAAATTTTAGAGTGACAGATTGAGAATTATGCAATATGGTGAGTAATGATCCTTATACTAAGCACACATGTTCCATTTCTACCCATGACTTTTGGGGGGCACAACCCCTCCCTAATCCCTACCCCTATAAGGCTATAATGTTCCGTCCTTGGTTAACACCTTCCTCAAATATTCATGAAAACTATTGATGTTTTATTTTGTTAATTTGACTACGTGGTCTTTGCCCAAATTGATCGAAGTGGTCGATTTATATACGATGTATGAAACCTTTCTACAAGATATGAAAAGACAATTTTAAATGGATGACTCTAAATACACCAATATCATTATACTAATCATTAACTTATTACACCAAAATGGTTATACTAATCATTAACTTATTTTTTTATTTTTATCTTTTAGTTAATTATTAGTTAATAATTGTTATTTTTATAAAAAAAAAATCTTTTTTTATTTATTTATTTTTGAGTAAACTGCAAAAATCATCCCTGTGGTTTGTATTATTTCGCAAGAATCATCCCTATCTCAAACGTTTAGCATTAAACATCCCCAAGTCCACAAACGTTTAGCAAAAATCATCCCTAAGCACTAACGAAGTTACTTTTCCCAGTTATCTCCCCCACGTGCAATAACACGTGAGGGTATTTTTGTCCTTCATGATTTATGTCCCCTTCTATTTCTTTTATTGGGATAAACCCAAAAACAAAAAACCACTTCACATTCTCAAAGTGATCGAAAAATCAAACATAAACCCTAAATCCTATGCACAATCCTTAATTAAATCTATAATCGTTAAGAAACATTAACAATGGTGGTTTCTGAGTGGCATATTCGTACGGAAGAACAAGAAATTGATGAAGAACAGGCATATAGTAAGTTATAACCCAATGCCCGATTTTGTGTTGTGTTTTTTGTGGATAATGAGGTGGTCTAACCCTAGTTTTGATATGTGTTTTGTTTTTTTACAGTTAATGATCCAAACATGTTCTCAATCAAGATTTACAATGGTGGATATTTCACTGACCCACCAAATAGAAAATACAAGTCAGGCAGTTTCAACTACTTTGATATGGTAGATGTTGATTTGTTTTCAGTTATTGATTTAAATGATATGATTGTTCAGTTAGGTTATGATAGAAAAGATATCATGTATTATCATTACAAAATACCCAACAATAATTTAGATTATGGTCTACAAGCATTAGGAAGTGATTTAGATGTTTTGGGCATGACAAAATATATAGGTAAGTGTAAAAGAATTGAGGTTTATGTTGAACATGGGTTTACATGTCTTGAAAAAGATCCCACCACAACACTGGTCAAAATCTCATTTTAGTGGTAAGCTTTGGTGATGTGTGGTTTTGCAACCTTACAACAGGTTTTACCTCTCGAAGGATCTCAAGAGGCTTACAACCCCACCAGGCAGTGTACCTGACCGATGTAGTATAGTGTAGTGGTAAGTACGGGGGATTGATCGTTCTCCACAGAGAATAGTGTTCATTAGGTATGAAAAACTACTCTAATAGGTCTAAGGGTGAGAGAAGATTCTTTTTTATGTTTTTATATTTTTTATGAAAGCAAGTAAAATCTCGGGTTTGAAAGAGTGGGCGGAATTAGTTGCTAGTCAACTAACCCAAATAACTACGAATGCAAATAAAATAAAATAACAGAAAATGAAAAAGTGGTGAAACTTATGTGGAGAGAAATGTGTTTACTTAGATTTCCTTACTCCCTAACTATCTTTTACCGGTTAATTAGTGTGCATTAATCGCGTGGATGACGGGTGTATTCCTTAATACCAATCGTGGGGTGGCGTACGTACTTCCCCAACTCTACAAGCTCCTACTTCACTCCTATGTCGAGCCGGCTAGGAAGCTCCTAACATGGGATCACTAGAATTCGCTTGTGCATTAAATACAACCATAAAAACCTTAGTACGCATTGGTTCATGTTTCTTAAGACGTTCAAGCAAGTTACCGAATAGAAAGTTAGCCAGTTTTCTTAAGCCTAACATAGATGAACAATCATCCAATACAACTAATAACACACTAATAACCAATAATCAATAGCTAGGTTTCATTAGATCTAAGCAAACACAAAGAAAACCTAGCCTAGCATGTTAAACAAAAGACAAGAACAAGATAGAATCAAACAACACATAGACATATTGAATGATTAATTGATAACTTATCTTCAATGTAACATGGAAGATCTCAAGGCAAAAAGCCTTGAAAAAGCTGCTAAAATCGTCTTAGGGTTCTTACACACAAAGTTCCTCAATAAGTTCCATACTAATGACAAAAAATTGCAAAACTATATATAGAGATTAAGGTCTGACGGCGTCACGTTGTAGATTCTGACGCCGTCACCTCGCCGCTTTTAGGGTTCCCGGATGGCCTTCCTGACGCCGTCCCTCTCTAGACCTCCAAAATCCGTTCTGGCTTATCAAGGCTTGACGCCGTCAGATAATGGCTTGACGCCGTCCCTCTTTAGATTAAGTCATGACGACCTTGATCAGATTAAAGGGTGACACCGTCAGATTTTCATGCAAAATTCTCTGGCTTATCATGAGTAATTTTCACATCCACCTTTTTCTTGCCAAGCCATGACGCCGTCTGGGGATAATCCTGACGCCGTCAAAGGTAATTTTCAGCCGATTTTGAGACTTTATCGTTTTCTTCACTTTTATGCTCCAAAAACGTCCAAAATGCTTCCTTTTCCAGATTTCTCCTCAAAAGTACCTAAAATGACAAAAGGAACGATTTAGGGCGATATTTGATCAAATAAATACGATTTAGGGCTTAAATGACCCCCTAAAAGCGGTACACTTTTCGCTTCATCAAATACCCTTACACTTGAGATTTGCTTGTCCTCAAGCAAATGTGCTTTTATTCTAATCAAAATACAAGTTAGGGGTCATTTAATGCTAATATAAAAGTAATTGCAACAAATAATCGTTCCACTTTAATCATAATAAGCACGGAGATTACAAACTAGCACCTCACAAGTAGTGTTTAGATACTCACATCTCTCAAGTGTCATCAAAATAAATCTCATAAATGAAAACGGATAATATCTCTCACTACCTGTCATAGCAAATAGATTACCATAGGCTTGGGAAAGGATCGAAAACCTCCTCCACTAGGCGTAAGCACCTAAGATAAACTATCAAAGAGGGCTTTTAAATGGGTTATAACGTTAGGTGTAGGGATATGATAAACACGGTTTTGTTCGATAAGGGATATTTTGCTGGTGGCGAGTTAAAGATCTTGATTAATTACATGTACTATACAATGTTGCTAAGCCAAGACTCGACTCGATTTAAGCTAATGAACGAAAATAACAAAAACATAAAATAAACATAAAATGAAACGGGATGGTAGTCCGTATGATTTTTCTACTTTTCTTTTTCTCATTTTTTTGTATTTTTCTTGATTTTTTTTTTTTTTTTTTTTTTTTTTTTTTTTTTTTTTTTTTTTCATACACTCTTGCCCTACCATCCAAAATAATACATCATAGGGGCGTTGCATTCCCCTTACACTTGAACTTTTACATAACTTTACAAATAACTATTCTAATGACTCGAATTAAGATAATTAAAACACTTGGAGTACTTTTAAAATATTTAGCACATATGGGGGTAATAAATGATGTTCTTCCACATTACTCCATTACACTAGTACTTTACACATGAGTCCCAATCGTCCCAAAACAATATGTACAAGGATATGACTCGACTTAGCAACCATGTAATCAATTAGATAATTAACTTGGGTTTAAACAAATGTTGTCACAATAATGCACTAAAGATGAGTGCATACAAGGTGGGCTAAGGCGATTAGGGTGTACATTTTAGTGGGGTGTAAACAAATTCTTCCTTTAAGTAAAATGCTTAAAGTTAGAAACGAAAAGATAGGCTCTGAGGGGTGTACTAGGGGTATCGTGTACTAAAAATGAGTACAACGCAAAGGGTGTGGGAGAATTACTTGACCAATGTAGCCAATGTAATTATAACAAAAACACAGGTGTAAAACAATGGGTTAATCCTAATGCCTCTTATCATGTAGTAAATCTAACTACACGAATGTAGTCTCACTTGTGGCCTCGGAATGGTCCTAACGCAAGTTCTAGAATCTAAGTGTTACCGGTACACACATCATAGCATAAATGCTTTTCCTACCAATTCTAGGGGCGAACCTCACATATTTGGGGTGGAAAACTTTTTTAGTGGTACGGTTTTTGTGCTAGTCATATAACTCCTATCCGTGAGACGCTTATTAGAACTAAAGTTTCACTCCTAAATGTTGTAAAAATTTTTAAATTTGGCACTAAAATTGCCCTAACAGGTATTTATCTCAGTTTTATTACACATCTACCATTAAACAAACAAAAATCAAGCGTAATAGCATTCTCTAATCGTACTTTTACCCCCCCTTACACTTAAGATGAACATTGTCCCCAATGTTCAAATAACAAGATGTAAAAGCATAAAGTAAAAGAATGAAATCAAATACTCCCCTGATTCGTTCGGTGGATAATGAAGTAACATGGTTAAATCTTCTTCCAAGAGAATGTAAAAGCTCCAAGACTAATGCATCACCAATAGCTTGATTCCACATACATCTCCTTGTCCAAAATAACCTGTTAAACCTGAGAAAACAAACACGAAAACCTGCATAACATCGGCGGGATAAACTCTATATATAAGGATATAATGCTCGTGGAATGATAATTTTTCAGATTCCTGGAGATTATAAGTTAGAGATTTAATAAAAACTTTTTATGAAAACAAAACTTTCAAAAATTTTCAGAAAATTAAACCTGACGCCGTCAGGTTGTAAAGCCTGACGCCGTCAGAAATGATCTGACAGAATTCTCATGTTACGTTTCCGGAAAATTTTTGGAAAAACCTACACCTTACTTCCTGGAATTCCTGCAAAACATCATTATGACTCGATACAAGCATTTGACTCAAACAAATACTAATATGTATGTTCATTTATTATTATTATGATTCATGTTTATTTGTGTTCTAATAAACCGATTTGGATTTCCCTTACACTTAACTTTTGCAAAATACCTTTATATGTAGTTAAGACGAAGTTAAAAACAAAATAAAGCATTTTCACAAATTAGTTTTTAACATGAATCAATAATAATAAAATTTAAACATACATACGGAAACAAATAAAATCAAACAAACAAATAAACACACAAAGCAAATAAAACTTGGGTTGCCTCCCAAGAAGCGCTTTTCTTTATTAACGAGTCTTGTAGCTAGACTCAAAGTCACGCTACCCTATGTAAGTAAGCTCGTCATCGAGGACGTCTTTAGGGTTAAGCTTGGATTGAAGTTTTCTGTTGGTCCGCTTAGTACGATATATCTTTTCAAACTTCTCTCCATCTGGGTCATACAATGTCATCTTAATATGCCATGACCCATCTCCATCTTTGGGTGGTTTGTCCCAATCCCACTTATGATCATCGTCCTCACAATTCCACTTATTCATCCCTAGGTTAATTGGCAAAACTCCTAGGAAATCAATCATCTTCCTAAAAACTAGAGGGTCTTCAAATGGATCCAATTCGATGTCCCTAGCCAAGAGTTGCTCTACCGTATGTGTTCGGTTAACAAAGTCCTCTTCTAGGTAAAATGGGCGTTGGGGTCCTATGAAGTCTCTATCGATCCAAGGTCCATATCTAGATGGCCTCCTATTTAATTCTAACCAATGGGGTGTTGGTTCATCACTAGCATCATAGGTATGTTTCTTCACATCATAGACTGACCAAGTATCTCCTTCTCCTACCGCTATCTTAGATTCCTTACAATCAATCATAGCACTAGCGGTCGCTAAAAATCCTCTACCTATCAACAAGGGGCATGTAGGGTCGCTAACCATATCAAGGACGTGGAAATCGGCTAAACTGGTTAGTTTTCCTATGTGTACTAACACGTCTTTGACTACTCCAACCGGGTAAGCAACACTCCCCCATCCGCTAAACCAATTATCACCTCGGTTTCTTCAAGTTTTCCTAGTTTTAAAGAGGTGTAGAGAGGTAACGGAAGTAGGTTAAGGCTTGATCCAAGATCGGCTAATGTGTCATAAGCCTCCGAATTACCGATCTTGCAAGGTAGAACAAATAAGCCCGGATCATCTAATTTCTTAGGTAGCTTGTTTTGAACGAAGGCGGTCCCTTTTTCGCCTAACTTGAGCTTCTTCTCATCCAACACATCAACAACCGGACTTTCAAGGTGGAGCTCCTTGAGTTCTTCATCAAGGTTTTGAGTGGGAGGTGTTTCAACTATGTTGTTGACCAATTTGGATGTCATAACTTCTTGGTCATTTGGAACGACTTGGGTTTGTTTGAAACACGTGCTCATGGAATTGACCGAATAATATTGTGGACAAGAACTAGGAGACGAAACCGACGAGATGGCGTTGACGTTTAGTTTCGGGTTCTTGACCGTGTTGCTAGGGAGTGCTCCCATTTCTCGGTCATTGAGGGCTTTCAACAAAGTGTCAATCTTATTGGTCATCTCGCTTTGTTTTTGTTTGAAATCGGCTTCAAACTTGGCTAAACGAGCTTCTTGAGATGCCATAAATTGGGACATCAATCCTTCAAAGTTATTGGTACTACCATTGCCGGAAGGATTGTTGTTGAAAGTACGGTTCGAGTTGGAACCGCTTGATTGGAAACGATTAGGTGGGTTGGAAGAATTGGTTTGTTGTGCGTTTTGGTTTTGTTTCCACCTAAGGTTCGGGTGATTTTTCCATGAGGGGTTGTATGTATCACCTTAGGGGTTTGGCTCGGGTTTGAAAGTGTACCACTTGTCTCCCGCTCCGTCGGTACGCGAGGATGCGTAGTCCGCAAAAGCTTGTTCGGGGAGTTCCATGCAATCACGAGTGTCGTGGGGACCACTACATAATTCACATGAAGAAGTGATTTTGTTCACTTGGCTTGAAGGTTTAGGAGTCTCGTAGGATTTCATGAGAAACTTGACTTGGTCTTCAAGTTCTATGATCCTACGGTCGGAAGTGCTTGAATTGTTCGAAGGCAAAGATATTGCCTTGACCGTTTTATTCAAATCACGGGGATCATTCCAACTTTCGTTGTCATAAAGAGCAAGATCTTCTAGGAGAGCCCATGATTGTTCCGCACTTAGATCACGTAGCTTACCACCGGCCGCTTGGTCAATGGGTTGCCTCGTGGAGAGATTGATATGGTCATAGAAGATTTGGACTTGGAGCCAAAGTTCTAAGCCATGGTGAGGGACTTTTTGGAGTAAGTCCTTGAATCGAGTCCATGCCTCGTAGAGGGTTTCGCCTTGACGTTGTTGGAACATCAAGATATCATTCCTTAGCTTGGTAGTTCTTCCCGGTGGGAAAAACTGAGCAAGAAAACGAGTGGTGAGATCATCCCAAGAGGTGATGGATCCTGCGGGTTGACGCTCTAGCCATTGACTAGCTTGGTCCCGCAGAGAGAATTGAAAGAGACGCAGTCGGGTCGTCTCTCGAGTGGCAACATCAAGGTCTATAGAATCAACGATTTTGAGAAAGTCCTTGAGATGTTGATTAGGATCTTCAGAACAAAGTCCATGGAATGCGCATCCGCTTTGCACCAACCGGATGGCGTCGGATCGCAAGGGAGTGACATTGGCTCCTTGAGTGAGCTCAATGGTGTTTCGATAGCCATGGTGGCTAGGACGGGAGTACTCTCCTAAAGTACGGGCTCTAGGAGGTTGTGGTGGTTGTTGTGGTGGGTTGTTGGGATCAAGGATATTACCATCTTCCATGATGTCGAATGGTAATGGTTACGAACAAAGAAACGAAGAAAATAGATAAACTAAAGAAAACCTAGAAAAAGAAAATAAAAATCTCACTAGAAAGGAATCTAGTGAGTAGACCTATAAAATAAAAAATTCAACCTAAACAATAACTATTCCCCGGCAGCGGCGCCAAAAACTTGATGCGTGGTTTTGCAACCTTACAACAGGTTTTACCTCTCGAGGGATCTCAAGAGGCTTACAACCCCACCAGGCAGTGTACCTGACCGATGTAGTATAGTGTAGTGGTAAGTACGGGGGATTGATCGTTCTCCACAGGGAATAGTGTTCGTTAGGTATGAAAAACTACTCTAATAGGTTTAAGGGTGAGAGAAGATTCTTTTTTATGTTTTTATATTTTTTATGAAAGCAAGTAAAATCTCGGGTTTGAAAGAGTGGGCGGAATTAGTTGCTAGTCAACTAACCCAAATAACTACGAATGCAAATAAAATAAAATAACAGAAAATGAAAAAGTGGTGAAACTTATGTGGAGAGAAATGTGTTTACTTAGATTTCCTTACTCCTTAACTATCTTTTACCGGTTAATTAGTGTGCATTAATCGCGTGGATGACGGGTGTATTCCTTAATACCAATCATGGGGTGGCGTACGTACTTCCCCAACTCTACAAGCTCCTACTTCACTCCTATGTCGAGCCGGCTAGGAAGCTCCTAACATGGGATCACTAGAATTCGCTTGTGCATTAAATACAACCATAAAAACCTTAGTACGCATTGGTTCATGTTTCTTAAGACGTTCAAGCAAGTTACCGAATAGGAAGTTAGCCAGTTTTCTTAAGCCTAACATAGATGAACAATCATCCAATACAACTAATAACACACTAATAACCAATAATCAATAGCTAGGTTTCATTAGATCTAAGCAAACACAAAGAAAACCTAGCCTAGCATGTTAAACAAAAGACAAGAACAAGATAGAATCAAACAACACATAGACATATTGAATGATTAATTGATAACTTATCTTCAATGTAACATGGAAGATCTCAAGGCAAAAAGCCTTGAAAAAGCTGCTAAAATCGTCTTAGGGTTCTTACACACAAAGTTCCTCAATAAGTTCCACACTAATGACAAAAAAATTGCAAAACTATATATAGAGATTAAGGTCTGACGGCGTCACGTTGTAGATTCTGACGCCGTCACCTCGCCGCTTTTAGGGTTCCCGGATGGCCTTCCTGACGCCGTCCCTCTCTAGACCTCCAAAATCCGTTCTGGCTTATCAAGGCTTGACGCCGTCAGATAATGGCTTGACGCCGTCCCTCTTTAGATTAAGTCATGAAGACCTTGATCAGATTAAAGGGTGACGCCGTCAGATTTTCATGCAAAATTCTCTGGCTTATCATGAGTAATTTTCACATCCACCTTTTTCTTGCCAAGCCATGACGCCGTCTGGGGATAATCCTGACGCCGTCAAAGGTAATTTTCAGCCGATTTTGAGACTTTATCGTTTTCTTCACTTTTATGCTCCAAAAACGTCCAAAATGCTTCCTTTTCCAGATTTCTCCTCAAAAGTACCTAAAATGACAAAAGGAACGATTTAGGGCGATATTTGATCAAATAAATACGATTTAGGGCTTAAAGGACCCCCTAAAAGCAGTACACTTTTTGCTTCATCATTTAGTAACATAGTTTAGTCCTGTTTAGATAGCATAATTTGTTCCTATTTCCACAATTAATATACTATGTCTTTTCTAAAATTTGCAGGCAGGTCTCACTGTGATGTATTGCTTAACAATATGTGTGAGATATTCAACAGACAACTGCTAAATGGAAGGGATGTGCCAATTATCACATGCTTGGAGTTTGTAATGGAGTATTTAATGAGAAGAATTGTGAATGTCCAAAAAGTTATTGAGAAATCCAATGGACCTCTTACACCAGCTGCAACTGCTTTGTTCAAGCAAATAGAAATTAAAGCCAAAGCATATAGGGTAAAGTATTTTCTTATTTTCTTATCTTCTTTATAACTTGTTTTATTAGTGAATATTGTGTTAAAGGGGCCTCTTATGTTAATGAAATTTGAAGGTAACATGGAATGGTGGACACAAGTATTGTGTTAAGGGACCATGGGATGATCAAGTTGTTGTTGATGTACAAGAGAGGACCTGTAGTTGCAGAAAGTGGGAACTTACTGTTGGATAATGCTCGTGTCATAATCACTAATTATATGGCTAGACATATGTGAGCCTATGGGGTTACACACTTATACACAGAGACACCATTTTATAGATTGTATTTATCGTATTTACAATATATAAACGACTTCGTAACTCAAGATCGGTAACGGGCCATTAAATACTAAGTTAGACTTAGTGTTTTTGGACCGGGCCAACAACAGGCAAGCCCATTGTGGGCCCCTAATGTGGCCGGCCATATGGAGGGATCAAAGGGAATTATGGAGCTAGTTAAGGGGCCTAAATGTAAGATAATTATGATAAGATTAAGGGATTTGATCAAATCATAATCAATTAATGATCATTAAGGCTAATTAAAACTCTCTCCCTCCTCCTCTCCCTCTCTTGGTCACGGCACAATAACAACCCTCTTAGGGTTTTGTGTTTTTTATCTTCTCTTGATATTATCTATTGTAGGTTGTACCAAGAATCATTGTTACGGGGTTTAGACTAGCATCGGGTGGTGATCAAGGATGTGTAGTGTGGACATATCATAGAGGTGATCTATTTTGATCACTTGGGTTTCATATAGTGTTCGACATAAGGGTTTTGTTGGTGACTCCCGGATCACGCTACAAAGGTATAAATTATGTGTTTATTTATTTGATTGATCATATGGCACTATGGATCCGTTGTGGTGATGTTTATCCGCTGCGTTTTATATTAATTAATTTTTAATTCATGTTTACATCACCTTTAGTGGTATCACGAGCCATCATATGTTGTCATATGATCATCTTGTATGCGTAAAAATGGCTAAAAACGTTGTTTTTTAATGGATTTAAAAGTGTGATTTTAAAACAGCCCCTAGGGCTTGAATATTCTGAATATTTCGACTTGATTAAGGTCTTAAGATCTGGACTTTTTGATCCTATAGCCATTTATTATGCATACGTTGTTTATTTACTTGATCGGTACCCGTAAAATGGCCTAAAAACGCGTTTTTTGGAAGATTTTTAACCCGATTTCAAATCATCCCATGAGGCTTATTTTTCTGTGGTAAAATGGTGTTAAGAAGGTCCTAACATCAGTGGGGTTTGAGTCTTTGGCCATTTGTCACGCGTACCATTCGGGGTTTTAATTCTTGTTAATTATTTCTTCGATTCGTTGGCTAACAATTTATTTCTTGCTATTTATTTTGTTATCCATGGCAAATACATGCATGTTTGTCCATGGAGTTAGCCAACACCATGTAATAATCTTTATTTGAATGTATTATTATGTGTTCATATGCAAAGCCGATGAAAACCTAGACCACTTGTGCGTTGTGATTGTGATTGTTGGTTGGTTTTTTCTTGTTTTGGGGTTTGCCATTGTTTCGGCACTTTTGTAATGTATTTCAATTTTGGTTTTGCCAATGTTTGGGCATTTTACAGTAGATACAAAGTAGATTAGTTGTATTTTACTTTATATGTATTGTAAACAAGAGCTTGGAAGCAAAAGGCGAAAGATTGAAGAGTTGTAGACTGAAAGTTGCTGCTGGACATCTGTTGGGAAAACGTGCTTACCTGCTGATTGGTAAAGTATTTTTTTCTAAAATTTTTGGTGCAGATCCACAAGACATAGGGCTACAACTTTGTCAACTGGGCCGAATCATGAGGAGGTGATCTTCCTGGGCTTTTGGGCCTTGCAAAACAGGAAAACTGGGCTGACAGAAACTGAAGTTCAAGTGCATAATGGTCCTTTTACTTGCTCATGATTGTCTTGGAGCAAGTGGGAGCCCTCCATGTGGTTGTAATATATGTCCCTAGTTGACTCTTGGTTCTTGTGATGGCTCACAAGACCAAGCATAGGATTTTCATCGGTTGAGGCTTTGCATATTGTGGTTGTATGTTTGTTTGGTTGTTTTTTGTATGGTTGTGACTACATGAAAAACGAAAATTGTTTTCATAAAACTTAAAACAAAACATAAACCATTTTGAACTAAGTCTTATGATTTAGTTTAACTAAGTTTAAATATGATTTGAAACTTAAAATCATTGTTTTCTATATAAACAACACTTAAACCGGTTGAGATTGTTTGTTTATTTATTTATTTGTATTGTCCAAACTAAATAATAATCCACATAGGATATATATTAGTCTTGAAATGGACAACTTGACACACATAAATTAAAACAATGATTAGACTTAAGTTAAGAAAAGTTTTTAACTTGTGCTACGAAGAATGAATGCATGCTTCTTTCGTACACGCTTTTGATCCACATCAAAATATTTTACCCGTCAAAATTTAAGTCGTGCCGTCCAATTTTGAGGACACTTGCAATTACTTTTTGCCTATGCGTGGGACCTAGGTTGAATTGTAACCCAAGGTGACTATTCTCTATGCGTGAGACCTAGATATATTATCACACGTTTTCAAATTGGATGACTTAATCGAGTTAAGCGGTTAGACCTTGACCCGAGGCAAAGATGGGACTAAACATGCCTACATGACACTAGTTGTTTGACACTAGATGCCATGAGTCCCATAAGGATCTAAGAGTTGTACATGTAATACAATTGGTGATCGTCGCCTACCAATTGAATCTACTATTGCTAGCAGATCAACTGATGTGATAGTAGAAGCACAATGTGGATCTTAGCCTTTTCGTAAATTAATTGTTTTATATTATAAACATGGGGTAGTTAATTTATAAAAGGATAATTATCGAAAATACTAAAAAAGGAACTTTGTAAAATCAATTAATGAATTAATGCAACACAACCGTAAACGAAAGTTTGTTCTTTTCTTGTTAAAAGTATGAACTGAGTCGCTCTTTCCTTGTAAGAAATAGACTTGTTCCTATCCTTTTTCTTTATGAGGAAAAGCCATAATAGGAATATTTGATTTTTTTTTCTAAATTCTAATCAAACTCAAAGAACACCTACTCTAGAAATCGTGATGTCTTGTAAAAGTCAAAACGGTTAAGTATGGTTACACATCTTATTCTTTCAAAGTTGTTTTATAACCCTAGTTTCGGTTTTGAAACATTGATGAAACATAAGATATTTGGATAACTAGAGAACACGTTTTCTATAGCTACCAAACTAAAATGAGTTTAATTAGAAGACAGAAAATATCAATAAACCGCAAAGTGGTAAAGGCAATTACTAGCATGATTACCTAGCAGTTTGTCTTAACCCAATAAGCCTACTAAGGTCCTACATACCATTGTGGTAAAGTAGACCAATTATGGAGGAAATGCATGCCTATTTTCAAGTTAAAATAGCAATGATGGCTAGCCCATCATCTATATGTTAGAACTTGATGCACTTTCTTGAATTCCTAAGTACATGTTTACTAGTCAAAGTGACTCACATTAGCAATAATGTGTAGATATTCAAAGAAAGATAGAAAGTATCCAATCACCACTCACTCTCCACTGGTGACGAAACACATAAAATGTTGTCTAATCCAGTGGGAGCTACGTGATTATATTACTGGTGACGAAACACATGTAATGTTGTCTAATCCAGTGGAAGCTGTAAGCTTTAATACCTTGCAAGTTGCCCATCTTATTTCCAGATTATCTTGAAATAATACATTACTTTCCACATATTAAGCATCATAGTTTATATAAGAACCATTGCATAAAATTTTATAAGATAACTTTTCGCGTTCCTGATGTTGCTTCCTGAAATGTTATCTATAAACTTGTTGTGCATGATTCATTATTAAAACGATAAAGTTCTACATATCTATATTTTGATTTTGACTAAAATCATATGTTATCTTAGACATTGTCATATTGCTCATACAAACACAAGAGCGTATTGGTGCTTGTATACTCTCGTGATGTTGTGCCATGCACAAGTGGGAGAAATCTCAATTGTGTGCAAGGTACAACATATAACAATATGACTAATAATTTTTCTTGACTGAAAGGTAAGAAACTAAGATTCTACTAGGACTTCTACACATAAAATGTAGGTTGCCCTAATTAGAACAAATATCAAGATAACATGAAAAGCTACTTCAATATATTCACTGAATCGTTTAGTAAGTATGATTATGTTTTCTTGTAAAGCCATAATCATGAAGTATGAAATTAACTTGAATTTACTATTGAGGCCAAGTGTCGGCGCTCGTAATTACTTTAGTTGAATATGTTTAGGTCTCTTGTAAAGACACAAACATAATTTCCGTTAATTGTTGAAAGACTTATAACGTAAAGTAAGACGTTGATTTGTTATGTCTTCGTGTTAAGACATGTACACTTACGACGTATAATATTGAATGTTTATGTTTTCTAGTCAAAACATACACATGATGTAAAGTATGCAGTAGGCTAAAATTACTATTAATACCATCTGGTTTGACTTGGTTGGTAGATATGTAAGCCCAAAAGTATAAGTTCATCTAATGAGTTGTGTAATAGTCTCACAACATCAGTCCTCATGGAATACCACAACTTTATGGTATGTCCATCATGGAAAATCAAACACTATTGATATTGTTTGATCTTTGATAACTTAAACTATTTTACCTCCAAAGCTATCAAGGTTAGAAATTGGATGTGCCATGTGTACACTCAATATGATTCCAACCCAGAAGGAATTTAAGACACCATTGTATTATGGCATGGGATGAATCTCATTATGTCTTAATTGAAGTTCTGAATTTGTTAACTACTTAAGAGTAAGTAATTAACAAACTAGAGTCACGAACTAACGGTGTATTTTGGATGTCCCACTTGAAAACAATTTATTGTTACTCAAGATGCTTAGTATCTAGAGATTAGTCTCTACATACAAAAGCAAGTGGGAGTACCTTTAGACCTTGAAGTTGTTCAAGAACTAAATACACAACCTTCTGAGTACACTTGCTAATGTCATACTAAGGTTGAACATGGATATGTTAAACCATAGATTGATATCTCTCATTCATAAATCCACAAGGATACCTCTTGCACCTGAATGATATAGTTTTTATATCAATGCTGAGGGACATAAGTTAGAGGATCATGGTGAACCTGCTAACTACTGAAATGCATTATCAGATATTGTATCTGATGAGTAGCTCAAAACTATGAATGTTAAGATGCAGTCCTTGAAAGACAATCACTCGTGGAGTTTGATTGATCTCTTACTAATCAGTTAGACTGTGAGGTTAAGAATGAGTTTCTTGATGAGAAGACTCAAAAGGACAAACTTGTACACACATTTAATGCACATGTAGTAAATGGAGTTTACTCGTACTCAATAAATTGACTATGATTAAATCTTCCTAGCTACAAACATTAAATGTATAAAGACGATTAATTGTCATACCTGATTTCATGTATATGAAATATGACAATAGGATATCAAAACACTTTTCTTGTTGATTACCTTTGCGAGGACGATGAGTAATCAAAAGGGTTTATGAATCCATGTAATCTTTATTAAGTATACAAGATAAAAGAATCCATGTGTGGATTAGATCATGCATCTAGGAGCAGAGATCTTGTGTTAATCATAAAATCATTAACTTGATTTTGATTAATAAGATTACTCCTAAGTACACTGAGAGCAAGTTGGAGCATTTTATTTATTTTCTTAAATCTCATATGTCATTGACATATTAGAAACAATATTCCACCTAAGCTAGACTTTAATCCTTAGCTTGGAATGAAGTTTCTCTTGAGGGATTTATAAAATAAAACATATAACCTTGTTATATATATGTTTATTAGAATAAACATAAGCGGTTATTAAGTCTAAACACAATATGACACGTTATTGAGGGGAGTCTCAATGATCAATCTTACTTGATGAGATTGAACACATGATTGGAAATCTTAAGTTTGACTGAAGGATTCATCATGTAAGTCATATTAAGTATTGGACTATATATTTATCATTTGCATGAATGCAAGATGAGTTGATAACAACCAATATCTAAGTGAAAGTCGTTAGATAATTGTTATACGACCATTATATTGGACCTACATAGGACCAAAGATATGTTCAAACGTTTACGGATAATTGAGGAGCTCTGTTTTGTTTGCATACGCTGATGCTTATTTAACTGAGATAATACTCAACCCTAGTCATGGTAGGATGTCATCATGAATGATGACATTGCTGACTAGATGTGCTCGACTGAGAGCATTAATGCGTTATACATTAAAAGAATAAGAATACTTTATAGTTTGAGAAACTATTCAGATGACTATCTAAAGTAGGTGTTTTGCTGGCTTCAAACACCCTATGGAATATATTGTTGCGATACTCGTCTTGTACTTGAATGTGCACATACAAAGGACAATCATCATTCAAACCTTTCATGAGTTTTGAAACAAGTATTCTCAAAGTTTACTCAGATGACTACTTGTTGTCTTGTACAACATTATTCGATCATGGTGGGAACATCGGATCCCGACCTATGAGTAGTCTTATGCATATCTGTTTTTAGTATTTGGATAATGGAACTGTAAGCAGTCGTATTATACAATGAATTGATATACCGGGTATGATCGTCTTCATTTATACTACTGTGTTCTATATTTGCATGTTTAATCCATGAATAATTTATTTATTCTAAAATTATCCATTGTCGGTTGACGATACGGGAGTATCATCAAATTAAGACAAATGTGAGCGTGTTGGTGATTTATTTTCCACACTCACATGTTGTTCATTGGGATGAACATTGGATTGACCCAACCTACGAGTATTCACTACATGGATCGTCGTCAATAGTGAATCTCGCAAGAGGTTATGTCTCTTATCCTCAGACTTGAGATGCAAGTAGGTCTTGCACGTGTGGAATTTCATTCCTTGATATGGTTAAACGCTATCCTGAATAAGGTAGTTATAAAAGCCATTATCAGGAGTGATATGAAGCATGTGAATGACACGTGTAGTCAAAATGGGATTTGTTCCTCCACTTGTTTTGGAGTTAGATACTATTGGGCCCCTCGATGAATTGAACAGATGTTTGTATGGCCGTACCCAAATGAGATTAAGATGAATCTTAATTCACTTGGTAATCTTGTTCAATATCCGTATCGAGAAACATAATAGTTGAACTTTTAGAATGACTTTTGATCCATGTCTAATGTTCAACATGGTATCTGAAACAAAAGGATAGATGACATATAAACCATCTGAAATGAGACGTTTAAGAAACTAACCTCACATATTTCTAGGGGCTTTGGCGTGTTGCTAGACGCTAACCATTGCTTGTATAATTACTTGATTATTATGACGTCGCAAGTGGGAGCTGTTGGAGAATGCTCGTGTCATAATCACTAATTATATGGCTAGACATATGTGAGCCTATGGGGTCACACACTTATACACAGAGACACAATTTTATAGATTGTATTTATCGTATTTACAATATATAAACGACTACGTAACTCAAGATCGGTAACGGGCCATTAAATACTAAGTTAGACTTAGTGTTTTTGGACCGGGCCAACAACGAGCAAGCCCATTGTGGGCCCCTAATGTGGCCGGCCATATGGAGGGATCAAAGGGAATTATGGAGTTAGTTAAGGGGCCTAAATGTAAGATAATTATGATAAGATTAAGGGATTTGATCAAATCATAATCAATTAATGATCATTAAGGCTAATTAAAACTCTCTCCCTCCTCCTCTCCCTCTCTTGGTCACGGCACAATAACAACCCTCTTAGGGTTTTGTGTTTTTTATCTTCTCTTGATATTATCTATTGTAGGTTGTACCAAGAATCATTGTTACGGGGTTTAGACTAGCATCGGGTGGTGATCAAGGATGTGTAGTGTGGACATATCATAGAGGTGATCTATTTTGATCACTTGGGTTTCATATAGTGTTCGACATAAGGGTTTTGTTGGTGACTCCCGGATCACGCTACAAAGGTATAAATTATGTGTTTATTTATTTGATTGATCATATGGCACTATGGATCCGTTGTGGTGATGTTTATCCGCTGCGTTTTATATTAATTAATTGTTAATTCATGTTTACATCACCTTTACTTACAGGGATGGTTTGCAAGCATGCCTTAGCAACTATATGGGAGATGGCTGCAAATAACATGGAAGTTGGGACACCTGAAAGCTGGGTGCATCCTGCTTATTGGTTGGTCACTTGGCAAAAGGTTTACAGCTACAAAATAAATCCTGTCATTGGTAAAAATTTATGGAGAAAACATCCATCACCAAACATTATCACTCCACCAAAGCACCACCCACAGATTGGGAGGCCACCCAAGGCAAGGAAAAAGTCAGCTGATGAGCTGTCAAGCAAAAGTATGGTGGATGGTTCCAAACTGTCTAGAAAAGGAAAGACTGTTACCTGTTGCAAGTGTAAGCAGACTGGACATAACAAAAGGACTTGTACAGGAAGACCACCAGCTTCATCAAGTAGAGGACAAGGTACTGCAAGTGGAGGGGAAAAGAGAACAAAAAGAACTGCATCAAGAGCAAGTCAAGAATCTGCAAGTGGAGGGGAAAAGAGAACAAAAAGAACTGCATCAAGAGCAACTCAGTAATGGCAACTATGATTAGTTTTAAGTTGTTATTTTGAACACTTTTTATTTGCAAAAACTTGTGGTATTTGGTATTTGCAAAAACTTGTGGTTATTTTGTACTAGGTGGTAACTCAGTAATGGCAACTATTGTTAGTTTAAGTGGTTATTTTGTTACTGTCAAACAATGTTGTAATGATCTTGTTATTTGGTAATTGCAGTATGGGTATTTGGTATTTGCAGGCTTGGTACTTGGTTGTTCACTTATGGTATTTGCAGACATGGGTATTTGTTATTTGGTAATTGCAGTTTAAGTGGCTCATAGCTCTTTCACTTTGGTTCAGTTTTGGTTGTTCACTTATGGTATTTGCAGACATTCACTAATGGTATTTTACTACTTTGCATAACAAAAGATACAGAGAACAATACATATGCATAACAAACTTTCCATTTTTTCATTCATAAGATATTACAACCCATAAAGACAACATACTGACAACATACAAAACAAAAAAAAACCCAACTGAAACTAGTTGACTTTTCCATTCATGACCAATATTAGTCAACCCATAATGACAACATACAAAACAAAAAAAACCCAACTGAAACACAATAACATCATCATCCTTCTAGCTTTACGGGCATTCAACCTAGATGTTTCTTCAACATTGTTGATCCTGTTCAATAACCCAGGTATGATAGCCACAGATCTTCGACACATTGGAGGATCCATCCAATCATCAAAGCCACAGTTAGGGCACATAAAGAAACGTCGCCCTGGATTAATTGGTGTCCATGATGTGGTAATTGTTGTTGGTGCCCCACAGCGATGACAAAGCAGGTTTGGGGAAAATGGTGTGCGGGGTTAAGAGGGATTATATAGGTGGGGAAATGGGCGGGAAAGGGGTGTATTTGCACGTGGGGGAGAAACAGGAATTGACAAAAATACCCTCACGTGTTATTGCACGTGGGGGAGATAACGGGGAAAAGTAACTTCGTTAGTGCTCAGGGATGATTTTTGCTAAACGTTTGTGGACTTGGGGATGTTTAATGCTAAACGTTTGAGATAGGGATGATTCTTGCGAAATAACACAAACCACAGGGATGATTTTTGCAGTTTACTCTTTATTTTTATAGTTATTTCTTACTTTTATCATATAGTTAGTTTTTAATTTTGTCATACACATATACATACTTATATATAAGTGAACAAATAATACAATTTTTATTGAAAATAAATAATTATAAATACAATATAAAGAAAGTTGCATAATTACTTTGATAGGTTAATATTTTTCGGAATACGATATTAATATTCGCAAAACACATTTTGACGACTAACATATGTGTCCTCGCATTCAGATGCATTTTCACTTTTATATGTAATACAAATTTGATGAGTTAAAGGTAATAGACAACCTTCGCGTAGTGTCGCTTTAATATAATGGTTACCATTCACATGAGCAATTACAATTGTCTCATGTGGTTCTCGCAGTACAACCTCCAACATTTCCTCCATTAGTTAGACTTATAACAACTCAATTAGACTTAATTCAAATAGAAAATAATAGATCATAATTAGGGTTGTTCAAACGAAGTGTAAAGTTGAAGAATCATACTTTTAAGTGAGCAATTTAGACCAACTTGGTTGGTAAAGAGGTAAGTGCTTTTATATCGTTAGAAATCAAGTTAAAACATCCCATACGTTGAAATGATATGTTGAAATCAAGTTAAAACAAGTATCGAAAGTTGGTCTTAGACAATTTTAGTTGGTAACTGTTTCGGTCAAGTGAATGAAAGTGTAGAATGACTATGGATTTTGTGCTAAAAAGTGGTGTTCAGATTAATGTTTAAAATGTATAATTGTGAATACCAAATGTTTTCCGTAAATGTGTAAGTTCATACTATGTTATTTGATGATATGGAAGTGTTTTCTTAAGTCATATGCAAAGCAAAGAGTGTCAATGTGTGTTTTGGAATTGTGCAGCAAATGGGTTAAAAATGTGCAGGTCCCGGTGTTTGTACTGGTTTATGGCGTAGAAGCTTGAAAAGCTCTACGATGTAGACGAGTATAAGTTTTTGGGTCTTTGTCACATAACTTGTATGAAAATGTGTACAGCATAAAGGATAGGAAACCTCTACGGCATAGAGTTTGTATGGTTTTCAGAGCGTATATGGCGTAGACGACACTTAGTCTCTACGACGTAGAAGCCCTGCTTTAATTTTTTTTTTTTTTTTACTAAAAGTGTCGGGGTGTTTCACAATTCTCCTCTTGTAAGTTTAAACCGCGCATACACATTTTTAAAAATTAAATACGGCTAAAACTATCATTAACACATATAAATATTAAAATGAATGCACGACCCCAAACATTTTATATAAACTTATAGACAAATCTTGTTTAACAATCTCGTATATGCACCAGACAGACTTTACTATGCCAAACAAAAAATTATAAAAATTTACATTCATCAATTGTATCATTAAAATAAGATAATATGCAATTTGTATACTATTGTGACTTATCAAAACATTTTAATTAATTTTTATACCAAAGCCTCGTGCGTCCACATAGGACTACATGAGCATGGCTAAAAAGGAAGACAACAAAACCAAATACCAAAATAACCTTGAGTAGATGATCTCAACTCTGTATCTAGTTTCATCTGTTCAGAGAATCCAGTCCGTCCATAATTTGATTAACGATCAAGAGCATTGGATGATAACGAATCAAAAAAGTCGTCCTTACTGTAAACAGGCTGTTGATTGCAAGACAATTAATAAAACATATCACAGACAATAATGGTCAAATAGGTAAAATATATTTGAAAATTATCAGGAAAAAGAAAAGTAGCAAATTTTATATTGCGACTATATGCAATTTTTCATTGTTATTCTCACCTTGACATCAGCTTTGGGTAAATTGGAATCATTTTCCTCTTTTGCTTCATCCTCATCAGTAGCATTTTCAGCTTTTTCCTTTGAACTTTACCTGTTACTTTTTCCTAAGGTACCACAGACTTCATCCTTGTTAAATTTCTAATTCATCGCACTAAAATCAAACTCCCTGTAAATGATATTAATAATCAAGCATGATTGGAATACAGATTTAGTTACTTAGAATATTAGCAAGGATATTCATTTTAAATATGACTATATAACGATTTATGACTGGAAAATAAACGGTTCTTTAAAATTCTATAGAACTAACTGAAAATGGAAGGATTGTCAGACCAAATAATCAAGGAGTGTTAAATTGCAATACATCAAGATTCTCTTTTTATGGTTCATTCACGAAGGTGTCTAACAACAGGAACTCTTTCTGTGCTTATGACATGGCTTCTTCTTCATATGGGGTTTCATGTGTTTTCTATATGGATCATTGAATATGACATGTTCTATATGACATGGCTTGGACACCCCAAGAATATATGTTCCTTACCAAATAATTTTACACAGTTTCGGTCTATATTATTGGTTGTAAAAAAAAAAAAAAAAAAAAAAAACTGATACGTACTTGTAGCCATATGAAGGGAATTTTGGCGGGGCAAGCATGTAAGGCCTTCGTGAGCGAAATCCATATGGGCTCGGATGCCTCGCTCTGAATTTATTCAACCTAGGAACATTGGTTCTTTTAGCACCAACCTGCATCGATCAAAATCTACAAATGAGAATTCATAAACCAAATGTGTAAATACATTGAACTAGGTATAACAGATATAGTTAGGACCTTGGGTTGACGCCTGTGCAATTCTGATTCATTCGAGAGCAAATAATTCTGAACATAATCTACCATATCGCCATCCTTCATGTCATAATGTGCTATAATGTTCCATAATCATTATATCTTATAAGTCTAAAGTTTTAGACTCAATCAGATTATAAATGTAAGTAAGAACAGGCTCTGGTCAAATTTTTAACGTGCAGCATCAAGAAGACTTGACAACTCAACTTGAACCAAGTTAAGTTGCTCAACCATGAATCGTACAATATAGAGGTGGCAGGTTAAAAAGGGTTCGGGTCAAAACAGGTAAATTTTGTGTGCGGGTCGGGTTGGCCAGAATCACTTTTTGTTCAAGTTTGTTTACTAATCAGTTAAATAGAGCAATTTGTGACTTATGAGGATTTATGCCTTAAAACAATACATTGGACAACTTTCAACCTCTTTGACATATTTGACCCATAACATTTTTAGCCCGTAATATTTAATTTCCCCATCTCGCCCGTTAGATATACTCCTACAACATAACCCAAATCAACCTATTAGTAAGTTAAAGGGTTTGAATTCCCACCTCTAACAACATTGAATTTATAAAACAAATAGTGATGATAAAATACCTCAAGAGCACGTGTTTCATCATCTAAAAGTTGTTGCGGAACTTTCATGGGTTCGGCTAGGATTTCACCATGATCTCTGGTCTCTGAACTTGTTGGTTCCCTTGACTCAAGACCGTTTCTAAGTGAGATACATTGGTAAATCATTTTGGTTTCTTATAGGCTTAGCTCGATTATTAGCCTCTTGAAAGCGTACAGCTCTAACTCTCTAAGTTGATCAAACTGTGATGTCACTGAATGAAGCTTTTCACTTATGATCCAAACCTGAAATCAAAGAAACATAAATGTAATGGAATACAGATTCATGTATCAATTTAAATCAGTGGTTTGCTAATGATTCAATATATATTGTTGAGTCTCTTAAATCCATGCAGAACATTAAGGTTTCAAATACCACACACGCATTACTGGATATGCGAGATTTTGCTAACCTGATTCAAAAGTCGCTCAACAACCCATCCCCTTCCTTCCCACATTTTGTTGTAAGAGCATCTAACTGAGACAAACAAAGAAGCAGCACGCAAAGCATAAATTAGCCTTTTTTTTTTTTTTTATAGTTTTACAACTGTTAGCAAAAGTAGATATACGACCATCAAAAATTATTCACATGAGCTACTTACTTTAAGTCTATATGCCAATCTGGCTCCAACCGCCAAACAAAGGACGTTATTCCAATCTTTGTACTACAAAACAGAACCTGTAATTGCAATTTGATTAGAGGCATGCATCCTAGTGTAAAAAATATGACATTGTTGATTGCGCGTAATGATTCGACATGTAATGTAATGCCCTTAACCTTATTGCTCAGAAAAGCGTGCAACTTACCTGAATGTGGTCTCCTCAAAGATGCTTTTTTTCACCCTTAACCTAAACTGATATAAATTAAATCAGTTTCAACATGAAAGGCCTTAAATATCATATAAAGTTGGATTCCAAACGTGTATTTAATGAATGGATGGATGTTTGTGAATAAAACCTAGAATATATGTGACAGCAGGGAGGAATAAAACACATGTACAGACCCGTTAAGCTCCAAAGATAAACATTAATAGAACAATACCTCTAGCACACATAACATCAAAACGCAGCATGCGCATGGTTACTACACGGTCAACGATTTCCTTCAATTCAAGTGTCCATTCATTGCTAGTTGTACCTTTGTATATCTGCACACAAAGACACACATCTGCACAAGTAATACTTATTGTATCAGTAAAAAAGACATTGTTGTGGTTAAAAATATTTATAAACTATGGATAGATCTGCAACCTGAACAAAATAAAATAGTTTGCTAGTGTCTAAATTTATGCAAGCATATCAGTTCCATTAAATTGAGCACCAGTCAGTCCCAAATATTCTACTACATAAATAAGCCGTGATAGAAAATACGATAAACAAACGCAAGGCACTAGTCCAATTAATGTTTCATGCATTGCAAAATAAAAGAGTAAGATCCATAATTGTTTTTGAAGGTAAGATTATCAGGTTTTGAGGAAAAGAGACATACCTTCTTCTTTTTTCCAGCCAAACCACCCCAAAAGCGTCCACTATAGTTCTGCAAATGCATTAAACCAACATAAGATCATTAGGGTTTTGAGAACATGAGACGTACTTTTGTTTTTTGTCCAACCAAACCTCACCAAAAGCCTCCACCATAGTTATGCAAAATAAACGAACATAAAATCATGTGGGTTTTGAAAAAAGGACACATACTCACCTACTAATATATAGACAACTCACAAAATAAAAGATTAAATGCATGCATGAAAGCTCACCATGGAATCTGAATATATAGAAAGCACACTATGTCAGCTTGTATCAGTAGTTACCTTACAGATGCTCACATGGATTCTGAATAAGAATTTAAACATACAGATCTCAATGTTTGTAAAAATTAAACAAAAACACAAATCAAATGGACAAAAAAAATAGCAACTTCTATTAATTACTATTTTATTTATTATAACGTAAACAGAAAGATGATGAAGCACACAGAAGTTAGGGTTTTAAGAATTTAGGAGGGAATGAATGATGCAGGAATGAAAAAGAAGGACATTAGGGTTTTCTCGCGAGGCTCAGGATTGAAACGTTTTAGGGTTTTTTAGATAATTTTTTAATTATAATCCTACACGTTTTAGATGAGTATATTCGTTGTTGTGGTTTATACATTAAAAGGATTCGAGATAACCGCACCTCCACATTGTCTTCATATAGGCACACACTAGAACATCATATCAAAATTCTCATTAGTTTCGACTAAAGTGTGAAATTTTTGTATCTAGGATCAAACATGCCTTCCGCAACTTTCTATGACCACAAAGACACTCTCAACTACATTCCCAAACACCATAAGACTACGAGACTCACCCCGGCTCAAGTCAAAATCTTCAAAGCTCTAGAAAAATGTTACTTCCATGAAGGTAGAACCATTGACCCATCCTTTCTAGAAAGAACAAACATTCGTCAAGAACTTGCAACCATTCGCTTTGATGGTCTCTTTGACATCAACGAACAAATTTGTCCTAGATTTGTCCTAGAATTCTATGCTAGCGTAATTCTCACAACCAATGATTATGGACATATGTCAATTCAATTCAATGTAAACCAACATGACTTCAACATTCTTCTAAGTCAATTTGGCGAAGTCCTTGGAATTCCATGTGAAGGTACATGCCTTTACTCAGATAAATGGTCTATTTTGATCCTTGACTCAATCGTTGATCGTATGCCTCCATACGACACTCCTTTAGTTGCCAAAGAAATCATCCAAGAACATCTTTTCCTTCCAAGAACCTCAACCACAAGAACAGCCCATTCGGGTAATGAAATCAACCGAGATCCATTTGGCATGGAACTCAATGAACTCAAACCCCAATTCAAAATATGGGAAGAAATCCTTAGGGAAAATGTCTTGTGCACCATAGGTAATCGTGACCACATCAATGCTTGTCTTTGCTACATGCTTTATAGTTTGTCAACCCGCCAACCTTTCAACTTAGCCTACTATATTGCCAAAAGGATGGCCGACATACCCATGCTAGGAACCACCACTCTTCCCTACGGGATGCTTCTCACCCGTCTCTATAGAGCCTTTGCACCCATTTCACCCAATCCTAAAGGGTTTTGTCCTGACTACTCTCTTGTCGACCACATCATGGTTCCACTAAGTGACAAAAAAGTAGCTAAGACTCAAGTGAAACATCCTCATCCTCCAAGTTCCTCATCATCATCATCAATGAGCGAGGATGATGGACTCCCAAACTCTAGGCTTCCTCCACGTGACTACTTCCAACAACTTCCGGCCATTGAAAATCCATCGGAAGAATTCAAGCAAACAAAAGGAATGTTAAAGTGCATTGGAAGGTTCCTCACCAAGATCAACAAGAAATTGGATAGGCAATGAGAGGTTTATGAGTGTTTGGTACAATTGCTCCAAGACAATGATGTTTGATGTATTTGTCTTTTCGTAGGATGATAACTTGACTTTGAACGATTAAGTGCACTAACCTTGTCTTGCAGGTAGATAACATCTTGATGTTATCATTTTTCCATTTTTATTTCACATTATTAGTGAAATAATTAGCCCCTGCTTGATCTATATCGGTACATGTGTTAATACCTGTTTTATTGTTGTTTTCTTATCACAACTAATTAATTACATAAGTTTTAGGAATATTTACGGGATTTGAACGGGGTTCAGGGGTTCAAAATTACGCTCTGTCTACTTTTTTGACTTGGCGGATTGGACGGAACCAAATTTTGGGTTCCATCCGTGCAAAATTTTGGTACCACCAAAATACGCATGACGGATCAAGCGGAACCAATTTCAGGGTTCCGCCTGTGTTGTCGATTGGTTCCGCCTTCCAACAGTAACTATTTTTTTTAATTTTCAAATTTTCGTTTAAATCCCGCACCCTAGATCACTCATTTTTGTTACTAGGATACTTTTTACTGTTATTCACTCACATTAGGATGATCTTAGTTTACTTGGATCAATAGGATAAACATTTTCCACCAAATTTTGAAATTTCCCAAAACCACCTCAAGGAACCTTTCTCCATATAGGAAGGATCCCTGAATTTGGTTCCTTGCTATCTGTGGGTCTTTGACCTCAAAGATCTTGTAATGATTGCTAGACATTAACTGCATATCCTTCTTCTTTCACTCAACTCACCCCCATTGGGTTGACTTTGGTGATTAGACAAGCCTCTCTACCACTTCCAAATCATTAGAATCCACCATTTTTGTATGGATTAACATCATATCCAAACACACTTTTCCATGAATCTTCAACTCTATAAATTAGCACCTCCAAGATACACATTCCTCACACCTTCACCACCACTTCCTGTGATCTTTAGCATCTCATAAGCATTTTCGCAATGACAAAATCATCCAACTCATCACCCTCCTCAAGACCACCTAGAAGAACCGCAAGAATAAGTGTCAAGCCTTGTTGTTTTGTTAACTTGAATTCTTCATCGTCAGACTCTTCACTCATAACCATCTCATCTCCCATCCGAGATGAAAATTTCTTAACTTTCAGTACTCCTACACCTCCACCAAGATCACAAACCATTGTGACTACTCCACCACCAACCAAAACACTAATAGCCACCATACCACCTCCTGCTCCATCACAACCACCCAAATCACCATCACCTCCCAAATCTCCAAAACTTGAACCCATAGAACTCTATGATACACCACCAACTTTACCACATCCATTCTTGGACAACTTGGAGGACTTGCCACCAAGATCAAAAAATCCACCACCTCTTCCATCATTTGCTTCCATCGAGCGTATCGCTCATGAACCACCACGGGCTTCTTTTATGCCCGATGAACAATTTTATTGTCAATCATCTCAACCACAACCCTTACTCTTTCATCCTATTTATAAGGATATCCATGGGCCACTCTATGGAGACCATCAACATCATGATGTCCAAGATGATCAACCTCTACCACAAGCTCAAACTCAACAACCTCAATCCTTTTTACCCACCTTTAGGGAAATAGATGAATCCATGTGGATTGACCCTCCAAGCTCACAAGAAATCCGCAATGAAATGAATGGTCTTCTCACCTTCAAAAACATGATAGGTTCCCACATTCAAGAAGCCATACATTTACAAGAAGTCTTGTTCTCCAATACCACCAACATACCACCACCAAACACATTTCAAGCCCATGATGTTCAATCAACATATCCACCACCACCAACAAATGACAATCAAACCTTACCACTTCCACCCGACTTACCTCGCCATGGTTGTACCATGTGTGAAAGAGCCACTAGAATTAGCAAAAGGACCAAAATAATGGTCCATGAACTTCAAGACGAAATGAGGTTCATTCTAAAACACATCCTTGAACGTCTAAACACCCTTTCCGATCCTCCACCACAATAGAAACAAGAGGATGGATGAAATAATCACATTAGGACCTTCTCATCTTAGGATTTTCTTTTATTTCTATGTTATTTGCCTTTTTATAGTTGTAGAAGTTTTTCTTTCTTTGTTATTTTTTATTTTTTTTGCTCACACTCATTTATGTCCCATCATTTTGACCTTAATCAAAATGAATTTTACTAAATGAATGACGTTCTATTTTTTGTGTGTGTTGGTTGTGATATTTATCTTGTTATGTGATGATTGTGTTGTACATTATATATATGGTTGGTTTGGATTATTTATCACTAATTTTGTTTTGTAGCACTCAAAATTCATGTATTGTGTACTTGGCACCCCAACTGGGGGGAGTATTGGCCAAGGGGGAGCTAATCAAGCTTGGGCTTGCATCACATTCCGCTAACGCTTCTCTTCTTATTGTTTCGACAAAAAAGGGGATAAAATATTAAACTCACAATTAATCACAATTGGTATTTTTATACAACTTAAAAATCAACATGTTGCATAAAACAAGTTTAATCTATATTTTTAAAAGACTTGCACTTTATATACCTCATTGCTTAAAAATAAATTTTATGTTTTGTCCTCAAGGGAGAGATTGTTAATAAAAATATCGTCTAAAAAACTTCATTTATATTTTACGATCTTTCCTATATTTTGTTAACGACAATTACAAACTTTATTTTAGCAAAATATAAATATAGTTAAGTCTTTTACACATATAGCCACAGGTCTTTTATAAACACAAATTAAACATTACTTAAGTAAATATATACATTTTACAAAGTATACTTTCATAAACTATTTTAATCTAAAAATGGAAATGTATTTTTACATCATGGCATGCATTATCTTTGAGATCTTTGAAGATATTGAGATCATTAGAAGATATCATGAATATCTTGTTTAGATTGTTACTCAAAGAATCATGGAAATATATGGTAAATATTTTGGTTAGATTTGACAAAGATTTTGGTTGATTTTCTGTCAGTCCCCGCGGAACCAACAGGTACACGGACGGAACCCTATATTTGGTTCCGTCCCATCTGTGGCTTGCTGAGGCTTTTTGCCTATAAATAACAAGCCACTCCATGTTGTTTTCTCATCACTCACAAGCATAAACAACATCATATATTCTTTCATTCATATCTAACTCATTCATATTTTATTTTAGTGAACTTCTTTGTAGCAAAAAGATCAAAGAATTACAAGCATCAACAAAATGTTACAAGGCTTGTTAAGTTTGTTATTGTGTGAATTGTATTTATTCATACATCATTGTTTGTATCAAACCATCATAAACCTCTAATAGTGGTCGGTTCGTATTTTAGTCCTCAAAATACATAGTGTGACGGGAGTGGTTGTACCCTTGTAAAAGAACTCGACATCTAGCTTTGTGTCAGAAATATTGTAAGCGACGTATAAAGGTTTTCTCCGCCGGATAAAGGAGCTTGTTGACTAGTGAAGAAAACTCTCGAGTTGGATACTCGGGGAGTGGAGTAGGGCAAGAATAAAGAGTCCTTGTAGACCGAACCACTATAAACACTCGTGTTGTGGTTTGATCGTTTCTTTCTTGCACTTTACTTATTTGTTATTTTGTTTGCATACATTAAGTCATTTCATACAAACACAACAATGAAAAAGAAATTAAAAACGGTAAAACTATTCAACCCCCCTTCTTGTTTTCCACAAACTCTTTTAAATCTAGTATTTTTTAGAGAGTTTTTATTAGAGAGACAAACTCTTAACAACTCATCAAACTAATAACAAATTACATTTGAGTAATTCTTCTTTCGAGTTCAATTCTCTCTTCTTTAATTCCTAACTAAATTACAAATCAATCTTCATTTATTAAGTGATTTCTGGATTGATTATATCATTGGTATCCAGAGCACTTTCCTGACCAAGTACATTCCGATCAAAATTCTGTTACAATTCCGATTTGTCTATAAATACCAGTCACAATTTTACATTCACCTCATTTCAAACTGCAAGTCCGTCACACAATGCTCTCAAAAAAATTTCCATTTCCTAATCGATAATACGTTCATTGAGTCAAGATGCTCATAATACAGAACGTCGTGTTCTTGATGATGCTATCAAAGATGCATTTATGGACATTGTTGAGACTTCAAATGCCTCAATTTTCAAAAATACTCCAGAATAGCCCTTGGGCGACTGGCAAAATGGGCAACTGAACATTTATGCGACACATGTCCAAACAATGATTGGGATACGGGGTATTTTGGGAAAAATTCTGAAATACGGGGTATTTTTGGAAAAAAATGTATTAACGTATGTACAAAAATTAAAATACGGGGAATTTTGGTAAAAAAAAAAAAAAAAAAAAAAAAAAAAAAAACGGGGTATTTTGGTAAAAAAAAAAAAAGTTGCGTTGACCGGTTGCACAGCCGCCCATGGCATTTAGGAGTAAAAATGTCGGCTGGGGCATTTTTTGATGTCATGGGGTTGCGACCGGGTATTTTAGAAATTTTTCAATTTATATTGTGTTCTTTAGTTGTGTATATCGAAAGAAAGGAAGTGAATGTCGACCAAAATGTCAACCGATTCCCGTACCTCATTTACACATACCAATTGGACCAAAATGTCGACACACATTTGTAGATGTAGGTCCACGAGAGTCACGGGTTCGGTTATTACGGTTTTGTGGGGTGAAGCTCTTGGCCAACAAGACCTATGGAGCCGCGGCCAGGGAAACCGAAGGACTTGCCATGAGCTTTAGGCAAAGATCCTCGATTGTAACCATGAACCTAACAGTGTCAAGCTCGGGAAAGGGATCATGGTGAGCAATAATGCCGGTTACATAGGCAAACTGGTCACTCAAACCGTTAATGGCATAAGTGACGAGGTCGTCATCATGCATGGTATCAATAGATTCTATCTTAGCAAAATAGGCGTCCACTGTCATATCTCATATGTCTAAAACACGTAATTCACCCCATAAAGCAAAGGTTTTTGTTCTTTTGTTGTCTAGGAAAATGTTTTCGAGGAAAGTCCATGCATCTAGGGCATTTTTAGGGTTTGATTTAACAAGGCGTGCAACACGCATTTCATTACAAGTTAAGAAGATCCAAGATTTGACAAAAGGGAATCTACCTTTAACCATTTTGTGGTAGGAGGAATGATGACATTTGAGGATGTCTCTTTTGCTTTAATGTGATCCAAAACTTCTAAACCTTCACAATGGTTCTTAAGAAGAAACACCAAGAAGACTAGTTTGACTTTGCAAGATCAAGTTTAAATGGAACGAGGCTTGTATGGAGGGTACGACAAGTAGCTTATCGGACTTAGAGAGAATGTTGGTAGGAGGCACTTTGGTGTTCACCGTGATGATGGAAATTGATCGCATAGTTTGTTATGGTGAAAAAGGATATACGTAAGAAACAAAACATCAAATAAGTGATACATGAAAGTTAGGGTTTTATGGAGAGGTTTTAGGAGAAGAATCACAGAGACCATGATACCATGTAAATAGGGTTAATTTGCATAACTGAATAATGAGGTTGTGTACAATAAAACTAATGATACAATATGCTAAAAGACTATACGGGCTTGGCCAAATACAAACTATGCTAACTATTAGTTAGTGTTTAGCATAGTTTGCATTGGGCAAGGCCGTATAGTCTTTTAGCATGTCATATCATTATTTATATTATACAGAACCTCATTATGCAAATCAACCCTATTTACACGTTGATCTCTTTTTGAGAGACTTGAATAGCTAACGCGTCTCCTCCCATGAGCATTAAGAGAATTGATGTGCTTGACTTGTAGACGATATATTTCCCGATTTAATTCCTCCTTCAGCATCATATCCGGGAATGTCTCATTAATAGGCTGCAAAATAGTGTAGGAAAGCAATAATAATGTACTTTGTGAGTTCACCCAAACAATTACGGTAATTAAATTTACTGTGAATTAAACAAAGGCAGTCAACATTTTTAAGGGGTTCTTAACATTCAACTTTTATTATCTGATCTAATTGGCTAACCTATAACAATACCAGTAAACAGATATTGGAGTACGATAGGAAAAGCTAGCCAACAAATATGCAACTCGAATGAAGCTAGAAGAGCTGAATAGATAATTATATCATAGCTCTCCATCAACCCAGAATCACAAATGCCATAATGTCTGCTTTCCTTCCAACAAATGAACTTTCCTTTACTAGTTAACTTACTTGAGATAAATAGTATTATCAAGTCAAAACTCAAGAGTTGAATAGCACGCCTTCTATCTATCAGCTTATATGTTCAACTATTATTTCTCCATGCACTCACTAACTAAATAACAAACAGTGAACATTGACTACACAACAAACATTGATCCTTCCACGTGTAGATTTTAAGTACGCATGATCAACATATAAAATGATGGAATAGAAAATTTCTTACACATTGGTTTACTTAATATAGCCGCCAAACAAGAACAATACATAACAAGATGGTACTCGATAACACGTCTCTATCCAAACCGAACTATGACCGGAAAGCCGAGCTCAAAGCATTCGACGAAACCAAAACCGGCGTCAAAGGACTCGTTGACGCCGGTATCACTCAAGTCCCTCGGATATTCCACGTTCCTTCACCTCAAAATCTTAACTCCAACCAACCATGTCCAAAACCAAGTCTTCCAATTATAGATCTTGAGGAAATCAATGAAGACCCGATAAAACGAAAAAAGGTGATCAAGGAATTTAATGATGCATTGGAGAGTTGGGGTTTCTTTCAGATTGTGAATCATGGGATTTCGAATAGCACGTTGGAGGAAGTTAAAAATGGGGTTAGAGGGTTTTTTGAGCAAGATGATGAGGTGAAGAAGGAGTGGTATACAAGGGATTTGAGTGGGAATCGTAGAGTGGTTTATAATAGTAATTTTGATTTGTATGCTGCTCCTGTGACTAACTGGCGAGACACTTTAATTTGCAGGATGGCTCCTAATCCTCCCGAACCACACGAGTTTCCGCAGCCTTGCAGGTTAGTTATTTGACTCGTTAGTCGTTATCGATACAAAATTCGAGAGGTGATTAGTATACTACTAAAATTCAGACATACACCGCAACAATACAACATCATCAAGCACATGTTGTGTATATGTACAAATCACTTCTACTCCGTATCATAGTTTGACTTATTTTGCGCCATTTGTTTGTGAATTAAAATTTTGAATATCAAATATTGGACTAAGAGTTGAATTTTTACATCATATTACAATTAAACCAACCTAATGTAACTTATACGAAAGCAACTAAAGACCTTAAAATGATCTTTGAGTGGTGTCTATTAGTTTTGCATTAGACGGTCGTTGTGTTTGGGACAAGGCTTTTAGGGGCTTATTTGGGCTTGAGCTGCTAAAATAAGCTTTGTTTTGTCACACAGGCTAAAGGAACCTTTTATATAAACCTTCATAAGCCCAAGCCAATTAAAACGGGCTTATGCTAATATAACGGATTATCAAGCAAAAGCTCTAAATATAGGTATCTGAATTTAATTTGATTTATTTTTATACGATTTTACATTAATAAGTTTAGCTCCAACTAATTCGCTAAACAACTTTATAAAAATATAAGCCCCAGCCCTAGCTCCCGCTCCCGCTCCGGCCTCAGCTCTAGCCCGTTTCGCTAACATACCCTAATGACTTTCTTGTACAGCTTGTTGATCGGCTGCTTTACCATAGACAAACAAAAGTGCTATCACATATTTATTGATCTAAAACTTATTGACAGACATATCTATTGATGTTCTACTATTAATGACTTTGGTGAGTTTTTGTTGAAAATCTTATTTGTCGAACGATAGACATAATCAAAATCATAACTATGAAATAAAAAGTAAAAAAGTAGCATACTTACATATATACTATAGAAGTCGGGTGTAGGCTTCAGCTATATATCTGAAATTATTTGACGTTTATTTCGGAAAATAATGTAGAGATATATGGCCAAAGTACTCGAGCCAAGTGTTGAAGCTTGGAGGTTGTGTGTTCGAGTTAATTTCTGAGGCTCTTGGGCTCAGCCCCTATCACCTTTTGGACATGGGTTGTGCTGAAGGGCTTGCTGTACTTGGGCACTACTATCCTTCATGCCCGCAGCCTGAGTTGGTAATAGGCATCCCCGACCATGCCGACGACACTTTCATCACGATTCTTCTGCAAGACCATGTAGGTGGCCTCCAAGTGTTTTATCAAGACCAATGGACAGATGTTCCTCCCATTCCAGGAGCTCTAGTAGTAAATGCCGGTGATCTGCTGCAGGCATCTGTCTTTCCCTCTGTCTCATTACTCAATATCATTTTGTTGTTCATATAAGTAAAAGTATAGGTTGCTAATACATGGTAATTTGCGGAACCGTTTCAGTTGATTACAAATGACAAATTTGTAAGTGCACAACACAAAGTATTGGCAAATAAGATCGGTCCAAGAGTATCAGTGGCATCGTTCTTTTCAACAAACATAATTCCAACATTGAAAGTGTTTGAACCGATCAAAGAGTTGCTTTCAGAAGATAACCCACCCCAATATAGAGGTACGACGGTGAAAGAATATGTTGATTACTATAGGGGAAAGGGACTTGATGGTACTTCTGCTCTTTTGCATTTCAAGATCTAGCTTGCTTTAGACATCATGGAGCCATCTTTTTCATGTTTGTCACAGTTCTTCTTATGCAATTAATCTTGAAATGTTGTTTTTCCGTTTTGTGTGATTTTCCGAAACATTTGTAATATAATCTGTAACTTACTCTTATTCCGCAAGTGTTTGGTCGCGTATTAATTAAATACAAAGTACTTATTCAATCACATGAATATATAGCTCCATTGTTTGTAATTCAGACACAGAGAACTCACTGCTCGCTATGCATTTTTATAATGTTATAATCCAATGACCGCTAAAAAATAATTTGTAACTTATCCTGCTTTAGATATCAAAAGGAAAATCGCATACTTCAGAAGTCTCATGAATTGGTTCTTGATACACATCCTGAGAATATATATAATGATGGAAACATATTTTTCATCATTGGGTCGTAACGTTTGATAACTTTTTTGTATAAAGCTTATTTCCCAATTGTTTCACGATATGTATTTGGCTTGTTTCAAAAATTGTAATTCATGATGGATTAAAATAAAAATTTGTAGATACATCTATACTACTATATAAAACATTTAGGACTTTCTAAATAATGAAGTCTTAAAAAATTAAGGCCAAAAACATTTATTTAATAGGAAATAATTGTCTTCACTTTTGCAATTAAAAAATCAGCTTAAAAATTCAGCTATTATCACTTAGGAAGACGTTTTAGTTCCTGAAAATTAAATACAAGTCCATTGACTTATAACAGCCCAAGTAACAGCCCTCACATATTAAATATCGATACAAATTAAGATTCAAACAAGGGATATAACCCCCCCCCTCCAAAAAAAAAAAAAAAAAATGAACAGACACATCAGACCATTTCATTTTTATATCTCTCAAAAACCTACAATAAACCTCACACACAAAAAAACACACCCACCAACCTATCATCTCTATCCTTTCATGCACACTCACTGTCACCATCTTCTGAAATCGCCACATAGCCGTTACAACATGTGTGTTCGGCTTTTGTTTTGGTGGTTTTGGTTGGTAGGTTAGGCAGTGTTGTCGATTGTGTAGACTAGATATTTGTTGCTATATGTTGTTTTGGTATGCTGATTTTTGTTATAATTTTAACAAAGACCCACAAGTTGTGACATGTCTAGCATTAGCTATGGTATTTTCTGATTGTTGAGTTTAATTGATATTGGATGTTCGTAATTTTCTTTTTTGTTTAGCTATTTAAATGAAAATATTTCGTCAACTCTTCTCCGTAACAACATGCGAAGGCGTTTAAAAATTGTTTAATTGTGACTATGACTACCTCTTTAGGAATAAGTTTCCACTTCAAATTACTTGGACAAAAGGACTACCTCTTGGCCAAGAACATGACATTTCATGATTTCAATGAACTGGACGTTAAGTTGACAGCTGACATTTGGACTTTGGATAGACTGGCCAATAAAAGGAAACATATATTGGATGAAATTTCAAAAGCCAATTAAAATGACTATCGTGGAGATTTGGACTAAAGTGACAATTTTCTAAAAGGAATTTATGCAATTTTTAATGAAGCCACTGAAGTTGAAGTAATTCTCAATTTACATTAAATGGTAATGGCCAATAAATTTTAAGTTTTGGTACATTACTTTGTAAATGTAAGTCGCATGAAAACTGAAAAAAGGTTCCAAAATACTCCCTATATGACAACAAACATAACTCGCACTATAAACTATCGAGAGATGACAAGCCAAACTATAACAACTGGTGAACTATTTGAATGTAGCTATGATGGTTTGTCTAAACACACAACAAAGGCGGGCACACATACACAAAAACCAAAATTACTTCTGATTCATACATACATCTATTAATACTACAATATTAATCGTTTACTACGGAGTAAAAATAAAAACAATTCCATAAGAAAATATACTCTCACACACATATCGACTCTATCGAATTTTGTTGAAAACTGTACAATTCGCCACTATGCAACTATGCAGTCAGAAAAATAGTTCTTCGAAAAGGATTCCCTAACAATGTAAACACAATTTTTCGGAAAAAAATCACTTGCCGAGGAAATTTTGTCGAAATTAGACACCTATAATTAATGTAACTAATAATAAACCCCATACATGAAAAATACAACTAATAAAACAAATGATACAAATGATGAAAGTTACTAACTAATGCGGTTATCATTTATTCTACATGAGACAAATTACAAACCAACCCTATGTTTTCTAATTTTACAATAAGTTATTTTAATCAAAACGTAATAACCTTCTATCTACCTTAATATTTTAAGCGTAATGACCATATGTTTTATACTTTTCTCTTTATCGTCGTTTATGTCATCTTTCTCATCTTCACGCTTTCTTTTTAAACGTCTCTTGTTACATTTATTATCTTATAAAACATTTTTCGGGTACTTATTAAGTCCATGATACTATCCGCATTCGTCACGAAAAACATATAATCAGAAAATATTAGTCACGAGAAATTATAGTTACAGGGTATCCGCCGTCGCAACGCGCGGGTAACTTGCTAGTATAATTATATGGACTCATGCACTTAAAGTAGGGTAAACCGACTTTTTATAAAGGATTAATAAGAGTAGGTGTCACTAGGTGTTAACCCCACATATCTTTTTTAGAAAAATAAACAAACGACTAGATTCAATGACAAAGTCATATCCTACCCTCAATTACTCAAAAACCATCAAACAAACAATATGCCCTGAGTTTCGGTTATCCATTATAAGGTTTTATTTAAATTTTGAAACTGGTGGATGTCATGTTTGAGTATATATGCCATTGTAGTTTCTTGACCATAAAGCAAGTTTCTTTGATCACATGTCTTTGACTATTGTTATTTCGATTGAGAATCCTTTCCAAAACTCCAATTGGACTATTATCCTTTGGGTGGAGATATACTGACCCTCCCTTAGGGAGGGTCTGTTGACTTGACCAAGCTGCCGCCGTTGTACTATCTGTTTTAAAACTTGTACATTTTGACTAAAGTAGGCGAACCCCACATGATAGGGAGGGTCCGGTTAGTGTGACCCTTATCCTTTACCCGTATGATAATGTTACAAAAATTGACAAAACATTGAATAGAAATATAAGATCAGGAGGTGCAGCTCGTCGAACCCTTCGCCGTGCCCTACGTGGAAGCTCGCCGTCGCTCGCCGCTGCACCGCCCCTCCCCGCCTTCGCTCGCCGTGTGTTACTTGCTCGTCTGCACGACTAGCAAATTGTCTGACAATCAAACGTTTTAATATTGCGAAATTAGTTTTCTTGCTTTTTTTTTTTTTTTTTTTTTTTTTTTTTTTTTTTTTTTTTGGTTTTTCAATTGTGTGTGTGTAATGTGTGTGACTGTGTGTACCTGTGTAATGTGTGTGACTGTGCGTACCTGGAAATGAAGAAGAAGGCCAAGGATGGATTTTTTTTTGGTCGAAAAATGTCTCCGCCGAAAAATGGTTACTGTGCAGTCAATAGTTTTTGGTGGAGAGAAATTGTGTAGGTGAAATAAAATGAAATGGTGTGAATAATGTCATATTGGATTAGAAATGGAGCAGCAAAATAGTCAAATTTTCAAAATTATTTGATTATAGTATAGAAAGATAAAGATTAAAAGAAATAAAAATAGATAGTGGTGGGGCCCAAATGAGTAAGTTGTGGTATGTTATTGGGGAGGGGGTTGTAAAAGGAGGTATGTCATGGTGACGTGGCACCCCGTGGGGCCCGAATGAGGAGATTTTGCTCTTCATTGCACCTCCTGCTCTAATACGCTCATACAAAGCCTATGCAAGCTTCCAAACAGCTCACTACCCTACTTTAACGCATTTATAAAAACTCATGACTAGCTTGCTTGTATTCTAGAAACGGTAGCTTGGGAATTCTTCAAGCTCTAGCAGAGGGTACCAAGTTACTTTTCAAAGACGTAATATTTTATAACTAACACTTTTTATAATATTTTCTTTTTGTTTTCAACTTATAACTAACACTTTTTATAATATTTAATTAATAATTAAACAATTTTATATTTCAAATACTTTATCGATTTCATATTATAAAACAAACAACATTTTATACTATCATTTTTTTTCTCACTCTTACATTTCTTTCAAACCACAATTGACATTAAAAAAATAATACATACGCACAAATTTCGAAAAAAAAATGGTTTCTTTCCACTGAATCCTACCTATAGAGGTTACTTTTGCAGATTCCCTCATCTAAGAGTGTCGTTTACTATTTTAAAACCGAATCCATCAAACAAACAAATATTTTCAGTTTGATTCCATTCCACAACTTCAAAACCCACCAACCAAACACACCCTAACTTTTGCTTTCTATAGAAGATGTCAATAATTGTTCCAAATAGTCAACCCCTAAATCCTCAAACACAACCACATTCTCCAACTCTTTCTTTTCTCTTCTCTGCTTCTTACTTGCATTTCTCATTCTAATTGAATGTCTCTTCTTCAAAGCCATCACAGGCGACCCACCACTTTCCATTGCGTTTTCGAATTGACTGCCCATCATCTCATGCAAAGACTCCCTCACTTTATCCATAGGAAAATTCAATATCGCAGACGAACCCCTCATTGCCAAAGCAGCTTGATCATAAGCCAAAGCAGCTTCTTCCGCGCTATCAAATGTACCTAGCCATACTCTTGCCCCATTTCTTGTGGAATCTCTTATCTCGGCTGCAAATTTACCCCAAGGACGACGTCTAACGCCTCTAAATGAGGTTGTTTTTTTGGTTGGTGTTTTTGAAGTAACTTCTTGGGAAGAAGTTGTGGTGTCAAAGGCGGATGTTAAGAGGCCGAAAAGAAGCATTTCTTCTGAGTCATTTTCGTCGAATGGAAGAGAATTGGTGCCCCAATGGGAGAACTCGGGTGATGAGCCGATGGAAGATTCTGGCGAGTGGTTTGAAAGAGAATAATCCATATTTGATATTGAAGGTTTGTTAATGTTATTTTGTTGTTTAAATACCACAAACAAGATGGAAATAAGGAAGCTTCGAATTGCTGCATAGGTGTCTTAGGTGAAAAAATAAATAAATAAATACATATTCTATGTGTCCAAAATAGAATACAACTCTTCTAACGTCATGCATACTATACCATCTTACTTTTTGTAGTATAATTTAGATCTAAATTATATGCATCTTACTTTTTAGTTAACAAGTATTGAAGTATATTTGGAAAGGGTGTTTATACACCATCTACCCGTTTCACCCTTTTATTATCCGTTTTATTAAGAGGACTAGACGGATTTTATTATTCTTTTATTCCGTATATTTTGTCTTTTACTATTTTAACTTTATGTTTTTGTTCCGTATTTTTTTCCGACAGTTTTATTCATTTTATTAACAAAACAAAGACAGTTTTTGTGGTATTCTGCTCTGTATTTTTTGTATTTTAATACGTTTGACTTATCAAACTTTATAATTTCCGTTCTTTTTTTAATTTTGCATTTTTTTAATAAAAACAAAATTATAAAAGTAAAAGAAAAATTAAAAAAAAAATTACAAAAGTAAAAACAAAAATTTTAATGCTAGATGTAGATCTTTTCTAGAAGAAAAAGAAATCTATGAAAAGGATTTTTTTTTTTTTTTTTTCTCTCTCTCTTTCACTGGGCAAAGACGTTCTTTACGAGAATCCTCGAATATTTTAGCAATGGCCTCTTTTTACCTAAATTATCATTGTAACTCTTTTTTGGAAAAACATTTTGCATAGGAGTTGGTTTAGTCATATAATAGACAAATACTTTCAGGAAATGATATGGAAAAAGTTAAATCATTAGCTAATTACCATTAGAGGCTCAAAGAAGAAAATGAAACTCATGAAACAAGGTAAACGTTACTAGTTTAGATTCATGCATGATTGCCAATGACACTAGTGCAATTTTTTGGCACAGCAAAAGAAGTTAGTGGGATGCTTTAATTGAAAAAACCTATGGTAGTAAAGATAAATGTGTCACTTGGTGAAAACAAAAATAAAATACTATAAAACCGTAGTAGCATTATAAGGTAATGAGTAAGTAATGACTTTTAGACCAAAAGTAAAGTGAAGTCGAAATCTCATATAAAAGAGAATTTTGCTTACCGTAGCATGCACAACCTAGAAAAGTTTTGTTTACTCATATTTTCAACTTTTCAAGGGATAACAATAACACAAAATCTACAAAAAAAATCTTTGTGAGATATTTATTTGTTGTTTTTTTATTTAAAGAAAAAAAAAAAAAAAAAAAATAAATACCAAAATTCGTGCCAACTCTTTGGCGTTGTGTGTACATTCTATTTGGATATGCTTAAATAGTAAAGTTCTATACGAAACAACATTTAGCTAAAGTACAAACCAAAAGATCTCATCCATCCATTCCTCTTCCATCCAATGGTGTAGATTAATTGCAAAAAAAAAAAAAAAAAAAAAAAAAAAAAAAAAAAAAACGGAGGGGCATTTTTGTCAAAACATCTCACTCATATTTTCCTACCCCACACACACACACCCTCATTTCAAACACACACACTAAATAACGCATTTTACACACACACACACCCTCATTTCCCCCAATTCAAACCGTAACCCTAAATCGTTAATCCGCCGTTAATCCGCCATTAATCCACCGTTATATCAACCCTAAATCGTTATTCAACCATCTAAATGGATCTACGTGAAGAAATACCGCAATCTAAAGATCGTTTGTTGTCCGAATCCAGTGAGAATAAGCTTGGTATATTTGTCTCATTTTTTTAAATCAGTCATTATTTTGAATTTTTGTTATCGATTAGGTTATTTTTTGAATTTATTAGCTTATTTTGTGGTTTTATTAGCTTATTTAGTGGTTTTATTAGCTTATTTTGTTACTGAATGAGCGTTTGGATTAGGTTATGTTAGCGAGTAGATTAGATTTTAGGATTAGTTTATTTTTTTTGATGTAATGACTGTTTAGATTAGCTTATTTTTGTTATTGGAATGTATGTTTGAATTATCTTATTTTTCTGATGTAGTTAGTTGTTATGCTTTTCTCAAAATGAAATAAGTTTTATAGTTTTTGCTTATTTTTTGGTTTTTGATAAGCATAAGAAGATAAGCAAATGGGATTTTGTCAGTGTGTTTAAGAATAATCCTATGGGATTATCACTGAATCCCATGGGATTCACATAGAATGAGTGTTTAAGAAATATCAATTTGTTTAAGAACAATCCTATGGGATTATCACTGAATCCCATGGGATTCACATAGAATGAGTGTTTGTATTAGCTTTTAGGAATCAGATTTATAGTTGCGTAGTTTTCTGTTTTGTTTGTTAGTTTTAGGTCTTTGTGATTAATGATATTTTGCTGTTGTTAGTTGCTTATAACTAATATTTGTCTCAAAACTAATATTACTCTTTTCATCTTAAAATTGATGTAGGTAAAATATTGAACCCAAAACCGTTGTCTACGTTTAATCCGTTTGATGATTCGGCAAAGAAAACATCACTGGTGAAAAAAAAAATGATCGGTGGAATCCTTATGACGATTTGTTGAAAAAAAAATCACTGGCGAAGAAAAAACCGACTAGTGATGTTACTAAGGCTGCCAAACCAGCAGAGTTTGAGGTGAATGTTCAGGGAAAGGCGAGTGTTGATCAGGGAAAGGAGACTAGTGATGTTATTTCTTCAGTTGTTGCTGATTTGGCTAAGGAGAAGGATATGGAGTTGGAGAATGAGACTGAGACGGAGAAGGAGAAGGAGAAGGAGACTGAGACGGAGAAGGAGAGTGAGAAGGAGAAGGAGAGTGAGAAGGAAAAGGTTATTGAGAAGGAGAAGGAGAGTGAAAAGGTGTCGAGTGTTGTTCAGGAGACGGAGAAGGAGAAGGAGAAGGAGAGTGAGAAGGAGAAGGAAGAGAGTGAGAAGGAGAAGGAGGAGAGGGAGAATGTTGTTACCTATAAATCAAGGGGTAAGAAGTCGGGTATTCTTAAGGTTAAGGCGAATGACAAGGGTCCTGATGTTCTCCGTCTCCAAGATAAGGAGTGTGAGAAGGATAATGAGAAGGAGGGTGAGAAGCCAGTTAAGAAGCGTAAGTTGAAGTTTACGGTGAATGAGCCAGTTAAGTCCACTGCTAAGTCGAGTGAGAAGCTAGTTAAGACCACTCAACCGAATCCGAAATTGGGATTAGCAAAAGCAGATAAGAGTACAAAGAAACCAAATCTGAAGGTTCAAAAAGGTATAGATCTGTCTTTTTTTGTTTGATTGAATTCAGTATGCCTAATTTAAGTAATTCATTATATGTTTGAGTAAAATATTTAATATTAGCTTTTAAAAGTTCAAGGTTAGGCTGTTTGAATCCCATAGGATTGACAGTGAATCCCATGGGATTCACTGTCAATCCCATGGGATTCATTATTAATCTCTTTGTTATCAAGTTGTTTATATTATGTTTTTTTTATTATGTAGATGCTGGTGAAAAGAATATATCAAAGAGAAAGAGGGGCGATTCTTCCGTTTCTGATAAAGAAGAAGATAAGGGGAAGAAGAAAGTGAAGGACGATTCTGGTAAAGAAGATGTTAAAGAAGATATTTTACCTGAACATGTTATGAAGCAGTTGATGAAGACTCTGAATTCGTTGGTTAAAGTAGAAACTGATGAGGAGAATGAATCGAAGCCGGATAAGAAAGTCAAGAAGAAAGAAAAGGTGTTGTCGGAAGATGAAATAAAACATCAAGATTATCTTAAAAAATTGCCCATTCTTCAAGCTAGGTCAGCACCTACCGCCCTTCATACTGCCATCCATGGCATAAAAAATGTTGATATTGAGAAGTTCTTGGCGGAGATAGGGTTTAACTCGTTTATCAAGTTTGATATAACCAAAATTCCGTCAAGGTTAGGTAGGTATGTGGTGGAAAATTTTGAAGCTGAGACTTGCCGGTTGAAGTTGGAACGTGGCAAGTCAATTCAGGTCACTGTTAACAAAGTTCATGAGCTGCTAGGTATTCCGATTGGCGGCGAGTCTTTGTTATCTTTAGGAACCAGGCCAGTTGGAGATGATTTTGAGAAAGTTTGGCTTGGTCAGTTTGAAACAAAATCTGCTAAGCAAATTAGAGTGAATGATATCGCTACCAAGTTGATTGAGGCTAAGGAAGTTGACTTCCTTTTTAAAGTCAACTTTCTTACCCTCTTTACGAATACAATGGGTATGGTTGCTGGCTTGCAGGGGGAAATAAACCTTGATGTTGTTAAGCATCTTCGTGAACATACTGATATTCGTAGTATTGATTGGTGCGAGTACATCTTTCATTGTCTTAAACTCAGTAGAAAACCGACTACTCTTCAAAACAAATACACGGGTCCATATACCTTTCTTGCTGTAAGTTTTAAACTATACGAAGTTTTAAATTGTTTTCATGTTTGTGTGACATATTTGTTGACATATTACTTATGTTTATATCATGTTACTGTGAATCCCATGGGATTAACTGTGAATCCCATGGGTTAACTGTGAATCCCATGGGATTCATACAGAATCCCATGGGATTCACCTATGTTTATATCATGTTACCTAGGTTTGTGTGACATATTTGTTGTATCTTTCTTACACTTTTTCGTTCCTTGTTTTTTGTTTTCAGCTTTTGTATTTAGATTCCACCAAGTACGAGAAGCTTTCTTATGTCCGCACACGTCCGGCCATCAAAAACTGGTCGTCATTCTTAATGTCAAAAAGGGAGGACATGGAATTGAAAGAAGAGGTTATGGGGACGTTAGATCTTTATGATGAATCAGAGTTGCCGGAGACGGAAGGTTTTGTTGCTGGTTGTTCTTCTCGTACTTCTTACAGAGAGGTTTGTTTAATTCTTTTTCAGTGTGGTCATGTTTAGGTTCCCATGGATTCATACACAATCCCATGGGATTCACTGTGCTTATCTTATTGTGACTATTCCTATTTGTTTTTTCTCCAGGAATTGCTTAACCAACTTGAAGAAAAGTTGGCTGTTATTTGCAATGAAAGAATTGCTTTTGAAGGACTTTTGCCAATAGCTGGTTCTGATTTCCCTGGTGATTCAAAGCTTATTGAACTACACAAGAAGTATGTTGAAATTTTCAAGCATCCGGTCTCTTTAAATGGCGAAGATCTTGATGCAAATGATGATAATGGAGATGATAATGGTAATGATAAACCCCTCTCTGGTACCCAAACATGAATTTATGTAGTCCCCTATTGTATTTGAAACCGTGAATTTATGTAATAACTTTGTTAACTTTGTTAAATTTGGTTGGAACTTGGAACTGTTAATTTATGTATGATAATTTCTTTATTGATAGTAATTTTATTATTCTGTCAATCCCATGGGATTCATCTGTGAATCCCATGGGATTCATCTGTGAATCCCATAAGTTTTGTTGCCTAATGTTATTAGAATTGTAAATCCCATAAGCTTTGTTTTAGTTTACCTTTCAACAGTGGTTCATGTATCTCAAATTAAAGCAGGAAGTGATGATGGTAATGGGGATGATAAGAAAGATAAAGATGCCGAGAAGCGAGGTGATAATGAAGGAAGCGATGATGGTAATGGGGATGATAAGAAAGATAAAGATGCAGTGGTTGATCCATCTCAAGGAAAAGAAGGCGTTGCAGTTCCTGAGGAGGAAGATGTTCCATCATCGCAGGAGTATGAAGAAATCCTTTCAACCCCTAAGAATTTATGGGACTGGTATGACTTACATGCAGATTTGGTTGAAGAGGTGGTGCAATTGAATGAAGAAGATTATGCATACGTAATGTTCTTGTATAATAATGCTTTCCATCTTTTTTCCTAAATTTTATTTCTTTTTAATTAAATCTTTATATATTGTGCAGAATGAATCGGTCAAGAAAGGTGTGCCATTTACGATTGTTAATAAACCAAACATCGTTGGCCTCCTAACTCCTGAGAAATTTAAAACTCATGCTTCACATGAAAGTCCCATTATTGAAAAGCGTCTGGTTAAGCCGTCTGCTTACTTATTGTCTCCATATATGCACAAGAAGACAAAGGTTCTACCGAAAATTTGTATGCTGGAGTTCATTCTAGGGAATAGTTTGTTTGCCATGCAAGGCGAGACGATGTAAGTTTACATGTTTTTTTTTTTTTTTTTTTTTTTTTTTTTTTTTTTTTTTTTATATGTTTCATCTGGTTGAATGTGAAGGGAATGACATGGGATTCATTATTAATCCTATGGGATTAGTGATGAATCCCATGGGATTCATTCAGAATCCCATGTGATTCTTTAATGATTTGATTTTTTTATTTTTCATATAGTGAAAAGGTTTTTGAAACAAATTCTGGGATTTCCATATATTCAGTCCGTGTGAATATGGAAACGTTAGCACCCGGTATTGAGGTCGATGCTAACGTAATCGACTGTTGGGCTGCAATTCTGAATTATGAAGAGAGTCGTAAAGAAGTTCGTTCTCCAGCACGGCACTTTTTCCCGACCGGTTGTATTGTAAGTATTTATTTTTGATTTACTTAATTAACTGTTTATCTGCTTAATGAAATGGAAAGTTGCCTTCTATATTGTAAATTGGTACCCATGGGATTCTGTATGAATCCCATGGGATTCATAGTTAATCCCAAGGGATTCTGTATGAATTACCAAAAACCCTGAAAGCAAAGTATGAAATCATAACATCATATTGTAAATTGGATATACAAACAAAATCTATGTTTGATGGAAAGTTGCCTTCTTTTGAGGATAAATTTGAGGAATTTGAGAAAGAACTTTTAGCTCAGCTTTCAGATGATGTTGGTGGCTTGGCTCTCAAAGGCATTGACTTGGTAATTTTTTTTTTTTTTTTTTTTTTTTTTTTTTTTTTTTTCTTGCTTTTCATCATTTTTATTATGTATTTTGTTCTGTTAAAACAGGCTTTTTTTCCTATTCGCAAAGCTGGCCATTTTTATGTTGTCGTCTTCAGCCTTACGAAAACTGCATCACTGACGATACTTGATAATACTGATTCTGGAGCAACTTATGATGAAAAGTATAAAGATACAGTTGATCTTCTTGTAAGTTTTTTTACTTTTCTGTTGTATTGTAGTTCATACAAAATCCCGTGGGATTCATACAGAATCCCATAGCTATTTATGCTCTTTTTTTTATTAATATTGTAGAAAAAGTTGTTTGCCAAGCATCTGAAGCTGTATGGTCACCCAAAATGTGTTAGTATTGCTAAAGCCAAGCCAAAAATTGCAAATCTCAAGTGGAAGACCAAGAATAATTTCCTAGATTGCGGTATTTTCGCAATGTTGCATATGGAATCATACACTGGTCTAGCTATTGGGAAATGGCATTGTGGGCTGGTTGCCGAGTCTCGAGCGCAGTTAGACATGTTGAGGCAATTGCGATTCAAGTTTGCGACCAAGATTTTGTTACACGAGGTAAATCAGCATGCCCAGAAGATGTATGAATTAGCACTGGAATTTGATAAACTTCCTCCTGAAGAAAAGATGTCTATAATTGTTGAAGCTCGTAAGAATAGGGATTCACGTGAGTGCAACTAATCATTGAAGAAGTTATGTCTTTTTTGAATTGTAGAACAATTGTCTTTTGAAAACTTGTTAATGGTATGGTACACGAGAACATGTGTAACGGTAGTCTTTTTGAAATCTTGTGAATGGTATAACATTTATGTGAATCCCATGAGTGTGAATCCCATGAGATTCATTCATAATCCCACGGGATTCTTGATGGTAGACTGTTTGTCCAGTTAATCTTTTGAAAACATGTGTATGGTAGAAGAGTATGTGAATGGTTGAAGTTTAAAGAAGCTATTTGAAAACATGTGTATGGTAGAAGAGAATATGTGAATGGTTGAGGTTTAAAGAAGAAGCTAATATAACGAAATAAGTAGAAGTTAAGACTTTTTTGGCTTGATTTTAAAAAAATAAGCTAACCTAGTTCTTTATAGCTAAGATTAAGCTAGCTAAATGATTATGCAATGTAAAATAAGATCACATAAAAACTAATTTCATGTGAATGGTTGATGTTATCTTTGTTATTTATTTTATATAGAATCCCATGGGATTGATCAATGAATCCCATGGGATTGATCAATGAATCCCATGGGATTGATCAGAATCCCATGGGATTCATCAATGAATCCCATGGGATTCATACAGAATATAAGTAAGAAACAAGACATATTCAATTAAAGAAGAAAAATAACTAACAAAACCAGAATTATTCAATTAAAGAAGAAAAATAACTAACAAAACCAGAATTTTCTTTCCAAATCATCTAAATATTCAAGTAAAGAAGAAAAAAGAACTAACATAAAACCAGAATATAAAAAGTTTGTTCAAGAAACTATTGGTTTCGGCTTTCGTGCCTTTGGGTTATCCGGACAAGTTGTTTTTGTGTGCATGTTGGTCTTCACTCCACAATAGCCACAAACCTTCTCTTGTTTCTTTTTAACCTTCTGTTGTTTCTTTTTAACTCCAAGTGCTTTTTCTTTCTCACTCTTTCGCCTTTTATTGCGTTCCTTTTCGGTAATATTCCCTTTGTTGCCTACCTTTGTTGGATTGTTAACATTTTGTTCGTCAGGTTTAGAAATGGAATAATGTTCTCCAATCACATCTCGTGTTTCTCTTGAAGGATGATTTGGCACCTCAGCCTCCACTTCTGTTTTCAATTTCTTCAACTTTTCTACAAAATCCCCCATCTTCTCTACATTATCGCCTAACCTGAATAAACATTCGTCCACCACAGAAGTTGCTTCATTTGTAAGTCTTTCAACTTCTACATTTTTTCCCCATATCTGTTTCTTTTCCTTCTCAATTCAGGCGGTATTATATCCCTTGTCCAACGCTTCAAAATATACTGTTCTGGAATGACGTTAATATCACGGTTCTTGAATACACAGAATATGTGTCGGCATAGAAAACCAAATCGGGCAAAATGTCTACAAGTGCATACCACCGACCCATCTTCTATAGTACGCAGCACCTTTTTTAAACAAAAAACAAAAGAATTAAAGATTTAAAATTCATCATGAAAACCATATATTCATAACTAATCCCATGGGATTCAGCAAGAATCCCATGGGATTCATTCTGAATTACATGTGATTCATACTGAATCCCATGGGATTCATATTCTGAATCCCGTGGGATTTATTCTGAATCCCATGGGATTTATTATGAATCCCATGGGATTCATGTTGATTCACAGATGATTCATGTTGAATAACAAGAAACATACCTTATAGTCTATAAATGTTCTCTTTGCTTCTGTTTCTTCTTCCTCTGCTTGTTCTTTTGCAACTTCCTTATTAATGATTCTGTAAACCCACGGATTTCTGTCTCTTATAATGACAATCTCACAACCTTCTTCTATCTTTAAATCTTGAATCGTACAAGTCCAGCATGCTTCATATATTTCCTTTTGAACAAGAAGATATATCGTTCTAGTATACACTTTTGATGCATGAAGTTCAATCTCTAACTGTGTTAAACATTTTGGAGCCGCGTCAAATGTTTTAAAATCCAAATGTTCTTGCCTATATCGTTGTCTTTCCATTGCTGATTCATATGACATCATAAAACTAACTAGCGTTGCTCCTGGGCTAGTGAAACTTTTGAAGAACGAGTTCTCACTCTCGGACCTTGATGTGGTTCTCATCAAACCAAACAATGGTGAGTCGATAAAATAAGCAGGAATCCACATTTCTCTTAGGTTAAACATTTTGGTCATCCATTTGTGATTTTGCAAACCGAAATCTTCAATCAACTTAGCCCATTTCTTTTCAAATTCCAACGGTTCGATGAACATATTCCAAATAATCTTGTTTAAACGCTTCTTGAAATCTGTTTCTACGTATATTTCTTTACAAATCTGTTTTTGATAAAGATTGTTTTAGAATCTTATTACAAGCATAAGTAACATGATATAAACATAGGTGAATCCCATGGGATTCTGTTTGAATCCCATGGGATTCTGTTTGAATCCCATGGGTTTCTGTATGAATCCCATGGGATTCACAGTTAATCCCAAGGGATTCTGTATGAATCCCATGGGATTCATACAAAATCCCATGTGATTAATCTATGTATGATATGTGATAAAAAAACACATTTTTTGTAAACTCGATAAATTACCTTTGCTGGAATCTTTTGGTGAATATGCCACATGCAAAGTCTGTGTTTCGATTTTGTGAAAACGGCTTCAATGGCCCTCTTCATTGCTCCATCTTGATCGGTTACCACCATGGTTGGTTCTTTCTTGAAAGCAGTCATAAATGCTTTTAGTAGCCATGTGTATGATTCAGTGTCTTCATGTAATAGCATTCCCGAACCAAGAGTGACACATTTTCTGTGATTATCGACACCTGTGAATGGCACAAACACCATATTGTACCTAAAAATAATATAAGTTTTAGTGACACAATTCAATGTGACTACATACACAATCTCAAGGGATTCATTGTGAATCCCATGGGATTCTGTGTGAATCCCATCTGTATTCATAAAGAATCCCATGTGATTTAATAAAGAATCCCATGGGATTCTGTGTGAATCCAATGTGACTACATACACAATCTTAAGTGATTCATTGTGAATCCCATGGGATTCTGTATTGTAATTTAAAAAAAACAAAAACCACTTACTTGTTACACCTAAATGTCGCATCAAAGGATACAATGTCTCCAAACTCCTTATAATAGCATTTTGCAACTTCATCAGCCCAAAACAAAGCCACTAACTCACTCTTTTCTACCTTATACTGAAACGTAAAGTTCGGCACATATATCTTTCTGTTTTCCATTTTATTTATAAGCATTTGTGCGTCACTTTCCCCTATGAACATATTAATATCCCGCAGTTCATTCTTAAAATCATCAACTGTCCCGTGAACATATTCATACCCACCTTTCATACTAGTTAACAAGTTGTGAGCCCGTGTTGGACCAATCTTGTTCTTTGCAGATTTAACAACAAACAGTTTTTCTGCATGTGTCATTTTTCTTTGCTTTTTTGTAAAATGTTTGTACGCATTTGGTAAAAGCATATGGTTGTGTTCTTCAATAAACTTAAGTATCTTGTATCTTCCAGAAACGATATCCAATTCTAACCTTATACGAGCTCTACAACCTGTTATATAAAAAAATAAAAAAATAAAAAAAAAAAAAAAAAAACATTTAAAAAACATTAGTTATACAAAAAAAAAAAAAAAAAAAAAAAAAAAAAAAAAAAAAAAAAAAAAAAAAACCATTAAGAATCCCATGGGATTCTGAACACATCCCATGGGATTCTGTATGAATCCCATGGGTTTCAACATTATTCTTATGAATCAAGTTATATGTTATAAGTGATAAATATGGAGAGTTTTTCAACCTGTTACATGAACAGTTGTATTTCTCTTCTGTTTGCCACTGTGTTTTGCATCCAAAGTGTCGATATTAACATTTCTTGGTGCTCCTTCTTTGTTGCACATGATGTATTTGAGTGTTACAATTCCAGATTTTGTTATTTTTTGTCCTGCTTTTTTTATTTGAAAACCTCCCGCTTCAGCGTACTTACTATACATATCTATAGCATCGTCTATAGTGTCATAGCTTTTTCCCTCTTCCGGTACAGTAATTCCTTCATCTACATGAGGCTTCCAATATACTGATCCGCCCGGTGTCTCAATGTGTTCATACAAAGTTGGTTTTGGTGATTTCATAGAATCTGTATATAAAAAGCAGAATATCAAGGGATTAAGATAACTAAAAACACAAGAATTAAATTATTAAAATTCATCCTGAAAACCATATATTCATAAATAATCCCATGGGATTCAGCAAGAATCCCATGGGATTAGTTATGAATATCAAGGGATTAAGATAACTAAAAACACAAGAATCCCATGGGATTCACATAGAATCCCATGGGATTCACACAGAATCCCATGGGATTCTTTATAAATTCCTTGTGATACATTTATAAATTTATCCTGTACAGAATCCCATGGGATTCACATTCCCACCCCTGTTATGCATGATATTCCTTGTGATACATTTATAAATTCACATTGATGAATCCCAAAGGATTCATTGATGAATCCCATAGGATTCATTGATGAATCCCGTAGGATTCATTTATTAATCCCGTAGGATTCATTCATTAATATTGAATCAAATGATTAATAATGAATCAAATGGGATTTACACTTCTCTTAAATCATTAAACAAAAAAATTAGATTCTGAAAAGATTTACCATGAACTTCTTTAACAGTAGCATCTTCATCTTCATCTTCATCTTCATCTTCATCTTCATCTTCATCTTCATCTTCATCTGGTAAATCACCTTCTGTAATCAAATCATCTTTTGACGTGTTTATTGAAGAATCCGGCGGGTTTGTTGATGATTCCGATCTGATTATTGATGATTTCGACGGCGGCGGTGGTGTTGTTGATGAATTCGTTATTCCGATGATTTCCGATTGGTTTGTTGATGATTCCGATCTGATTATTGATGTTTCCGGCTGGGTTGATGATGATTCCGATCTGATTTCCGGCGACGGCGGTGGTGTTGTTGATGATTCCATATTTTTTTCAGACGGTTTTACCATGAATTCCGACGGGTTTGTTGATGAATCCGGCGGTTTTGTTGATGAATCCGTCGGATTCATGGTGATTCTGGCGACGTTTTTGATTCCGGCGAGCTTTTGATGATTCCGGTGGTGTTGTTGATGAAGCCGGTGGTTTTGATGAATCCGGAGGTTTTGTTGACGGTGTTGTTGATGAATCCGTCGGATTCATGATTTTCCGGCGAGATTCTTTGATTATTCAGGCGAGGGTTTGTTAGATCTAGGGTTTTGGTTTGGTTGAGAGAGAAAGGTTTGGATGAGAGAGAAAGTTAGGTGACAAATGAGATGGATGCAGTTTTTTTTTTTGTTTTTATTAAGATACTTGATTTTACTATCTTGCCCTTGTTTGTAATTTTTGAATGCATCTCAGCCATTAGATGGAGGGGGATTGGATGGTTGGGATTTGATTATATGTACTTTAGATACTAGTTGTTTTTGATAGATCTCACCTCTATGCTTAAATAGTGTTGTTTTTATCGAGCCTGGTTTTAATAGGAACCTTTTTTGAGCCCCGACCGAATGCATAAGAAAGCTTGTCGAACTAGCAATCTGAGCTTAACTTAGCTACAAGAATTCAAGTTAAAGTATATTCGACCCAAGTCGCTAACTCGTCTAATTTGTACGTAGAACTAACTTCGACCGATCAACAACAAACCTGTGTAAGAGAATTCATTATTTATATCATCAAATCACATTTTCAAAATATACTGAAACCATAAATAACGTTCAAATTTTGCAAATTACCGATTCATTCCATGCTAAATAAACTTTTGCTGCATAAATACATTTATTCTTCTAAAAACTCCTATTATTGACATAATCACATTACCTAATGAAAAAAGAGATAATAACAATTTAGTCATCCAGACAAAATAATGACGTGATATTCAACGTTGGTCAAATGGAAGCAGCTCCCCTGGTTAGACTCTTGAACAAGCTTATTCAAATATCCTTTACTCATAAAATAAAGAGTGAATTACACCGTTAGTCTCTCATGTTAAGGCGAATTGCGGATGCAGTTTCAAGAACTGCAAAATTACACCAAGCGTCCTCATCTCGATTTCTTCATTGGGATCGGAAATTTTAACGTTCGTTAAAAATCTCGTTAGATGCAATGGCTTTTAAATCTTTTCGGAATTCTTGATCAAACACTCTATAACACCAATAGTCCCTGGCATTTTCAAACACTCTTTAACACCAATAGAGTAAATTACACGGATGGTCCATGTAGTTTGTCAAAAATTTCACCTATCGTCCCTCAAACTTAAAAGTTGCATGTATCGTCCCTATCGTTGCCAAAGAATAACATGAATGGTCCCTCAAGGGACCATTCATGTTATTCTTTGGTTTGTCGAAAATTTCACCTATCGTCTCTCAAAGGGACCATTCATGTTATTCTTTGGCAGCGATAGGGACGATACATGCAACTTTTAAGTTTGATAGACGATAGGTGAAATTTTTGACAAACCACAGGGACCATCCGTGTAATTTACTCACACCAATAATTTACACAAATCATTCCAAACACACATCTTCTTCAACCTCTTCACCACCACACCACCACCGCCACCCCTACCACCTTCTCTTCACCACGACTATCACCACGCTGACACCACTACCACTACCATCTTGTTCTTCAACCTCTTCAACCCATCGCAATCCAAAACACACTACCACAACAATCCAAAACGCCACCATACCACCACCACGCTAACACAACAATCCAAAACGCCACTACACCGCCACCGCCGTCGCCTCCACACCACCACGGCAATCTAAAGTGGTAATTGAAAATGCCAGAGCACCACCATCCATGTTTAATAGCATTCAAAACTCAATGAAATCCAAAACCCCATCGAAATTCAAATCCCAATCACAATCCAAAACCCAATCGAAATCCAAAACGCAATCACAATCCAAAACAAATATAAAAACAAACATTACATTAATCTAATAAATAAGAGAATACTTTATTAAAAAACGCATTACATAAATATATATATAAAAAAAAAAAAAAAAAAAAAAAAAAAAAAAAAAAAAAAAAAAAAACCATGAATCATCCTTATTTGTGCATCCAAATAGTTTTAGCAGAGATTTAATTGTTTATTTTGCCAAAAAAATCCGAAAAAAATTTGTAATCATTTTTAGAGTCTCATTTAAGAAAAATATCGAGAAAAGCACATTTAGCATGTGTAACGTCTTTACATTTGTTAGCATTGAAATTTATGCTACTTAGAAGTGATGGTCATTTTGGCATTTAGAATAAATGTGTCAAGTGTAATATGTATTAAAAGTGTGGGCTTAAGGCATTAGAAATGTTAGTATCTTATGTATAAGTGTAGTGCACATCTTAAGTCCACACAAGGTCCAACAAAAGCCCATCAAACCCATTTAGAGTTGATGGCAGTCACGTATAAACACACACACTCTTTAGTTTCAAAGGATACCTCATTTAGATAAGAAAAAGAGTGTGTGTGTGTGTGAGAGAGTAACACCCCAAGTCCCTTGTATTATTTCTTTTCTCTTTGAAGATTAATAAACATTTGACTTGAAAATTTACATAAGATCCACATACTACTCTTGTGCTATAAATGTGTTAGTGAGAGTCATCAAAGAAGCTTGTGTTTGTGTGATAAAGAGGAAGCTTCGGTCCTACAAGTGGTATACATAGAGCAAGGTTTCAAGGTAGGACTATCTTTATTTTTGTATGATCCTTCAAGAGTAAAAAACATCCTTTGTCATTTTTCTTTCACTAGAAAAATTACAACTTATGTTCTTTTCTTCTAATCGATCCATACAAAAGTTAAAGTAAGTTGTGTTTGTTTTGAGGTTATACGAATTGGTTTCTGTGATATTTTTAGTGTTTCACTTGTTTACAGTTGTGAAAGTTTGGTTTTTTGGTTTGTTCTTCACTTCTTTGATCGAACAAAGGTAGCAAATCTTGTATAAGATTTGTTTATGAATTGTTTATTAAGGTGAATTATTGAGGTGGGAAAGTTAGTAGAAGTTAGTAAAAGTGGCAGAAAGTTTACTGAGAAGCATGGAGAAGTGCATGGGCTAGTAGCTAAAAAACAAAAAGTGGGTGAGATTTGGTCAAAAGTTGCGTTTTATCGCAATTGAAGAAGATCAGTCGAGGTTATCGCAATTCGAAGAATTATCGCATTTCTTGTATTAGAATTGCGATAGGCATCGCAGTTGACCATCGCAGTTGACCATCGCATTTGGATTATCGCATTTGGCTTTTCGCATTTGACATATCGCAATTGGCATTTTCAGTAGTTATCGCAATTGAGCTTTTGTTAGTGTCATCCGATATCTTATCTCAACTGCGATATCGGACAAAACACCAATTGCGATATCGGACAAAACTAACTTTTCAGTATTGTCATCTTCAGTCCCTGTACTTTCTAGCAGCCTTTGGGAACTTCCAGATTTGGCAGTTTTGGCCCTCGTACTTCTGTGAAACTTCAAACGATCATAACTTTTGAACCGTAACTCCGTTTTCAGCGAAACACCTGTCAAAACGACCGTGAGACAGAGGAGAAGGACACGTTGAATGAATTTATTCATTCAACCCAAGTTTCGAGGCCTGAAAACGCTCCAAAATGAAGTTATTGAGGTTTTAAGTTTCCGGACCAAAATTTCCACCGTAACAAAGCTTCACAACAACAACAACCAAGTTCAACCGTCAACAACAACGTCTCCTACTTTGTTGCAAAGATCCTAAATCCACTTTATCATACATTATATTTTAAAGATGACTACACAACAAGACATTCATGCCGTAGGTTCAGAAAACCGACCTCCAATGTTAGAAAAGGGTGGTTACCTTTCATGGACGAGTCGTATGCTTCGATATATGAGATCCAAACCAAATGGACAAGGTATACTCTTGGTTAACTCTGTCAAAAAAGGTCCATTCCAGCCTGGTGAGATTGAAGAAACAGCTGGAAACCCTACTGCAGAACCTCCCGTCGATCCAACGTACCGACCCAAAGAGGAATCGGATTACACTGAAGCAGATTGGAAGCAAATTGAAGCTGATCACCTAGCAATGCATCTAATCCAACTCGGTCTACCACAAGAAATATTTTGTGCTGTAGATAGCTGTGAAACTGCCAAAGAAATGTGGGATCGAGTTAGACGTCTTTGTCATGGTACAGAAATTGGCATTCAAGAAATGGAAAACAAGCTTCTGACAGAATGGGAGAAGTTCACAGCAACACCAGCTGAACAGATTGAATCTTACTACACACGGTTTTGTACTCTAATGAATGAGTCACAGCATACTGATAATGATGAGGAAACACGTGCTATGTTTGAATCATTATTGCAAAATTGTAGTGTAGAAATAGAAAAGGTCAAAAAGGTCAATCGCGATGTTAAGGCCGCGAATGAAAAATTGACCACTGAGCTTGAGAGATATAAGGTGAATGCAAGAGCTTATGATTTTCATAACAAAAAACAGTCGGAACTTGAGGTTAGTTTAAAAGATTCTGAGTTAAGAGAAAAACGTTTACAAATCAAATTTAACACTCTAGATGTTAATTTGAACAATCAAATCAAATCTCTAAACAAGGAAATTTCTGAACTAACCAACCAACTTTCAAAACAAAAATCAACTTATTCCAATCTTGAAAAAGAAAAGAAGGAGTTGAATGAAAGGTTTTTAAAACGTGAAAAGGATCTTCTTAAAGAGATCAATGACAAAAAGGAAATCATTGCAAAGTTGGATGAGTTGCTTGTAAAAACGGGTCATTCTGCACAAACAGTTAACTTGTTAATAAATGATCCAAACCCGATTTTACATACAATAAAGAAAGTGGCTATCGGTTATGAAAACCCTTGTAATCTCAAGAAAGCTCAGAAAGGACAGAATGTGTTATATGATGGTAGTGTGCTAAATGATAAACATGATCCGATTGAAATTTATGATTCGGATGAAACTATTGAGCGTACTGAAAAGAGACGAGTCAAAATGAGACAAATGAACCCAGAAATTAAACCAATTGATTATAACAAGCTTAATAAAGATTCTGGTGTTCATCTTATTAAAAAAGAGTCACAATTGTTTTTTCAAAGACCAGTGGTCTTCACAAAACAAAAAGCAGTTTCAAAACATCTGCCTAACATCGAACAAATGGCATCTAAAAACACTTATGATTCAAGTGCAGCTAGACTATATTTGGTCGATCTTAAACAGAGAATTGAGAAACTTCAACGTATTGTGGCTTCCAAAATTAACAATAACAAGTTTGAATGGTTTCCGGGTGTTCAGGATGAACTGAAAAAGATTTTTGCAAAGGAAATTAATCGACATGTTGCTGCAATCTATGCGGTTGTTCAAAATGTGGAAAATAATATTTTAAAAGAGTCTGCAGAATTCGTTAAGGATCACAAATCCTTAGTGAAGGAAGCAAATGAATACTTGGAACGGATAAAGGTTTTGGAACATCAAAATGACTCTCTCTCTTTCGAAGCTCTCTCGACCGATATCATGTCTATTATTTTCCAAACATATTCTGTTGAGGATGATGAAACACTTCGAGCTGAGACTTCTCAAATTGTTGAAAAATATGAAAAGGCGCTTTTGAAACTTGAAAAACAAAATTGCACATATTTTAAACAACTTGATACTAAAAAGGAAGAATGCAAGTATGACAAACTGTCGTATGAGCGTTCTTACAAACAGTTGAAAGAACAAATTGATATTTTGAAGTCTCAGCTTGAATGTCAAAAAGGGAAGGGTGAGGAAACTACGGGTATTGCACCATTAACCCCCTTGCCTAGTGAGAAACAAAAAGAGAAAGCTGTTGTCAAGAACACTAATGTTATAGCACCTGGCCTTTATAGGATTAGTCCCACTACTGCGTCTGCCTCTACATCTAAAACATATAGGGAGATAGACAAAAGTAAGAAAGATACTCCAAATAAGTCTAGGAATGCTACTACAACATCTCAGGACAACAACAAAAATTCTAATGAGTGTGCCTTACCTTCTACAGGAATAGAAAGCAACTCTAGGAGCAAAAGACAGTCTAGGAGCCATAACAAGAAACCTAGTGTCTCGCCTGTTTCTGAGAGTGCAAGCAAGAAAGTAGAAGAACACCCTAGGAATTTATCGCTTTCCAAGAAGAAACATGTATCATCTAGTTGTAATGATAAGACTCCTGTTTCTAATGCATGTAATGATTCTGATTGTTTAATGCAAAAGAAAAATTTGTCTGTAAATGCTTGTGATGATAATGTTTCTAATGCTGTGAAAAAGAATGATTTGCCTGAACAGAAAAAGGTTCCTTTAGTGACTAAGGCTAAGTCTAGATTTATTCGAAGACTTATTGCAAAAGCTAGAAAAACCACTAGCAGCCTATTGCCTAAGGATCACTCTAAGTTTTGTGCATGGAAACCAACGGGTAGAATGTTTACACTTAAGAATGGCACATTAGAAATAGTTCCCAATGCATCTAAGGAAACCATATCTAAGTGTGACTCACCTGTTACATCTAACCCCTTGGAACCAAATGTTACACGGTTTCCATATACAAATTCTTCTGTTCTTCTCAGGTCATTGAAATCTGTCTTTGGATCGTCGACTCGGGTTGCTCCAAGCACATGACCGGGAATCTGAAGCTGCTGATCAATTTTGTGTGGCAGTTCATGGGGACTGTACGGTTTGGGAATGATCACGTTGCAGCTATTCTGGGTTATGGTGATCTTCAGTTTGGGAATTACTTAATCACTCGGGTTTACTATGTCGAAGGGTTGGGACACAATCTGTTCTTTGTCGGGCAGTTTTGTGATGCAGATTTAGAGGTTGCTTTTAGGAGAAACACTTGCTTTGTTAGGAATTTGGTGGGGAATGATCTCTTAATTGGGAGTCGTGGCACCAATCTCTATGCCATTGACATAAACCAAATGGCCTCTTCATCTCCTATTTGTCTCATGACCAGGGCAGGTGAAACAAAATCCTGGTTATGGCACAGACGTTTGTCCCATCTGAACTTTGACACGATCAACAAGCTTGCCAAAGACAACATCATCTCCGGTCTTCCAAAATTCAAGTACACCAAAGAACACCTATGTCCATCATGTGAGCAAGGAAAGAGCAAAAGAGCAACATTCAAACCTAAACCCGTACCTAGTTCGGTTGATAGGTTGCATTTGTTGCACATGGACTTATGTGGCCCGATGAGAGTTCAAAGCATAAATGGGAAGAAGTATATTCTTGTAATTGTTGACGACTATTCAAGATATACATGGGTGAAGTTTTTGAGATCTAAAGATGAAGCACCAAGCACCATCATCGCCTTTCTGAAGCGGATTAAAATTCTACTTCAAGCTCCAGTTAGGATAGTACGAACGGATAATGGCACGGAATTTGTCAATCAGGAGTTAAGAACATTCTTTGAAGAAACTGGTATTACTCACCAGACATCCGCTGTTAGAACTCCACAGCAGAATGGGGTAGTTGAAATGGGGTAGTTGAAAGAAGGAATAGAACCCTTGTAGAAGCTGCTCGCACCATGCTGATTTATTCCAGTGCTCCATTATTCTTATGGGCCGATGCTGTTTCAACTGCTTGTTTTACTCAAAACCGATCCCTAATCCATCCAAGATTCAATAAAACCCCATACGAACTTGTCAACAACCGAAAACCGGATATTTCTTATCTTCATGTATTTGGCGCTTTATGCTATCCTACAAATGACAGGGAAGATCTGGGAAAGTTGAAGGCTAAGGGTGATATTGGAATCTTCATTGGTTATTCTGAAAACTCGAGGGCATTCAGAGTGTATAACAGGAGAACGAAAAAGATCATGGAGACGATGAATGTGAAGTTTGATGAAATTTCACAAATGGCTTCTGAGAGACTCGCTCTAGAACCCGAACTTAACCCAATGACTTTCGGACATATCAGTTCGGGACTCGCACCTCAAGGAGCTCAATCAATTCATGAGGAACAACCAACAACTCAGGAACTGGATAATTTCTTCGAGTTCATGTACGATGAATACTATGGTGACGCTTCGAAAAATGCATCTAACCAACATTCCGCTGCAACCACTCAACATCAACAACCACCACCAACACCACCAAATCCAGATGCATCCACAACATTCGAAGCTGACGCACCACCTCCCTCGACATCCACATCATCTACATCTACTCCAGCAACTCCATTCATTGAAATTGTTCTACCAAGAATTGATGAGCAAGAACCAAATAATGTTGTGTTAGACGATGAAGTCTTTGAAAACCCGTTTGGAACGGAATTTGGTGACTCATCTTCCAGATTACATGAACCGACTAACACGCAGTTATTCAGTCCAAGGTACCCTTCAACTCTACAGTGGACAAAAGACCATCCGATTGAACAGGTTATTGGTGAACCCTCAAGACCAATTCAGACGAGAAAACAACTTCACACCGATTGCGACATGTGCATCTATGTCTGCTCAGTCAGTCTCATAGAACCTAAGAACATTCGGGAAGCAATGGCAGATAATGCCTGGATTGAAGCGATGCAGGAAGAACTTCTTCAATTTCAAATCCATGACACCTGGGATTTAGTTCCAAGACCAATTGACAAACTAGTCATTGATCTTAAGTGGTTATGGAAAAACAAAAAGGATGAAGAAATGACTGTGATTCGCAACAAAGCTCGTCTGGTGGCAAAGGGATTCAGACAAGAAGAAGGAATAGATTTTGAAAAGTCATTCGCACCGGTTGCAAGGCTTGAAGCAGTCAGGATTTTCTTAGCTTATGCCGCTCACAAGAACATCACGGTTTATCAGATGGACATCAAGACGGCGTTCTTGAATGGAACTCTGAAAGAAGAAGTGTATGTGAGTCAACCAGACGGTTTCGTTGACAAAGATCATCCGGAATACGTCTACAAGCTAAAGAAGGCAATCTATGGTTTGAAACAAGCCCCACGGGCGTGGTATGACGAGTTATCATCTTTCTTGTTGTCAAATAATTTCACCAAAGGAACAATTGATCCAACCTTGTTTACAAGAAAATACAAAAATGACATTTTGATTGTTCAGATTTATGTGGACGACATAATATTTGGGTCCACAAATCCGACACATTCAAAACATTTTGAAAATCTCATGAAAAGCAAATTCGAAATGTCCATGATGGGTGAATTAAAATTCTTTTTAGGCTTACAAATTCATCAATCCCCACGTGGAATTTTCCTTAATCAAGCTAAATACACAATTGAGATTTTGAAAAAACATGGTATGGAAAATTGTGACTCTGTTGGTACTCCTATGGTCACTTCACCAAAAATTGGCGCTGACCTATATGGGAAACCCATGGATCCGAAGAAATATCGGAGCATGATTGGTTCTCTCATGTACCTAACTGCAAGCCGACCAGATATACATTTTGCTGTGTGTTTATTAGCACGGTTTCAGGCAAGGCCTACCGAACTTCACCTCCAAGAGGTTAAACGGATCTTTCGATACCTTCGAAGAACCATTAACATGGGACTTTGGTATCCGAAGGATTCGGAGTTTACACTAATTGCCTTTTCAGATGCCGATCATGCTGGATGCCAAGTAACAGCGAAAAGTACATCAGGCGGAGCGCAATTTCTGGGAGAAAAGCTAGTAGGCTGGTCGTCAAGAAAACAAGACTGCACTGCTTTATCAACAGCAGAAGCCGAGTATGTGTCTCTATCTGCGTGTTGTGCTCAAGTCCTTTGGATGAGAACTCAACTCACAGATTATGGTTTCTCTTTCAACCGCATACCTTTGTATTGCGATTCAAAAAGTGCCATAGCCATCTCGTGCAACCCAGTGCAACACTCGAAGACCAAGCATATTAGAGTCCGCTACCACTTCATAAAAGAGCACGTTGAAGAGGGTACTGTTGAATTGTTTTTCGTGAAGACAGAATACCAGCTCGCCGATCTATTTACTAAGGCCCTCCCAAAAGAGCGGTTTGAAAACTTAGTTCGTCAAATTGGAATGCGAAGCCTAACTCCCGTAGAGTTAGAAAGTCTTCTCGAATCTCAATGATTTACTTCATAAAGCTTCGCATGTAAATATTTCTGTAAATGTTTTGGTAAACATTTTTTGTAAATATTTATGTATATATTTTTGGTAAATATATACATACCTTTTAAAAAATCAAAATATAAAAATAGAAAATTTGAAAAAGCCATAAAAAATATAAAACATTAAAAACCAAAAATATTCTTCTCACGACATGTCTCTCGTCTAATCAATATTCTGTACGTACTTAGAAATGTCATTCAATAATGATACGGGTATTTACAGATGCTTGAGCGAGAGTTATTTTTTATGTTTTTCTAAAACATGTCGTTTCTCTAAATTTCTTCATTAAGGCTTTCGTGCATTTCAGTACGAAACCCACGCTACATTGAATGACTTCTGATTATTTCCGATCAGAACTCGCAATGTTAATGGCGAAAAGCTAAAACCTGTGAGCACTTAATCAAAATTGTTTCAAAAGATTTTTCAAAACTCTTTTTATAAATTTTGTGCTCACAACAACTCCCTCTAAGACCTCTAAATGCTTTTAAACTCAAAAGTTTAACCATTTTCTCTGATTAAGGGGGAGTATAAAAAGAAAAAATGTTCCATTTTTCATGCTAAAATCAGTCCGTCTCTCCACAAAAAGTTTCATTTTAATCAACTGTTTTCAAAAATACCACTTCATGCTATTTTTGAGGGGGAGATTAGGTGTTTATTATAATATGGGGGAGAGGACGTGATTAAAATGTGATCTAAAAGAAGTTTTATCGTTTGAATCTCAAAACGAGTTCTTCAAAAAGACTCAGCATGAACCCTCGAATTGACGAAACTAAATGTCCGTTCTCGAAAAGACATGTCCTGGACGGGTAATAATTTCAAGCTGGTTTACCAGTGATGCAAGCGTGTCTCGCAAAGGACTTGTCTGAGTAGAATGTACCAATTCGAGAGATGATCTTTGAATATGACCAGGACGGGTAATAACTTCAAGCTAGTCTAACTAGTGATGTAAGCGTGTCTCGCGAAGGTCATGTTCATTGAAAGTCGATCATTTCAAATGTGCGAACTCTACCGAACTGATGAGTGTCTAAATACTCATCATTTTTACCTAATCTGAGCTGCCAAAACTCTCAAAAACACTCAGAAATGCATCAAAATACAGAAATTATCCCAGAATTGTGTTTTATATGTTTCAGATGCAAAATGTTTAAAAACAGTTGAAAAACGAACAAAGTTTGCATAATTGGCAGTTTCAGTCCCTCAACTTTCAAAAGTTGTCAAAACTAGTCCCTGATTATTCTAAAACAAAAAAAAAAAAAAATCATCAAAGGTCCTTTAAGAATCATAAAATTACAAAATAAGTCCTTTGGTGCAAAGTTTCATAAAATTACAAGTTTGGTCCCTCAAGTTTGGAAAATGTCAAAATTAGTCCCCGGGTATTTTTAAAATGGAAAATTATATTTTATAGCCCTTGTACTATTTAATCTTGGCAGGAAATACCCTTGTGATAATTATTGGAAGATGTGCAGGTTCGGTCCCCCTAAGTTTCAGCCTATTACATAAATGGTCCTTGTGATATTTAAGCTACTAAACCAACCGGACCCTAAATTAAATAAACAAACCAACCCACCCTTTTATAAACCCAGTCCTATAAACCCTTAACCCAACAAACAAATCCACCCTTTTCCTGGCCCAACACAACCCCAGCCCACTTATCCTTTTTTAACTAAGACGGGGTCAAACAAAGTTTGACCCGTCTCCTTCCCTGAAAACCCGCCAAAACCAGACAACTCACCCCCCTCCTCTACCCACTGTTTCTTCCAATACCACCAAACCACCCTCATCCTGACACCCACCATCACCCCTATCCTTATCCTTACACCCCCACATGCTCTGTACACACCAAAATACCCACTAGTCCATTTTCCCGCCAAAAACTCAATTGGATGACTGAGATCGAATAGAAGCAAACCAATGGTGGGGATTTGATCAGAGGAAGATGTGAAGATGTTCCCAAGATATTTTAGTATAAATAGCAAAGTATTGTAGCCAATTTTGGTAGTAGTTAATTTTAGTTAAATCGTTTTTACTTAATCAGTCTTTATTTTATTGTAATCTTCAAATTTAGTTATTAATGCAAGTTTGTTTCATGTACTTTGTTCCAATTTCAAGTCATTAGTACTCAAGTTCAATGATTGTCAAGTTTTAAGTTATATTGTGATCGTATAAGCTTAAGCTCTCTCACATTATTATAAAAAGCTCAAATAAACCCTGTATTAAGCTCACATAAGCTAGTCTTAGCTTCATGTAAGTTTAATTAGCATTTATCAGTTCTTAATATCAAATTTGAAGAATGGTCAAGAAAAGTCAACATAAGCTCATGATAAGCTCTTCTGGGGTAATCAGCTGATAAGGAAAGGTTTTATTGGGTATTCTAGCTTGTGTGAACAAGTTAGGATAGGTTCTGTTCTTGGTCTTTCTCTCAGTTCCATAGCAATCAGTTGTGAGCCAATTTCAATTTTTAGCTTAAAAATCTAGTTACTATGCTACTGCTTATTTCTAGCTTATAATTAATCATTAGTCATTAATTTAGCTAAATAAACTTATTTCAGTTCATAGTTCAGCTTAAAAGTTCCATTTGCAGTTTAAATTAACCAAACAGTCACCCTTAAGGGGTGTTTGGTTTAGCAGTTCAAATAAGCCAAACAACCTAGTTACTGTACATGTGCACTTAAACCAACTTCAAACCAGCTTATCTCATCCTATATAAGATATTTCCAAGATATAAGTAGCCATATCAGTTGCTTATGCATTTTTCTATGGTCCTTGTGAATCTCAGTCAAACAAAACAGTCAAACAAGCTACTAGCAGCTACAAGCTGATTTGGGCATCCACTTTGCCTTTTTCACACTTCATTTGGACTATATTGAGTGTACCCAAAGTCTTGTTAAGTCACACATAGCCTAGCCTAAGTCACATACAAATCTGCATACTCAGTTCTAATATATCAGTTTTTGTGGTTTTTTGCAGACTTAGCTTATTTTTTATCTTTCTCCTCATAAGCTCTTATAAGCTTTCCTCCTAGACTTAGATACCCTCCCAGCTTATCTACTTTCATAATTTTTTGTTTGATTTTTAGAAGTCATTTAAGTCCCCAAAATACCCTTGCAACTTGGGCATTTTTGCCCTGTGCCTGCTATACATCAGCAACACCACAGCCACAACCACCACTTTGGTGGTTGATTGTGGCCACCCTAGTGGGTCCCACACCTTAATTTTGGGTTCTCCCAACCCCCCTCCTACCAGGCATTGAAAGTTGACCTTTAGTTTGGCCAAGGACACAGTGGACCCCACTTGAAATTGCACCCAAAGTTTGTCCCATTTCTGACCCAGAACCAATAAGCAAGTGCTTATTTTGTGACTTAATTGCTTATCCAGTGGACCCCATGTGATTTCTATAGCTTATTCAAGTTCAAATAACTTATTTAGACCTGATTCAACCATAGTGGGTCCCACTTAAGCTCATTTGAGCTTATTTATCCATTTGGTCAACAAAAGTCAACTGTAGAGCTAATAAGCTTCCACAGTGCTTATTGTTAAGTTATAAAAAATTTGTTTTTACAAAAATTGTTTGTTTTTAGTTGCAAAATAGTTTTGTAAAAGAAAAATCAAGAAAAACCACATTTAAAATAAGTGATAGCTTCTATTTAAGCCATTTGGCTTATTTTTCTGCTTTTTCATTAAGCACTTGTCATTTTTATAATTTTCCTAGCTTTCTGCACTTATATAGTATTTATATAAAAAGTTTCAGAATTTATTTCATAGTTTTAATATTTTTAATCTTTTAATTAGTTTAAAATAGTAATTAAATCATAATAAATAGAAAAATAATCAGAAAAATACAAATCCAATTTTCATAATTTTCTTTTGTCATTTTTAATCTAGGAAAAATATAAAAATATTTTTAGACCTTAAGAAAATCAAAAATAGAAATAAAGTGATAGCTTCTATTTAATAGAATTTATTTTTTTTAAATTTTAATTAAGTAATTTTCATTTTTATAATTTTCTTAGCTTTTTAATATCATATAATATTTATAGAAAAAGTTTTAGAATTTTCTTAGTTCATTTAGTATTTTTTATAATTTAAATTAGTTTAATTAATAATTAAATAATAAATAATTAATAATTGATTAAATAAAAAAAATAAAAAAAAAATATATATAATTTAAGTTTTTAAGTTTTAAGTTATTTCACATTTTTAGGTTTTAATTTTCATAAATTTTATTTTTGTCCCATTTTAGCTGTCCCGTTACGCGTTTGTAATTTATTTTTATTCAAGTTTAATTTCCCTGTGTATATCTGTTTTTAATTGTTATTTAGAATTGTTAAAACAAATCAAAATCAAAAGCAATCTAAATCATCAGTCACTATTATCCTAGCTTTTCACAGTTTTCCATTCACATCTCGTTGGGAAACGATCCGGGTGATCACTTGCCTGGTTTCACACACTACACACGAGCATCCTGTTCCGAGCCTGCATTTGTTTGATTACGAGTGTTGTTTCGGGACGGATCAAATTTTGGCGCCGCTGCCGGGGAGGTGTGCTGCGACTATTGTGAAGAATTTTAGCGATTAGTGATTCGAGATCCTTCTATCAGAAGTTCCCTATTTCCCAAAAACAATATAAAATACCAAAAATATTTTCTTTTCTTTTCTATATATATTATTATTATAATTATCATATAAAAAAAAAAAACACCAAAAATAATTTCCGTTTTCTTTGTGAATAATAAATAAACAATAAAAAATTACCATCGAGAACCAAGACAGAGTACTACCTAACTGGGGGTACGACCATAATAAGTTCCCAAACCAAAGATTTAAAACTTGCCTTTGTATCACTTGCGAATATCGGCTCACCTTTAATTGATAAACAAACTCTAACGGAGGTTCTAGGATAGTCTGACATTAAATTGTCGGACTGAAAGAAGCGGGTTTTTAAGGAGCGTAATTGCCCACCTTTGCTTCTCCGCCACTCTGTGCGTTTATCTTTTAGAGAGCTACCGTACGCTTGTTGATTATTGGTTTAAGTTCACTTTTGTTTTGCTTCTGTCTTGTTTTAATTGGAATATTTTACTTAGTGCATGCGCACTCGTTCTTCCACGTCATCAAGCCCTTTACGTGAACTCGTAGAAATTCCGAGAAGACGTAATCGTAGACGTGCTGCCCAAATAGTCGAACCCGAGATTCGTACTGTTCTCACTGAAAATATGGCAGACGAACGCACCATGGCTGAAATGCTCCAGGCACCCACCGAGGGTTATGGAGATGCCATTGTTTTACCAGCCATCGATTCTGATCATTTTGAACTGAAAACACATTTGATTCAGCTCGTGTCCACAAACCAATTTCACGGGTTTGAACGAGAGGATCCTTACGCACACATTCGTTGGTTCAACAAACTGACTTCCACAATCAATTACAAAAATGTGCCGCAAACAGTGATCAAATTGATGCTATTTCCATTCTCACTTGAGGGGGCAGCCCGGATTTGGCTGGATAAAGAACCCCCACGATCCATTGAAACCTGGGAAGATCTCGTTAAGAAATTTGTAAATTATTTCTTCCCTCCATCAAAGACGACTAACCTAAAAAATGAAATTGCTGGTTTTCGTCAAGGTTTCGATGAAAATTTCGGAGAGGCATGGGACAGATTTAAAGATCTCCTAAGAAAATGCCCACATCACGATTTCAATGTGTTACAACAGATAAATACGTTTTATAATGGGTTGACCCAAAACGATCAAGATGCACTTAATGCAGCCTCCGGTGGCAATATCTTGAATCGTAAACCCAGAGAGGTAGTTGAAATTTGTGAAAATAAATCCAAAGTTCCTATTTCCAGAAACAAAGTGAATGTTCCAGTCACTCCTACTGCTTCTTCTTCATCCGGTAACTCCTCAGAGTTAGCCTTTTTAACGGATTCAATGCGTTGTATGATGAAAGAAATGAAAGAATTAAAAAGTGAGATTCATAAACCGGAACAAATCAAAGCAATAAACAAAGTGTGTGAAACTTGTGGTGGCCCACATGCGTATTATGATTGTCAAGCAACCGATGCTTCTGTTTACCCAGCTCCCGTAGCTGTAGTAAACCAAAATCAGTACCGTCCGCATGCTGAGACTCAGTACCGAGCACAAAATGCTATGGTCCCACCTGGTTTTCCACCCGTGCCAAATCAGAATAATCAAAATCGCTTTGTTCAAAATCAGGGACAAAATTTCCACAATTCCCAAAATTTCAATCAAAACCGAGGTCAGAATCAGGGTAATTTTAACCAAAACCGTGGTCAAAATTTTAATCAAAACCAAGGTTCAAACCGAAATCAGACGTCCTCAGATGAGTTGCTTATGCAATTCATGAAAACCCAAGAGGAAACAAATAAGACACAACGTGAGACAAACCAGTTATTGGTTGCTCAATTAAACCAGATCAAAAAGTCTTTAACTGATATACCTTCTACCTCGGGAGGTCTCCCAAGTAACACTGTTACCAACCCTAGGGGTGAACTCAAAGCTGTCAGTACATGTAGTGGTAAATCTCATGTTGGATTCAAGGTGATAAAGGACCCGGTACTTCCCACTAACAATGGAAGTGCTAAATACGTCCAACCTTCGGTCATCCAACCTTCAGTCATCCAAAAATCTACACCCACAATTGCTCCCCAGCCGTCTAGAATCGATCCTACTCTTTCACGATTTACGGTTAAAAGTTTGTCAACCAAACTTAGTGAGCAAAGGTCAGCCAGATATTATTCCGAAATGCTCAATGCTGTTCCTGTCAGTGTACTTGATGACAGTGATGATGACGAAGATACCACTTACGTCAAAGCTATCACCACCCGGAGTGGTGCTTCTTATAAAGGGCCAGCTGGCCCTATTCCTCCTCCGTTATTTGAAATGGAAAAAGAGACGGAGGATACAACAGACAAAGTGCAAATTCCAAGCCCACAAAGTACAGCACATGTCTATCCTCCGGTTGTCCCGAAAAAATCCAAACCAGGAGTTGTCTTTGAGACTCCTGAAGTCGTTGTCCCTAAATCCAAACCTCACATTCCTTACCCATCGCGCTTAAATGAGCAAAAGCTCCGTGAGAAGGCTAGTCAACAAAATGATAAATTCTATCAAATCTTTAAAGAATTACATTTTGACATAAGCTTTGCGGATGCTACTATTCTGATGCCCAAATTTGCTACAGCAATCAAACACTTGTTAAGCAACAAGGAAAAACTGATTGAAATGGCTAAAACTCCAGTTAATGAGAACTGCTCAGCGGTTATCTTGAAAAAGCTTCCGGAGAAGCTTGGAGATCCTGGAAAGTTTCTACTACCTTGTGTCTTTCCAGGAATGGTTGAATGTTATGCCTTAGCAGATCTAGGTGCAAGCATCAACCTGATGCCTCATTCAGTATGGAAGAAACTTTCTCTTCCGGCTCTTACTCCTACCTGCATGACTCTTGAGCTTGCAGATCGAACCATAACTCATCCCTGCGGCATTGCCGAAGATGTATTTGTGAAGATAGGAAAGTTCCATTTTCCAGCTGACTTTGTGGTTGTTGATTTCGATGCTGATCAAAAGGTTCCTCTCATTCTTGGAAGAGGATTCCTAAAAACGGGCCATGCTCTGATTGATGTATTTAAGCATGAGATTACTTTGCGTGTGGATAAGGAAGCTGTTACTTTTAACCATGATCAAACTTCAAAGTACTCCTCTAATTATAAATCTGAATCGGTTAACCGAATAGATGTCATTGACATTGCTTCAGAGGAGTACTCTCAAGAGAGTGTTGATTATTTTCATAATTCTGTGAGTGGGAATCCCACCACATCTTCTCAACTTATCATAGCAGACTCTTCCCCTTCTCTCACTTCGGTTGAAGGAAGTGATCCCTTTTGGGATGAAGTCGATGCCTTTCTTGCTGTAGATAGTTCACCTCCGAATGAGGTTGATGAAAACTATCTTGATCCTGAGGGGGATATCCTTTTTCTAGAAAATTTGTTAAACGAAGATTCATTTTCCCCTCTTCCACCAAAACAACTTCATAAGAAGGAAATCAAGTCGGTTGAAAAAACTGATAAAATTCCGGAGATCAAGTTTAAGGACTTGCCTCCTCCACTTACAATTCTTGAGGAGGAAGTTCTTATCTTAATTGCTGTTCAGATCTCTCTTCTTCCCTTCACCTACCCGGTGATTTCCCCAATCTTTCACTCATTCAGGAGTGAGGATATTACTTTTGACCCCGGCATTGTCCATCTAACATTGGTTTAAATGCCGGATTTCCTGGTCTCTTACTTCCCCATAAACTTTTAAATTGCTTTTCTCCCGGGCTGTTCAGGAACCCTTTGTTACAGTTAACCGTTCACAAGCGGTTAGCTTGCGTGATAAACCTGACTGTTTGGGAGGAATCAGCTCAATTCGGGGTCGAGTCAAGCTAGCGACTCGGTAATCAATAAACAGTAGCCATAACATGGGTTTTCACCCGTGTTTCACTTTTCTTACCCCTGTCTACCACCTTAGTGTGGGGGTGTGCCCCACATTTTGTATATAGATCTAATAATATTTGAGAAAATTGTATATACCAAAAAAAAAAAAAAAAAAAAAAAAAAAAAAAAAAAAAAAAAAAAAAAAAAAAAAAAAAGTAGAATAACTGTTGTGTTTACCCCACTTGGCTTAGAAATGTTATCTTTTTACGTTCAAGGATTCGGCATAATAGCCGGGACTTTGAATATTGAGGACAATATTCAGTTCAAGTGTGGGGGGGGAAATTCTGGCGAATTTCATCAAAAATGTTCCATTTTAATCCCTTTTTCCCCCAAAATGGCCAAATTTAAAAAATTTTTTTAGTGGAAGTACTAAGTACTAAACACAACAAATGGTTATCAGTCCGCCATGTCTAATACACATAAGGATTGGCTAATCCAGGAGCAAACGGCTCTTGGTAAAGATATATCAAATCCGTTTATGGCTTGCAATTTGCCCAAAATTGTATGGTATTCGACTCACCATATCTTCATAAGTGAAGAGTTGGCTAGCCCGCAAGGTTATGGCTTGTGGTTAAGGCAGTGAAAATCCATGATTGGTAATCAGCTCACCAAAGATAATATTAATAATTTATCTAAGAGTTGGCTAATCCAGGAGCAAACGGCTTCTGGTAAAGACAAATCAAAACCGTTGACAGCTGATGGTTTGCTCAAAATCATATGGTTATCGGTGTACCATAGTTCTTACTTGAACTGAAACATTTGGCTACTCCAGAGGTAATGGCTTTTGGTAAAGAGTCTTTCAAATCCATTAAATCTTTATAAAATATTGCTAGGGACTAGCAATAGTTTAGTGTGGGGGATTGATGAGTGTCTAAATACTCATCATTTTTACCTAATCTGAGCTGCCAAAACTCTCAAAAACACTCAGAAATGCATCAAAATACAGAAATTATCCCAGAATTGTGTTTTATATGTTTCAGATGCAAAATGTTTAAAAACAGTTGAAAAACGAACAAAGTTTGCATAATTGGCAGTTTCAGTCCCTCAACTTTCAAAAGTTGTCAAAACTAGTCCCTGATTATTCTAAAACAAAAAAAAAAAAAAATCATCAAAGGTCCTTTAAGAATCATAAAATTACAAAATAAGTCCTTTGGTGCAAAGTTTCATAAAATTACAAGTTTGGTCCCTCAAGTTTGGAAAATGTCAAAATTAGTCCCCGGGTATTTTTAAAATGGAAAATTATATTTTATAGCCCTTGTACTATTTAATCTTGGCAGGAAATACCCTTGTGATAATTATTGGAAGATGTGCAGGTTCGGTCCCCCTAAGTTTCAGCCTATTACATAAATGGTCCTTGTGATATTTAAGCTACTAAACCAACCGGACCCTAAATTAAATAAACAAACCAACCCACCCTTTTATAAACCCAGTCCTATAAACCCTTAACCCAACAAACAAATCCACCCTTTTCCTGGCCCAACACAACCCCAGCCCACTTATCCTTTTTTAACTAAGACGGGGTCAAACAAAGTTTGACCCGTCTCCTTCCCTGAAAACCCGCCAAAACCAGACAACTCACCCCCCTCCTCTACCCACTGTTTCTTCCAATACCACCAAACCACCCTCATCCTGACACCCACCATCACCCCTATCCTTATCCTTACACCCCCACATGCTCTGTACACACCAAAATACCCACTAGTCCATTTTCCCGCCAAAAACTCAATTGGATGACTGAGATCGAATAGAAGCAAACCAATGGTGGGGATTTGATCAGAGGAAGATGTGAAGATGTTCCCAAGATATTTTAGTATAAATAGCAAAGTATTGTAGCCAATTTTGGTAGTAGTTAATTTTAGTTAAATCGTTTTTACTTAATCAGTCTTTATTTTATTGTAATCTTCAAATTTAGTTATTAATGCAAGTTTGTTTCATGTACTTTGTTCCAATTTCAAGTCATTAGTACTCAAGTTCAATGATTGTCAAGTTTTAAGTTATATTGTGATCGTATAAGCTTAAGCTCTCTCACATTATTATAAAAAGCTCAAATAAACCCTGTATTAAGCTCACATAAGCTAGTCTTAGCTTCATGTAAGTTTAATTAGCATTTATCAGTTCTTAATATCAAATTTGAAGAATGGTCAAGAAAAGTCAACATAAGCTCATGATAAGCTCTTCTGGGGTAATCAGCTGATAAGGAAAGGTTTTATTGGGTATTCTAGCTTGTGTGAACAAGTTAGGATAGGTTCTGTTCTTGGTCTTTCTCTCAGTTCCATAGCAATCAGTTGTGAGCCAATTTCAATTTTTAGCTTAAAAATCTAGTTACTATGCTACTGCTTATTTCTAGCTTATAATTAATCATTAGTCATTAATTTAGCTAAATAAACTTATTTCAGTTCATAGTTCAGCTTAAAAGTTCCATTTGCAGTTTAAATTAACCAAACAGTCACCCTTAAGGGGTGTTTGGTTTAGCAGTTCAAATAAGCCAAACAACCTAGTTACTGTACATGTGCACTTAAACCAACTTCAAACCAGCTTATCTCATCCTATATAAGATATTTCCAAGATATAAGTAGCCATATCAGTTGCTTATGCATTTTTCTATGGTCCTTGTGAATCTCAGTCAAACAAAACAGTCAAACAAGCTACTAGCAGCTACAAGCTGATTTGGGCATCCACTTTGCCTTTTTCACACTTCATTTGGACTATATTGAGTGTACCCAAAGTCTTGTTAAGTCACACATAGCCTAGCCTAAGTCACATACAAATCTGCATACTCAGTTCTAATATATCAGTTTTTGTGGTTTTTTGCAGACTTAGCTTATTTTTTATCTTTCTCCTCATAAGCTCTTATAAGCTTTCCTCCTAGACTTAGATACCCTCCCAGCTTATCTACTTTCATAATTTTTTGTTTGATTTTTAGAAGTCATTTAAGTCCCCAAAATACCCTTGCAACTTGGGCATTTTTGCCCTGTGCCTGCTATACATCAGCAACACCACAGCCACAACCACCACTTTGGTGGTTGATTGTGGCCACCCTAGTGGGTCCCACACCTTAATTTTGGGTTCTCCCAACCCCCCTCCTACCAGGCATTGAAAGTTGACCTTTAGTTTGGCCAAGGACACAGTGGACCCCACTTGAAATTGCACCCAAAGTTTGTCCCATTTCTGACCCAGAACCAATAAGCAAGTGCTTATTTTGTGACTTAATTGCTTATCCAGTGGACCCCATGTGATTTCTATAGCTTATTCAAGTTCAAATAACTTATTTAGACCTGATTCAACCATAGTGGGTCCCACTTAAGCTCATTTGAGCTTATTTATCCATTTGGTCAACAAAAGTCAACTGTAGAGCTAATAAGCTTCCACAGTGCTTATTGTTAAGTTATAAAAAATTTGTTTTTACAAAAATTGTTTGTTTTTAGTTGCAAAATAGTTTTGTAAAAGAAAAATCAAGAAAAACCACATTTAAAATAAGTGATAGCTTCTATTTAAGCCATTTGGCTTATTTTTCTGCTTTTTCATTAAGCACTTGTCATTTTTATAATTTTCCTAGCTTTCTGCACTTATATAGTATTTATATAAAAAGTTTCAGAATTTATTTCATAGTTTTAATATTTTTAATCTTTTAATTAGTTTAAAATAGTAATTAAATCATAATAAATAGAAAAATAATCAGAAAAATACAAATCCAATTTTCATAATTTTCTTTTGTCATTTTTAATCTAGGAAAAATATAAAAATATTTTTAGACCTTAAGAAAATCAAAAATAGAAATAAAGTGATAGCTTCTATTTAATAGAATTTATTTTTTTTAAATTTTAATTAAGTAATTTTCATTTTTATAATTTTCTTAGCTTTTTAATATCATATAATATTTATAGAAAAAGTTTTAGAATTTTCTTAGTTCATTTAGTATTTTTTATAATTTAAATTAGTTTAATTAATAATTAAATAATAAATAATTAATAATTAATTAAATAAAAAAAATAAAAAAAAAATATATATAATTTAAGTTTTTAAGTTTTAAGTTATTTCACATTTTTAGGTTTTAATTTTCATAAATTTTATTTTTGTCCCATTTTAGCTGTCCCGTTACGCGTTTGTAATTTATTTTTATTCAAGTTTAATTTCCCTGTGTATATCTGTTTTTAATTGTTATTTAGAATTGTTAAAACAAATCAAAATCAAAAGCAATCTAAATCATCAGTCACTATTATCCTAGCTTTTCACAGTTTTCCATTCACATCTCGTTGGGAAACGATCCGGGTGATCACTTGCCTGGTTTCACACACTACACACGAGCATCCTGTTCCGAGCCTGCATTTGTTTGATTACGAGTGTTGTTTCGGGACGGATCACGAACATGTGCAATTTATTTCAAAAATGCATGAGCACATGTGAAGGGGGAGTGTTTCAAAAATGTAAAACTCTCGATGTGTTAACAAAATGTGTTTTTCTCATAAACACGTTGAGAGATTTTCACAAGGTTTAATGGCATGTGACAAATAATCTAGGATAATCATGGAGTAATAAGGTGATTATGGTTAGGTTATGTCCAATGATCCGCCAGAACCGGAGGGATCTACCCAAGGACAATTCAAATAGCTTAGCATTAGAAGTCCTTAGGTAAGATTGAAAAAAGGAGTATAATGAGAAAGGAGAAAGAAGGGGTTGAAGAATGAAAAAGAAAAGTTTTTGTAAGGGTGAAAAGAAATAGCCCTCCATGAAAACTTAGGTCAGAAACCGGGTCAATACATCTGCTATCGGTACTCACTAAGGTGATACTGGTATTGAAGACAAGACGTCATGGACCCAGTGATGCAATGCACCACCCCTCCTATCCACTCAGATATCTCTTAAAAGATATTTGTTTCATTTCTCACGGAGAACACTACATAATCTATCGACCTCTCACTCCGAGATGTGTTGATATTGAAAAGGTGGCAATCTGCTCCATGCCTCCGACAACTAAAACCAAAACGCACATTATTGAGTCTAGAGACATGAGATTCATCAAAAGATCCCTTAGGAACACTTCCTATGCAATACACTTGTGTTCACCTCAAAGGATACAAGTTGTATGAGTCTTAATGAGATCTAAAAGATCTTGCCTCACGTCATGATGGCCGAAGGACGATTTATTGCTAACTGTTTTATGCAGGTACCGACGAAAGTCCATTCACCATCATCATCTACAACGGCGATGCAGCTGAACTGAAGATGTAGATCAAGGCGAGGAAGACCACAAGACGACTCTTTAAAGATCACAGTGCATGAAGGAACATTGATTGAAGAATGTTATACATTGACACACGAAGATCAAGATGTCAAAAGCTAAAGACCAATCAAGGGAGCATCATTTGAAATGACCATCCCTTAGGGGGAGATTGTTAGCATTGAAATTTATGCTACTTAGAAGTGATGGTCATTTTGGCATTTAGAATAAATGTGTCAAGTGTAATATGTATTAAAAGTGTGGGCTTAAGGCATTAGAAATGTTAGTATCTTATGTATAAGTGTAGTGCACATCTTAAGTCCACACAAGGTCCAACAAAAGCCCATCAAACCCATTTAGAGTTGATGGCATTCACGTATAAACACACACACTCTTAGTTTCAAAGGATACCTCATTTAGATAAGAAAAAGAGTGTGTGTGTGTGTGAGAGAGTAACACCCCAAGTCCCTTGTATTATTTCTTTTCTCTTTGAAGATTAATAAACATTTGACTTGAAAATTTACATAAGATCCACATACTACTCTTGTGCTATAAATGTGTTAGTGAGAGTCATCAAAGAAGCTTGTGTTTGTGTGATAAAGAGGAAGCTTCGATCCACATACGTTTGAAGACTATTCTCTGTGCTTATGGTTTATATTTTACTTGTAGGGAACATTGTAAGCAATTCCCATATGACTTCACTTTGGGGAGAGATTGTTAGCTTTAAAGTTTTGTCATATGTGGGAATTGTAATAGCATTTAAAGTACAAGGACTAGTTTAGTCATATTGCTAAGTTAGAACTTGTAGCTTGTAATAAATACCCTCCTATGTCAATACTAGGAGGGTTGAGGATTCATTTGTAACACACGAGGTGTGTGTGTGTTCTAGACTTCTCTCTCTAGAATACATACACACCTCGGCAATCAATAAACCGAAAATTCAAAGTTAATCTTTAGTTCGAGTTTATGGTGTTTCCTCCACCTCCAAACGTGATTCTTGGTCGTATCAATATTGTTAGCTTTAAAGTTTTGTCATATGTGGGAATTGTAATAGCATTTAAAGTACAAGGACTAGTTTAGTCATATTGCTAAGTTAGAACTTGTAGCTTGTAATAAATACCCTCCTATGTCAATACTAGGAGGGTTGAGGATTCATTTGTAACACACGAGGTGTGTGTGTGTGTTCTAGACTTCTCTCTCTAGAATACATACACACCTCGGCAATCAATAAACCGAAAATTCAAAGTTAATCTTTAGTTCGAGTTTATGGTGTTTCCTCCACCTCCAAACGTGATTCTTGGTCGTATCAATTGGTATCAAGAGCTAACCGGGGGCGAATCGTGGTGTGTTTGAGGTATAATATGTGATTTTTGGTGTGTTCTATCTTGTTACTGTTCATCAGTAGCAGTTTTGGATGTTTTTGTGTTCGATTTATGTTTAAATGAACCCAACTGTTGCGTTTTTTTTTATTAAAAAACGTGGATGTTTTGGTGTTTATCTTGAAATCATACACAAAATAAAGATCAAAGGTTGTGTTAGTTAGTGATTTAAAGAGTTGGTTTGCAAAAATCTTGTTGTGGAAGGTTGAATTTTTTGGTGTTCTAAGTCTCTAGATCGACCAAAAGTATTGAAGATTATGCAAGATTTGTTTGTGAATATTTTACTGACTTTCTTTGGCGTGTAATTCTTTCCAAAAGAATTATTGCTCAAGTTGGTGAAAGATTGTCAGTAGCAATATCTTACAAGATATGGTCTGGGCATGTGACACAACAAAGTCAACAAAAGTGGGCAAAAGTTGTGTTTTATCGCAATTGAAGAAAAGCAGCGAGGTTATCGCAATTCGTAGTGATTATCGCATTTCTTGTATGAGAATTGCGATAGGTGTCGCATTTGGCCTTATCGCATTTGGCCTTATCGCATTTGGCATCGCTGTTTAGCTCTATCGCATTTGACCATATCGCAGTTGCAACTCAGAGACTTATCGCAGTTGAGGATTATCGCAGTTGAGGTTTATCGCATTTGAGGTTTATCGCAGTTGAGGTTTATCGCATTTGAGATTTATCGCAGTTGACCATCTTCTCTGTTATCGCGATTGGACAACCTTATCGCATTTGCAAAAAAAAAAAAAAAAAAAAAAAAAAGTTTTTTGGCGGGAAAATTTGAGTAAAATTTATTTTTCACAGGAGACTTTACGGTCCATTTTTACGCGAGATTCAAATTCTGGTACAAGAGTGAAAATTTTGGCCCAAAATTCAAATTTTTTGGCCAAAATTCGAATTTTTCGGGGAATTTTTGGCGTAAAAATTTCTTAAACTCAAATTTTTCCAGCATCATTATAATGTCATTTTATGACATATTTCACACCAAAATCACAAATAACATTTTTGGCCTACACCTTCAACATCACCACGTATAGCCGAAAAGATCCTGATCAAGATTCACAATCAGATGACAATGGTCAAATTATCAGCTGTGGCTACAAGGATGATGATTCATTATTACTTATTTGAAGTTGAAGTGGAATATCTCGGGTACGTGTACTTAGTATCTTGAAGATATCGGGGTTGGTTGGATGCATGATTCTTCGAGATCCTTGTTTGGGCACTCATGGGAATAGTGATTAAGTCTTGGGTTATCTAGTTTTCATAGGTCAAGGGGAGGATGGATGAAGACCTAGTTAACTATCACTTAAAGGAGATACGTTGTAGTACTCAGTGTCACAGAAAGATGTGGATAGTTCAAGAGATGTTCATATACTGTTAAGGAAGGATGGATGGGTATATGAAACGACCTATATGCTTTAAGGAGTTACGTTGTAGTGCTCAGTATAGGTTCTTAGTCACACTATCGTGCAAGTTTAAGTCACAAGTTTGGGTTATTCTACTTCAGTCTCAAGTTCGTTATAGTGGGTTTTCTCCTTCAGTAGTCACTACATGAAGCCGTTGTTTTTTGATTCAGGAGGTTAGATTGGGTATATCAACATCTTCTCACGGGCTGATATGATTCCTTATAAAGGGCTTCCAGTTTGTATTTCACGTACACATCAGTATGCTGATTCCGATTCATCGCAACCAGCAGGGGAGAGAAATGTACGGGCTGATCTCTCATGGGAAAAATAACTGGGATGCATTTGGTGAGATAAAGATGTTGATACCATATTCCCCCGAACTGCAGGGCACTCAGGGCATTCAAATTATGAGGTTGTCAGTTTGGGGGAGAGCGCTAATTAGGGGAGAGCACACAGGGCACTCTGAATTAAACCCTAATTAGATTTGCTCACATGGTTCGTCTGCAAGTAAAGAAATGAAAGCTGAGAAGATTCTACAAACTGAACGAAGTAATGACGTTTGAAGACTATTCTCTGTGCTTATGGTTTATATTTTACTTGTAGGGAACATTGTAAGCAATTCCCATATGACTTCACTTTGGGGAGAGATTGTTAGCTTTAAAGTTTTGTCATATGTGGGAATTGTAATAGCATTTAAAGTACAAGGACTAGTTTAGTCATATTGCTAAGTTAGAACTTGTAGCTTGTAATAAATACCCTCCTATGTCAATACTAGGAGGGTTGAGGATTCATTTGTAACACACGAGGTGTGTGTGTGTTCTAGACTTCTCTCTCTAGAATACATACACACCTCGGCAATCAATAAACCGAAAATTCAAAGTTAATCTTTAGTTCGAGTTTATGGTGTTTCCTCCACCTCCAAACGTGATTCTTGGTCGTATCAACATTTCATATATGTATCAATCATAAGTTTTAGCTTTGCTTGATTTTTAGAATATCAAATCTATTTTGATAATTGCTTGCTGATGACACTTATCATCTTCAACTTGTTTCATTGCTTCTGCTTTAATTTCGTCGAAGGTATGGGGAAGTGAACAATCCATTACTTCTTATTTGTTTTCCTCGACGGTGGTGATGAATCGAATTGAATTTGTGTGGTATGACGTGTTAAATTGCTTTGTATTTATACGAGATTGTCTTTAAAAAAAAATAAAAAGGTATCAAAAAATATTTTAATGGCTATTATTTTGAATTCAATAGTAGAGTGTTTGAAAATGTCATGGACTATTGGTGTTATAGAGTGTTTGGACAAGAAAGGCCGAAAAACAAAAATGCGATTGCAGCTAATTAACGAGATTTTTAATGAATGTTAGGGCTTTGGATCCCAAACGAAGATAATTTGAGACCTCGGGGACGTTTGGTGTAATTTGGGAGTTCTTGAAACCATATCCTCAATCCGCTCTAACATGAGGGACTAACAGTGTAATTTACCCAAAAATAAAAGATACCATAAAAAGCTGTTATTCAAATATATGGGGTCTTCAAACTTCAAGTTGATGTATCAAACTAGTAATTTTGTTTCTTTTTTAATTGGCTTAATCATTTCATAATCTAATATTTTGTTAATGATGAGAATACTTGACTCTATATATAGTAGTAGATAGATAGATGATTCGACCAAAGTCGACTAATTATAATATCTATGTTTCGAATACATTTCAATTAACTAACTAGCTAATTCGACCAAAGTTGCAATATATATATGTGAAAGAATTGCCATTGGTAGCAATTATCGACTTGGCGCGCTAGATTATCTATGTAGAAGTGTAGAACAGTACTAAACTTGAATGATGCATGTTATCATCGGAGTTATGAATACATACAATTATACAAAAGTTAGAACGTGACTTCACTTAAAGATTGCATGCAACATGTTCATATTTAGTCGTATATATGTATGACATTTTTATAGAATTTGAATTTAAATTTGTCATAGTTAAATAACGAAAAGTATATATACAAGGAGCTATTGTTTTCTATAAATCTATAATAGATATTTGTGTATACTTTGACAAATTCAGTATACATCGATATGTACTATACAGTAAACGACACAAGCTAGAGGAAAAATATTTCTTATTAACAATGAATGTGAACCACAACGAATTTTGAAAGGTCATGCGAAATGGTCAAATTCAAACGAATAAGGTTTGAAATATAGCTAGTGGTTAATCCATGCTCACATACTTATGTAGTTATGTTGTATAAATTTTCTATTAAAAATTACGAATCATAAGATACATGTACATTATTTTATTTGGGATATAATTTTGAAAGACCATGAACCAGTACTCTTAGTGAATTTGAATAAAGATTATGAACACCACAGAAGTTTATTTGAGCAACAAAAATTATATGTTTAGGACCAGTAATAAAGCCATCTTCTGCCCCAGTCATGAGAACACGCGCGCTTCAAAGTATTTGATCGATATGATCGATGAAGATCCTCTCATACTCTCATTTATGTAGATCTTGGCTCGACAACAATGCTTCATTGCAAATTGGAATGTGTGGATCGATACCCATTGCTGACATTTTTATACTAATAAAATTACTTATGTCAAATCAAATAGTATTATTTTGAATTCAAACACATGCCTAAATACATAAAGGTTACGGTATAACTTTTTATAAATAAAAATATAGAAACATTTCCGTTAAAAAGTCAGATATAAAGAATTTCGGAAGGAGAAGTTAATATAGACTTGTCTTGTATAATTAAAATAATACTTGTTGACTGTACGTTATTTTGACCATGAACAATGATCAGATGATGTATCTATACTATGCATGTGTTTTTTTAGACCATAATAAAGTTACGTTGTAAAAGACAATTCTTTCATGCAAAAACAGTGATACGTGCAATTAGCACACGTGTGCTTAGGTGAGGAATAACCATTTATATGACTTTGATGGTGTGTCACGACTAATTAATGGTGGTTGTCCGAATTATGATGGGCGCAATTAGACCGTGAATGTCGAGTTTGATAAAACGATTATCCGAAGTCAAGCTCCAAACCACAAATGAGTTATTGGTGAGGGGGATTCTCACACTCCTTCACGGCTTCACACGTGATGGTCGAAAGAATTGAGGCAATAATTACTTGTGTGGTGCGTGTTTTATGTGTATCTATATGTTTTATAAACGTTAGGATATAATAAGTACATAAATGATACTCCCTCCGTCCTATAAGAAATGTATTATCGAAAAACATTGCTTATCGAAAATTTTAATTATAAGGTATCCATCACCGCAATGCACAGATACCCTGCTAGTTGTTAGATGATTGACATGTGACCTTAGAAGAATAACGAAATAGATTAGTAAAGATGATATAGCATTCCTATGAAGTAAATGACGAGGAAAAGTAACGTGCATTTGGGTGGTGAGTGAAAAGGAAGGGATGGTATAACACTTATATAGAACTAGCATGGTATTCATGTGTTGCGGCGGCGGGTACCCTGTGATTAAAGTTCAGAAACAAACGAAATAACAGTGACGAGCTGATTAACCTGAGAAAAACAAAAAGAAGATGACCACGTCTGGTCCGATTAATCCGTTTTTACCGGTTTCGACGGTCCTCTCAAGTTCGTTTTCGAACAGCTTTTATTGGCTAGCCAAACCCGTGGTGACTCTGATTCCCGGTTGACCCATTGGTTCAGTCCGGTTTTTAAAACCATATGTACAATCACCTTGTTTTCATATAAATTGTATGAATCTTTGTTTTATTAGTTTGTAGTTTTGTACAATATGTATAATAACATGTTTTTCTCATTGTAGGGGTTTTGCAAAATAATATTTATTAGGTATTTATTGAGGGCAATTACAATTATACATATTTAAAACAATTAATTTTTTAGATGTAATTTCATTTTCTATTATTAGTAAGTGGATTACTTAAAATTTTAAGTTTTTTCATTTAATAATGTCTCAATACATTATAAAGTTCGTAAGACGTCAAATTGTAAAGGGTATACAATGATATTGACCGCACTTAGTTTAAGATGTAGCGCTCATGTAGAATCGTAAGAAGTATAATTTTAAAGGTTTTTGAAGGGCAAGTAAAAAAGATATATTAAAACTCAAACCAAAGATACAACCTGCTACATAGACAGCGCATGTCCCTTTCTATAAGGAATAGATTCAGGGACTGGAGACAAACCTACCAAAAATAGTGAGCAAAACTCACGACCAAGCAAACACAATCAAAAGAAAACCGACATAGCTAACTAAAATTATGACCTAACCCGAAGAAAAAACAAACAACCAAAAGTACATAACCAAACCAAAACAGTTCCAGCAGCTAATTAAACACGACCGATCGGACCACCAAACCACTCTTCTCGCTTCACATCCTCCTTCTTCGACCGGGCTGAAATCCATTCGAAAGTTCGCAACTGAACTTCTTTAAACAAATCCGGAATCATGGAACCATTCCTTCTAAAATTCATCTGGTTCCTATTGCTCCATATAATGTATAGCGTGGACCAAATCACAGCTTTCCATCTCTCTCTATTTATACCGTTAAAAGAATTAATACCTGGTAAAGTGAGAATATCCTGGACCGAAAACACGCCAACATTTTCTAGGCCCCACCATTCGAAAACCTGCTTCCAAACCAACTGAACCTTTGGACATAAAATAAAACAATGGTCCAAAGATTCAATGACGTCATTACAGCTAGGACACAAGAGGGTATGAAGATCAATACCAATGTCATCGAGAGTAGCGCGAACCGGAAACCTCCCATGATACAACCGCCATATAAAAACACAGACCTTTTTGGGGATGCTCTTGCACCATGGAGTAATGAATTGTCTCCCGGTCGACCCGAGAGTCTTTTCATCTATCAAGTCCCTAAGATCTTTGACTGAGAACTTGCCATCTTCACACAGCTCCCACCTGCATTTGTCCATCACATGTTTTTTAAGTTGAACAGATTGTACCAAATTGCATAGCTCTGTAATATCCCTCATCACCCTTCCTCTTGGAGTATTCCTCCAACGCCACTCCCATGTCCAATCATCCCCCCTCCAAACCCCTTTGTTACCTACACTAACCTCTTTGCACACCTCTAAATGATATAACCTAGGAAACTGCTCACGCAACCTTCTATCCCCCACCCATATGTCGTCCCAAAACAAAATCGCCTTTCCATCCCCCACCTCCTATTTGACTGCAGAATCTAGGTTAATCCCGATCTTACCCAAATCCCTGCCTACTTTCACTATATTTCCCCACACGTTATTCCTGATAAAACTTATATTTTCTTCTAGCAACCCTCCCCCCGCCCCTTACAAACTCTTAATCACCTTGACCCACAACGTGTCATTCTCAACCCGAAATCTCCACCACCACTTGCTAAGAAGTGCCCAGTTCATGGCTTTAAGACTACCAATATTTAAACCCCCCACCCCATAACCAGACAACGCCTTTTCCCATTTAACCCAGACCATATGTTTTGAGTCCCCAACCCCCCCCCCCCCTCCCCAAAAAAAATCTCTCCTAACACTCTCAAGTGAATGTAGAACACTCATCGGGGCTCGAAACAACGAGAAAAAGTACAACGATAAGCTACCGAGAACTGATTTAACAAGAGTCAATCTCCCACCAAATGAGATCATTTTTTCCTTCCAATCTGCCAACTTACTCTTGAATTTATCAACCATTATGTTCCAGTTTTCAATTCTCCCCATATTATTCCCAATCGGAAGCCCTAAATAAAAGAAAGGAAGCTTCCCGGCTCGACATTCCAAACTCCTAGCATAATCTTCAATTTCCTCCATCTCATTGCCAATACCATACAATTTACTTTTGTTCAAATTAACTTTCAATCCCGAGACTAATTGGAAACATTTGAGAAGTTTCATCAAGTTGACAATGTTATTTCTACTCCATTTGCCTATAAATATTGTGTCGTCCGCGTATTGAAGATGTGTTAAACATAGCTCATCTCTTCCTACTTTAATACCTTCAAACAGACTGCTAAAGGTTTAACAATGATAAAGACCGCAAGTACTTTAAGATGCAATGTGAATAGATAGGTTTGTTTGAAACCTACTAGACGAATACCCGTGCATAGCAACGGGATTTTATAACGGCAGATAGTTGTAGTAATAAAAAGTTTGTGCATTATAAACGAAAAGTTTGAAGATATGAGGATTAAACATAACGCTTTGAAACCTGGTTCGACCTGGCCGATTCCAGGTTGAACCGGTTCCGGTCAAATAAAATCAGTTCTTATGTTTTATAGATAGTATAGATATTGTCTTCTTGGTTGGTACGTATATATTTATATACAGTTTTCAAATTTGGTAAGAGTTTGACTTACAAACTTACTGTAAATCTTTCTTCTACCAAAAAAGGCTATAATCCCAGTAAGTTGCAGGGTTCATAAAAGCAATAACGTACCACAATAAGTTACCAATCACACATTTAATGTCATTAAACCCGGCCAAGATATTTTTGTTAAGTCATCAACCATTTCCACAATCCGATTTTATTGACTCGATTTGTAACCGAATAACCAAATCGTTTCCATAATTATTACTACTATTTTTAAATGTACAGCCTAGCATATGCAATTACAGCCTAGCTAATTTTTAATGGTTTCCTTATTTATTTTCAACTATTCCACACATTAATCGTTGCCTTATTTATATGACTATTTTCAACAAATTTTACACTAACTTTATAAACAAATAAACAAATTTGCATGAACTTACAAAAGCACAATAACAATAAATTTTGTAACAAAATCTACTAACTACTGTAAAAAGAAACCAGTCGGCGGCGAGTGGTGACCGTAACAAACAAAATATTAACAATAAACAAAAAAAAATGTATAACAAACCCGGCGAAAAATATTGACAAAAGCTTAAAAGTGAACCATACACAAGCTTTCAGTAGCGGCAACTAAAATCCGGCGAGACAGCAGCAGCTCCGACAACTTTTCCGGCAAGTCAGCTGCTGTTTTTTTCCGGCGAGTGGCGGCGATAGTCACCTGAAAACACTTGGTGGATTAGATTTAAAATGAAATAAGAAAGTTGAAATCTAAAAAAAAAAAAAAAAAAAAAAAAAAAAAAAAAAAAAAAAAAAAAAAACACTTGATATATATTTAACATAGATCTACACTACAAAAAACACAACAAACTTAGATCTAGAAAAAATATCCATACATGTAAAAGAAAATGTTCATGGCGACAACGACGGCGTTCTTGAAGACTCAACAGTGACATTTCCGGCAACTCACGGCGACAACGGCTGTAACAAAAAAAAGTTAATAAATATTATGAAAACCTAGATCTACAAAAAAACAACTACAAATCTATAAAATTACCTTTCAAAACCTAATTAATAGTCATAGATCTAAAAAATAATATAAACATACACAAATAAGCCTACAAAAATTCTTTAATTTATAGATCTTTAAAAAAAACACCAAAACAACATCATTACCTGAAAAGCTTTTCGGTTAGACAAAGCAGACCAAACAACCTTTTAAACACCCGTGTTCTGAGATTGAGTTGATTGGAGCCTGAGCAAGCTACAAGCAGCAGTGCTACTGACACGTTAACCCGAACCAACCAATGCTATTGATAGATACGTCAACCCGAGCCATTATCCAATCTGTGTAAACTACCCCTTTAGCACACTCAGAAAGAACTGAGATGGAGGTCTCACGCAACATATAAACAATGAAGAGACTCATAAGAACATTAACGTTTCATTTATAAACAAAAAACTAATTATCATAATACTAAAAGAACGATTTTTGCTCAAATGATAATCTTGTTTTGTAGGTTATAAGTTTCAAGAGATACATTATGTTTTATGCATTAAGCAAATTTTGACCCGTTTCCTTTTCCAAGCTTGTTCTTTTACCCGTTACGACAGTTAATAACCTAATCCAAAATTGGTCCATTTCTCATGGATTAGAATTGATAATATCAAATTGACCAACAATGTTAAGCAACAGAAAAAGAAGACACAAGAATCAAGAATCAAACATATACGCACCTTAAACAAGTGTATGATGCATAGATTGAGACCACCAAGGCCGAATTGTTCATCGTTTGACCATGCCAGCGTGTCCCCTACGATTAGAATCATTTAAAGAAACTAAAACTAACAAACCAAGCACAAAAATACAAAAGATCCAAAATGGCAATACTTACTGTAATTGTCCCGTTAATGTATATTCGATCTTGACAATAAAAATGAAGTATAAGATACCTCTTTATATAACATTCGTTTTGTTTTTTGTTTTTTTTTTTTGTTTTTTTTTATTATTATTTTGTTTTTATTTTTCCATTCACGTATATCATAGGCTCTTCCTCAATGAATAAATGAATCTTTAATGGAGTAATTTTTTGAGGTTTTGATTTGTCTAAAATAAACACTAAATATAAATCTCAAAAGCCAGCGGTTGTTTCGATGGTGTACCTGTGACGCGGTTTTCGGGGTGGAGAAGGTGCGTAGTCGTCTGGTGAAGAAGGTGGTTGGCCGGTTGTGGATGATGGTGTGTGGTGGGATTCCGGTGGTGGAGGAGGTGGTTGTTAGATGTGAGATGTGAAGATGAGAGAGTTTTTTAATTAGGTTAAAGATGAGAGGGAAATAGTTAGATACAGCTTGCAGACAATTAAGAGATTAATATTTCTCTCACAGTTTCAGTTTCGACTTTCCTTCTCTCACAGTTTCAATTTCGACTTTCCTTTGCAAGCAACAAGGGCATTATGGGGATTGACCAAAACTTAAGTTTTCACTTTTCCACTTTAACCATTTAGACTTTATAAGTAGTATAGATTGGTTGGTGAAAATGTTGGACTCAAATTAACAGCTAAACAACTGTTTTCTCTACGTAAAAAAGCAATTAAATAATATGTTTTTGTACAATGAGATGAGATCAATATACACTAAATTTTCTTTAAATTGTTGGAATTTAAATAACTTGACATTCAAATAAATAAATAACACATCAAAGCACACATAGCGAAAGCAAGGATCATATTTAACATGTATAAAGTATTACCGAATATTAAATAGTTACGTACCTTTTAGATCCTAGCAAGAACAAGGATCAAACTTGAATTCTTCTTCTCTTGAACAAAGAATAGGATTACCGTGAAACCCCTTACCTTTTTGTTTCATAATCCAAGATGGAATAACTAAAGTAAGTTATATCCGAGTTCATGTATACACGTACTATAACCAATCAAAGGTTGATGCTAGTGAATGAACACGATTATTAAACCAAAACTATTTTGTTCAATATACCTTGAATCTATTATTCAAGAAGGAAGAAGTAAATAATACATATACATACTGTACGATACATATGTATATACCTTGAATCATGCATAGTGTAGATATAATTAATATATACATGATGTACAGTACATATTAATCATAAGTCAAAGTTACTGTACGATGCATGATGGGATTCAGAGAATAATTAAGTCGATTGACTTTAGAGTATATTTATCTGTCCATGGCTTGTCGAACAACCAAGTTTAGATATTATATTGTGTCGTACGACTTTTGGTTATTATTTTGTATCGTCCGTTTGAAGGGTTTGAGGGTGTATATATAGCCTCCAAACTTGTTCTCCAAGTTTGAGCCTAATACCTCCTCAAGTTTCAAAACTCGACACTCAACCCCCTCCTTTATTTACTAATAGTCATTAGTCAATTCCATTAATTACTTTAACGTCCGTTAGTCCATATTTCGTGTCCAAATAATTAAAATATATAATAGTTATATATATTAATTATTCCTTTGATCATTCATACGTAAAGTGTACAATCTCTCAATCCCGGGTTCGATTCTAGTCATACACGATTTAATATTTTTCCAAAACTCTAACATAAATACCATAAAATCAAATCCTCTCCTTTTAATTCAAACTAGTCATGCTAACCCTGTGCGATGCACAAATTTTATTGTTTTGCTATTTGTATTTTATTCTATCTATAATTAGCTTTGTAGCAAAAGTTTAATATTTGACAATTAGATAAGAAATGAAGCAAAATGATCGTCAAGGATTTGCAACGTCCAGTAACAAACTGTGGTAACTGATTATTTCATAGTTAATTGTTTTTGTTACGCGAAAAGGTTGATGTATGTTGTTGAATCTGATGATGCAAATCTGGTCTAAGTGTAATCAAGTAATAATCATTCTTGATTGTTTTGCCTAATTTATATTAGCATCATAAAGTTCTATTCCACTGAAATAATTATTCTTTCAATAATGAATGGTAGGGCTAGGTTTTTTAAATTTTGTGTTTGGTCTAGTATCCATTTGTGCTAGCGACATATTATAGTTCACATTCTCCTTTTACTATATCTATAATAAATTAACTTATCAAGTTTAACTCAAAGAGCTTTAGCGGTGAAACTAAAAAACTCTAACATAAAAAAGCTTTAGCGATGAAAGAACATGCTATATTGTTTATTGCTATTTAATGCAACATGTGACATCTTACTTGCATCATATCATCACACCGAAGTAAAACATGGACACTTTCCTTTGATATTCAAGAAAGTTGAAGACATTTCATTTCATTGATTTGACTTGTATCAAGCAAGAATTTACTTTTTGACCCTCACATGAGAATAACAGGTCGATTCGGGACTCATGTATCTTTTGCGAACCTCACTGAAATAGTACTTGCATGGTATCATCACTTTTAGAAGAGCGTTAACACCAGTGACAGAACTTGAACGTTATTGTTGGTAGAGCCAAAATCATGCATTCATGCTACTGTGAAACATAACTTTTGTTTACATAGCTATAGTTATATACAAATAAAATAAAATAAAATAGAAATGCACTTAAATTAGAAGAAGAAAACTGATTGTCATAAGATTGAAATATAAAACTACTCTTGCTTTATAGTTTATGTATATTTTTTTTGTTAACTGGATAAAACTATAACAAATATAAGTAAAACTAGTTCCTTAATTGCCAAATTTGCCATATTAAATTTTCATGTAAATGACAATCTCAGGAGCTGGTGATTGTTCCCAAAATTTTAGAGTGGCAGATTGAGAATTATGCAATATGGTGAGTAATGATCCTTATACTAAGCACACATGTTCCATTTCCACCCATAACTATAACAAATATAAGGCTATAATGTTCCGTCCTTGGTTAACACCTTCCTCAAATATTCATGAAAACTATTGATGTTTTATTTTGTTAATTTGACTACGTGGTCTTTACCCAAATTGATCAAAGTGGTCGATCCGATTTATATACGATGTATGAAACCTTTTTAGAAGATATGAAAAGACAATTTTAAATGGGTGACTCTAAATACACTAATATCATTATACTAATCATTGATTTATTACACCAAAATGGTTATACTAATCATTAACTTATTTTTTTTATTTTTATCTTTTAGTTAATTATTAGTTAATAATTGCTATTTTTATAATTTTTTTTTCTTTTTTTATTTATTTATTTTTATAGTTATTTCTTACTTTTATCATATAGTTATTTTTTACTGTTATCATATACGTATACGTACTTATATATAAGTGAACAAATAATACAATTTTTATTGAAAATAAATAATTAGAAATACAATATAAAGAAAGTTGCATAATTACTTTGTTAGGTCAATATTTTTCGGAATACGATATTAATATTCGCGAAACACATTTTGACGACTAACATATGTGTCCTCCCATTCAGATGCATTTTCACTTTTATATGTAATACAAATTTGATGAGTTAAAGGTAATGGACAACCTTCCCGTAGTGTCGCTTTAATGTAATGGTTACCATTCACATGAGCAATTACAATTGTCTCATGTGGTTCTCGCAGTACAACCTCCCACATTTCCTCCATTAGTTAGACTTATAACAACTCAGTTAGACTTAATTCAAATAGAAAATAATAGATCATAATTAGGGTTGTTCAAACGAAGTGTAAAGTTGAAGAATCATACTTTTAGGTGAGCAATTTAGACCAACTTGGTTGGTAAGAGGTAAGTGCTCTTATATCATTAGAAATCAAGTTAAAACATCTCATACGTTGAAATGATATGTTGAAATCAAGTTAAAACAAGTATCGAAAGTTGGTCTTAGACAATTTTAGTTGGTAACTGTTTCGGTCAAGTGAATGAAAGTGTAGAATGACTATGGATTTTGTGCTAAAAAGTGGTGTTCAGATTAATGTTTAAAATGTATAATTGTGAATACCAAATGTTTTCCGTAAATGTGTAAGTTCATACTATGTTATTTGATGATATGGAAGTGTTTTCTTAAGTCATATGCAAAGCAAAGAGTGTCAATGTGTGTTTTGGAATTGTGCAGCAAATGGGTTAAAAATGTGCAGGTCCCGGTGTTTGTACTGGTTTATGGCGTAGAAGCTTGAAAAGCTCTACGATGTAGACGAGTATAAGTTTTTGGGTCTTTGTCACATAACTTGTATGAAAATGTGTACAGCATAAAGGATAGGAAACCTCTACGGCATAGAGTTTGTATGGTTTTCAGAGCGTATGTGGCTTAGACAACACTTAGTCTCTACGACGTAGAAGCCCTGCTTTAAATTTTTTTTTTTTACTAAAAGTGTCGGGGTGTTTCACAATTCTCCTCTTGTAAGTTTAAACCACGCGTACACATGTTTAAAAATTAAATACGGCTAAAACTATCATTAACACACATATAAATATTAAAATGAAGGCACGACCCCACGAGTTATTATGAGATGAATACATATACACGATATAAAACATTTTATATAAACTTATAGACAAATCTTGTTTAACAATCTCGTATATGCACCAGACAGACTTTACTATGCCAAACAAAAAATTATAAAAATTTACATTCATCAAATGTATCATTAAAATAAGATAATATGCAATTTGTATACTATTGTGACTTATCAAAACATGTTAATTAATTTTTATACCAAAGCCTCGTGCGCACACATAGGACTACATGAGCATGGCTAAAAAGGAAGACAACAAAACCAAATACCAAAATAACCTTGAGTAGATGATCTCAACTCTGTATCTAGTTTCATCTGTTCAGAGAATCTAGTCCGTCCATAATTTGATTGACGATCAAGATCATTGGATGATAACGAATCAAAAAAGTCGTCCTTACTGTAAACAGGCTGTTGATTGCAAGACAATTAATAAAACATATCACAGACAATGATGGTCAAATAGGTCAAATATATTTGAAAATTATCAGGAAAAAGAAAAGTAGCAAATTTTATATTGCGACTATATGCAATTTTTCATTGTTATTCTCACCTTGACATCAGCTTTGGGTAAATTGGAATCATTTTCCTCTTTTGGTTCATCCTCATCAGTAGCATTTTCAGCTTTTTCCTTTGAACTTTACCTGTTACTTTTTCCTAAGGTACCACAGACTTCATCCTTGTTAAATTTCTAATTCATCGCACTAAAATCAAACTCCCTGTAAATGATATTAATAATCAAGCATGATTGGAATACAGATTTAGTTACTTAGAATATTAGCAAGGATATTCATTTTAAATATGACTATATAACGATTTATGACTGGAAAATAAACGGTTCTTTAAAATTCTATAGAACTAACTGAAAATGGAAGGATTGTCAGACCAAATAATCAAGGAGTGTTAAATTGCAATACATCAAGATTCTCTTTTTATGGTTCATTCACGAAGGTGTCTAACAACAGGAACTCTTTCTGTGCTTATGACATGGCTTCTTCTTCATATGGGGTTTCATGTGTTTTCTATATGGATCATTGAATATGACATGTTCTATATGACATGGCTTGGACACCCCAAGAATATATGTTCCTTAGCAAATAATTTTACACAGTTTCGGTCTATATTATTGGTTGTAAAAAAAAAAAAAAAAAAACTGATACGTACTTGTAGCCATATGAAGGGAATTTTGGCGGGGCAAGCATGTAAGGCCTTCGTGAGCGAAATCCATATGGGCTCGGATGCCTCGCTCTGAATTTATTCAACCTAGGAACATTGGTTCTTTTAGCACCAACCTGCATCGATCAAAATCTACAAATGAGAATTCATAAACCAAATGTGTAAATACATTGAACTAGGTATAACAGATATAGTTAGGACCTTGGGTTGACGCCTGTGCAATTCTGATTCATTCGAGAGCAAATAATTCTGAACATAATCTACCATATCGCCATCCTTCATGTCATAATGTGCTATAATGTTCCATAATCATTATATCTTATAAGTCTAAAGTTTTAGACTCAATCAGATTATAAATGTAAGTAAGAACAGGCTCTGGTCAAATTTTTAACGTGCAGCATCAAGAAGACTTGACAACTCAACTTGAACCAAGTTAAGTTGCTCAACCATGAATTGTACAATATAGAGGTGGCAGGTTAAAAAGGGTTCGGGTCAAAACAGTGTTTACAGGTTCTGAGGGGGTTTCCAGGATCGAATTGATCATAACAACAACATGTGTACATCAAACAAGAATCAATAAAATTGAAACAAGAGAGATTTGGTGAACCCTTATAACTGATATTGATAATCGAATGGGTTACTTACAAATACAGAATTCTAACCTATTTATACATAACTAAAAGGTATGAATGAAGGGATATGATGGTTCGTATGAACCAAGGGTTGTGTCCCTTCAATACATAACTGTAAATAACTAATTAACTGTTCTAACTGCCATATGACTGAAATATGCAGCCCTATTCGGTTTGTTGGCCTGCTGGCCCAAACCAGAAATCTTATGCTGCTTCTTATTTGGTATACAAAGATTAATTGGATTATGTTTTCCAACATATTCCCCCCTAATCTAATTAATATTTGTATTTATTTAATCTTCTTGTTCCTGATCTCTTCTTGCTCATGCCTTCTTCAAAACAGATTTCTTCAATTCAATTTCTTCATGCTCTTGATCCTTGGTGTTGATGACTTTTCGGCTTCTAATTGAACCAAATTCCAGCAGGGTTAGTGCCGCCATCACCACTTGAATCTTCATGACTTTTGGTTTGTTGGGCAAAGGTTTTTGTTAGCAATCAAGTTATACTAATTATGAAGTGATGGTCATTTGCCATTTAGAATTAATGTGTCATGTATAATATGTATTAAGTTTAGTGGGCTTATGGCATTAGTTTTATTTGCAACTTAAGTATATGTATAGTGCAACCATCTAAGCCCACTCATAGGTCAATGTTAAAGCCCATCCAAAGGCCCATTTGGATTGGCTGTGTTTTCATTAAACCACACACACACACACACTGCATTATTGAGTGTCTCATTTTCAACATCAGAGAAGAGTGTGTGTGTGTGTGCAAAGTACCACAAAAGTCAGTGTTTGTTTATCTTCCAAAGTTAATAAACATTTGACTTGAAATTTACCATATGATCCACCACATCTCTTGTTCTTAATGTATATGTTTGTGAGCATCATCGTGTTTGTGTTTGTGTGAAAAAGAAGGTAGTCGAGTGTAACAAGTGGTATCAGAGCAAAATATTAAAGATCTAGGATTAGGGCACGTTACTGTTCATCATAAATCCTAATCGAGTTTCTGCAGCTTCTGATCGAGTTTCTGAGTTTCTGAGGTACTTCGATCGAACTAGTTGTTTTAGTTGAATGGGTTTATTGATCGAACGAGCAGTGTGTAGTCGAACGAAGTCTTCTAATCGAACCAGCAACTTGATCGAAGGAGCATTCATCGAACGAGAAAAGGGTAGTCGAGTTAGACTTACTCTTCCAATTTGATCGAACGAACTTGTTGATCGAACCATCCTGTTTGATTGAACCATCAAACTTGATCGAACCATCATATTTGATCGAACAATCAAATTTGATCGAACGAACAATTTTGATCGAACCATCAAACCTGATCGAACTATCAACATTGATCGAACGAGTAACTTGATCGAACCAGTTGATCGAAGGAATACTCTAATCGAACCAGAAAATTCATCGAAGCAACAACTTTGATCGAACGACTTCTTGATCGAAGCAACTATAGTCGAACAACCCAAGTAGTCGAACCAAGTAACATAGTCGAACGACTTCACTTAGTCGAACGACTTCACTTAGTCGAACGAGCAAAATAGTCGAACCAAATACTCTAGTCGAAGCAAGTTACTCTAGTCGAACAAGTTTGCTAGTCGAACAAGAATAATAGTCGAACCAGTTAACTAGTCGAACGAGTCATTTGATCGAACAAGTGTTTAGTCGAAGCAAGGAAGTAGTCGAACCAAAAAGTGTCTAGTCGAAGCAAGTTCATCTAATCGAAGCAACTTACTATAGTCGAACAAGCTTGATCTAGTCGAACCAAGTCTAGTCTAGTCGAACGAGTATTAGTCGAGCAGCTTCATTCATCGAGCACTTAACTTGATCGAACAACAACTTGATTTTGTGGAAGATTTCGACGTTGTGGTTCTCAACCTTGTAGTCTTCTTGAGTTTGGTTTCTTTGTGGTCCTCTCGAGTTTCTTCATCAGAAAGCTATTGAGTTATGTTTCATTTCTAATATTGAGCATTGAGCTGTCGACCTTGTGTCAAGAGTTGGTGACTATTATATTGAATTTGTGTCAAGAGTTGGTGACTTTTATTATATTGGTGAACTGTTTTCAACTTTTTTCTCAACGACTCTTCAAGGACAACGACAAAGGACTTAAACCAATCAAGTTTGTAAACCGTAACCAACCATTTCCTAGTTCTTTAACCGATCCAATACCATCTTAACCATACAAACATCAACAATGACTACTCAACAAGACATTCATGCCGCTGGTGCTGAAAACCGTCCTCCAATGCTAGAAAAAGGTAGTTATCTTCCTTGGACGAGTCGTATGAAAAGATACATGAAAACCAAGCCTCAAGGACAAGGTAGACTCCTGATCAAATCCTTAGAGGAAGGTCCATTCAAGCCTCGTCAGATTCAAGTCACAGCTGGGAATCCTGATGCAACACCTCCAATTGAAGCAACCTTCCGGACTCAAACGGAAGAGGAATACACATTGGCAGATCAGAAGCAAATTGAAGCAGATGACATGGCAATGCATTTAATTCAACTCGGGTTACCACAAGAAATATTTTGTGCCATAGATAGTTGTGAAACTGCTTATGAAATGTGGGATCGAGTTAGACGGCTTTGCTATAGTACAGAAATTGGCAAACAAGTTATGGAAAACAAGCTTCTGACTGAATGGGAGAAGTTCACATCCACACCAGCTGAACAGATTGAATCTTACTACACACGGTTTTGTACTCTAATGAATGAGTTGATCAGACACAATTTGGCACCTAAACAAATTGTTCAGAACATCAAGTTCATCAACAACCTTCCAGAGGAATGGGGACGATATGTCACTATTGTCAACCAAACAAAGAACCTTCACGAGGTGAACTTTGATCAGCTCTATGACTTCCTAAAACAAAACCAAGCAGAGGCGAACGAAGTCAGAAAAGAGAAACAAGCAAAACAACAAGATCCTCTTGCACTCATAGTCCAATCACCTACACCTGCAACAGTTAATACACAACCCTCATCATCTTCATCCCAACAATTCATGCAACAACAATACAATCCTCAAACACCGTTCTACCCACAACAACAACAGGTAATCCCACAACAACAATACCCGCAACACCAAGAACCCGATCTTAATGATCAAGACGAGTCAACTACTGCTTTGACTCAAGCATTTGCTTACCTAACAAAATCATTCCAAGGACGCTACTCCACACCTACCAACAACAATCAACGAATCTCATCGAACACTCGCAACAAGCAGATTGCACAGCCGAGTTTCAACATGGGACAACAAGGACAGATGGTTGGGGGATATGGGAATCAGCAGGGATATGCTCCAAGATATCAGATGGGTAATCAGAATGCAGGGCAGTATGTTGGTAATCACATGGGTCAGTATGCAAGGAATCAGATGGGTACAACTGTTGGTAATCAAAGGGTACAGAATGCTGAGAATCAGTTTGGGAATGTTGCTCAGGGAGCTGGGAATATGAATCAGGGTAATTTGATGAAGTGCTTCAACTGTCAGGGTGTTGGTCATATGGCTAGGAACTGTCCAGAAAAGCCGAAAAAGAGGGATCCAGCTTACTTGCAGAAAGCATTATTGTTGGCACAGAAGGAAACGGCTGGGTTACAGTTGAGTGCTGAAGAGAATGACTTCATGGCTCTTATGGATGATGCAGAAGATCTTGAAGACATCGATGCAAACTGCATTTTTATGGCTAATCTTCAGGAGGCAAAGTACGACACGAACTCAGAAGCACCTCCTGCTTTTGACACCAATGCGGTTTCTGAGGTACAACCATATGCTACATGTCACAATAATGAAATGTTTGATATGTCACCTCAAAATGAACAGCATCCTGCGACTCCTAATCTCGTTTACGATACATATTTGGACGAACCAAGTTGTAGTAATACTAATTTGGTAACTCCAGATATGGATCCTAATGAAGAATTCGAGTCACAGCATACTGATAATGATGAGGAAACACGTGCTATGTTTGAATCATTATTGCAAAATTGTAGTATGGAAATAGAAAAGGTCAAAAAGATTAATCGCGATGTTAAGGCCGCGAATGCAATCTTGACCACTGAGCTTGAGAGTTATAAGGAAAATGCAAAAGCTTTTGATTTTCATAACAAACGTCAGACAAATCTTGAGGTTAGCTTAAGAGATTCTGAGTTAAGAGAGAAACGTTTGCAAATAAAATTTGACACTCTCGATGTTAATTTGAATTTGCAAATCAAATCTCTTAACAAAGAAATTTCTGAACTAACCATCCAGCTTTCAAAACAAAAATCAACTTATTCCAATCTTGAAAAAGAAAAGAAGGAGTTGAATGAAAGGTTTTCAAAACGTGAAAAGGATCTTCTTAAAGAGATTTCTGACAAAAAGGAAACCATTGCAAAGTTGGAAGATTTGCTTGTAAAAATGGGACATTCTGAACAAACAATTAATTTGTTAATAAACGATAAAAACCCGATTTTACATACAATGAAGAAAGTGGCTATCGGTTATGAAAACCCTTATTATCTCAAGAAAGCTCAGAAAGTACAGAATGTGTTATATGATGGTACTCTTATAAATGACAAACATGATCCTATAGAGGTTCATGATTCTGATGAAACGATCGAGCTTGCTCAGGAGAGTAGAATTAAAATGAGACAAATGAACCCAGAAATTAAACCAATAGACTATAACCAGCTGAACATAGACTATGGCGTTCATTTAGTTCCAAAAGAGTCACCAATGTTTTTCAAACAACCAGTGGCTGTCGCAAAACGAATATTTGTCTCAAAACATATGTCTAACATCGAACAAATGGCATCTAAAAACACTTGTGAAACAAGTGCTGCTAGACTATATTTGGTTGATCTTAAACAGAGAATTGAAACACTTCAAAGTATTGTGGCATCCAAAACAAACAGTAACAATAAAGACTGGTTTTCAAGTTTTCAAACTGAACTAAAAGGAATGTTTGACAAAGACATTAATCCACACATTGCTGCAATCTATACGGTTGTTCAAAATGTGGAACACAATCTTTTGAAAGAGTCAGCAGAATTCGTTAAGGACCACAAATCCTTAGTGAAGGAAGCTAATGAATACTTGGAACGCATAATGATTTTGGAAAATCAAAATGACTCTCTCTCCTTCGAAGCTCTATCGACTGACATCATGTCTATTATTTACCAAACATATTCTGTTGAGGATGATGAACGACTTCGAGCTGAGACTTCCGAAATTATTATAAAATATGAAAAGGCACTTGCCAAGATTGAAAAACAAAATGTTACATATTTTAAACAACTTGATACGAAAAAGGAAGAATGCAAGTATGACAAATTGTCGTATGAGCGCTCTTATAAAAATATGCAAGATCAAATTGATTTTTTGAAGTCTCAGCTTGCAAGTCAAAAAGGGCAGGGTGAGGAATCTACGGGTATTGCACCATTAACCCCCTTTCCTAATGAGAAACAAAAAGAGAAAGTTGTTGTCGAAACATCGAATGTTATAGCACCTGGCCTTTATAGGATTAGTCCCACTACTGCGTCTGCCTCTACATCTAAAACATATAGGGCGATAGACAAAAGTAAGAAAGACACCCCAAATGAGTCTAGGAATGCTACTACAACATCTAAGGACAACAACAAAAATTCTAATGAGTGTGCCTTACCTTCTACAGGAATAGAAAGCAACTTTAGGAGCAAAAGACAGTCTAGGAGCAATATCAAGAAACCTAGTGTCTCGCCTGTTTCTGAGAGTGCATGCAAGAAAGTAGAAGAACACCCTAGGAATTTACCACTTTCCAAAAAGAAACATGTATCATCTAGTTGTAATGATAAGACTCCTGTTTCTAATGCATGTAATGATTCTGATTGTTTAATGCAAAAGAAATCTTTGTCTAAAAATGCTTGTGATGATAATGTTTCTAATGATGTGAAAAAGAATGATATGCCTGAACAGAAAAAGAATCCTTCAGTAACTAAGGCTAAGTCTAGATATATTCGAAGACTTATTGCAAAAGCTAGGAAAACCACTAGCAGCCTATTACCTAAGGATCACACCAAGTTTTGTGATTGGAAACCAACGGGTAGAAAGTTTGCACTTAAGAATGGCACATTAGAAATAGTTCCCAATGCATCCAAGGAAACCAATTCTAAGTGTAATTCACCTGTTTCATCTAACCCACTGGAACCAAATGTTAAACGGTTTCCATATACAAAATCCTCTGTTCTTTGCAGGTCATTGAAATTTGTCTTTGGATCGTCGACTCGGGTTGCTCCAAGCACATGACCGGGAATCTGAAGCTGCTGATCAATTTTGTGTGGCAGTTCATGGGGACTGTACGGTTTGGGAATGATCATGTTGCAGCTATTCTGGGTTATGGTGATCTTCGGTTTGGGAATTACTTGATCACTCGGGTTTACTATGTCGAAGGGTTGGGACACAATCTGTTCTCAGTCGGACAGTTTTGTGATGCTGATTTAGAGGTTGCTTTTAGGAGAAACACTTGTTTTGTCAGGAATTTGGTGGGGAATGATCTCTTAATTGGGAATCGTGGCACCAATCTCTATGCAATTGACATAAACCAAATGGCCTCTTCATCTCCTATTTGTCTCATGACCAGGGCAGGCGAAACAAAATCCTGGTTGTGGCATAGACGTTTGTCCCATCTGAACTTTGACACGATCAACAAGCTTGCCAAAGACGACATCGTCTCCGGTCTTCCAAAGTTTAAATACATCAAAGAACACCTATGTCCATCTTGTGAACAAGGCAAGAGCAAAAGGGCAACATATAAACCTAAACCCGTACCTAGTTCGGTTGATAGGTTGCATTTGTTGCATATGGACTTATGTGGCCCAATGCGAGTTCAAAGCTTAAATGGGAAGAAGTATATTCTTGTAATTGTTGACGACTATTCAAGATATACATGCGTAAAGTTTTTGAGATCAAAAGACGAAGCAACAGGCACCATCATCACCTTTCTGAAGCGTATTCAAGTTCTACTTCAAGCTCCAGTTAGGATAGTAAGAACGGACAACGGCACGGAATTTGTAAATCAGGAGTTAAGAACATTCTTTGAAGAAACTGGTATTACACACCAGACATCAGCTGTCAGAACTCCACAGCAGAATGGAGTAGTTGAAAGAAGAAACAGAACTCTTGTGGAAGCTGCTCGCACAATGCTAATTTATTCCAGTGCTCCGTTATTCTTATGGGCTGATGCTGTTTCTACTGCTTGTTTTACTCAAAACCGATCCCTAATTCATCCAAGATTCAATAAAACCCCATATGAACTTGTCAACAACCGAAAACCGGATATTTCTTATCTTCATGTATTTGGCGCTTTATGCTATCCAACAAATGACAGGGAAGATCTGGGAAAGTTGAAGGCTAAGGGTGATATTGGAATCTTCATTGGTTATTCTGAAAACTCGAGGGCATTCAGGGTGTATAACAGGAGAACGAAAAAGATAATGGAGACGATGAATGTGAAGTTTGATGAAATTTCACAAATGGCTTCTAAGAGACTCGCTCTAGAACCCGCGCTTAACCTGATGAGTTCCGGACATATCAGTTCGGGACTCGCACCTCAAGGAGCTCAATCAATTCATGACGAACAACCCACAACTCAAGAACTGGATAATTTCTTCGAGTTCATGTACGATGAATACTATGGTGGCGCTTCGAAAAATGCATCTAACCAACATTCCGCTGCACCCACTCAACAACAACCACCACCACCACCATATCCAGATGCATCCACAACATTCGAAGCCGGCGCACCAACTCCCTCAACATCAACATCATCTACATTCACTCCAGCAACTCCATTCATTGAAATTGTTCTACCCAGAATTGATGAGCAAAAACAAAATAATGCTGTGTTAGACGATGAAGTCTTTGAAAATCCGTTTGGAACGGAATCTGGTGAATCATCTTCCAGATTACATGAACCGTCTAACATACATTCAAACAGTCCAAGGTACCCTTCAACATTACAGTGGACAAAAGACCATCCGGTTGAACAGGTTATTGGTGAACCCTCAAGACCAATTCAGACGAGAAAACAACTTCACACCGATTGCGACATGTGCATCTATGTCTGCTCAGTCAGTCTCATAGAACCTAAGAACATTCGGGAAGCAATGGCAGATAATGCCTGGATTGAAGCGATGCAGGAAGAACTTCTTCAATTTTAAATCCATGACACCTGGGATTTAGTTCCAAGACCAATTGACAAACTAGTCATTGATCTTAAATGGTTATGGAAAAACAAAAAGGATGAAGAAATGACTGTAATTCGCAACAAAGCTCGTCTGGTGGCAAAGGGATACAGACAGGAAGAAGGGATAGATTTTGAAGAGTCATTCGCACTAGTTGCAAGGCTTGAAGCAGTAAGGATTTTCTTAGCTTATGCGGCTCACAAGAACATCATGGTTTATCATATGCACATCAAGACGGCTTTCTTGAATGGAACTCTGAAGGAAGAAGTGTACGTGAGTCAACCAGACGGTTTCGTTGACAAAGATCATCCGGAATACGTCTACAAGCTAAAGAAAGCAATCTATGGTTTGAAACAAGCCCCACGGGCGTGGTATGACGAGTTATCATCTTTCTTGTTGTCAAATAATTTCACCAAAGGAACAATTGATCCAACCTTGTTTACAAGAAAATACAAAAATGATATTTTGATTGTTCAGATTTACGTGGACGACATAATATTTGGGTCCACTAATCCGACACATTCAAAACATTTTGAAAATCTCATGAAAAGCAAATTCGAAATGTCCATGATGGGTGAATTAAAATTCTTTTTAGGCTTACAAATTCATCAATCCCCACATGGAATTTTTCTTAATCAAGCTAAATACACAATTGAGATTTTGAAAAAACATGGAATGGACAATTGTGACTCTGTTGGTACTCCAATGGTCACTTCACCAAAAATTGGCGCTGACCTATATGGGAAACCCATGGATCCGAAGAAATATCGGAGCATGATTGGTTCTCTCATGTACTTAACTGCAAGCCGACCAGATATTCATTTTGCTGTTTGCTTACTTGCACGGTTTCAGGCAAGGCCTACCGAACTTCACCTCCAAGAGGTTAAACGGATCTTTTGATACCTTCGAAGAACCATTAACATGGGTCTTTGGTATCCGAAGGATTCGGAGTTTACACTAATAGCATTTTCAGATGCAGACTATGCCGGTTGCCAAGTTACAGCAAAAAGTACATCAGGCGGAGTGCAATTTCTGGGAGAAAAGCTAGTAGGCTGGTCTTCAAGGAAACAAGACTGCACTGCTTTATCAACAGCAGAAGCCGAGTATATGTCTCTATCTGCGTGTTGTGCTCAAGTCCTTTGGATGAGAACACAACTCACAGATTATGGTTTCTCTTTCAACCGCATACCTTTGTATTGCGATTCAAAAAGTGCCATAGCCATCTCGTTCAACCCAGTGCAACACTCGAAGACCAAGCATATTAGAGTCCGCTATCACTTCATAAAAGAGCACGTTGAAGAGGGTACTGTTGAATTGTTTTTCGTGAAGACTGAATATCAGCTCGCCGATCTATTTACTAAGGCCCTCCCAAAAGAGCGGTTTGAAAACTTAGTTCGTCGAATTGGAATGCGAAGCCTAACTCCTGAAGAGTTAGAAAGTCTTCTCGAATCTTCTTGATTTATATCAAAAAGCTTCGCATGTAAATATTTTTGTAAATATATACTTGTTAAAATCTATACTGTAAATATAGAAAAATTTCAAAAAGACATAAAAAATATAAAACTCTAAAACCAAAAATATTCTTCTCACGACATGTCTCTCGTATAATCGATATTCTGTACGTACTTAGAAATGTCATTCAACAATGATACGGGCATGTACAGATGCTTGAGCGAGAGTTATTTTTTATGTTTTTCTAAAACATGTCGTTTCTCAAATTTTTCTTCATTATGGCTTTCGTGCAATTCAGTACGAAACCCGTGCTACATTGAAAGACTCCTGATTATTTCCGATCAGGACTCGCAATGTTAATGGCAAAAAGCTAAAACCCGTGACCACTTAATCAAAATTGTTTCTAAAGATTTTTCAAAGTCTTTTTATAAATTTTGTGGTCACAACAACTCCCTCAAAGACCCCTAAATGCTTTTTAAACTCAAAAGTTTAACCATTTGCTCTGAATAAGGGGGAGTAGAAAAAGAAAAAATGTTCCATTTTTCATGCTAAAATCAGTCCGTCTCTCCACAAAAAGTTTCATTTTAACCATCTGCTTTTCAAAAATACCACTTCATGCTATTTTTGAGGGGGAGATTAAGTGTTTATTAAATATAAGGGGGAGAGGACGTGATTAAAATGTGATCAAAAGTTTTGTGGTTTGAATCTCAGAACGAGTTCTTCAAAAAGACTCAGGACAACCCTCGAATTGACGAATCTAAATGTCTGTTCTCGAAAGACATGTACTGGACGGGTAATAATTTCAAACTGGTTTACCAGTGATGTAAGCGTGTCTCGCAAAGGACTTGTCTGAGTAGAATGTACAAATTCGAGAGATGATCTTTGAATATGACCAGGACGGGTAATAACTTCAAGCTAGGTCAACTAGTGATGTAAGCGTGTCTCGCGAAGGTCATGCTCATTGAAAATCGATCATTTCAAATGTGCGAACTCTACCCAACATGTGCAATTTATTAAAAATGCATGAGCACATGTGAAGGGGGAGTGTTTCAAAAATGCAAAACTCTCAATGTGTTATTCAAATGTGTTTTCTCATAAACATATTGAGAGATTTTTCACAAGGTTTAATGGCATGTGATCTATAATCTAGGATAATCATGGAGTTATAAGGTGATTATGGTTAGGTAATGTCTAATGATCCGCTAGAACCGCCAGAACCGGAGGGATCTACCCAAGGACAATTCCAATAGTCTAGATTTAGAAGTCCTTAGGTAAGATTGAAAAAAGGAGTAAAATGAGAAAGGAGAAAGAAGGGGTTGAAGAATGAAAAAGAAATGTTTAATGAAAGGGTGAAAAGAAATAGCCCTCCATGAAAACTTAGAGCAGAAACCGGGTCAATGCATCTGCTATCGGTACTCACTAAGGTGATACTGGTATTGAAGACAAGACGTCATGGACCCAGTGACGCACTGCACCACCCCTCTTATCCACTTAGATATCTCTCAAAAGATATTTGTTTCATTTCTCACGGAGAACACTGCATAATCTATCGACCTCTCACTCCGAGATGTGTTGATATTGAAAAGGTGGCACTCTGCTCCATGCCTCCGACGACTAAAACCAAAACGCACATAATTGAGTCTAGAGACATGAGATTCATCAAAGATCTCTTAGGAACACTTCCTATGCAATACACTTGTGTTCACACAAAAGGATACAAGTTGAATGAGTCTTAATGAGATCCAGGGATCTTGCCTCACGACATGATGGCCGCTGGACGATTTATTGCTAACTGTCTTATGCAGGTACCGACGAAAGTCCATCCACCATCATCATCTACATCAACGACGCATCTGGACAGAAGAAGTAGATCAAGGCAAGAACGATCAAAAGACGATTCTTTGAAGATCACAGTGCATGAAGGAACATTAAATGAAGAATATTATACATCGACACAAAGTTCAAGACATCAAAAGCAAAAGACCAATCACGAGAGCATCATTGAAATGACCATCCCTTAGGGGGAGATTGTTAGCAATCAAGTTATACTAATTATGAAGTGATGGTCATTTGCCATTTAGAATTAATGTGTCATGTATAATATGTATTAAGTTTAGTGGGCTTATGGCATTAGTTTTATTTGCAACTTAAGTATATGTATAGTGCAACCATCTAAGCCCACTCATAGGTCAATGTTAAAGCCCATCCAAAGGCCCATTTGGATTGGCTGTGTTTTCATTAAACCACACACACACACTGCATTATTGAGTGTCTCATTTTCAACATCAGAGAAGAGTGTGTGTGTGTGCAAAGTACCACAAAAGTCAGTGTTTGTTTATCTTCCAAAGTTAATAAACATTTGACTTGAAATTTACCATATGATCCACCACATCTCTTGTTCTTAATGTATATGTTTGTGAGCATCATCGTGTTTGTGTTTGTGTGAAAAAGAAGGTAGTCGAGTGTAACAGTTTTACATTATCTTCATCGCATCACCATTATCGTAGCCTTGTCCCCATCTTCTTTGGCATCCTGCCTTTGTCAACCATCATGGTTGTAGGGTTCATCATGAACCGGGGTTTCAAGATCTCTACAGGTCTGATACTTCCTCCCTTATAGCCGGGCAAACCAACAAGCCTTCTTTCTTTTCTTTCTTTCTCTTTAATTCGACATCTCGTCTTCATTGAATCTGCTATTTTTCTTCTTCTTGGTTAACCGCCGGATTGGCTGGTGTAACCGTTTCTTTAATCTTTTCCTTGAATGATGATTGTAAACATGTTTTGAGTGTTGTTTGATCCCTTGCTCTCTGATACCAATGTTTACAGGTTCTGAGGGGGTTTCCAGGATCGAATTGATCATAACAACAACATGTGTACATCAAACAAGAATCAATAAAATTGAAACAAGAGAGATTTGGTGAACCCTTATAACTGATATTGATAATCGAATGGGTTACTTACAAATACAGAATTCTAACCTATTTATACATAACTAAAAGGTATGAATGAAGGGATATGATGGTTCGTATGAACCAAGGGTTGTGTCCCTTCAATACATAACTGTAAATAACTAATTAACTGTTCTAACTGCCATATGACTGAAATATGCAGCCCTATTCGGTTTGTTGGCCTGCTGGCCCAAACCAGAAATCTTATGCTGCTTCTTATTTGGTATACAAAGATTAATTGGATTATGTTTTCCAACAAACAGGTAAATTTTGTGTGTGGGTCGGGTTGACCAGAATCACTTTTTGTTCAAGTTTGTTTACTAATTAGTTAAATAGAGCAATTTGTGACTTATGAGGATTTATGCCTTAAAACAATACAATGGACAACTTTCAACCTCTTTGTAACACCTCCGTTTTCGATATTCGCAGCGGAAATATAAGTTGGGGTGCTACTTCATAGTTCACAGTCATGATAATAGAAAACGACTCGAAAAGAGACGTTTTTAGATAAAATTGTTATCATTCATTTATATCAGAGTTACAATATGTAGGTCCTAGCAGGAGGTTTCAAAATACATTTATAAAAATATATTATTTGTTGAATGATAACATATTAGACAGTCCATAGCCAATCCATGCTTCCAATTACCTGAGAATACATGCTAAAATGTCAACATAAAGTTGGTGAGTTCATAGAGTTTGTAAATGAAAATAGTCCGTTTCAGTCGTTCAGAAATACGTTCGTTCAGTTGTTCAGAAATAAGTTCGTTTCAGTTGTTCAGAAATACGTTTGTTTCAGTTGTTCAGAAATAAGCTCGTTCCAGTTGTTCAGAAATACGTTTGTTAAGTTCAGTTGGGAATCATTTAAACACAAGATTAAGTGTAATAATTGCCACACATACAATTATTAAGGGAAAGATGTATATTTATTGCACTAAGTCTCATGGCACGCAAAACATTAACAGAACATCAACAGTCATGAGCTAATGATGTAATAATTACCCCATAATTAAATGTAGGTAACTGGTATGTGCTTAAACACATACCTTTTCTTGACCAAATTGAGACCCAAAACGACCAAAAACTAACCATAAATGCCAAAGATATTTGTGTTTTTGTGTTTGTTTCTATGCAGGTACGGATATTTAAAAATATGGACAAAAATCAAGAAAATCCGGAAAACACGAGCACGAGATTTGGAATGAGATATTTAAAGCCGAAGCCGGGGAAGGATTCGTCAAAGAAAAATATACTAGAGCTCAATATTTCAGAAACAACCCTTGGATCTTACCAAAATTTCAAAATCAAGCCCTTGCATAACTTTCATCACTTGGCAGATTTTACCCCTAATGTCCAAAATTATTTTACAATAAATCCTTTACATAACTTAAACCGTATCCTTAAACCCACAAAAACAAACCCAGTCCACAACACATCCACAGCCCAACCCATCCTCAAAAACCCATAAACCACCAATAACCCATTCCCTTATCCCAACCCGGTCAGTATACCCAAAACCCGGTCAAGACCCACCAAAATAATAAACAATAAAAGAAAGAGTTACCCTTTCCCTCCAGTCACTGTTCATTATCCCTACCCAAAATTACCCTGCTCCCTCCATTTTTACCCGTACACCTCACATTTCTAGAACCCTCTGCCACGTCTGACACATGGGGCTGAGCTATGGAATGCCAGCGTGGCCAAATAGAGCTTTGTTATTGGCTGCAACACATCACCTATATGATCTAAGGGCTGAGATGATCTTTGATGATGAAATGAAGAATCAAGGGCTATGATTGTGCTTCTGGACCCTTCTCCTCACCTCCTCAGCTCCTATAAATAGAGGACTCTTTTCAAGCTTATGGTCGGTTAGATAATTTAGGGTTAGCTGTTAGGGTTAGTTTTTAAGGTTAAGGAAGAGCAGTCATAATTTAGGAGTAGTTTAGTATAAATTCAGCTTAAAGCTTTGGCTCATTGTAATCTTCATTCTCAGTTTTCAAAGATTGTAATCAATTCAGTTTTTATTTCAAAAGTCAATGTAAGTCAACTGCTTATTTTCTTGATTATTATGCTTATTGTTAGTTGTTATTGCTTGTTTGTAGCTTAAATATAGTCTGATATTCCTTTATCTTAGTTTTCATAAAAAAAACTCAAAAAATCCAAAAAATTAGCTTATTGTAGTTTGTTTAAGTTTAGTGCTTAATTTTGGTTGCTATTTTCTTTTTAAGTCTTAATAAGAGTTGATAAATTATCTGTTCTCAGAAATATTAGCTTAAGTTCTTCTTCTTAGTTTAAAAATCAAATCAGTCAGTTTCAATAGGAGTGTTTGGTTTAAGCATTATTATGGGTCAAAATAAGTAGTTACTGTTAAAATGTCATTTAGCCAATTTAGTTTTGCTTTACTTGAGTTATTTAAGCTGTAATTTAGTTATGTTGAGCTTATTTAGTTAGATTTGCAGTGATTAAGTTAGAATCTCAGGTTTTGAGTTTTAAGACTGTTAACATTGGCTTATTATTAAGCAATAAAGGATTAGACTTGAAATTGTTGTTTTTCTTTAAGTTGATATCAGTGTGTGAACTTGATTTCTGAGAGTTGGTATTGTTCATGTTGATTTGAGTAACTTTTGTCCAAACTTAGGTATACCTGCCATATCAATAGCATATTATCAGTCCTGGTCTTGTTTTTCTAGCTAATTTTAAGATCTGTATTTAGTTCATTTAAAGCCTTATTTTCCTTTTCTATATTGTTTGCTATTTGGTCTTGTTGTTTCCAACTTATCAGAAATTTCTTTAGCTTAATGAAGCTTAGAAATAAGCTTACAAAATCACCTCAGTTCACCACTTTGCCCTGCAAACCTCTGATCTATCCTAGTAGCCTACTTATCAGCTGATTTATAAGCCCATAATAAGCTCAAAAATCTCTGAAATTTGGTTTACTAGTTCATTTGTTGCTTATCTTCATCTGTTTTTAGCTTTTAGTTAGTAGCTTATTGATTAGATAGCTTTTAGATTAGCTTAAAGTAGGATAGGGGCTGTTTGGTTGTGCAGTCTTGGTTTGAGCTTTTTATGATTTATGTGCTCTTTAGCTTATCTAGGACAGCTTTTTAGGATTAGACTAGCTTAATTTAGTTGCCTTTTAGTCCCATTAGCTTATTTAGGCCTCAGCTTAGCTTATAGCTTCTAAAAATTAGCTTATCAGTCTTCATTTTTGCCTTTTTAGCTTTTTCACTAAACTGTTGCTGTTTTAGCTTATTTTCTAGCTTATTTCACATTTCTAAAAAGTTTGTCTTTTTAAAAATTTCTCATTTTTAAGTGCTTATCAAGTTTCAAAAAAGAAAATCAACAAAAATAAATGTTTCGCAAAAAAGTCCAGACCTGGGACTCGAACCCAGGCCTCCTAGCTCACCACACAACACCTTTACCATTATGCTCTAGTTATGCTTAGTATTATCATTGCACATTTTATTTCTTAAGCCTCTTTTTCTCCATTAGCTTATAAACTATTTTCTGCTATTTGTAGCTTATTGCTTGCTGTTTTACCCATCCTCCTATTGTTCCTAGGTTTGTGTTAGCTTAAACTAATTTCCAGAAAAGTTTCGTAATTTTCCAAATCATTTTGCTATTTTTCTTCATTTAATTTCTTAAATTAAGTTTTTAATTCATAAAAAAAAAAAAAAAAAAAAAAAAAGTCAAAAAAATATAATTCTTTTTTCTAAAATTTTCTTTTATTAATTAGAATGTAGGAAAATTAATTTGGTACCCGTAGGACTAGTATTTCACTCTTTGACATTTTAGGTTCGTTATTTCCCGTCTTTAACGCGTATTTAGGATTTCTTTTGCGTTTTATGATATGTTTGCCTTAGATTAGGATTTCCCTTGCCTTAGTTACTGTTTTTAGTTTATATTTCATTCTTTTAGTTAAAAAAAATCCAAAATATCTCACTCTTATCTCACATTCACTGCACGTTTCACGAACCCGAATCACAATTCCATTCATCCTTCGTCGGGACAACGAACCTTGGGTTTTGCATATTTCCTGTGCAATTCTCCTTTGGACTAAATTGTTAAACCAATTTTTGGCGCCGCTGCCGGGGAAGGTTAAAGTGTGTTCGTGAATCCGTTTATCGATTCGTGTTTTGAAGACCCTTCCTCGTGAAGTTTTCGTTTTCATTTGTAAATATTTTCTTATTATAAATTCCCAAAAAGATTTTCTTTTCAAAAATTATTTTTCCTTTTTCTTTTGTGATTTTCAATTATAAAAATCCAAAAATATTCTTCTCATTCCTCTTATTCATTTAATTCTTATCTCTTTACCCTCTCATACCATTTAATTCTTTATCTCTCATTCCTCTTAAACGTTTAATTCTATTTTCTAAATCCTCTATATGTTTAATTCTGATGGAATCATTTATCCCTTGCGTCGGTTGTGGAGAGCCGCTTTTCGGTTTACTGTGTCGTTGGTGTACGTGCGAACGGTGTGGTAATGATATTCGGGACGGAAGTTGTTTGTTTTGTGGTTCGAGGAATTCATTCGCTTATGATCGAAATCAGAATTCGTTCAACGACTTTTCAAATTTTTCCGACTACCCACCACAGCCCGATTTATCTTCATTCGATCAACGTTATTGCGATGGGTGTGGAAATCCGTTAGATCCGACATCGACTTATTGTCATCGGTGTACTTGCGAGAGGTGTGGAAGAAATATTATCAATGGATTTTGTTCGTTTTGTGCTTCGGAAGCTGAAAATTCATACACTTATGATTTTAATCCGAACTTTTCCGATTATCCTCAAAACAATTTCAATCACCCTCCTCAAAACTATTATGAGCAAGAACCGTATTTCAATAATACATCGTTCCAAACTACATCAAATTTTGAAAATTGTGGGGGATCGTTTGAAAATTTTCAATATGAGCCAAATTTGTGTTACAATTCTCATGGTTTTGACCAACCCCCACAAAATCCCGCCAATTATCAAAATCAAGATGGAATGCTCGAAATTGAAAAACTTTTGGGATCCGTTGTCAAAGAGGTTCGTAATCGAGAGCAAGCGGTTAATCAATGTTTGGCTAATCTTAATACTTATACTCCCGGGAAGTCTATGGAAGAATTACTTGCCGAGGAAAGAGCGGCTAAATTTCGAAAGACCTTAATTTACTATGACGATGATTCCGATGATGACGAGGAGAGACTTGTTCCGTTTAACGTTTTCCCTCAAATAGCACCCGTCTTTCCTCCCGTAGTACTCGAGGACTCTCTAAAAATGGGGGACGAGCATCTTAGCACTATTCCTAAAAAGGAATCGGTTGAATTAATAAAGTCTAGTGCTGAGAACCTCGTCCCAATCCCAAGTGAGTCTGAGGAAATATTTGACGGTGAATGTGATTTGCAATCTTGTGGAGATTCTCTTGACGTTTCCGAGGTTACTTCCGGGATTTTCTCTAACCCTCTTTTTGAATTTAATGATGAGTATACTTCATGCAAAGTTAATCCTCTTTTCGATGAAGGGTTAGAGAACGTTGAGGACGAGGACTTTACACTTGATGAGCCGATTTTACCAATACCTCGCCCCGACGATTCCCATGACTCAAAAGGGGATGTACTTTTTCTTGAAAAATTTCTTAACAGTGATCCCCTTCCAGAAACTGAGTCATTTCACATTGATCCATCACCCCCTCGCCCTCCTGCTAAACCACCAGATGATGGAATTCTCTCTAATATTTTACCCACCCAACCCACCCTTTCTATCTCTTTCGGGAGTGAGGATGACGATTATCTCATAATCGTTATTCAGATCCTTCTCCCTTTCTTCACCTATCCGGTGACTTCTCTTCTCCTTCACTCCTTCGGGAGTGAAGATACCATCTTCGACCCCGGCATCTCTCCTTCTTTTAAGCCGCAGGTATCTCATTGGAGTGGAACTTTCGTATGCTTCAATGTTTATCCAAACATCTTGAACGAAAGTACGATGAAGATTATCTTTTCCACATGCTCCCCCAAGAACAAATAAATTCGGGGCGAGTCTAAGCTTTACGACTCGTTAAAAAACAAGCGCTTCGTGGGAGGCACCCCATGCTTATCCATCTATCTTTTTTCTATTTTCTTAATAAAAGTGAGGAGGGGTGCCTCTTCCATATCTTGTGTTTCGTGGTTTTTTGTGATGTGTCCAGGATTTGCCGAATAATGAAGACTCTCGTGCTCGTGGTTTGCTTCTCTCCACTCGAGTTTCATCATTCGTTGCTTATCCGATATCCTTAATCTTATTGTTTTACGTTTATCTTTGGCATAATTAATAAACGGCCTTAGATTTATGTAGGAGAACCCTTACCTTTAAGACATTGAGGAAAATGTCTCGTTTTAGTCTGGGGGGGGGGGGGGGTAATCTTTCGATTTGATTTGTGCCTTGCATTTTTTGCCGTTTATTCTCGCAACCCCGTTTTTCCTTCAAAATTGAAAAAAATTGAAAAAATGAGAAAATTTTAAAAAATTTTGTGCAAAAATATAATAAATTTTGACATTTTGTTGACTTTCCGCTGGTGAGAGTAGGAATAAAATTCTGACTTGATCGGGCGTGTTGAGCCCTAGCTTGTCCCTTAACCATTTATAATCTATAAGATCGTGCTAGTCTTTTACACAAGGAGCTATAAAATGCGAATTCTTTTTAAGAGTTTGCAAGTTCTCGTATCGACTTTATATATGCATTGCTTGATTATAAGGCTAAGCATTCGCGGATCTTATTATTTAAGATTTTAACTTTGCGAAGAACGAGAAATGATAGAGTTTATTTAGAAGTTAGATGCTAAGCGTGGAGTAGTTGGTTCTCTTTATAGCTCATCGAAGTTACTTGTGGCCTTTTGCTCCCACAAAAATGTTTCACCATATATAATTGTAAGAATAATTAAAGATGTTAGGTTTTGCCGATGATTAGTTCTTGGTCTTCTTAAAAGAATCCTTGCTTTAAAAATTGGGTACACACCAAGGTTACTTAATAAATAAGTTTAATAATAATAAGTTAAGTGCTCTAAGCTACGGATTCGAGATCGGGCCTTGGATCCTTATTCCCGGAAGGCGTTTCGGTCTTGGCTACCCTCTTGCACCGGCCCTTGGACCTCTAGTTCAGGAATGTGTGAGGTCTTAGTCTAACCACCTTGGATCCTCATTTCAGGAATGTCTAGAGTCTTGGAACACTCCGTTGTAACGGCCCTTGGATCCTTTATTCCGGAAGGTGTAAGGTCTTGGAACTAAACCATGAAGCTCCGTTGTTTAGGGTACGCAAGTGAAAAGTTAGTGAAAAAAAAATGGTGTTGAATGAAAAAGAGAAAAAATTGCAAAAATCAAAAATATAAATAAAAACCTTGATGTGGACCTCAATTTTCAAAGCAACGGTTCTCGAGAGAAGATTGAAAACTACTTAGCGTCTTAATTTAGTATCTTTATCAGACTAAAAACCTATCGAAACGAGAAAATATGAAGCAATTCATTTCTCACCAAAAATAAAATAAATAGAGAAAATTAGGAAAATGGGAGCAGGAGGTAATTACACAAGTATCTTCTAAGGGTAGTGTTGGCATCTAACTTGTAAATAGCTGTGATTTCGTTTTTAAGCTTAGTTTGGGGACTCGTGAAAAATCAGGGACGACGAATTTTATCCATATGGTCACTTCTTTATGAGTCGTGTTTCCTACTCGTTGACCCTAAAAATTATTGATAGATAATGATTGTCAACAAAGCTGTCTCACTAAATGAGAAAAATACAAAAATAGAATAAAAAGGAAAAACGGAGAGTTTTTAGAACTTAAAAATTTCTTAATCTCTTTTGAAAGTTTTGCTACTTCTCAAAGTTAGTAAAAAGAGATTAGAAATTTTTGGTTTTGAAAACGTGTTTATATAACATTGCGTGAGGACACTGCAATATCTTAGTCTGGGGGAATTTTGGTATGTGCTTAAACACATACCTTTTCTTGACCAAATTGAGACCCAAAACGACCAAAAACTAACCATAAATGCCAAAGATATTTGTGTTTTTGTGTTTGTTTCTATGCAGGTACGGATATTTAAAAATATGGACAAAAATCAAGAAAATCCGGAAAACACGAGCACGAGTTTTGGAATGAGATATTTAAAGCCGAAGCCGGGGAAAGATTCGTCAAAGAAAAATATACTAGAGCTCAATATTTCAGAAACAACCCTTGGATCTTACCAAAATTTCAAAATCAAGCCCTTGCATAACTTTCATCACTTGGCAGATTTTACCCCTAATTTCCAAAATTATTTTACAATAAATCCTTTACATAACTTAAACCATATCCTTAAACCCACAAAAACAAACCCAGTCCACAACACATCCATAGCCCAACCCATCCTCAAAAACCCATAACCCACCAATAACCCATTCCCTTATCCCAACCCGGTCAGTATACCCAAAACCCGGTCAAGACCCACCAAAATAATAAACAATAAAAGAAAGAGTTACCCTTTCCCTCCAGTCACTGTTCATTATCCCTACCCAAAATTACCCTGATCCCTCCATTTTTACCCGTACACCTCACATTTCTAGAACCCTCTGCCACGTCTGACACATGGGGCTGAGCTATGGAATGCCAGCGTGGCCAAATAGAGCTTTGTTATTGGCTGCAACACATCACCTATATGATCTAAGGGCTGAGATGATCTTTGATGATGAAATGAAGAATCAAGGGCTATGATTGTGCTTCTAGACCCTTCTCCTCACCTCCTCAGCTCCGATAAATAGAGGACTCTTTTCAAGCTTATGGTCGGTTAGATAATTTAGGGTTAGCTGTTAGGGTTAGTTTTTAGGGTTAAGGAAGAGCAGTCATAATTTAGGAGTAGTTTAGTATAAATTCAGCTTAAAGCTTTGGCTCATTGTAATCTTCATTCTCAGTTTTCAAAGATTGTAATCAATTCAGTTTTTATTTCAAAAGTCAATGTAAGTCAACTGCTTATTTTCTTGCTTATTCTGCTTATTGTTAGTTGTTATTGCTTGTTTGTAGCTTAAATATAGTCTGATATTCCTTTATCTTAGTTTTCATAAAAAAACTCAAAAATCCAAAAAATTAGCTTATTGTAATTTGTTTAAGTTTAGTGCTTAATTTTGGTTGCTATTTGCTTTTTAAGTCTTAATAAGAGTTGATAAATTATCTGTTCTCAGAAATATTAGCTTAAGTTCTTCTCCTTAGTTTAAAAATCAAATCAGTCAATTTCAATAGGAGTGTTTGGTTTAAGCATTGTTATGGGTCAAAATAAGTAGTTACTGTTAAAATGTCATTTAGCCAATTTAGTTTTTCTTTACTTGAGTTATTTAATCTGTAATTTAGTTATGTTGAGCTTATTTAGTTAGATTTGCAGTGATTAAGTTAGAATCTCAGGTTTTGAGTTTTAAGACTGTTAACATTGGCTTATTATTAAGCAATAAAGGATTAGACTTGAAATTGTTGTTTTTCTTTAAGTTGATATCAGTGTGTGAACTTGATTTCTGAGAGTTGGTATTGTTCATGTTGATTTGAGTAACTTTTGTCCAAACTTAGGTATACCTGCCATATCAATAGCATATTATCAGTCCTGGTCTTGTTTTTCTAGCTAATTTTAAGATCTGTATTTAGTTCATTTAAAGCCTTATTTTCCTTTTCTATATTGTTTGCTATTTGGTCTTGTTGTTTCCAACTTATCAGAAATTTCTTTAGCTTAATGAAGCTTAGAAATAAGCTTACAAAATCACCTCAGTTCACCACTTTGCCCTGCAAACCTCTGATCTATCCTAGTAGCCTACTTATCAGCTGATTTATAAGCCCATAATAAGCTCAAAAATCTCTGAAATTTGGTTTACTAGTTCATTTGTTGCTTATCTTCATCTGTTTTTAGCTTTTAGTTAGTAGCTTATTGATTAGATAGCTTTTAGATTAGCTTAAAGTAGGATAGGGGCTGTTTGGTTGTGCAGTCTTGGTTTGAGCTTTTTATGATTTCTGTGCTCTTTAGCTTATCTAGGACAGCTTTTTAGGATTAGACTAGCTTAATTTAGTTGCCTTTTAGTCCCATTAGCTTATTTAGGCCTCAGCTTAGCTTATAGCTTCTAAAAATTAGCTTATCAGTCTTCATTTTTGCCTTTTTAGCTTTTTCACTAAACTGTTGTTGTTTTAGCTTATTTTCTAGCTTATTTCACATTTCTAAAAAGTTTGTCTTTTTAAAAGTTTCTCATTTTTAAGTGCTTATCAAGTTTCAAAAAAGAAAATCAACAAAAATAAATGTTTCGCAAAAAAGTCCAGACCTGGGACTCGAACCCAGGCCTCCTAGCTCACCACACAACACCTTTACAATCACTACTAGAAAAATAGCCTTTAATGACACCTAATTTATGACACACGCATCAATAATGACAAGCAAAAATGAGGGTCATAAAAAAACTGTCATAACTTATAAAATCTAAAGCTAGATGACACGCAATTTTTAGGGTCATAAAATTCATGTCATATCTCAATTTTTTTATAAGGACTTACCCACACCCCATTCTATTTCTCTCTTCTCCCTGCCAAATAACACACACACAAAGACTACACACTCTCACTCATATAACAACCATCACCACCACCAAAACTCCCTCCCCACCGGATCTCACTACCACTCAATCTCAACACAACCGGACCTCACAACCACCCAACCTCACCATCACCGGACCTTACCACACCAGAGATCTCAACAACCACAGAACACGATCACCGAGACATACGCCCACCAAAAAGGTTTATGAAAGTTTTGAGATAATGTTTTTAGTTATATAATAGATCTATGACTATGACTGTTAATCAAGTTTTCAAGTTTTTTTATTAATAGATTTGTACATCTTATTTGTAGATCTGAGTATTTTTGAAAAAAAAATTGTGTTTTTTTGTTACAACCGCCTCTCCGCCTCCACTATCTCGCTGGAAAGTTGTTGCCGCCGTAACCGTATCACTGGAAGGTTGCTGCCGGCACTGATGTCTCACTGGAATAAGTAGCAGGTTCGGATATCTACTCTTAACAAAGTGGATCTAGTATGATAATGTTAAAAAACAATAAGTATAGAAAATATGGAATTAATCTTTGAATGGTTTTGGATAATTCACTGAGGTTGATGTTATTTTGTTATTTGTGGATCTTGTATGTGATTCATGCATCGTTGACTTGTGGTCTCTGTTTATTTTTTGAGAATTGTTGATTTTTAGTATAGAATTTGCATATCAGGTGTAGATTTTGGTCATTGTTTATGTAAAAAGGTGTGTTTAGATGATTAGATATTATGTTAGTTTTGGATGTTAAATGGGCTACTTATTGTTTCAATCATTTTAGTGCAAATTGTTGAGGTTAATGGTTTTGACACGGAGAGCGTGAGTGTCTTGTGCAAATTGTTGAGGTAAATGGGCTACTTATTCCCAAAAATGATGGATCTTCATAACATGTCAGTATGCAAGCAGTTTTATATGAAGACTGGCGTGTGTAAATATGGTTCGACCTGCAAATTCCATCATCCAAAGGATATCTCAGTAGCAAATGGTGGTGTGGGAAACACTAATGTTGCGCAGATTGAAGGAATTACAGGTGGCACAGCCGGAAGTTTGGCACCTTCAAACCCCCCTTTTACTCCTGCATTGTTGCATAACTCAAAAGGCCTTCCTATTAGACCGGTAATACATTTGCATACCTTTGATTGATGCATTGGCTAGTTTATTACACTTGTTACAATCACCCATTGTTTACATTCTATAGGGAGAAGTAGACTGTCCGTTCTACCTGAAAACTGGCAGGTTAGTACATAAGACTAGTTTATACTGTATATGTCTCTCCCAACACCTTTTAAATAGAAACAATAACGATATAGTGATCAGTATAAATTTTACTAATTCAAGTGTGTTTGCTTTTTATTATTCAGTTGCAAGTATAGCGCCACTTGTCGCTATAATCATCCAGAGAGATATGGTAGGTCATGAAGGAGATTATAATCTAGTTAAAAACTATTCACAAATAAGCTCCTTTTTTGGGCCTATAATGTTTTGCAATTGGAATAATCCATTTAGCTTCTAAATAACTAAGTTACACACCCCCTTAAGCTTTGGTGTTTTAGATTGAGCTTTTTTGCTGATCGAATAGTTTCTCTCTTGTTTGTTGCAGCTTGGTTTGGGCACATCTATCTACCCTCAACGACCTGGTCAATTGGAATGTGATGTGAGTATTTAATATTTTGTATAATTTATTATTCTATCTCAAAATGAGCTGTTCGATCTGCTTGTTCCTGTTTTTTTATTCATTTAATATTTGCTTATTTTATTTGCTGTTGTAGTATTATATGAAAACTGGGGCATGCATGTTTGGGGAGAGATGTAAATATCATCACCCCCTTGACAGAACGGCTCATGCGCTTTCGGCAAAAGAAGGCCAACAAAACACTGTCAAGCTCACCCTTGCTGGTCTTCCAAGGAGAGAGGTAAGAAGTCTACCATTTTAAATTAATATTCGGGTCAAAAGTGTATTAGAAAAGTGAAATGAAGATCCAAAACAATCCTCAAACAACACTAGAATACATACTTTTGCAACATGTAATCGGTTTTACAGCAGGTTTGCAGTTGTGTTTCTATGTGTATGATTTGAAGTGGGTTTAAGAGACTCAGTTTGGGGGTTTTGAATTCATATGGGCCGGCGTTTGTGATTGTTCGTTGGATATTTTTGTCGAATTTGATTGCTACTTGGTGTAGATTAGAGCTTCATCATTAGTCTGTGTTTACCTCAAGTTAAGCTATACGCTGATTACAAAGTTCTGCATTTGGGATGCTTAGTCGAAACTGCTTATTAAATTAGTTAAAGTCTACTGCTATTCTTGCATAAAATGATGATTTGCCATTTTATTTTTTATAGATGGATGCAACCACTCCGAAGTACTCCAAGGCTAGATCTGATGAAATTGTTAAGGAAGTTTCATCTTACTTGAAGAAGGTTGGCTGCTTCTCCTTGATGCCAAATAGCAAATACATTCTATGTAGCTATATATGTTCTACACATTTACCTGTATATCACCCATATATGTTTCTACAATTTTAGAATTTGAAAATAACTTGTAGTTGTATGAAACGCATTGTTTTGATATATATGAAATGCGCTTTTTTGCTATTTGTGTATTTATTTGTATTATGAGATTATCTGTTATTTAATGTGGGGATATTATTAATTTTATAAAAATTATTTTTTTTTAAAAAAAATTTGAACCATGACACGCAAAAAAGGGGTCATAAAAGCGTGTCATAAATGCATGACGCGCGAAATGCGTGTCATAAAGCTTTATGACGGGTCGATCAATGACGCCAAAATGCGCGTCATCTGACCCCTTTTATGACACGCAATGCGCGTCATTAAAGGCCTTTTTTCTAGTAGTGAATTATGCTCTAGTTATGCTTAGTATTATCATTGCACATTTTATTTCTTAAGCCTCTTTTTCTCCATTAGCTTATAAACTATTTTCTGCTATTTGTAGCTTATTGCTTGCTGTTTTACCCATCCTCCTATTGTTCCTAGGTTTGTGTTAGCTTAAACTAATTTCCAGAAAAGTTTCGTAATTTTCCAAATCATTTTGCTATTTTTCTTCATTTAATTTCTTAAACTTAGTTTTTAATTCATAAAAAATTAAATAAAAGTCAAAAAAATATATTTCTTTTTTCTAAAATTTTCTTTTATTAATTATAATGTAGGAAAATTAATTTGGTACCCGTAGGACTTGTATTTCACTCTTTGACGTTTTAGGTTCGTTATTTCCCATCTTTAACGCGTATTTAGGATTTCTTTTGCGTTTTATGATATGTTTGCCTTAGATTAGGATTTCCCTTGCCTTAGTTACTATTTTTAGTTTATATTTCATTCTTTTAGTTAAAAAAATCCAAAATATCTCACTCTTATCTCACATTCACTGCACGTTTCACGAACCCGAATCACAATTCCATTCATCCTTCGTCGGGACAACGAACCTTGGGTTTTGCATATTTCCTGTGCAATTCTCCTTTGGACTAAATTGTTAAATCAGTAACCTTGCCCCGGGTAGGAGATAGCCACATCTCTTTATTCACTTCGAATACAATGCTTTGGGTTACGTTACGGTAACACAAAGGGGTTGTCAGCCCAATAGATCTATCCACAATATTCGCGCTCACCCGCAGGTGATTAGAGGTCCATGATGGGAGGTCTTTTTGGCTTAAGGTAACTTAGCATAGGCAATAAAATAATAGTAACGTTCGATGAAATTACTTGTGTATAATACGGAAAAAGTTCAATAGTGATTCATAAATCATATAAAGCAAATAAGATTTGTAAATATTATGAGCATGTATCTCCCCCAAAAGAGTTCAAAATATGAAAAGAGGGGCTATGAAACTCACGATAATCCATAAAATTTTAGAGTACATAAAAATAGTTGAGCATGTATCTCCCCCAAAAGTAATTCAAAACATATAAAAGAAGGGGCTATGAAACTCACGATAATCCATAAAAGTTTAGAGTACATAAAATAGTTGAGCATGTATCTCCCCCAAAAGTAATTCAAAACATATAAAAGAAGGGGCTATGAAACTCACCTTAGCAATCTGGATGGAAAACAAAATGAAAGAAAGTTGATAAACGTCTCCGGACAAGAAACCTGGGTTGTTATGCCAAATTTTAGTAATCATTTTCAGATGATTATATGTTCGTTTGTTCGTTTCGGTTTGTTGTTTGGTTGTTGATTAAGTATTTGGAATGAGATAACATGAAATCTCTTCAAAAATAAGATTTTATCTTATTATTCTTTCTTATGTTTTCGTTCGTTCGTTTATTATATCTTTTGTTCGTTTGTTTGTTAAATATAGCTTGCGTTCGGTCGTTAGTTCGTCGTTGAAATAAACGTATTTCGTTAATATTAGTTCGAAAAATAAAAATAGAAATGATAAAATATTAGTTATGAAAAGTTACACTTTAATCCCTAAGGTTTGGTCAAATGACAGTTTATACCCTGAACTTTTGGAAAATGACAGTTTCTACCCTTTAGTTTAGAAAATAACATTTTCTACCCTGTTTATTTGATATTGTCAAAAATGACCCTTGATTTAATTTATTTACAAAATCAGCACATAAAAACTCTTAGTAATTAAAATAACACGCATGAAATATATGACTTAGCTAGAGTTTTGAAATCGAATTTCTTAACGAATACTAGATGATCTTACGAGCTCTTTGTTTCTATGAATAGTTAGCCAGGTCGACTTTATCTCGGTCAAGTTTCATAATTTACGAAAATTATTTGATGGTCGAAAACTATTTCAAAAGTCGACTGGGTTGAACACGTTTTAATAAAAATCTGAAAATGGGTTTAAAAAGGCTAGCGATGGACAACTTTGGAAATTAATAACTTTTTAACCGATCAATCATTTTTCAAAGTTCTTGCATCTAAAATAAGTTAGCTACATGAACTCTAATATGTCAAAAATATAGAATTTTTAGTAATCTTATAGGGTTCGAAAATTTGGTCTGAAGTTGGGCGCTTAGTCGAATAAAAACTAAAAATAAATGACTAAAATCTAAGTTTGAGTTTTAGCGATATTGACCAATCTTTGGAGCTCGATATCTTTTGACTCATTTGATCTTTTTACAAACTTCTTTCTTCTAAATTTAGTTTGCTAGGTCATCTTTAATATATCGAAAACTTGGAATTTTTAATGATCATCTAAGGGTCTAAAACCGAGTCTAAAGTTAGGGGGTTGGGTCGAGTAAAACTGAAAAATCATAACTGGAAATATTAGTTTCTATTTGTAGCGATATTGGGCAATATTTAAGACTCGATATCTTTATGAAAACCAAATCATTTTTCATAATTCTTTTTCCTAGTTAAAGTTTGCTGCGTGAACTTGTTGTATACTAAAATTTAGAATTTATCAAGATCGTTTGAAGGTTGTGTTAGGATCTCTGGGAAATAAGAGTTTCATTGTTGCTGCCGATAGTGTTAAGCTGGTTCCTGCCGATAGCTTTGGTTCCTGCTGAAAGCTCGTTGCTGCCGACAGTGTTATCTTGTTCCTGCCGATAGTGTTGTTGCTGCGGATAGTATTATTTGTTATCCGTATATTTAGAATGTTTGTTAAGATTTATTTTTAGAAGAGATTGTTGTTTATCTCTTCACACGTTTTCTTGTAGAACGGGTTAGGGTTAGGTGATCTTGTTAGTATAAAAGATAAACCCGTCTATGAGTTTATGTAGGCCTTTAACGTTTTTCAATATTCAATATATCACAATTCTTAGTTCATAGTTTGATCTATAGAGGATCATTGTCGTTTAGAGTTTTCTTCTTTATTATACTTACTGTTTAGTTTCCGCATAAACACTTGTATAGCATACAGAGGTTCTTGTTTATACCAAGCTCAATCAAGCTCGAAGTACTCGATCCTACAAGTGGTATCAGAGACTGGTGAGGATCTCTGATAAAGAAGGAAACATTGTTAAAACTTCTCTCTTGAACCTTGTCACAATGTCACTATCAGGAGATGGTTTTGAAATGTGCGCAAGGAAGATTAGGAACTTGTTCCACAATAAGTCCTATGAAGAAAAAGAAAATTTGGAAGAATATGCTCTGTTAGGATTCTCATCTCAGGTACAAATATGTAACTCAGCATGTCAAGAATTGTACTCAACTCTTAATAATGAATATGATGACATGAAATCCAAGTATAATGAATACTTTATTAAGGTACAAGCTTATGACAAAGCAGTTAAAACATTAGAAAATCAAAAAGCTTGGTACCAAAGTAATCAGTTAGCTTATGAAGAAAAGATAAGAGTTTTAGAAAGGAACTTGAAAAACACCACTAATGATCTTAAATATTCCGAGTCTCAAAAAGCTAAGGTGGTGTTAGAAAAACAGGAATTGCAGTCTCAGCTTGACAATACCTTGGCTAGGTTTGATAAATGGAAAGATTCATCTAAAAACCTAAACAAGTTAGTTGATAGCTCTATGTCTACAAAAACTAAAAGAGGTTTAGGGTATGGTAATCTGATAGGAGAAAATCAATACTATGATCCTAATGAGTATAGTGTATTTAACCCTGAACCTGTAGACTACCAAATGCCTGTTAAATATGTGCCTGAAGGAGGAATGAATGTTGTTCCTCCACCTATCAGAGGAGTCTTTAAGCCTGTCCCTATTCATTCAGGCCTTGACCTTGACTCAGATGAGTCACACATGAACTATGGCAAAAATTCAAAAGACTTACCTAAACCTGATGACTTTGTCTCCTGTTCCTCAAGTGACAAGTCATCAGAAGCAGAGTCTAAAGACTTTGTTTCATGTGACTCAAGTGAAAAGTCAATCACACCCAAATACAAGAAGCCCTTTAGTTCAACTAATGATAAATCTACTTCTAAATCAGCCTTTACAGTCAACAGCTCAATTAATTCATTTGAAAACAAAAGTGTCTCTAGTTCCACTAGTGATAATGGTGTCTATATTAAGAAAAGTTGTTGTAAAAATAAGGCTGTTAGGAAGAAGACATGTTTTGTGTGTGGCAGTCAATATCATCTTATTAAAGATTGTGATTATCATGAGAAAAGAATGAAAGGTGGGCAACAACAAACCAGATCATTGTGGAAAAATGTTAAACAAATACCACCATATGTTCCACAAGCAGCAGGAATGAACTTTTATAGAGGTCCCGTTCCTGCTGATAGACCTGTTCCTGCTGGTACCTCTGTTTCTGCTGATATTCAGAGAACCATTTCTGCTGGTTCCTCTTCATATATTCAAAGGGATTTCAGACCTGCCTATAATAATCACATCTTTGGAGGGGGAATGGCTTATTCTCCATGGTATCCTTGGTAATTGTCTTGTTTGGTTTATCATGTTGTTGTAATTTTGTTTGCTGATTTATCTGGTTGCATTAGCCTAAGGGGAGGCTAATGCTTGTATGCTTGTAGTTTTATCTTGTTTTCTTTTGTTTATGTCTATGGTTTGTGTTTCTCTAATTTTGTTTTGCAGGTTTTTCAGTATCTTTTGTTAGATATCTTTGTTTTGCAGTTTCTTAATGCTTGGACTTAAAGCTAAACACAGCAATTTTCATTCATTCATAAGGGAGATAAGTACATTCAGTTGCTGGTTACAAAAGATTTCAAGTTTCAAAAGCTACTAGTCAACAACATTCAAATCATCATACCAACCTTCTAACATCAATCTACCTGAACCCTACCACCTATTCCATCTTCTCTTTACCCTTACCCAGATTGTCAGGCATGAACCTCTTTCCTCTCTGGCGACAGATCTCTTCATAAATATGGGGAACTGGAAGTGCCAATATCACTGGCAGTGGTTGTCTTGGTTCAGGGGGTGGCTTTGAAGAGCTTGAGGTAGTTGGCCTTTGATGAGTTCTTGAGCGTGTCCTTGCAGTTGGATGGCTTGGTTGTGGAATAGGGTTGCTTGATTGTGGAACTGAATGGCTTGATTGTGGAATAGGCTTGCTTGATTGTGGAGCTGGATGGGCTGGCTTAGGAGTGGGTCTGGTGGGATTCTTCCTTTGTCTTGGATCTTGGCCTTCATGATGTCGATTTTCTCGACTTCGAGGGTTTGGTTTTTCTCGGCTAAAGCTTTCTTGATGTTTAGCCTTGCCTTTTGGTACCGGTACTTTATAGAAAGCTGCAGTTGTCCTTTCCATCTCTTTAGCTAGCAGAGCTTCAGTTTCCTTCATCTGTTTCCTGAGCTCATCTGTAATGGGAAAATTGGGAGGGAAAGTCTCCCATTCACCCTGACAATAAACCAAAGACTTCAACTCTGATGAATCTTCATCATCAGAGCTAAAGTACTCAAATGAAGAAGGGGTAGATGGAAGAGGATCAGATGAATCCTCCTCAACCTTGGCCTTACCTTTGGTTTTAGAGGATGATGCTGTTTTGGGAAAGTAGTTGTTCCATCCTGAGTCACTCGAGGAGGAAGAATCTGATGAGATTTCGATGATTGGATGTTTGGATGAACTCATGTTTTTGCTTGATTTTGAAGATTTTTGGTTTAGTTATGTGATTTGAGGGTTATATAATGATATGGAGATTAGTGCAAATTTATTGGTGGTTGGTATTGAGAGTTAATTCGAGTCAGTTATTCTTAATGACTAAGTTCGGAAGGTTGACTTTGGTCAAACCACCTCATTCCTGCCGATTGGTCAAACCTCTTATTGCTGCCGATTGACCAAGTGTTTCTGCCGATTGGTCAAATCTTCTTAATTTAATTGGTCAATGTTACGTGCAAAGAATTGCAGCAATTTAAAGTGATATTTTTGGCAACTAAACATATAATTGCACATCTCTCATCTCAATTTCTCAAAAACCTATCGAACCCTAATCTTCCCATTTCAAACCCTAAATCATTCCTTCAACACAATGACAACTCTTCGTTACAAGGATGATCATAACAAGGTTGCTTATTTGGAATCTTCTTCAAGAAGTGTTGGTTATGATGAAGTTCTGGCATTTCTTCGTGGGTCATCTATTCGTTATGCCCTCACTTATTGCCCAGTGACAGTGTATGATTCATTGGTCAAACAGTTTTGGAGGACAGCTAAAGTAAGACACATCGTGGGAAGGGAAGATGATATTGTTGCTACCATTGATAACCAAGAAGTGATTATTACTGAGGAGTTGATTCGGGTTCAGCTTCAATTTCCTGAGGAGCAAGGAGAATATGATCTTTCAAGGCAAGATATTACTGATGGAATGGAAGCTATAGGTTATCCTGTTACTGGGAGTTGTACTTTCTTGAAAAGTAAGTTGTCTCCTCAATGGAGGTTTCTGATTCATACTTTACTCCAGTGTCTTAGTGTTAAGACAGGTGGTTGGGATCAATGTCCAAGTCCTATTGCATCTGGTCTAGTTTGCTTATCTCAGGGTAGGATCTTTAATTGGGCAAAATATATCTTTGAGGGAATGATTGAGAATATCAGTAATGGTAAAAAACAGCTTTTTGATGTACCCTAGATTTCTTCAAATCATCTTAGGTGTTCAGACCATTAATACATCCCCTAAGATTATCAATAGGTTGACTGCCAAAATGTTTGCCCTGATGAAGATGAACTTTACTGGCCAACATTTGCCTTTGTTGCCCCCTATGTTGCACAACCCTGATCCTGCTGATAACCCTGATCCTGCTGATAATGCCAGCATCCCACCATCACCTAATGCAGCTGATGAAGGGAATTCGGTTGCTGCTGATGCATCTGCATCTGTTGCTGCTGATGAATCATCACCACCATCATCTAGACCAGTTACACCTACACCTGAGCCTAATGACCATGTTGAACCCAATGATCAGACCATCTCAGCTGATACACCTATTATCCAGCCAACTCCTTCTGTGGATTTACCTTCTTCTTCAAGGCTTTCATCACCTAGTCCTACTAGGCAGCCATTTAGTTATGACACCAATGCAGGGGAAGGATTTAATGTTTCTCCACCCAGAGTCAATGAAGCTCCTAATACCTCAAGTGCTCCTGCTGGTGGAGCTGAGGATGCTGTTGATCTCACCTCTATGTCCCAGTTACTTGACAGATCTGTGAAGAAAATTGAGGCATTGGAGTCAGAACTTAATGAGACAAAAAGGAATTTTAGTGAGAAAGTGGAGAATTTGGAAAAGGAGCTCAGGGATTCTAATGAAGCTTTTAGTAGAACTATCCAAGAACTAAATGAAAGGATCAGCATATTGGAGGGTAGTCATGTGCAAAAGAAAAGAAGGGTTATTCTTTCTGAGTCTGAGGAAGATCAGGATGATATGATATTTGATGGGCTTAATGTCCTAGCATCTGTTTCTCTTGATGGTGCAAATACTGAAGTACCTACAACTTCTGAGCACAACATCACTACTCAAGCTCAGGTCTCCACTGAAGCAAGGATCCACTGCTGCTGATGTCTCCATTGTACTGATGTCTCCATTGCTGCTGATGTCTCCATTGCTGCTGATGTCTCTGCTGTTGCTGCTGATGTTGACAGTATCTCTTCTGAATCTGAGGTTCCTGTTGATACTACTGAGAGTCCACTCATTGCTGCTGAAAGCAACACTATTCCTTCTGAAGCTACCCATAATGATGATGAGGTAGCTAGACAGATTCATGCACAGGACATTGCTGCTGAACAAGCAAGATTAGCTCAGGTTGCTCAAGATGAAGAGCTTGCAAGGCAATTGTCTGTTGATGAGAAGAACATTGCTGAAATTATGAATAGCCCAAGTTCAGATGATCCTTCTTCAGAAGTGTTTAGTGCACAAGTTGAATATTTATTGAACACTGACATGATTATTAGAGCTCATGGGTTTATGGTTCTTCAAATGTCAGAATTGGACTCAGATGAAAGGTCAGATCTGCTCAAGGAATTCATCTTAAAGAAACAAAGAGCATCCACTTGGAATGAATTGATGCACGGGATCAAGGAAAGACAAAGGTCAGGATTTAAGTTGCCAACAAATAAAGATAATATCAATTTTATGAAGGTATATCTGAAAAATGAAGCCAATTACAAGCTCAGTGACTTCAAAGGTTGGGCTGATGGTGCAGTTCAAAAGTTGTTTCTTGATACCTATGCAAGGATCAATTCTTCAATTCAGACAGATATTTCACAAAGCAGGAAAAGAGAGTCTTCATCTTTAGAGTCTGATGTTGCAAAGAGAATGAAGTCTGGAGAAGGTTCTCAGGATGCTTCATTCATTGCTCCAAGTCCTAATGTTGATGCATCTGAGGTACCACAAGAAGGTCTTGTTACTGCTGATCTTCCTGCTGCTGATGTTTCTGTCTCTGCTGAGCCATCTGTATCTGTTCCTATCTTTCAATATGGTCTAAGAACAAGGCAGAAGAGTCACTCTTTCCACTCTTCTTCTGTGGATATTCTTGAAGTGGATGATCATGATTTGATTAGGGTTGATTCTGAAAGTGATTCAGAGGGTGATTCCATTCAGTCTTGGGGTCATATTGCTCATTGGGAGATTAGGTCTACTTCAGAAGGTGATGTCAATGTTTGGTTTTCTCTTGATGGGACAGTCAAATTCTTTACATTTCTGAGGGAGATCTTGAATAAGGTTGAAAGAAAAGATTTGGAGCATCTTTATGAGATTGTGGACAATCATTATCAATCTCATACTCCTACTGGGATTGGCCTATTGTTATGGGGAGATTTACAGGTCTTGATGAATGCATTGGATGGAGACAAGGCTAAATTGATATGGGGAAATCAATCTACCTGGAGAGTATTTTCTTGGAAGTTATATCCATCATCCAATGTTCATGTAGTAGAACTCATCTCTGGGAAGTTCTTGACTATGTTTGTGGATGTCATTTATCCATTATCTGAAGAAGTTTTGAAGAGAATGCTGTCTCAGAAGATTAGAGTGCCCAAGCATACAATTGGCAATGATCTCACTACAGCTGAACAATTGGTTAAATTCATCAAAGATCAACTAGCACCTAAAGGTTTATCAGCTTAAGGGGAGGAATGCAGATTAAGGGGAGGATGAAGCTTAAGGGGAGGTTTATTTTTGTTGTTGTTGTTGTATATTTTCTATCTTTCTTTCTTTCTTTTGATTTCTTTTCTTATTTTTCTTTCTTTTATTTTGGTGTGTTTTCTTAGTTCAAAAAAAAAAAAAAAAAAAAAAAAAAAAAAAAAAAAAAAAAAAAAAAAAAAATTCTTTGTATATTTTGTGTGCTAATAAGTGGTTTTGAGCAACACCTTGCAGGTACAGTGTTGGTGTTTACACCTGCACAATAAATGGTGCTCAACTCACCATGTCTTGCAGACTAGAAAGAGTTGACTCACCATGAGGGTACGGCTCTGGTGTGATTATCAAATCCGTTTATAGCTGTAATAGCTTGCTCAAAGCTATAGGGTATTTCAACTCACCCATGATTTATTTCTGAGAGTTGAAAATGGTTCTCAATTCACCATGGATGTAACCCTTTATGGGATCCAAAGGATTGGCTAGTCCACAAAAGTATGGTTTGTGGTAAAGACAATTGGTATCCATATTTGGTATTCAATTCACCAAGGTTTGTTGTAACCTAAGAATTGGCTAGTCCTGAGCAAACGGCTACAGGTAAAGACAAGTCAAATCCGTTTATAGTTGCTGATTTGCTAATAAATCAGATGGTTATCAATGTACCATGGTCTAACACACCTAAACATTGGCTACTCCAGTAGTGATGGCTATTGGTAAAGAGACATCAAATCCATTAATTTTCAATGATTCACCTCTCACAGGAGTTAACACACCTGGATGTGATGAGAATAGTATGAAACTTAAAGCGATTTGATGTACATATTGTCATAGTAGCAGCCAAGTTCAAGTGAAAGTAATGGTGACCAGTATACATGTTTTGGAGAAGATTTCTCATTCCTGCTGAACTATTGAGGTTGCTGCTGGATGCTATAGAAGTTGGAATCTTGCAAGTTATGGATGTTGCTACTGGTTACTCAATATTGTTGCTGCTAAGTCGCAGTCCTCAAGCCTGAGAAGTTCAAAGCTCTATCACAATGGAATCTTGCAGGTTAACCTAGTCAACCTCAAGATTAGGGGAGGATTGTTAGGATCTCTGGGAAATAAGAGTTTCATTGTTGCTGCCGATAGTGTTAAGCTGGTTCCTGCCGATAGCTTTGGTTCCTGCTGAAAGCTCGTTGCTGCCGACAGTGTTATCTTGTTCCTGCCGATAGTGTTGTTGCTGCGGATAGTATTATTTGTTATCCGTATATTTAGAATGTTTGTTAAGATTTATTTTTAGAAGAGATTGTTGTTTATCTCTTCACACGTTTTCTTGTAGAACGGGTTAGGGTTAGGTGATCTTGTTAGTATAAAAGATAAACCCGTCTATGAGTTTATGTAGGCCTTTAACGTTTTTCAATATTCAATATATCACAATTCTTAGTTCATAGTTTGATCCATAGAGGATCATTGTCGTTTAGAGTTTTCTTCTTTATTATACTTGCTGTTTAGTTTCCGCATAAACACTTGTATAGCATACAGAGGTTCTTGTTTATACCAAGCTCAATCAAGCTCGAAGTACTCGATCCTACAGGTTGGTTTTCAGGTCACAAGTTGAGTGTCTGGGGCTATTTTTTGTTCGACTAGAACTCAGAAAAACAAACCCAATGAGTTTTAAGGTTTTTAAATATTTTTGACTATCTTTTTATGCAAGATATGATAATATTACATATATGTTAACATGTTTTATTGATCTATGATTTGTTTTAGCAAAAACTCGAATAGTTTGAGTGTGTTAGGTTACTGCTCGATCAGAAAGAAAATAGAACAAGTAAACTTATAGTTTTTATTCATGTTTATTATTAATGGTTCATGTTTTAACATTTTTAGATGTATTATACAAAAAAAATGAATTTAAAATAGAGTTGAAGACTTACTTAGGATTTGTATCGACGTAGGGTTTTATGAGTGTAATGGCTTGAACCGAATGACCAGAAATTCCTCCTAGTTCCATGGCTTCGAATAGGGTTTTATTGGAGTGTTTGTGAGTGATTTTGATCAGAAGTGAGTGAGTATAGGCTGTTTTTGTTTGGTGTGTCGAATGGTGTGAAATAAAGAAGTGAAACCAAGCCGCTATTTATAGAAGAGGATGTTTAGGGTTTTCTAAGTTTATGATAAGGAGACAAAGGGCTGAGACAAATCTGAAAATGATGCCACTTGGAGGGGGAGGGGGAAAGAGGTGATGTGGCCGATTATGGTTCAAGGATTTTAACTACCAATGAGTGGAATTCTTGCTTATAAGAAGGGACATGTGGATAGCTTAATTGAAGAGAAGAGAAGAGAGGGAAAAGAGTGTGTTCATGGCTAGGTATAATGTATGTAGTGAAGAAAAATTTAGTTAAGTTCTTGGTTGTGTTCGAACCAGAATTTTAGGAGGGAGGTCGGATGGAGCTTAAGGATGTTGTACAATGGGTTTAAGGAGTGGTTTTAGGGTTTAGGGAAAGATCAATCTAGTTAGTTTATGTATTTTATTTGATTAGAAAATATTTAAAGTTTTTTATTCAACATGAATGTCGAATTTTTGGAATAAAAGGAGAAATAGGTTTTGTGCTTAGAGGGGTTGTAAAATATGCTTAATAGGGTTGTATCATAATTTAGGATATGAGAAAAATATAGTTTTATTAATTTATTAAGTTATAGAAATTATTTGTTAATTTTTATTAAGTTGAAAAGTAAATAAATGAGATTTTTAGTTCTTGTGCATTAGGCACTTGTACATTGGGTTTAAAGACTTGTAAAAATATTTAGTGAGTTTAGGAAAAATAATTTTTAAGAATTATGCATGTATGGTTTGTAAATCATGCTTTAAAATAAATATAAATAGGATTTTAATAAGAATTTTATAAATAAATGATTCCATGCATAAAAGACTTGTACTCTAGCTTATATGACTTGTACATTTATTATTTTGTAAAAACATTGTATAAATAAATTAGAGTTTGTGAATTTTGTACATAAAATCATGATTTTATTAAATTAGGGTTTTATTGGGAGCTGAAATAGAATTAGGGTTTCTGGTGCTTTGGTAACTTGCACATTAGCTTAGATAAGTTGTATTTTTATGTTCTAGGGTTTAGTTATTCATATTTGGTGTTGTGATGAATTTTAGGGTTTCATAGAAACTCTATATAGATATTGAATGTTTTGTTCATATGTTTATTAAGGAATTATCGTAAAGTGGTAAATGGTATTTTGTAATGTTTCCATATAGTGATGTTTATGAAATAAACATTAGGTTTGTTAGGTTGGTCTGTGTGAGAGCACGTTTATCAAGGATGTGAGCTACGTCACATAAGATAGGAGATACAATTAAAAAAAATTATACGTGGAAAAAGGATAATGATTCTGTAAAGTAAATAGGTTAAAATAGGAAATTTTACGAGTGGTTACAGTATCCCCCTGTTGAAGGGAATCTCGTCCCGAGATTCGATATGTGTTGGTTGGAAAGTTGGGAAAAAACGAAGTATAGGAATAGCTAGGTTCAGATTTCTAACCTATTCAGATAAGAAATGCGATAAAGGAAAATCGTACAACGATTTGGTTTAGGATGAGAGTTTGATATGCTTAAAATGCCTCAAGTTAAAAAAAATAATATTGTCTAACATATTATCTTATTCTTAGGTCTCACTGCTAATCCTTGGTTCTCCGTTTAATACCTAAAGAATCGAGGTTTGGTTAGTCTTATCTCTACTGGATGAGCTAAATTTGAATGTTTTGCCACCTAATAAATCATTGTGCAACGGTCAGATTCTAACGGTCAGGAATAGTGACCAACAGTCGAATAACGATTATAACGGCTAGTTTTTCCTTCTATAAATACCTCATTTCTAATCCTCATTCTTTCATCACTAAATTCTCTCCTAAAAACCTCAAAATGCCGCACCTTGTTACATTCTTAGCGATCGTCTATGTGGTCCTTGCGGTTACTTATTTGGCTTACGTACCTAATGAAGATCACGTATTTCTAGTTTGCGTTCTAGCGATCATTATGCCTATTATGGTCTTTGTTATCGGAGTCAACAAAATATGGGGGTAATGGTTGTTCTTCTAGGAAATCCTCAAAGTTTCTTATTTGTTCTTATGTCTAGTTTTTATTCTTGTAGGGCAATCAAGGTCATTCATCCGGTCGTGGCTCTAGCTATTGTATTGTTAGTGGCTATCCTCATATTCATGGCGGGTCAACCTTTTGAAGAATCTATTCCTTATCTTGTAATCATTGTAACCTTAGTATTTCCGTTCTTAATTATTTCCCTATGTATGAACTTCTGAGGTTACGAATAAAATCTTAGGGTTTTCTATCCACAATGTTGTCGAATTCCTATCTTAGAGATGATGGGTAGTAGATGTAGACTTTTGTTGCATTAAACCAAAATAATAGTTTATAAACAATTTGTTTTGTTTCGGTACTTTACTTTTGAATGAAAATTAGTAGTAGAAAATCTGAAAATATAACTGTCCAATTCACTACATGATTCTTCTTAAATTATACATAGTTGATCAGGCTATGTATAATTGAGGACCAAATGATGTGATGTTTTGTTCAGTCACTGTGGTATTTATTCTTTTTCAAAAAGTTTAGATGGTGTTCAACGCTTTATTTCTGTAAAATAGCTTCGTAAATACTTTTAAAAAGAAAATAGGAAAATTTTCAGTCCACACTACGGTGATGGGTTAAGGATTTCTTAAGGTATTAATGGGATAACCTCGAAATAAATCTTAGAGTTTGGCTAGGGTTCTCCTAGGTATGTCTATGAATAGTGTATGGAGGAATAAAATAGATATCGAAACTAAACGCAGATTGAGATTATGAAAGAATTGTTACGAGATTGAGATTTCATATAGTAGAAAGATAATTTATTTAGATTACGCCCATCGTAACTAAAGTAGATCTGAAAATAAAATATAACTTAAAGAGTTCTAACCTCAATTTATTCTTCTGCTTAAACTTAGAATTCATTCTAGGTCTTAGTTGAGATTCCTTAATAAGTTCTAATTTTCTTCTGCATCAGTCTTAGTCTTCCAGTTGGGATTGAAGTTCGGGCATTGATTAATAATATGTCCTTTTCCTCTACATCCATAACAAATCCTGGTTCGTAGATTTGCTCCTATTGTCTTACAGTTTTCGGTCTGATGTCCTATTTCCTTGCATCTTCCACACTTGATGAAACAAACCCCATAATGATGTAACTTACATCGTTGACATAGAGGTCGTTTTCCATTATAACCAGCTTTATGAGTAGTCGTGGCGATGTAGTTTCTACCAACTTCCTGCCTACAAACTTGTTGGCGATGGTAGTTGCTACAATCTTGAAGATGCTTGAGATGGCAGACGGGGTAGTGAGTAGGGATGGTGGTTTCTATCTCATGATGTTTTCGCTTTTGGTTATTTTGTTCAATTCCTAGGGTATGGGTAGTGGTAGGTTTAGTTATTCCTTCTGGGTTTTTGTTATGAACTGGTCTACAACCCGTAAAACTTTTAGGGGTACAAGACATAGCCATCTTCTTCTTTCCGGTTGCCATCTTATTGCTTCCTAAACGAGATGTTGTAGTCACCTCGAGCACTGCTGCAATGAGGTTGATTACCAACTTCTGGATAACTTCGGGAGTCATTGGCGCGGTTAATATTGGTATGGTATGCTGACTTTCTTCTGCTATCATTACAAGAATATGAATTTAGAATTCCAGTTATGACCATGATAGAATAATAAGTAAATTATTCCCGATGAATGGTCATAATGCGGAGTTATGTCCAATTGAAAATCAATTAATCACGATATGTCTGGTTAATATCGTAGATAAATGATTAACTTTTGGTATATCTGCCAGGGAACTAACTAATTCACTTGAATTTCAACAACTTTCTCTTCATTCATCAAGGTTTCTTCCGAAATTTTATCTTAGGTGGGTTCTATGGTTATGATATGTCTGGCATGGAATAACGTAATATTAATAACTTGATCGATTGTTTTTACAAAACAATTAATACAAGGTCTTTTATTAATATTGCATGAAGTAGGTTTAGGGTTTTCTGTCTCTAACATAGGGGTTTAATCCTCAGATTTTTCTGTTACTTACTGGGCTCTAGGTATAGTTTGGTCTTTACGAAGTCATTTGTCTATTACGGATAATAAACAAACGATAGGGTGTTAGGGAAAGTCATTACATATATGCACAGCATTATTGTAAGACATGATGGAAAAGAATTTATTCTCAACAATAATATATACAACAAAAAGATATTTGTTATACATTTATGGATTGATTACAAACTCTGAAGGTTTCAGGTTTATGGGAAAATACAGGAAATACTTAGCCAAATACTATTTGGACTAGTAAACGCAACATTGTTACACATGAGTTTAAAATTAGCCACGTCCTTGATGTAAAAGCTTCACTTCATTCTCAAGTTGTAGTTGTGAAATTTCCATTTCCAAGAAACGCTCTTGAAATTCCTGATTCACCTTTATCTGACTGTCCAGCATAGCTTCCAAAGTGAAAATCTTCTGACCCTGGCAGATTGCCGTCTCTCTGGCCATCCATAGGGTTCTTTCAATTTCTGCCACTCTACCGCGTAGTTGACTGTTTTCCTTCCTCGCATGATGGATCCTATAATCTAGGCTTTTATATTTATGTTCGTGCGTATTCATCATTCGATCAACACTTGCTTCCAAGTCGAACACCGTTCTTCTTTCGTCATCGGTTCTTCTAAACAGAGTGTCGAAGTTACGGTCGTACCATTCGAAACGTAAATGTGGTAACTCCTCCAAATGTTTAGCGTGATTGTCGAGAATATTGGCGTGTTCATAAAGGAGAGTCCATATGGGATCTTGAGAATTCATATTAGGATCAGGGGAATTAGGTGTAGATATAGCATCTGGGAAGTTTAGTATTGGGGTTTCGGGAGTATTAGGTTCTAGTGGATTTGATTCAACATCTTTCTGAATTGTTTCTTGACGTGAATTTTGTCCAACCTCAAATGTTGTTGGGCAACCAATAAACTTTTCATCGGATGTGGTTTTCTTAAAAGAGTGAGTAGGTGATGTACTAATAGTACGGAAAGCTGTTTCGTTAAGTTCGGGAGTTTCGGGGGACATGATACTGTAGTAACCCGTAAATAGTGATAAAAAGAAATTTGAAATTTGCAAATAAAGCTAATCAAATAGTTATCAGATGGGGGATTATTAATGCCAAATAATCACAATAAAGGATGTTCTAAATGCTGAAACATACCGGCACGGAGGGCGTAGGACTTTATGGTGTAATTTTGTTTATTTTTGAAAATGCGGTTATAGTCCAATGTTTGAAAACATTTGGTTCTCTATAACCATGAGCTCTGATACCACTCTGTAACACCCCCGTTTTCGATATTCGCAGCGAAAATATAAGTTGGGGTGCTACTTCATAGTTCACAGTCATGATAACAGAAAACGACTCGAAAAGAGACGTTTTTAGATAAAATTGTTATCATTCATTTATATCAGAGTTACAATATGCAGGTCCCAGCAGGAGGTTTCAAAATACATTTATAAAAATATATTATTTGTTGAATGATAACATATTAGACAGTCCATAGCCAATCCCGTGCCAATCCATGCTTCCAATTACCTGAGAATACATGCTAAAAGGTCAACATAAAGTTGGTGAGTTCATAGAGTTTGTAAATGAAAATAGTCCGTTTCAGTTGTTCAGAAATACGTTCGTTCAGTTGTTCAGAAATGAGTTCGTTTCAGTTGTTCAGAAATACGTTTGTTTCAGTTGTTCACAAATAAGCTCGTTCCAGTTGTTCAGAAATACGTTCGTTAAGTTCAGTTGGAAATCATTTAAACACAAGATTAAGTGTAATAATTGCCACACACACAATTATTAAGGGAAAGATGTATATTTATTGCACTAAGTCTCATGGCACGCAAAACATTAACAGAACATCAACAGTAATGAGCTAATGATGTAATAATTACCCCATAATTAAATGTAGGTAACCTTGCCCCCGGGTAGGAGATAGCCACATCTCTTTATTCACTTCAAATACAATGCTTTGGGTTACGTTAAGGTAACACAAAGGGGTTGTCAGCCCAATAGATCTATCCACAATATTCGCGCTCACCCGCAGGTGATTAGAGGTCCATGATGGGAGGTCTTTTTGGCTTAAGGTAACTTAGCATAGGCAATAAAATAAGAGTAACGTTCGATGAAATTACTTGTGTTTAATACGGAAAAAGTTCAATAGTGATTCATAAATCATATAAAGCAAACAGTGTTTGTAAATATTATGAGCATGTATCTCCCCAAAAAGAGTTCAAAATATGAAAAGAGGGGCTATGAAACTCACGATAATCCATAAAAGTTTAGAGTACATAAAAATAGTTGAGCATGTATCTCCCCCAAAAGTAATTCAAAACATATAAAAGAAGGGGCTATGAAACTCACCTTAGCAATCTGGATGGAAAACAAAATGAAAGAAAGTTGATAAACGTCTCCGGACAAGAAACCTGGGTTTGTTATGCCAAATTTCAGTAATCATTTTCAGATGATTATATGTTCGTTTGTTCATTTCGGTTTGTTGTTTGGTTGTTGATTAAGTATTTGGAATGAGACAACATGAAATCTCTTAAAAGATAAGATTTTATCTTTGATGCGTGCGATGTGTCGTTGCGGTTTAGCAGTTTTAATGCCTACTCAAGTTTTAAATTTATATTTAGCCGACTTATCAATAACACACACACTTAACGAGCAGTGTACCCGGTCAGTATGAATATAATGGTAAGTAGAGTGTCGATCACTAAGAGTGGAACGTATTATCTAGTTATTCTAATCAGTATTTTAATATCCTAAGTTAGCTATACAACCTAATCTAACGCAAGGGGGTTCAGCCTGAGAGACTGGCACGGTTTGGTTATGATTAAATAGAAAACTAAACTAATGAGCACGAATCAGCGATTAGCACACACGTAGACAGATAGATACTTGAGACAATAAGAAGACCTGTCCTGATAATTAAGTAGCTTGTCACTTGTTTTGTTGCTAGTTTTATATGAAGTGTATATAATTAACCCTTTCTCGTTGGCTCGAATCTTATCGGCGAGTAAACCCTTAATGATCACTTATGTCTATCCCACTATCCTAGAATATTGAGCACTTGTGATGCCCACGTTTCGTATACGCTAGAATAGATAGGCGAGGAAGGGGCAATGGCGACTGATGAACTCAAATAAGTACATTTTATTACTATCATTTATCCTATTAATTTGACTTGTTTTACTATATTATGTATGAGGATTGATACTTAATTGTTTACTTTTGTAATTCTCAGGTAAAAACAAGCATTTGGTGAAACTTAGCGATTATGGACTAATAATGGAGCAAAACGTGCATAAAGTGGAAGTCTACTGACATGGACAAGATCAAGTCAATTCTGCTCCAGATGCGCCGCATCTCTATCAAGATATCACCAGATACGATCCAAGATACAAGAGGACATGCGCCGCATCTAATCAAGGGTTACGCCGCATCTTCTGGCGGTGTACGAATATTCCTGAATATTATGATCTTGGACCCCACGCGAAGTTAAGTACATACGCCGCATCTACTTAAGTAGATGCGCCGCATCTTCCCTCAGACAGAAACTATAAATACCCCGTAGACCAGACGAATTAAAGAGTTCGAAACCCTAAAACCGAAGTTCGGACAGCAGAGCAAAAGGACGAATTCAGTCAAGGAGGCAGCACAAGACACACCCAAATCGAAGATACAAGAGCTGTAAGAAGGTGCTGCATGTATTTAATTCATTAAGTAGTTTTGTTTTATTGTGTTAGCAAACTTTAATTCATCAGGATTGGTGGCTTGTGTAATGTGACAACGAAAGATTGCACTCCCTTTAATACTTGCTTTCCCATCAATTAAAGTTTATATGTTGATGTCTTTGGTTACTACTTATTAGTGCATTGATAACCTCTGTGTTTATTAGTGGCTTGCGGGCATCCGACTGCGGGACAAGATGTGGCTCCCACGGTTGTTTCTAAATTGATCACTTAGGAATAACTTTTAGAAATAAGTAATCATTAAGGGTTTACTCGCCGATGAGAATAGGACCAACGAGAAAGGGTTAATTACATACACTTCATATAAAGCTATCAATAAAACAAGTGACAATCTACTTAATCATAAGGACAGCCCTCTTATTGTCTCGAGTATCTATCTGTGTACGTGTGTGCTACTTGCTGATTCGTGCCTATTGGTTTATTTTATTATTTAATTGCAACAAAACTGTGCCAGTCTCTCAGGCTGAAACCCCCTTGCGTTAGGATATTAAAATACTGATTAGAATAACTAGATAATACGTTCCACTCTTAGTGATCGACACTCTACTTACCATTATCTTCATACTGACCGGGTACACTGCTCGTTAAGTGTGTGTGTTATTGATAAGTCGGCTAAATATAAATTTAAAACTTGAGTAGGCATTAAAACTGCTAAACCGCAACGACACATCACGCGCATCAAGTTTTTGGCGCCGTTGCCGGGGAGTGAATTGTTATTATCTGTTAATTTGATTAGTATTTTAATTAGGTTATTTTTCTTTTTATTAGATTAATTGCATCATTGTACTATTTTGCATAATTGTTGTATTGTGTGCTATTTGTTTTCTTTTATTTTTGCTTTTATTTGTTTTTGTTCGTGTGTTTTATTTTTGTTTTATTTTTCGTTTTTTGTGTGTTCTGCTATCGTTGTACTGTGCTAAATCAAACGATACGGCGCATCTGATCTCTCAGATATGGCGTATTGCGTTTAATTTTTTTTTATATACAACGCGTTTAATTAATTCGATACGACGCATCTTTTCCCCAAGATACGGCGTATCTGTTTTTAATAAGAAAATTTTTCTAAGCAATAAAGTAATACGACGCATCTGCTTTTGCAGATACGGCGTATCTGTTTTTAATAAAAAAATTTTCTAAAACATTAACGCCATACGACGCATCTTCTTTTGAAGATACGGCGTATCTATTATTTTAATTAAAAACAGTTTGCGAATTATTAAACAGATACGGCGTATCGATCTCTGTCGATACGGCGCATCTTACTGAATCAAAAATCTTTTATTTTTAAACGTAACGAAAATACGGCGCATTAACTTTTGTTAATACGACGAATATAATTTGATAAATATAGTTGATTTTTGATATTTACCTTGATCGGTCCGCTACTCTCGTGTGCAAGTTGTTTATTTTCAGGATAAATGATGACTCAAGCATCACCAAGAAGGATTACATTCTGAACCAAACCAAGAGACGCTAGCTGAAGTGACCGAACATAAGACGGGAAGAGTGGAGGAAAACTCAGTACTGGTAACATTGAACTTCTTTAATTCTTGAAATAGAATCCCAGGTAAACTCTACGATGATTCAACTGCACAAAGGAAAGTTCTCTACACTATGATCTCAGTTTTATTATCCTTATTATACGTCTGATTCAATTCGTAATCTTAATTTTGTATGCTCAAAAACGATATTTGTTCCTAACCTCGGAATAAATCCTTATCCACTAAACAATAAGATTACGATTATTAATGAAACGTTTATGCCTATCACTCTTATTTTGAATTCATCTATATGGTGTGCCGTTTTTACCCAAATTTGATGTATAAGGAACTGTGTTGCAGAGGCCAAGGTACGTTCTTCATTTAAATTTCGTTAACTAACATAGAGATACGGCGGATCTAAATATCCAAAGCGCCGTATCCCTGACCAACTAGGACTTATTGACTAGTCAACGGAATTAACTAGATACGGCGCATCCCAATTTTCTAATACGGCGCATCGTGTCGCCTTATAAATACGACGGGAATACGCCGCATAAATACACACAGTTAAGAACACGCACTAAAATTATACTCAAAATCCGATCATCTTTCTTTAATCCGCCTTTAATCCGAGCATTAATCCTTCTCCTAATCACAAATACTAAGGTAATTGTTACAATTCGATTCAATTTTGATTAATACGAAAATTAGGGTTTATAGGATTGAATCGATTCGCGCTTAAACGATAAAGGGATATGATTAGAACTTGGCATTAATTATTTCCCCTAAGTTAATTTTAGAATAAGACATCGAATTTGACACTACTTGAATCGAACGAAAATTTAGGTTTTGGGTTTGATTTTGAATATCTAGCGGGAAGGCGAATTAATAAGTGGTGGAATGCGATATTTGAACTGATATAAGGAGAATATTATACTGTGATATTTAGTGGAAGTTTACGTCACGGATACGGATTCTTGATAAACGTGCCTGCCCCTTTATTTTATACTGATATGCTTTTAGATGCGGCGCATCTGGGTTGATTAATGCGGCGTAACGACCTATTTCAAAATTGATAAAATTTTAGATACGCCGTATTGATTAATCTAGATACGACGCATCTCAATACGCCGTATCTATTGTCTTGCACCGCATCTCTTATACTTTATACTGATACGCCGCATTGATTTAATCAAATGCGCCGTATCTACCTTTCTTGCAGACTGTTTACTGACTTTGAATGTTTATTTCAGATGACACTACCAGATATCGCACAAAGGCACCAATGGTTACGATTCGAGAACATGGGACTTACTGATGGCACTCTAGAGGATTATTTGCATAGGCTTGACTCAGTTTACTTCAAGAAAATATTCAGAGTCCAGGTTCTGAATTTTGACGATGTGGGATTGATCGGTGGTGGACATGCAGCTGCGAGCTTACAGCGTCGTATGGAGATGGTTGTTGTTGGAGGTGATGATGAGGTGGAATTCAGGTCTAGTGCTTGGGAGCGACTGTTTAGGGTTGACGAGCCTCTGATTAGGGAGCTCATGCTGGAGTTCTTTAGCACTATTCATTACAGAGAGACGGATGTGGAGATTGATACAGCTGACACTCTGGTGTTCAGGTTAGGAGGTGTGCACAGGCAGATGTCGATGAGGCAGTTTATTTTAGCCATGGGTCTACACACTGAGGAGGAGCTTGGATCTGCTGGGTTTGCCAGGTACTGGGCTGAGAGTTTACGGGTTGTCCCTGACAGAGGGGTATTCAGTGATTACTGGTTTAGGATTTCTTCGGGGGGCGACATCACTACTTCCACCCCCTCATATACTTTGATCAGGGAGCCGATGAGGAGGCTGTGTCACAGGCTGATTGCACTTACTATTGCTGGGAGGGGTCAGTCGCCTGAAAAGGTGACCACTCTGGACCTCTTCCTACTTAGGAGCATGGATGAGGGGATGCCGGTGAACATCCCCCACTTTTTGGCACACTACCTCCACCGATCAGCTGCTGGGAGAGATCGGAGGAGCCACATGACTGGCGGGCATTTTGTTTCGAGGCTGGCCCGCCATTTTGGAGTTATTGGAGCGGAGATTCCAGCGGGGCTGGAGGTTGTGGTGGCTCGTCTCCCAGTTATCGACAGGGACTATTTGGTTAGACTGGCGATCTGCCAGGTGGCTGCTGGGGGCCACTTTTGGGCAGCATTAGGGCCCGCCAGAGCTGCAGGGCCAGAGGCGGAGCAGGGAGGACCTCAGGATCCTCCGGCTGCTGCTCCTGCCGACGAGGAGGTGCCACAGGCACCAGTACCCCCACGCACCGTGATTCAGAGACTCGACGCAGTCGAGGGAGAGGTGATGGTACTGAGGAGAGACTTAGAGTGGGTGGTCATGAGTGTGAGCAGATTACTAGAGCAGCAGGGTATTACACACGCTCGTCCAGATGGTACTGAGGTTGCAGGAGTGACACGGGCATACGAGCGCAGAGTCCGCCAGAGGACTGATGGAGCCAGCACTTCCGGGACCCATCCAGACGACCACACTCACCCATGACCTTACTCTCTTGATTTCATAGACTGTTCCACACATTATTATTAATTTTTGGATTGTACTAATCGCTATTCTTATGTTTATGTTTAAATGTTTCAGTTTATATTTCTTGTTATGTTTGACGAAGACTGGCATTAAGTTCAGCATGAGAGAACGAGAGGACGTATGAGATTAAACCGTGGAACGAGCCATTTTTGCAACAGACTGTTAACAGTCTGTTTGGTAACTACATGCGCCGTATCTGCCTAAACAGATGCGACGCATCCTATCCTTTACTTTGTTTTATAGTCAGTCCAGGCCGCACGAAGATACGGCGTATCTCAGTCCTGAGATGCGACGCATCCTCTGCAATGGTCATATCTTATTTTATTTTTCTGCATTTTTATTTTTCGACTTTAAAACTTTTTATCAGTTTATTTTAATGCGGCGCATCCCTGGTTAAGGATGCGGCGCATCTTTATTCTGATCCGTATTAATTCCAGGCTCGATACGGCGTATCTTCTTCAATAAGATACGGCGCATCGACTGACCTGATGATTTTCAGTTTTAATTTTTAAGTTTTATTTTTCCTAACTACTAATGTGTTATGCAAGTTGAACCTTTCTTATCTTAGGTGTGTTTTAAAGTGTTGGTGGTATAATAGTTTCCTGGATTTCCTGTGGATACATCAAGTATGAAGTTTTAACGTTCTAATCCACAAGAAGTTGATTTTTGCTCTAATCAAATGGAGGATCATACCGAGCAAATCTCAGGGGAGTTTTTCTGTTCTAATTCTTTCCTTTTCCAGTTTTTAACCTTTTATACAAACAACGAGGACGTTGTTTAACTTAAGTGGGGGGATAGGAGAATTAGAACACTTAACACTTACTTGTCCAACTTTTTCAAAAATTATGCTTAAAATGTGCTTAATATATCAAACTTAAAAAAAAATTTTTAGCATGTTTTTGTTTAAGATCTAAGTTGCATAACTGCACACAAGACGTTATTTTCAAAAATTGTGATTTTTCAAAATTCACAAATCTATGAGTGTGCCGGTGACTTGTAAACTTTAGAACTTGGCTTGTATACTATTCGAGACCACCATAATGAGTATTATTTTATAATTGGAATGACTTGTCTAACTTGGTAAAATTCTAGGATTACACCCAAATAGCCTTTATATGTTATGTGTTATTAACTAACTACACTGGTTAGTTAACCCCCGTATAAAACCCTTTTGTTACTCTCATTTTTAGAGTAAGATACCCCTAGAAAAACCCTCAGAGCCATTCCTTTCGTTTCTTACACCTATGTTTAAAATGTTTCGTTACACCCTTACACCTTAGCCTACCCTGTAGATTAGAATCCGTGGTTGGTTAATTGCTATAGGCAGAGTGTGTTTCCTTACATTACCTGTGTTCGCGTGCGTAATTCATTATCTATGGTTAGGTCGGGAAATTGCACAATGCAAATTGGAGTGAAAGTAAATATTGTATATTCTTGAGTTTATTTTTCGTGTGTTTACTACTTTCACTATTACCGTTATTTCTGAAAGTATGAAAAGTATGAAAAAATTATCCGGAAAGAAAGTTGTAGTGATGTGGTGAAATTTTACACATCTATGTTTATGTTTCAAAAAAAAAAAAAAAAAAAAAAAAAAAAAAAAAAAAAAAAAAAAAAAAAAAAAAAAAAATCGAAAAAATGAGAAAAGAAAAAGAAAGAAAAAAGAGTTGGATGTTTATTTTAAGCCAACGATGTAGAGTTATGTAAGTGGTCGATATCACCACTATTTGTTATACTATATTTATGGATTGAATGGGAATTGGCAGTTATGGGAATGCCGATTAAGGTTTATTCTTTGATTAAGATTTTGTTGAGTATAATTCGTGTCTACCAAAAGCGTGTGTTTCAAGTGTTAAAGCGTGAGTTATTCAATGATATGAGTCTTATTCATGGGATGGTTGGGATAGTGATTAACCACACTTAGGATTTTAATCTATTTGTTTTGTTTTGTTTATTTTTATTTTTACACCAATTTATATCCCAAATATTATCCATATCCTGTATTGTTCTTTATCCAACCGAACCTTTGATTTATTGAGATTAGGGATTTGAGCAATCTTAAGTATCGTAGTCGTGGATTCGGCTATGTATTTATGATTTTGTCGCCCTTTTTGATATATTATTATTGGTGAAGTTTGGACCTATCTTTAGCCTATTCGAGTTAAGGATTTGAGCAATTGCAAGTATCGTGTTCGTGGATTCGATCATGTATTTGTGATTTTGTCGCCTTTTCTGGAATTTGAGATCGATAGTGTAAAAAAGAATAATTAACCCTTAAGCCTAAAAACCCTTTTTACCGCTTTAGACTTGTTATTCCTTAGCTTTAGTGGTGGAGATGTGTATACTTGCCAAGCTTATGATAGAATATTCGTCGCGACTGGACAGTTAAACGATTAGATTTGCTTTTATCGACTTACTTTATTTTACTTCTAATTCGTTAAGTGTTTAGTTGTGTGATTATGAAATAAACGAATACATGCTTAAATATAAAAATAAATCCTAATACATCTTTTAGGATAAATTTTCATAAATGAAATTCTAAGGTTTACTTGGGGACAAGTAAAGTTCAAGTGGGGGGATATTTGATGAACTCAAATAAGTACATTTTATTACTATCATTTATCCTATTAATTTGACTTGTTTTACTATATTATGTATGAGGATTGATACTTAATCGTTTACTTTTGTAATTCTCAGGTAAAAACAAGCATTTGGTGAAACTTAGCGATTATGGACTAATAATGGAGCAAAACGTGCATAAAGTGGAAGTCTACTGACATGGACAAGATCAAGTCAATTCTGCTCCAGATGCGCCGCATCTCACTCTCGACATGCGCCGCATCTCTATCAAGATATCACCAGATACGATCCAAGATACAAGAGGACATGCGCCGCATCTAATCAAGAGTTACGCCGCATCTTCTGGCGGTGTACGAATATTCCTGAATATTATAATCTTGGACCCCACGCGAAGTTAAGTACATGCGCCGCATCTACTTAAGTAGATGCGCCGCATCTTCCCTCAGACAGAAACTATAAATACCCCGTAGACCAGACGAATTAAAGAGTTCGAAACCCTAAAACCGAAGTTCGGACAGCAGAGCAAAAGGACGAATTCAGTCAAGGAGGCAGCACAAGACACACCCAAATCGAAGATACAAGAGCTGTAAGAAGGTGCTGCATGTATTTAATTCATTAAGTAGTTTTGTTTTATTGTGTTAGCAAACTTTAATTCATCAGGATTGGTGGCTTGTGTAATGTGACAACGAAAGATTGCACTCCCTTTAATACTTGCTTTCCCATCAATTAAAGTTTATATGTTGATGTCTTTGGTTACTACTTATTAGTGCATTGATAACCTCTGTGTTTATTAGTGGCTTGCGGGCATCCGACTGCGGGACAAGATGTGGCTCCCACGGTTGTTTCTAAATTGATCACTTAGGAATAACTTTTAGACATAAGTAATCATTAAGGGTTTACTCGCCGATGAGAATAGGACCAACGAGAAAGGGTTAATTACATACACTTCATATAAAGTTATCAATAAAACAAGTGACAATCTACTTAATCATAAGGACAGCCCTCTTATTGTCTCGAGTATCTATCTGTGTACGTGTGTGCTACTTGCTGATTCGTGCCTATTGGTTTATTTTATTATTTAATTGCAACAAAACTGTGCCAGTCTCTCAGGCTGAAACCCCCTTGCGTTAGGATATTAAAATACTGATTAGAATAACTAGATAATACGTTCCACTCTTAGTGATCGACACTCTACTTACCATTATCTTCATACTGACCGGGTACACTGCTCGTTAAGTGTGTGTGTTATTGATAAGTCGGCTAAATATAAATTTAAAACTTGAGTAGGCATTAATACTGCTAAACCGCAACGACACATCACGCGCATCAGCGACCCAAACAAGACTCAGCTAGACACAGAGGTTATCAATGCACTAATAAAAGTCACCAAAGACATCAACATATAAACTTTAATTAATGGGAAAGCAATTTTAAGGGGTGGACATGATTTTCCGTAGTCACATGACATCAGCCCATCAATCCTGATGAATTAAAGTGTACTAATACAATAAAACAAAACTACTTAATGAATTGAATACATGCAGGACCTTCTTACAGCTCTTGTATCTTCGTTCAGGGTGTGTCTTGTGCTGCTAATACGTCTGAATTCGTCTGGTATCTTGCACTGTCCAACCTTTTGCCCACGAAATTCGTCTGACTTTGGGGTATTTATAGTTTCTGTCTGAGGGTTAGATGCGGCGCATAGGATAAGTAGATACGGCGCATTGACTTAACTTCGCGTGGGATCCAAGATTAATATATTCAGGAATATTCGTACACCGCCTTAAGATGCGGCGTAACTCCATTTCTCTATGCGGCGCATGTCCTTTGCCGTCTTGGATTGTAACTTGTGAAATCTTGATAGTGATACACCGTATGTAAGAAGTATGTTGCGGCGTATCTGGAGCAGAATGATCTTGATCTTGTACATTTCAGTAGACTCTTAACATCTTGCTTGTTTTGCTCCATAATTAGTCCAAAATCGCCAAGTTTCACATAATACTTGTTTTTACCTGAGAATTACAAAAGTAAACATTAACGTATCAATTCTCATATATAATATAATAAAACAAGTCAAATAAATAGGATAAATGATGATAATAAAATGTACTTATATGAGTTCATCAATCTTATTATTCTTTCTTATGTTTTCGTTCGTTCGTTTATTATATCTTTTGTTCGTTTGTTTGTTAAATATAGCTTGCGTTCGTTCGTTAGTTCGTCGTTGAAATAAACGTATTTCGTTAATATTAGTTCACAAAATAAAAATAGAAATGATAAAATATTAGTTATGAAAAGTTACACTTTAATCCCTAAGGTTTGGTCAAATGACAGTTTATACCCTGAACTTTTGGAAAATGACAGTTTCTATCCTTTAGTTTAGAAAATAAAATTTTCAACCCTGTTTATTTGATATTGTCAAAAATGACCCTTGATTTAATTTATTTACAAAATCAGCACATAAAAACTCTTAGTAATTAAAATAACACGCATGAAATATATGACTTAGCTAGAGTTTTGAAATCGAATTTCTTAACGAATACTAGATGATCTTACGAACTCTTTGTTTCTATGAATAGTTAGCCAGGTCGACTTTATCTCGGTCAAGTTTCATAATTTACGAAAATTATTTGATGGTCGAAAACTATTTCAAAAGTCGACTGGGTTGAACACGTTTTAATAAAAATCTAAAAAAGGGTTTAAAAAGGCAAGCGATTGCCAACTTTGGAAATTAATAACTTTTGAACCGATCAATCATTTTTCAAAGTTCTTGCTTCTAAAATAAGTTAGCTACATGAACTCTAATATGTCGAAAATATAGAATTTTTAGTAATCTTATAGGGTTCGAAAATTTGGTCTGAAGTTGGGCGCCTAGTCGAATAAAAACTAAAAATAAATGACTAAAATCTAAGTTTGAGTTTTAGCGATATTGACCAATCTTTGGAGCTCGATATCTTTTGACTCATTTGATCTTTTTACAAACTTCTTTCTTCTAAATTTAGTTTGCTAGGTCATCTTTAATATATCAAAAACTTGGAATTTTTAATGATCATCTAAGGGTCGAAAACCGAGTCTAAAGTTAGGGGGTTGGGTCGAGTAAAACTGAAAAATCATAACTGGAAATATTAGTTTCTATTTGTAGCGATATTGGGCAATATTTAAGACTCGATATCTTTATGAAAACCAAATCATTTTTCATAATTCTTTTTCCTAGTTAAAGTTTGATGCGTGAACTTGTTGTATACTAAAATTTAGAATTTATCAAGATCGTTTGAAGGTTGGTTTTCAGGTCACAAGTTGAGTGTCTGGGGCTATTTTCTGTTCGACTAGAACACTAAAAAACAAGCCCAATGGGTTTTAAGGTTTTTAAATATTTTTTACTAACTTTTTATGCAAGATATGATAATATTACATATATGTTAACATGTTTTATTGATCTATGATTTGTTTTAGCAAAAACTCGAATAGTTTGAGTGGTGTTAGGTTACTGCTCGATCAGAAAGGAAATAGAACAAGTAAACTTATAGTTTTTATTCATGTTTATTATTAATGGTTCATGTTTTAACATTTTTAGATGTATTATATAAATAAAAAAAAAATGAATTTAAAATAGAGTTGAAGACTTACTTGGGGTTTGTGTCGACTTAGGGTTTTATGAGTGTAATGGCTTGAACCGAATGACCAGAAATTCCTCCTAGTTCCTTGGCTTCGAATAGGGTTTTATTGGAGTGTTTGTGAGAGATTTTGATCAGAAGTGAGTGAGTATAGGCTGTGTTTGTTTGGTGTGTCGAATAGTGTAAAATAAAGAAGTGAAACCAAGCTGCCATTTATAGAAGAGGATGTTTAGGGTTTTCTAAGTTTATGATAAGGAGACAAAGGGCTGAGACAAATTTGAAAATGATGTCACTTGGAGGGGGAGGGGGAAGAGGTGATGTGGCCGATTATGGTTCAAGGATTTTAACTACCAATGAGGGGAATTCTTGCTTATAAGAAGGGACATGTGGATAGCTTAATTGAAGAGAAGAGAGGAGAGGGAAAAGAGTGTGTTCATGGCTAGGTACAATGTATGTAGTGAAGAAAAATTTAGTTAAGTTCTTGGTTGTGTTCGAACCAGAATTTTAGGAGGGAGGTCGGATGGAGCTTAAGGATGTTGTACAATGGGTTTAAGGAGTGGTATTTAGGGTTTAGGGAAAGATAAATCTAGTTAGTTTATGTATTTTATTTTATTAGAAAATATTTAAAGTTTTTTATTCAACATGAATGTCGAATTTTTGGAATAAAAGGAGAAATTGGTTTTGTGCTTAGAGGGGTTGTAAAATATGCTTAATAGGGTTGTATCATAATTTAGGATATGAGAAAAATATGGTTTTATTAATTTATTAAGTTATAGAAATTATTTGTTAATTTTTATTAAGTTGAAAAGTAAATAAATGAGATTTTTAGTTCTTGTGCATTAGGCACTTGTACATTGGGTTTAAAGACTTGTAAAAATATTTAGTGAGTTTAGGAAAAATAATTTTTAAGAATTATGCATGTATGGTTTGTAAATCATGCTTTAAAATAAATATAAATAGGATTTTAATAAGAATTTTATAAATAAATGATTCCATGCATAAAAGACTTGTACTCTAGCTTATATGACTTGTACATTTATTATTTTGTAAAAACATTGTATAAATAAATTAGAGTTTTTAAATTTTGTACATAAAATCATGATTTTATGAAATTAGGGTTTTATCGGGAGCTGAAATAGAATTAGAGTTTCTGGTGCTTTGGTAACTTGTACATTAGCTTAGATGAGTTGTATTTTTATGTTCTAGGGTTTAGTTATTCATATTTGGTGTTGTGATGAATTTTAGGGTTTCATAGAAACTCTATAGATATTGAATGTTTTGTTCATATGTTTATTAAGGAATTATTGTAAAGTGGTAAATGGTATTTTGTAATGTTTCCATATAGTGATGTTTATGAAATAAACATTAGGTTTGTTAGGTTGGTCTGTGTGAGAGCACGTTTATCAAGGATGTGAGCTACGTCACATAATATAGGAGATACAATTAAAAAAAAATTATACGTGAAAAAAGGATAATGATTCTGTGAAGTAAATAGGTTAAAATAGGAAATTTTACGAGTGATTACAGTATCCCCCTGTTGAAGGGAATCTCGTCCCGAGATTCGATATGTGTTGGTTGGAAAGTTGGGAAAACGAAGTATAGGGATAGCTAGGTTCAGATTTCTAACCTATTCAGATAAGAAACGCGATAAAGGAAAATCGTACAACGATTTGGTTTAGGATGAGAGCTTGATATGCTTAAAATGCCTCAAGTTAAAAAAATATATATATTTTCTAAAATATTATCTTATTCTTAGGTCTCACTGCTAATCCTTGGTTCTCCGTTTAATACCTAAGGAATCGAGGTTTGGTCAGTCTTATCTCTACTGGATGAGCTAAATTTGAATGTTTTGCCACCTAATAAATCATTGTGCAACGGTCAGATTCTAACGGTCAGGGATAGTGACCAACGGTCGAATAACGGTTATAACGGCTAGTTTTTCCTTCTATAAATACCTCATTTCTAATCCTCATTCTTTCATCACTAAATTCTCTCCTAAAAACCTCAAAATGCCGCACCTTGTTACATTCTTAGCGATCGTCTATGTGGTCCTTGCGGTTACTTATTTGGCTTACGTACCTAATGAAGATCACGTATTTCTAGTTTGCGTTCTAGCGATCATTATACCTATTGTGGTCTTTGTTATCGGAGTCGACAAAATATGGGGGTAATGGTTATTCATCTAGGAAATCCTCAAAGTTTCTTATTTGTTCTTATGTCTAGTTTTTATTCTTGTAAGGCAATCAAGGTCATTCATCCGGTCGTGGCTCTAGCTATTGTATTGTTAGTGGCTATCCTCATATTCATGGCGGGTCAACCTTTTGAAGAATCTATTCCTTATCTTGTTATCATTGTAACCTTAGTATTTCCGTTCTTAATTATTTCCCTATGTATGAACTTCCGAGGTTACGAATAAAAACTTAGGGTTTTTTATCCACAATGTTGTCGAATTCCTATCTTAGAGATGATGGGTAGTAGATGTAGACTTTTGTTGCATTAAACCAAAATAATAGTTTATAAACAATTTGTTTTGTTTCGATACTTTACTTTTGAATGAAAATTAGTAGTAGAAAATCTGAAAATATAACTGTCCAATTCACTACATGATTCTTCCTAAATTATACATAGTTGATCAGGCTATGTATAATTGAGAACCAAATGATGTGATGTTTTGTTCAGTCACTGTGGTATTTATTCTTTTTCAAAAAGTTTAGATGGTGTTCAACGCTTTATTTCTGTAAAATAACTTCGTAAATACTTTTAAAAAGAAAATAGGAAAATTTTCAGTCCACACTACGGTGATGGGTTAAGGATTTCTTAAGGTATTAATGGGATAACCTCGAAATAAATCTTAGAGTTTGGCTAGGGTTCTCCTAGGTATGTCTATGAATAGTGTATGGAGGAATATAATAGATATCGAAACTAAACGCAGATTGAGATTATGAAAGAATTGTTACGAGATAGATATTTCATATAGTAGAAAGATAATTTATTTAGATTACGCCCATCGTAACTAAAGTAGATCTGAAAAGAAAATATAACTTAAAGAGTTCTAACCTCAATTTATTCTTCTGCTTAAACTTAGAAGTCATTCTATGTCTTAGTTGAGATTCCTTAATAAGTTCTAATTTTCTTCTGCATCAGTCTTAGTCTTCCAGTTGGGATTGAAGTTCGGGCATGGATTAATAATATGTCCTTTTCCTCTACATCCATAACAAATCCTGGTTCGTAGATTTGCTCCTATTGTCTTACAGTTTTCGGTCTGATGTCCTATTTCCTTGCATCTTCCACACTTGATGAAACAAACCCCATAATGATGTAACTTACATCGTTGACATAGAGGTCGTTTTCCATTATAACCAGCTTTATGAGTAGTCGTGGCGATGTAGTTTCTACCAACTTCCTGCCTACAAACTTGTTGGCGATGGTAGTTGCTACAATCTTGAAGATGCTTGTGATGGCAGACGGGGCAGTGAGTAGGGATGGTGGTTTCTATCTCATGATGTTTTCGATTTTGGTTATTTTGTTCAATTCCTAGGGTATGGGTAGTGGTAGGTTTAGTTATTCCTTCTGGGTTTTTGTTATGAACTGGTATACAACCCGTAAGACTTTTAGGGGTACAAGACATAGCCTTCTTCTTCTTTCCGGTTGCCATCTTATTGCTTCCTAAACGAGCTGTTGTAGTCACCTCGAGCACTGCTGCAATGAGGTTGATTACCAACTTCTGGATAACTTCGGGAGTCATTGGCGCGGTTAATATTGGTATGGTATGCTGACTTTCTTCTGCTATCGTTACAAGAATATGAATTTAGAATTCCAGTTATGACCATGATAGAATAATAAGGAAATTATTCCCGATGAATGGTCATAATGCGGAGTTATGTCCAATTGAAAATCAATTAATCACGATATGTCTGGTTAATATCGTAGATAAATGATTAACTTTTGGTATATCTGCCAGGGAATTAACTAATTCACTTGAATTTCAGCAACTTTATCTTCATTCATCAAGGTTTCTTCCGAAATTTTATCTTAGGAGGGTTCTATGGTTATGATATGTCTGGCTGGGAATAATGTAATATTAATAATTTGATCGATTGTTTTTACAAAACAATTAATACAAGGTCTTTTATTAATATTGCATGAAGTAGGTTTAGGGTTTTCTGTCTCTAACATAGGGGTTTAATCCTCAGATTTTTTTGTCACTTACTGGCCTCTAGGTATAGTATGGTCTTTACGAAGTCATTTGTCTATTACGGATAATAAACAAACGATAAGGTTTTAGGGAAAGTCATTACATATATGCACAGCATTATTGTAAGACATGATGGAAAAGAATTTATTCTCAACTATAATATATACAACAAAAGGATATTTTTTATACATTTATTGATTGATTACAAACTCTGAAGGTTTCAGGTTTATTGGAAAATATAGGAAATACTTAGCCAAATACTATTTGGTCTAGTAAACGCAACATTGTTACACATGAGTTTAAAATTAGCCACGTCCTTGACGTAAAAGCTTCACTTCATTCTCAAGTTGTAGTTGTGAAATTTCCATTTCCAAGAAACGCTCTTGAAATTCCTGATTCACCTTTATCTGACTGTCCAGCATAGCTTCCAAAGTGAAAATCTTCTGACCCTGGCAGATTGCCGTCTCTCTGGCCATCCATAGGGTTCTTTCAATTTCTGCCACTCTACCGCGTAGTTGACTGTTTTCCTTCCTCGCATGACGGATCCTATAATCTAGGCTTTTATATTTATGTTCATGCGTATTCTTCATTCGATCAACACTTGCTTCCAAGTCGAACACCGTTCTTCTTTCGTCATCGGTTCTTCTAAACAGAGTGTCGAAGTTACGGTCGTACCATTCGAAACGTAAATGTGGTAACTCTTCCAAATGTTTAGCGTGATTGTCGAGAATATTGGCGTGTTCATAAAGGAGAGTCCATATGGGATCTTGAGAATTCATATTAGGATCAGGGGAATTAGGTGTAGATATAGCATCTGGGAAGTTTAGTATTGGGGTTTCAGGAGTATTAGGTTCTAGTGGATTTGATTCAACATCTTTCTGAATTGTTTCTTGACGTGAATTTTGTCCAACCTCAAATGTTGTTGGGCAACCAATAAACTTTTCATCAGATGTGGTTTGCTTAAGAGAGTGAGTAGGTGATGTACTAATAGTACGGAAAGCTGTTTCGTTAAGTTCGGGAGTTTCGGGGGACATGATACTGTAGTAACCCGTAAATAGTGATAATAAGCAATTTGAAATTTGCAAATAAAGTTAATCAAATAGTTATCAGATGAGGGATTATTAATGCCAAATAATCACAATAAAGGATGTTCTAAATGCTGAAACATACCGGCACGGAGGGCGTAGGACTTTATGGTGTAATTTTGTTTATTTTTGGAAATGCGGTTATAGTCCAATGTTTGAAAACATTTGGTTCTCTATAACCATGAGCTCTGATACCACTCTGTAACACCCCCGTTTTCGATATTCGCAGCGAAAATATAAGTTGGGGTGCTACTTCATAGTTCACAGTCATGATAATAGAAAACGACTCGAAAAGAGACGTTTTTAGATAAAATTGTTATCATTCATTTATATCAGAGTTACAATATGCAGGTCCCAGCAGGAGGTTTCAAAATACATTTATAAAAATATATTATTTGTTGAATGATAACATATTAGACAGTCCATAGCCAATCCCGTGCCAATCCATGCTTCCAATTACCTGAGAATACATGCTAAAATGTCAACATAAAGTTGGTGAGTTCATAGACTTTGTAAACGAAAATAGTCCGTTTCAGTCGTTCAGAAATACGTTCGTTCAGTTGTTCAGAAATGAGTTCGTTTCAGTTGTTCAGAAATATGTTTGTTTCAGTTGTTTAGAAATAAGCTCGTTCCAGTTGTTTAGAAATACGTTCGTTAAATTCAGTTGGAAATCATTTAAACACAAGATTAAGTGTAATAATTGTCACACATACAATTATTAAGGGAAAGATGTATATTTATTGCACTAAGTCTCATGGCACGCAAAACATTAATAGAACATCAACAGTCATGAGCTAATGATGTAATAATTACCCCATAATTAAATGTAGGTAACCTTGCCCCCGGGTAGGAGATAGCCACATCTCTTTATTCACTTCAAATACAATGCTTTGGGTTACGTTAAGGTAACACAAAGGGGTTGTCAGCCCAATAGATCTATCCACAATATTCGCGCTCACCTGCAAGTGATTAGAGGTCCATGATGGGAGGTCTTTTTGGCTTAAGGTAACTTAGCATAGGCAATAAAATAAGAGTAACGTTCGATGAAATTACTTGTGTTTAATACGGAAAAAGTTCAATAGTGATTCATAAATCATATAAAGCAAATAAGATTTGTAAATATTATGAGCATGTATCTCCCCCAAAAGAGTTCAAAATATGAAAAGAGGGGCTATGAAACTCACGATAATCCATAAAAGTTTAGAGTACATAAAAATAGTTGAGCATGTATCTCCCCCAAAAGTAATTCAAAACATATAAAAGAAGGGGCTATGAAACTCACGATAATCCATAAAAGTTTAGAGTACATAAAAATAATTGAGCATGTATCTCCCCCAAAAGTAATTCAAAACATATAAAAGAAGGGGCTATGAAACTCACCTTAGCAATCTGGATGGAAAACAAAATGAAAGAAAGTTGATAAACATCTCCTGACAAGAAACCTGGGTTGTTATGCCAAATTTCAGTAATCATTTTCAGATGATTATATGTTCGTTTGTTCGTTTCGGTTTGTTGTTTGGTTGTTGATTAAGTATTTGGAATGAGACAACATGAATTCTCTTCAAAAATAAGATTTTATCTTATTATTCTTTCTTATGTTTTCGTTCGTTCGTTTATTATATCTTTTGTTCGTTTGTTTGTTAAATATAGCTTGTGTTCGTTCGTTAGTTCGTCGTTGAAATAAACGTATTTCGTTAAAATTAGTTCAAAAAATAAAAATAGAAATGATAAAATATTAGTTATGAAAAGTTACACTTTTTTCCCTAAGGTTTGGTCAAATTACAGTTTATACCCTGAACTTTTGGAAAATGACAGTTTCTACCCTTTAGTTTAGAAAATAACATTTTCTACCCTGTTTATTTGATATTGTCAAAAATGACCCTTGATTTAATTTATTTACAAAATCAGCACATAAAAACTCTTAGTAATTAAAATAACACGCATGAAATATATGACTTAGCTAGAGTTTTGAAATCGAATTTCTTAACGAATACTAGATGATCTTACAAGCTCTTTGTTTCTATGAATAGTTAGCCAGGTCGACTTTATCTCAGTCAAGTTTCATAATTTACGAAAATTATTTGATGGTCGAAAACTATTTCAAAAGTCGACTGGGTTGAACACGTTTTAATAAAAATCTGAAAATGGGTTTAAAAAGGCTAGCGATGGACAACTTTGGAAATTAATAACTTTTGAACCGATCAATCATTTTTCAAAGTTCTTGCTTCTAAAATAAGTTAGCTACATGAACTCTAATATGTCGAAAATATAGAATTTTTAGTAATCTTATAGGGTTCGAAAATTTGGTCTGAAGTTGGGCGCCTAGTCGAATAAAAACTAAAAATAAATGACTAAAATCTAAGTTTGAGTTTTAGCGATATTGACCAATCTTTGGAGCTCGATATCTTTTGACTCATTTGATCTTTTTACAAACTTCTTTCTTCTAAATTTAGTTTGCTAGGTCATCTTTAATATATCAAAAACTTGGAATTTTTAATGATCATCTAAGGGTCGTAAACCGAGTCTAAAGTTAGGGGGTTGGGTCGAGTAAAACTGAAAAATCATAACTGGAAATATTAGTTTCTATTTGTAGCGATATTGGGCAATATTTAAGACTCGATATCTTTATGAAAACCAAATCATTTTTCATAATTCTTTTTCCTAGTTAAAGTTTGCTGCGTGAACTTGTTGTATACTAAAATTTAGAATTTATCAAGATCGTTTGAAGGTTGGTTTTCAGGTCACAAGTTGAGTGTCTGGGGCTATTTTATGTTCGACTAGAACACTAAAAAACAAGCCCAATGGGTTTTAAGGTTTTTAAATATTTTTGACTATCTTTTTATGCAAGATATGATAATATTACATATATGTTAACATGTTTTATTGATCTATGATTTGTTTTAGCAAAAACTCGAATAGTTTGAGTGTGTTAGGTTACTGCTCGATCAGAAAGAAAATAGAACAAGTAAACTTATAGTTTTTATTCATGTTTATTATTAATGGTTCATGTTTTAACATTTTTAGATGTATTATATAAATAAAAAAAACTGAATTTAAAATAGAGTTGAAGACTTACTTAGGGTTTGTGTCGACTTAGGGTTTTATAAGTGTAATGGCTTGAACCAAATGACCAGAAATTCCTCCTAGTTCCTTGGCTTCGAATAGGGTTTTATTGGAGTGTTTGTGAGTGATTTTGATCAGAAGTGAGTGAGTATAGGCTGTGTTTGTTTGGTGTGTCGAATGGTGTGAAATAAAGAAGTGAAACCAAGCTGCTATTTATAGAAGAGAAGAGAGGAGAGGGAAAAGAGTGTGTTCATGGCTAGGTACAATGTATGTAGTAAAGAAAAATTTAGTTAAGTTCTTGGTTGTGTTCGAAGGGACATGTGGATAGCTTATTTGAAGAGAAGAGAGGAGAGGGAAAAGAGTGTGTTCATGGCTAGGTACAATGTATGTAGTGAAGTAAAATTTAGTTAAGTTCTTGGTTGTGTTCGAACCAGAATTTTAGGAGGGAGGTCGGATGGAGCTTAAGGATGTTGTACAATGGGTTTAAGGAGTGGTATTTAGGGTTTAGGGAAAGATCAATCTAGTTAGTTTATGTATTTTATTTGATTAGAAAATATTTAAAGTTTTTTATTCAACATGAATGTCGAATTTTTGGAATAAAAGGAGAAATTGGTTTTGTGCTTAGAGGGGTTGTAAAATATTCTTAATAGGGTTGTATCATAATTTAGGATATGAGAAAAATATGGTTTTATTAATTTATTAAGTTATATAAATTATTTGTTAATTTTTATTAAGTTGAAAAGTAAATAAATGAGATTTTTAGTTCTTGTGCATTAGGCACTTGTACATTGGGTTTAAAGACTTGTAAAAATATTTAGTGAGTTTAGGAAATATAATTTTTAAGAATTATGCATGTATGGTTTGTAAGTCATGCTTGAAAATAAATATAAATAGGATTTTAATAAGAATTTTATAAATAAATGATTCCATGCATAAAAGACTTGTACTCTAGCTTATATGACTTGTACATTTATTATTTTGTAAAAACATTGTATAAATAAATTAGAGTTTGTGAATTTTGTACATAAAATCATGATTTTATGAAATTAGGGTTTTATCAGGAGCTGAAATAGAATTAGGGTTTCTGGTGCTTTGGTAACTTGTACATTAGCTTAGATGAGTTGTATTTTTATGTTCTAGGGTTTAGTTATTCATATTTGGTGTTGTGATGAATTTTAGGGTTTCATAGAAACTCTATATAGATATTGAATGTTTTGTTCATACGTTTATTAAGGAATTATCGTAAAGTGGTAAATGATATTTTGTAATGTTTCCATATAGTGATGTTTATGAAATAAACATTAGGTTTGTTAGGTTGGTCTGTGTGGGAGCACGTTTATCAAGGATGTGAGCTACGTCACATAAGATAGGAGATACAATTAAATAAATAAATAAATAAATTATACGTAGAAAAAGGATAATGATTCTGTAAAGTAAATAGGTTAAAATAGGAAATTTTACGAGTGATTACACTCTTTGACATATTTGAACCATAACATTTTTAGCCCGTAATATTTAATTTCCCCATCTCGCCCGTTAGATATACTCCTACAACATAACCCAAATCAACCTATTAGTAAGTTAAAGGGTTTGAATTCCCACCTCTAACAACATTGAATTTATAAAACAAATAGTGATGATAAAATACCTCAAGAGCACGTGTTTCATCATCTAAAAGTTGTTGCGGAACTTTCATGGGTTCGGCTAGGATTTCACCATTATCTCTGGTCTCTGAACTTGTTGGTTCCCTTGACTCAAGACCGTTGCTAAGTGAGATACATTGGTAAATCATTTTGGTTTCTTATAGGCTTAGCTCGATTATTAGCCTCTTGAAAGCGTACAGCTCTAACTCTCTAAGTTGATCAAACTGTGATGTCACTGAATGAAGCTTTTCACTTATGATCCAAACCTGAAATCAAAGAAACATAAATGTAATGGAATACAGATTCATGTATCAATTTAAATCAGTGGTTTTCTAATGATTCAATATATATTGTTGAGTCTCTTAAATCCATGCAGAACATTAAGGTTTCAAATACCACACACGCATTACTGGATATGCGAGATTTTGCTAACCTGATTCAAAAGTCGCTCAACAACCCATCCCCTTCCTTCCCACATTTTGTTGTAAGAGCATCTAACTGAGACAAACAAAGAAGCAGCACGCAAAGCATAAATTAGCCTTTTTTTTTTTTTTTATAGTTTTACAACTGTTAGCAAAAGTAGATATACGACCATCAAAAATTATTCACATGAGCTACTTACTTTAAGTCTATATGCCAATCTGGCTCCAACCGCCAAACAAAGGACGTTATTCCAATCTTTGTACTAAAAAACAGAACCTGTAATTGCAATTTGATTAGAGGCATGCATCCTAGTGTAAAAAATATGACATTGTTGATTGCGCGTAATGATTCGACATGTAATGTAATGCCCTTAACCTTATTGCTCAGAAAAGCGTGCAACTTACCTGAATGTGGTCTCCTCAAAGATGCTTTTTTTCACCCTTAACCTAAACTGATATAAATTAAATCAGTTTCAACATGAAAGGCCTTAAATATCATATAAAGTTGGATTCCAAACGTGTATTTAATGAATGGATGGATGTTTGTGAATAAAACCTAGAATATATGTGACAGCAGGGAGGAATAAAACACATGTACAGACCCGTTAAGCTCCAAAGATAAACATTAATAGAACAATACCTCTAGCACACATAACATCAAAAAGCAGCATGCGCATGGTTACTACACGGTCAACGATTTCCTTCAATTCAAGTGTCCATTCATTGCTAGTTGTACCTTTGTATATCTGCACACAAAGACACACATCTGCACAAGTAATACAAATTGCATCAGTAAAAAAGACATTATTGTGGTTAAAAATATTTATAAACTATGGATAGATCTGCAACCTGAACAAAATAAAATAGTTTGCTAGTGTCTAAATTAATGCAAGCATATCAGTTCCATTAAATTGAGCACCAGTCAGTCCCAAATATTCTACTACATAAATAAGCCGTGATAGAAAATACGATAAACAAACGCAAGGCAATAGTACAATTAATGTTTCATGCATTGCAAAATAAAAGAGTAAGATCCATAGTTGTTTTTGAAGGTAAGATTATCAGGTTTTGAGGAAAAGAGACATACCTTCTTCTTTTTTCCAGCCAAACCACCCCAAAAGCGTCCACTATAGTTCTGCAAATGCATTAAACCAACATAAGATCATTAGGGTTTTGAGAACATGAGACGTACTTTTGTTTTTTGTCCAACCAAACCTCACCAAAAGCCTCCACCATAGTTATGCAAAATAAACGAACATAAAATCATGTGGGTTTTGAAAAAAGGACACATACTCACCTACTAATATATAGACAACTCACAAAATAAAAGATTAAATGCATGCATGAATGCTCACCATGGAATCTGAATATATAGAAAGCACACTATGTCGGCTTGTATCAGTAGTTACCTTACAGATGCTCACATGGATTCTGAATAAGAATTTAAACATACAGATCTCAATGTCTGTAAAAATTAAACAAAAACACAAATCAAATGGACAAAAAAATAGCAACTTCTATTATTTACGATTTTATTTATTGTAATGTAAACAGAAAGATGATGAAGCACACAAAAGTTAGGGTTTTAAGAATTTAGGAGGGAATGAATGATGCAGGAATGAAAAAGAAGGACATTAGGGTTTTCTCGTGAGGCTCAGGATTGAAACGTTTTAGGGTTTTTTAGATAATTTTTTAATTATAATTCTACACGTTTTAGGTGAATATATTCGTTGTTGTAGTTTATACATTTAGATTTTCAATATATATTCCAAAGATTGAGTTGCTCTAATGGTTGTCAAGTTTGTTAATCTTACTCTTTAAAATAGGCCAAGTTCGAACCTGTGAGCCTCATTTTTTAAAAATTTAATCCGATTTTAATTAGTTTAATAGTTGCTTACGTGGACAAAAACCGATGACAAGGAATTAAATGCGCTTATTTGGCATTATGAGGTGGCATTAATTACGATGATGTGGCTTTAATGACGTCATACGCCTCCTATTATATATAATAAAAAGTCCATTATAATAAAAAGGCTAGGAAGCAATGACAGCTTGCCACGTGTCCCCCTTCCACCTGCTTCTCAATTATAACTAGCGCGGGTATTTTTGTCATTTCATCATTAGGGTATATATATCTTTTTTTCCAGCTAGTCTCATTATAACTCGCTTCATCTTTTATGCTCCAAAACCCACCTCTCACCACCGCTTCATCTTCTCTGCTCCAAACCCACCTCTCACCACCGCTTCATCTTCTTCATTTCTACCACCATTCACCACCTTATCTACCATCGTTAACCACCATATCTTCACTGTCTTCTTCACCGTCTTCTCCACCATTCTCCACCGTAGATTCGTCATTCAAAACTGAAAGTAAGTTTTTAATGGTGTTTTGTTGTTACCATGACTCATTTGGTTATATGATCTTCAATTACATGTAGATGATGTTTATTGAATGTATTTTGAATATTTTCTTCGCTTTTTGTGTTGTTATTGATCTCAATATGTTATATTCGGAGTTTGATTCAGACTACACCATGTTTCTTTGTGGACTTGAAACCAAATCGAAAAAATTTTGATAAAAAGGTGATTAGGAATGTTGCACACAAGGTGTTTGTTAAAATGTCTTTGTGATATTTAATAACTGTGATGCAGTAATTGTAAACAGTGATGCATCAGCTGATAATCTGTCATTTATTCAGTGGAAAAGGCTTGTATGTGTAGTTGTATGCGTGATGCAACTCTTTTAAAATGTTGATGCAGTAGGTGTTTGTTCGTGGCAAATATATATCTAAAAGCTTATCCTTTTTAAGTGATGAGTATAAATTGTTTGTGTGTGTAATTGTATGTATGATGCAGTTGATTTGGAACTTTGATGCAGTAGGTGTTTGTTTGTGACGAATTTGAATTTACTAGCTAGTATTTTCATTCTTTTATCAGGAAGTGGCTTGTATATTTAATTGTAAGTTTGATGCAGTTGTTTTGAAATACTGATGCAGTTGGTATTTGTTTGCAGAAAATTTGATATATTAGCTTATTTTTTGGTTATTTATTAGTAAAATACGCTTGCATGTGTAGTTATATGTATGATGTAGCTGGTGTATTAGGTGTTTGTTTGTGAAAAATACGAATCTATTAGCTAATATTTATGTTATTAGACACATATGTGATTGATTGTGACTTGTTGTTAGGTTGATTTAGTTTAGCTAGTTTTAGGTTTTTGTAGAATTAGTCGATATAGAGGCGTTGCTATGTGGCATTTTATCCAGTGAGTTTGTAATTTCGACTAGATGCCGATGGATTAAACATACGCGCGCACATAGAGTTGTTAGTTTTTTGTATATGTGTTAGTTTATATGATTGTGATATATAGTCTGTAGCTTTTTGTGAGGTTGATTTAGATGAGTTTACTTTTGGTAAGCATGGTTAGGTAGCATTTTTCTAGTGAATTTGTAATTTTGTCATGATATCGACATGTTGTTGGTGAAGCACACCGCGCGCATACTTGTAGACACATATTTTAATTGATATTATTCGTTGTTGATTTATATTCATTTATTAGTTTATATGATTGTGATATACTGTAACTTAATAAGTTTGATGCATCCTTTGTATTATAGTAAAATGTTCATCATGATGTATTCGGTTTTAACTGGGAATGCATTTTATTTACACTTGTTCAGACTATTTGTGTGAAAGAGCATGTTTGTTTTTATACTTCCAATGATAATGAAATTATAACTTAGCTTATTGCATCTTTCCTTTATATAACAATAATAACATATATAACCACTGCATCAACACTTTAAGTTCACTGCATCACAATTATCTTATCAAGTGCATATCGACATATTACTGCATCACATATTTCTTATCAAATACTTACGTACTTATCATTGAATCAACACTTTAAGCTCACTATATCATAGTTAACTTATTAAGTGCATACAGACTTATTACTACATCACACTTAAAACTACACTTCATTGTTGTTATTTCTCTTAATTTCATCTTCGATTTTTATCTAGTGTATCTTACAGTTTATATATACATTGTAATGCAGTAGAATAACATGATGATGCACTAAAGTAATAAGAGGAGGACATGTGGTGTATGTGAAGAAAAAGAAGGCCATAATTCCAGGACATGTTCATTAAAATTGCCACCATCGAAGAAAAGCAAGCAACCAGTAGAGCCGACAAGAGCGACAAGAGCTGGGCTTGAAGATCTCGTAAAGCTTAGAAGCATTATTTCAGTGTTCTTTTTTTTAATTCGCGATAAGTATTGTATAGAACTATATATATTAAAGAATTACTTACAAGATATGTTTTTTGTTTTATAATGTATAGCACTTATTACCAAACATCAATAGTGTTTATGAAATATACTTGGTATCTTTCTATTTTATGAATAATAGTTACTGCATTATGTTATTTGTTTAGTGCATTATGATGCAGTAAAATATACATTTTGATGCAGTAACATTTACATTGTGATGCAGTAAAATAATCATTATGATGCAGTAAAATAATACAGAGACGCAATAAAGTATTATTTTGGTGCAGCAATATGATAACATTGAGAAGCAACAATATGTATAACATTATGATATAGTAAATTAACATTATGATGCAGTAAATTAACATAGTGATGCAGTAGAATTATATTGTGATTCAGTAGTATGATAACATTGTAATACAGTAATATAATAACCTTCTGATGCAGTGGAACAATATTGTGATACAATATAATTTTATTTTGATTTAGTAGTATGATAATATTGAGTAGCAACAGTATGTATAACATTGTGATGTAGCAAATTGACATTGTGATGCAGTAAATTAACATAGTGATGCAGTAAAATTATACTGTGATTCAGCAGTATGATAACATTGTGATGCAGTAATATGATAACATTCTGATTCCGTAGAACAATATTGTGATGCATTAGAATTTTAAAAATATTTAACATTGTGATGTAGTAGATTTATACATTATGATACATTAAACTTACATCATTGTGATGCACTTGATATACACATTATGATGCACCAGTTGTATACATTATGATGCACCAGTTGTATACAATGTGATGCACTAGTATTTCAGAGAAATATGATTTATAATTTAGTGCATCTATGTTCATTCAGATATCAGCAATAATCAAAAGTAATTAATATTAAACAAACACTGTCATCATTAATATGTACAATACTTAGTATTAAACATTCAGTAATCCAAAGTATTACATCCAATTGAATTTAAACATTGTTTTTTAATGATCCACAAGTATCATCTGAGAATCCTTGTTACACGTTCAATAATCATTTCTATCATTTCTTCTTTCAATTTGATTGTATCATTTGGTATTAGTGGATTGGAATCTACTCTTTGCAGTTTGTTATATGCATCTGCGCCTGCCAAGACTTTCGCCTTTTCCTTATTCATACTTGTAAGAATCATCTTTGCCGTGTAGTTTGCTTGCAATAGATGGATTTGTCCTCTTTGACCTACATCTTATTTCTTTAACTCTTCCTCAAAAATACCACGACCCTTGTAAGTTTCCATATGCTTCAAAAAAATCACGACCCTTGCGGTAAACATCTCATTCCATCTTGGGTGTTTATTCCTCATTAAGTAGTCAATATGCATGTTTATCTGTGATAATTTATAATAGAGTATTAAATTAATATAGTGTTTTCATTGTGATGCACTAATTAAAACACTATGATGCAGTAAAAAAAATCAACTAATCTTCTAATCAACTTTTACTCACCAGGTCAACGTCATATTCACCATATCTTAGTCTGCTATTTTCGTATTTATTTTTACCTGTAACATGATCAAACAAAATCCATTAATTAAACATCTACTGCATCACTTATTTACATCAACTGCATCATACATACAATACACACACAAGCACATTTCGACAAATAAAACACACTATGTGTGACATAATTAAACCTTATATGCCACAAATGAACACCTAATGCAACACTTCTTTACAAAAACTGTATCATGCATACAAATACACATGCAACCTCTTTTCCACAAGTATTACACCTTACGCGTTACCTAGTCGAACCTTATATGACACAAATAAACACCTACTGCATCACTTCTTTACTGCAACTGCATCATGCATACAAATACACACGCAACCACTTTTCAACAAGTAAAACACAGTATGCACTTGACAAATAAAACACACTGAGTCTAACCTAATCTAACCTTATATGCCACAAACATGTACGTATTACATAACTTTATGACACCAAATGCATCATCCATGCAAACACACATACATAAACTTTTCAACAATTAATACACCCTACGCGTGGCCTAATCTAACCCTATATGCCACAGTAAGAACCAACTATATCACTTCATCATTCTAAAACATATGAATACCTACTGCATCTCAGTTCAAATTTCAGTGCATCACATATACAACAAATCATACAAACATATTTACATACATAAAACAACCTACGTTTAGCATGTTTCATCCTTACACGTGACAACTAAATACCTACTTGATGCGCGTGATGTGTCGTTGCGGTTTAGCAGTTTTAATGCCTACTCAAGTTTTAAATTTATATTTAGCCGACTTATCAATAAACACACACACTTAACGAGCAGTGTACCCGGTCAGTATGAAGATAATGGTAAGTAGAGTGTCGATCACTAAGAGTGGAACGTATAATCTCGTTAATCTAATCAGTATTTTAATATCCTAACGCAAGGGGGTTTCAGCCTGAGAGACTGGCACAGTTTTGTTTGCAATTAAATAATAAAATAAACAAATAGGCACGAATCAGCAAGTAGCACACACGTACACAGATAGATACTTGAGACAATAAGAGGGCTGTCCTTATGATTAAGTAGATTGTCACTTGTTTTATTGATAGCTTTATATGAAGTGTATGTAATTAACCCTTTCTCGTTGGTCCTATTCTCATCGGCGAGTAAACCCTTAATGACGACTTATGTCTAAAAGTTATTCCTAAGTGATCAATTTAGAAACAACCGTGGGAGCCACACCTTGTCCCGCAGTCGGGTGCCCGCAAGCCACTAATAAACACAGAGGTGGTCAATGCACTAATAAGTAGTAACCAAAGACATCAACATATAAACTTTAATTGATGGGAAAGCAAGTATTAAAGGGAGTGCAATCTTTCCGTTGTCACATTACACAAGCCACCAATCCTGATGAATTAAAGTTTGCTAAAACAATAAAACAAAACTACTTAATGAATTAAATACATGCAGCACCTTCTTACAGCTCTTGTATCTTCGATTTGGGTGTGTCTTGTGCTGCCTTCTTGACTGAATTCGTCCTTCTCTTCTGTTCGGTCTTTAGGTTTTCGAACTTCCGAATCTCTTTAATGCGTCTGGTCTACGGGGTATTTATAGTTTGTGTCTGAGGGAAGATGCGGCGCATCTACTTAAGTAGATGCGGCGCATGTACTTAACTTCGCGTGGGGTCCAAGATTATAATATTCAGGAATATTCGTACACCGCCAGAAGATGCGGCGTAACTCTTTATTAGATGTGGCGCATGTCCTCTTGTATCTTGGATCGTATCTGGTGATATCTTGATAGAGATGCGGCGCATGTTGATAGTGAGATGCGGCGCATCTGGAGCAGAATTGACTTGATCTTGTCCATGTCAGTAGACTTCCACTTTATGTACGTTTTGCTCCATTATTAATCCAAAATCGCCAAGTTTCACCAAATGCTTGTTTTTACCTGAGAATTACAAAAGTAAACGATTAAGTATCAATCCTCATACATAATATAGTAAAACAAGTCAAATTAATAGGATAAATGATAGTAATAAAATGTACTTATTTGAGTTCATCAAATATCCCCCCACTTGAACTTTACTTGTCCCCAAGTAAACCTTAGATTAAATCTCATGAAAATGTATCCTAAAAGAAGTTAGGATTTATTTTTATATTTAAGCATGTATTCGTTTATTTCGTAATCACACAACTAAACACTTAACGAATTAGAAGTAAAATAAAATATTTTGATAAAAGCAAATCTAATCGTTTAACTGTCCAGTCGCGACGAATATTCTATCATAGGCTTGGCAAGTATACACATCTCCACCACTAAAGCTAAGGAATAACAAGTCTAAAGCGGTAAAAAGGGTTTTTAGGCTTAAGGGTTAATTATTCTTATTTACCCTATCGATCTCAAATTCCAGAAAAGGCGACAAAATCACAAATACATGATCGAATCCACGAACACGATACTTGCAATTGCTCAAATCCTTAACTCGAATAGGCTAAAGATAGGTCCAAACTTCACCAATAATAATATATCAAAAAGGGCGACAAAATCATAAATACATAGCCGAATCCACGACTACGATACTTAAGATTGCTCAAATCCCTAATCTCAATAAATCAAAGGTTTGGTTGGATAAAGAACAATACAGGGTATGGATAACATTTGGGATATAAATTGGTGTAAAAATAAAAATAAACAAAACAAATAAATTAAAATTCTAAGTGTGGTTAATCACTATCCCAACCATCCCATGAATAAGACTCATATCATTGAATAACTCACGCTTTAACACTTGAAACACACGCTTTAGGTAGACACGAATTATACTCAACAAAATCTTAATCAAAGAATAAACCTTAATTGGCATTCCCATAACAGCCAATTCCCATTCAATCCATAGATATAATACAACAAATAGTGGCCATATGAACCACTTACATAACTCTACATCGTTGGCTTAAAATAAACATCCAACTCTTTTTTCTTTCTTTTTCTTTTCTCATTTTTTCGATTTTTTTTTTTTTTTTTTTTTTTTTTTTTTTTTTTTTTTTTTTTTTTTTTTTTTTAACTTGAAACATAAACATAGATGTGTAAAATTTCACCACATCACTATAACTTTCTTTCCGGATAATTTTTCCATACTTTTCATAACTTCAGAAATAATGGTAAATAGTGAAAGTAGTAAACACACGAAAAATAAACTCTAAAATATACAATATTTACTTTCACTCCAATTGCATTGTGCAATTTCCCGACCTAACCATATATAATGAATTACGCACGCGAACACAGGTAATGTAAGGAAACACACTTTGCCTATAGCAATTAACCAACCACGGATTCTAATCTACAGGGTAGGCTAAGGTTTAAGGTGTAACGAAACATTTTAAACATAGGTGTAAGAAACGAAAGGAATGGCTCTGAGTGTTTTTCTAGGGGTATCTTACTCTAAAAGTGAGAGTAACAAAAGGTTTTATACGGGGGTTAACTAACCAGTGTAGTTAGCTAATAACACATAACATATAAAGGCTTTTTGGGTGTAATCCTAGAATTTTACCAAGTTAGACAAGTCATTCCAATTAAATAAATAATACTCATTATGGTGGTCTCGAATAGTATACAAGCCAAGTTCTAAAGTTTACAAGTCACCGGCACACTCATAGATTTGTGAATTTTGGAAAATCACAATTTTTGAAAATAATGTCATGTGTGCAGTTATGCAACTTAGATCTTAAACAAAAACATGCTAAAAAATTTTAAGTTTGATATATTAAGCACATTTTAAGCATAATTTTTGAAAAAGTTTAGGACAAGTAAGTGTTAAGTGTTCTAATTCTCCTATCCCCCCACTTAAGTTAAACAACGTCCTCGTTGTTTGTATAAAAGGTTAAAAACTGGAAAATAAAAAGAATTAGAACAGAAAAACTCCCCTGAGATTTGCTCGGTATGATCCTCCATTTGTATATGAGCAAAAATCATCTTTCTTGTGGATTAGAACGTTAAAGCTTCATGCTTGATGTATCCACAGGAAATCCAGAAAACTATAATACCACCAACACTTTAAAACACACCTAAGATAAGAAAGGTTCAACTTGCATAATACATTAGTAGTTAGGTAAAAATAAAACTTAAAAATTAAAACTGAAAATCATCAGGTCAGTCGATGCGCCGTATCCTATTGAAGAAGATACGCCGTATCGAGCCTGGAATAAATACGGATCAGAATAAAGATGCGCCGCATCCTTAACCAGGGATGCGCCGCATTAAAATAACTGATAAAAAGTTTTAAAGTCGAAAATAAAAATGCAGAAAAATAAAATAAGATATGACCATTGCAGAGGATGCGTCGCATCTCAGGACTGAGATGCGCCGTATCTTCGTGCGGCCTGGACTGACTCGACACAGAAAACAGAATAATAAAAGATAAATCCGGGTTGTCTCCCGGTCAGCACTTGTCTTTATTCCAGAGTCTTCAAGTTAGACTCACGTTCAGCTCCTTAGTATCGATCATTGAAGGAGTCGGAAACATCACGCTCCTTCATCCCCAATTTAGTAATATTGAACACTCCTTGCTCGTCCTTAATTTCCACGCCGTTTTTCTTTAATATCTGTATAAACAATGTCCTGTCCCTTTCGGGCAGAGATGACAAAATGATAGACGGGAAATTCTTATTATCATACAGGCACAAATAAGCAAGGTGGGGTGGTAGTTCAATAAACATATCATTATTCAAATTCGTTTTCTCAACTATTCTCCTACGTTTATTAATTACTACACAATCATACCACTCATCATCAGAATCACTAACAATATCGCGTCTAAGTTCGGTAGGTACATTAAGGTCAATGAATTCCTCAAAGTCTTCATGATTAGGATTAGTTGAGTTGTTTTGAATCAATGTTTCTCCCATAAGTCTAGCTTCAAGATCGAGGTCCATACGCTCTCTTAATCCTAGCATATAAACACTTCTAATAATGCTTTTAACCGGATCTTGGCACTTGTAGACTAGTTTATTATTCCCTACCCTTAATGAAATTTTTCTCTTAAACACATCAATCTTAGCATGGGCAGTAGACAAGAAAGGTCTTCCGAGGATTAAAGGAATCTTAACATCCTCGGGCATGTCTAGTATAATAAAGTCTACGGGAAAAATAAACTGCTCAATTTTAACCAGCACATTATTAGCAATCCCTTCAGGTCGTTTTACTGTTTTATCAGCCAATTCAATAAGTAATTTAGTTGGTGCTAATTTTCCTAGTCCTAGGGTAGCGAATGTCTTAAGAGGCATAACACTAACACTAGCTCCTAAGTCAGCCAACACATTATTGAAAGATATATTATTAATAGAACAAGGTAGAGTAAAACTTCCTGGGTCTCTTTCTTTATGAGGCAAGGCATTTGAATCGGTTGCAGGGCTCTCTTCTTTCATTGTTGCCTTGATTTCCTCTTCAATCTTTGTCTTTTCTTTTAGTAGTCTCCTTAAGCTGATCGAAGAATTAAAGAAAAATTTGGGTCTTGCACCATCATCACCATTCATCGATCTTCTAGGTATATTAGGAGTGACTTCTTCAGTGGTGCTTATGGCCTTGACATGATCTCTTGGATTTGTTTCAGTCGAGCTCGGTAAGCTTCCATATCCCCTTTCTTGAAGAACTTTGCTCATTTGACCAATTTGTTGTTCTAATGCTTTGATCGAAGCTCCTTGATTTCTTGTAGTAGTGTCCGTTGAGGCTCGAATTTCCTTGATCATAGCAGTATTCTCTTCATGTCTTTTAGCAGCATCGGCCATAATTTGCTTTAAAGTATCATCTAAAGTCTGCCTCCTCTCTTGATAAGCGGGATTGAAGTTGTTCTTTTGATAGAATCCCGGACTAGCTTCCCTAAATCTTGCTGAAGGTCGGAATGGTTGTCCAAATTGGGTGTAATAAGCTTCTTCAAACGTCTCACTTTCATTCTTGCTCGGGCAATCCTTAGTGTAGTGAGGTCCTTCACACTTTTCACATCCAACTTGGGCAGCATATGCTCTTTCATCGCGCTTCTTCATTTCTCTACTGATTTTATCCAATTGAGCTTGAATAGCAGCAATCCCGTCAAAATTAGTGCTGCTCTTAGATCTAGTAGAGGTCCCATCGTGCCATTTCTGAGAATGATCAGCAGCTTCTTGGATCGCTTTCCTAGCATTAGTTGCACCCATCTGAGGTACAGCTCCCTTAGCATCCAAAATCTGTCTTGTAGGCACGTCCAATCCCTGATAAAACAATATTATTTCCTGCATAGGGGTTAGATAGTGTTTGAGGACATTTTATCAATAAATCTTTAAATCGTTCCCAAGCTTGATAAAGAGTTTCGTCAGGCTCTTGCTTGAAACTATTGATAGCCTCCATCTTTTTAGCAGTCTTAGCAGGTGGACAATATCTCTTCAGGAATTTGCTTTTCAAACCTTCCCACGTAGTGATTGAACTAGCAGGTTCATTCCTTAGCCACTTGTTAGCAGCTCCTTTTAGTGAGATTGGGAAGATTCTTAGCATGAGTTGATCGGTATTGACACTTTCTGTAGTAAACAAATCTGCAATCTCCAGGACTTTTTCAACATGCTCATTAGCATCCTCTTGTTCCGTCCCACTGAAAGCATTCTCTCTGAGCTCTTTGAGAAACTGACCTTTCAACTCAAATTTTGACTTGTCATCAAACTTAGGTCTAGCAACTCCTGAAGTGTAATCAGCACGGGTATTGTTCATGTATTCCTCCATAGTAGTGTTTTCGCCCATTGTTTCAGTTTCAACTTCCTCTTTTTCTTCAGAAAAATAATCAAGCTCGAGTGAACTTGAAAGATCAAAGCTTCTTGTGTTGAAAAGCCTTTTAAGCGAATGTAGGGCTCGTTCAGGATCTTCGAAAGGTTGAATTAAGTTCTTAGTCGAACTCCTGGTCATGCACTTCCTGAAATCAATCACAAAAGCATCAGTAGGGTATGCCCAAGAAAGTAGTATATCAGAAAATCAACAACGAAAACGGAATACGAAAAATTTAAAGTTACTGATATCTGCAGACGATGCGCCGTATCCAAAGAGTTGGATACGCCGTATCTTATGATCGTTAAAATTAAATCAGACTTTATCCAGAAAATAGATACGCCGCTTAGAATTTATGAATGCGCCGTATCGAATTAGTTAATCAAAAATCAGTTTATCTAATTAAAATTAAATGCGTCGTATTAACGAAAGTTAATGCGCCGTATTTTCGTTACGTTTAAAAATAAAAGATTTTTGATTCAGTAAGATGCGCCGTATCGACGGAAATCGATACGCCGTATTTGTTTAACAATTCGCAGACTGTTTTTAATTAAAATAATAGATACGCCGTATCTTCAAAAGAAGATGCGTCGTATGGCGTTAACGTTTTAGAAAAGTTTTTATCAAAAACAGATACGCCGTATCTACAAAAGCAGATGCGTCGTATTACTTTATCGCTTAGAAAAATTTTCTTGTTAAAAACAGATACGCCGTATCTTGGGGAAAAGATGCGTCGTATCGAATTAATTAAACGCGTTGTATTAAAAAAAATTAAACGCAATACGCCGTATCTGAGAGATCAGATGCGCCGTATCGTTTGATTTAGCACAGTACAACGATAGCAGAACAGAAAAATACGAAAAATAAAAATAAAAATTAAACACACCAAACAAAAAATAAAACACACAAAAATAAAAACAAAAGCAAACAAATAACACACAATACAACAAATATGCAAAATAGTACAATGATGCAATTAATCTAATAAAAAGAAAAACCTAATTAAAATACTAATCAAATTAACAGAAAATAACAATTCACTCCCCGGCAACGGCGCCAAAAACTTGATGCGCGTGATGTGTCGTTGCGGTTTAGCAGTTTTAATGCCTACTCAAGTTTTAAATTTATATTTAGCCGACTTATCAATAACACACACACTTAACGAGCAGTGTACCCGGTCAGTATGAAGATAATGGTAAGTAGAGTGTCGATCACTAAGAGTGGAACGTATAATCTCGTTAATCTAATCAGTATTTTAATATCCTAACGCAAGGGGGTTTCAGCCTGAGAGACTGGCACAGTTTTGTTTGCAATTAAATAATAAAATAAACAAATAGGCACGAATCAGCAAGTAGCACACACGTACACAGATAGATACTTGAGACAATAAGAGGGCTGTCCTTATGATTAAGTAGATTGTCACTTGTTTTATTGATAGCTTTATATGAAGTGTATGTAATTAACCCTTTCTCGTTGGTCCTATTCTCATCGGCGAGTAAACCCTTAATGACGACTTATGTCTAAAAGTTATTCCTAAGTGATCAATTTAGAAACAACCGTGGGAGCCACACCTTGTCCCGCAGTCGGGTGCCCGCAAGCCACTAATAAACACAGAGGTGGTCAATGCACTAATAAGTAGTAACCAAAGACATCAACATATAAACTTTAATTGATGGGAAAGCAAGTATTAAAGGGAGTGCAATCTTTCCGTTGTCACATTACACAAGCCACCAATCCTGATGAATTAAAGTTTGCTAAAACAATAAAACAAAACTACTTAATGAATTAAATACATGCAGCACCTTCTTACAGCTCTTGTATCTTCGATTTGGGTGTGTCTTGTGCTGCCTTCTTGACTGAATTCGTCCTTCTCTTCTGTTCGGTCTTTAGGTTTTCGAACTTCCGAATCTCTTTAATGCGTCTGGTCTACGGGGTATTTATAGTTTGTGTCTGAGGGAAGATGCGGCGCATCTACTTAAGTAGATGCGGCGCATGTACTTAACTTCGCGTGGGGTCCAAGATTATAATATTCAGGAATATTCGTACACCGCCAGAAGATGCGGCGTAACTCTTTATTAGATGCGGCGCATGTCCTCTTGTATCTTGGATCGTATCTGGTGATATCTTGATAGAGATGCGGCGCATGTTGATAGTGAGATGCGGCGCATCTGGAGCAGAATTGACTTGATCTTGTCCATGTCAGTAGACTTCCACTTTATGTACGTTTTGCTCCATTATTAATCCAAAATCGCCAAGTTTCACCAAATGCTTGTTTTTACCTGAGAATTACAAAAGTAAACGATTAAGTATCAATCCTCATACATAATATAGTAAAACAAGTCAAATTAATAGGATAAATGATAGTAATAAAATGTACTTATTTGAGTTCATCACTACTGCATCTTAGTTCAAATTCTAGTGCATCATGTACACAACCAAGCATACAAACACATTTACACATATAAAACAACCTACGCTTAGCCTATTTCATCCTTTCACTTGACAACTGAATAGCTACTGCATCTTAGTTCAAATTCCAATGCATCACATATACAACCAAGCATACAAACACATTTACACACATAAAACAACCTACGCTTAGCATATTTCATACTTACACGTGACAACTGAATACCTACTGCATCTCAGTTCAAATTCCAGTGAATCACATATACAACCAAGCATACAAACACATTTACACACATAAAACAACCTACACTTAGCCTATTTCATCCTTACACGCGCCAACTAAATACCTACTGCATCTCAGTTCAAATTCCAGTGCATAACATATACAACCACGCATACAAACACATTTACACACATAAAATAACCTGCGCTTAGCCTATTTCATCCTTACACGCGACAACTGAACACCTACTGCATCTCAGTTCATTTTCCAGTGCATCGCACATACAACCAAGCATACAAAGACATTTAAACATATAAAATAACAAGCGCTTTAGCCTAATCATCCTTGTACGCGACCTATGAACACCTACTGTATCACATTTCAAATTCAAGTGTATCACACATACAAACACATTTACGCACATAATGTAACCTATGTTTAGCTTAATTCCTCATTATATGCGACAACTAAATACCTACTGCATCATAGTTCAGAATCAAGTGCATTACACATACAACAAACCATACCAACACATTTACGCACATAACGCAACCTACGCTTAGCCTAATTTATCCTTATATGAGACAAATAACCACCAACTGCATCACAGTTCAAAATCAAGTGCATCAGATATACAATCAACCATACAAACACATTTACGCACATAACGCGACCTATGCTTAGCCTAATTCATCCTTAAACATGACAACTCAGCACCTACTGCATCATAATACAAAATCAAGTGCATCAGACATATAATCAACCATACAAACACATTTACTCACATAACACAACCTACGCTTAACCGAATTTATCCTTATACATGACAACTCAACCTCTACTGCATCAAGTTCAAAATCAAGTGCATCGTAAATTCAATCAACCATACAAACACATTTACACACATAATTCAACATACATTTAACCTAAATCAGCTATATATTGAAACCTACTGCATCTCAGTTTAAAATGAAAACCTACTAAATCACTTCTTTACAAATACTGCATCAAGTATTCAAATACACAAACAAGCACTTTTTGACAACTAAAGCACACTACACGTGACCTAATCAATCATCATACACCATAAAACATAACCTACTTCATCACTTCTTTACAACTATTGCATCATGCATTCAAATACACACAAGCACATTTCGACAACTAAAACACACTACACACAACCTAATCAAACATCATACGCTGCAAAACATAACCTACTGCATCACTTCTTTACAACTACTGCATCAAGCATTCAAAAACACATACAAGCACATTTCGAAAACTAAAACTCACTACGCCTGACCTAATCGAACTTCATATGCCGGAAAACATAACCTACTGCATCACAGTTCATATTCAAGTGCATAACATAAACAACCAAAGATACAAACACATTTACGCATATAACGCAACCTACGCTTAACCAAATACATTCTTATACACGGAGCTGAACACCTACTCCATCATAGTAGAAAATCAAGTGCATCGAACAAATAACCAAACATACAAGCCCAAATAACCTACTGCATCACAATGTAAATTTAGCGCATCACAGTTATAAAATCTATTTGAGACATTTTATCAAACATCTTGTATGCAACTTTCTTAAACACGTTTTTATTTATTTTTTTCTACATTTTGTTCCAGATCTAGAAGAAAACATACATAAGCATACACATACACACACTCTTCAATAGATTTGAAAGTCTACTTCATCATATTAAAAAAAATGAACCTAAATTGATAAATAAAACAAGATTTTAGAAAACCAAAAGTAACAAAAAGATGCAGTAACATAATTAGTGTTCATAAATCAACTTACGAGGTCGTTTAAGACGCGGTAGATTCGTCTTAGATTGTGATTAGAAGGTTTAACGATTTGATTATGATGAGTAATGATTCGATTAGAGATGAATATGATTAAGATGTGTGTGAATTTCTAGTGTGAGAAAGTGTGTTTAGAGAGAGAAAGCCAGATCCAGGAATTGGTTTGAGATAAATGAAGGGATAGGTTTTGTGTAGAAAATACACTATAACGAATTTGCCCCTGAAGTTTGCATTATTTACAGAAATGCCACCGCCCCAATTTGATCCGGTCAAATCTGATCCAATGGCTGAGATTCCTTCCTACCCTTTCTATTATAACCCCTTTTTCATTATAACCCTACCATATATATATATATATATATATATATATATATATATATATATATATATATATATATATATATATATATATATATATACTATATATATATCTTAACTATATATAAAAGAGGAATGGTCAACACTTAGTCAATGGCTGAAATCTGATTTTTCTCTTAATACCAAAAATGCCCTTCTTAATCTTAACATTATTATACTTATCAGCCATGAATACATGCGTATTAATTACAACTAATTTCAACTCATGCGTATTAGTTACTTAAGAACATGCGTATTACAGTTTCAAATATCAATACAGATACATGAATTTACATGCATGCGTATTACAGTTTCAACTCATGCGTATTAATTACATTGTAACTCTCTCTTCTCTATCTCAAATACATTCTCTATAATCATCACATATTCTCTACTGTATCTTTACTACATTCTCTATCTCTTCTCTATCTTTACTATATTCTCTACTGTACATCTTTTTCGAACCAGACCCTATGGAAGGAATGGAACGTATTGAATCTGAGGTTCACGTATCTTTACTACATTCTCTATAATCATCACATATCTTTACTAAATTCTCTTAAAAAAAGTAAATTAACTCCCAATACCGTCTTCCACGGGTTATGGGTCCCAATACCGTCAAAGACGGTGTATGGGGGAGGTTGAGACGTAGACAGCCTTACCCCTAACTAAGGTAGAGAGGCTGCTTCCGGTTCTACCAAAGGTAGAAAAGGACCCCCGGCCTTTTGTAGGGAGTGAGGATCGAACCCTTGACCTCTCAGTTGAGAGGCTAGGGGTTTTCCAACTGATCCAACCTTACTTGTTATCACATATCTTTACTACATTCTCTTATATCGTGTATCTTATTGACTTATTTTTAGATTGACAATGAAATACTGAATACTTTTGCTCCTATGGATCTTGATTCTATATTGAAGCCTGCTGAAGCTTCCGAAGATGTTGAGGTAAACCTAATATTTTCTGTTTTAGTGTTATTTAAATGGCATGAATGAGTTGAAATGGTTAAAATAGGTGTTCGTTAAATGGCATGAATGAGTTGAAATGGGTGTTCGTTAAAAAGGGTGTTCGTTAAATGGCATGAATGAGTTGAAATGGTTAAAATGGTTGTTAAAAATAAATGGTTAAAATCGTTAAATGGCATGAATGAGTTGAAATGGGTGTTCGTTAAATGACATGAATGAGTTGAAATGAGTTGAATGAGTTGAGGTAAACCTAATATTTTCTGTTTTAGTGTTATAAATAAATGGTTAAAATGGTTGTTAAAATGGATGTTCGTTAAATGGCATGAATGTGTTGAACACAGAAAATAAAGGTTGTGTACATTAGAATGAAAGAAAGACCATACTGCTAAGATGTGTACATTAGAATGAAAGACCATACTGCTAATGGCTAGAAGTCATAAGGTTGTGTACATTAGGATGAAAGACCATATTGCTAAGATGTTTTGTGCAACATACTGCTAAGTATATGGTTGACATTACTAGACTATCAATGTGTGTGTATTCATGCATATTGTCTCCATGTTTTACTGTATGTTTGCTTATATGTATGAAACTATGAAATAACTATACGTTTGTATTAACGCATACATGCACTTCTTTTGGCTTTGACATGACATTGCACTTCATGTGAGATTGATCATATTTTCGAGTTGTTTGCCATAATTTTATCACATCAAAAAACCGACATAATTTTATCACATCAAAAATTGTGGAACGTGATAACCACTTAATTCACCATGTAAGAATTTGTCACTTGTAGAGGGTGTGACTAACCACTAATTTGTCACTTGTAGAGGATTTGATAATGAATTTGATTACATGAGTTGATAATGATTTGTTGCATGAAATAACGAACCAGTACGTGTATATGGCTGTTCAAGAAATGTTTGAAACTGCATTAGAAAATTTGAAGTGTTGGGTTATACTAAACAACAGGGATACATTTGAATTGTAGTGAAGAAAAATTTATTTGCGCTACTTCCTGGCTTCAGGATATGACTTAGAAACCTTTAAATTTATAAGTTTATTTTGGGCAATATATTTATTGTTTATCGCACAAATATTTTTGAGTATGTCATGATAACTTTTAAATCGTACAAAATTACGTCTCCGGTTTGTCAAAGTTTTACATTATTTTGAATTGTAGAATGTGTAAAGACTTGCATAAAGTGGTTATGAGCGTGTCATAAATATTTCAGATACATTATACAGTTCTATTTTCAATTTTATAAAAAGAAAGGTTGAAATAAAGTATGTTTAGGCTAATACACGTGTCTTAAATTGATGTGGGTTGAATGTTTTTATATCAACTTTGACGTGAAACGACATTTTTTATATCAAGTTTGTATCGTAGCAATTCCAGTAATGCTATGTTCAAAAGTGTTCAGTATTTGTTTGCTAATTAGTCATGATTACATCGTATTAGAAAATTTTAAGTCTTGAAAGAAATGCGAAAGCAATAATGCATATTATCATCCGACACATATGAGTATATGACGATCCCTCAGATGCCGTGTTGGAAGGCTGTTTGATGGCAGTTAAAATGTTGTTTTGATTTTGTTATAATGTTAAGATTCTTAGTCATCTTAATTGAGGTTTTGGTATTCCACCATCCTATAATACTGTAATATTTAAAACACAATGAAAGTTTATCTATATATTGGGGCCATATTGGCCTTGTTTATGAAGATTACTACATGCTTATACATAACTATGCAGTTATACTAAGTTCACTAAAAAGGAACTTGTCTAATCATTCAGCTCCTTCTTGTAGTTGGTTATAATAAATGATTCAGAGTTAATTGGTTATTCTAACGATCCCTCAGAAGCAGATTTAGCGATACATAGTTTGTTATTATATAATCCACAACAATAACACAATTTTACTCACAGAAGAACAATCAACCATAATATGATCTCGCTTTGGGATAAGTATAGTATATATATCTAAAGAATTTAATATTAAATGTTACTTTGTAGCATACTTACTGGAAATCTGGTCTCTCGTGGCTGTGCTACTTTGAATTCGTTATATATCTTTTTTTCTTTTTTTTCTTTTTTTTTTTTTTTTTTTTTTTTTGGTTTTTATGCATGGTGATAAAATCGAATTGCATTCTTCAAACATGAACTAAATCATTCACTTGAATTATATGTATTTCACCATCCTCATCCATTTTTTGTAGCCATGGGACCCCAACTTCAATGTTGAACGTTTCTCATCACTTAATAACCCACACGCTTGGTACAAAATCAACAAAGTACGCGTTAACTACGTGTGGAATGATGAAAAAAACAAGAAACTTTACATCTTCTTGCTCGACAAATATGTAGTGTTGTCAATTGTGATCACACGAGCTTAATTAAAACATAATTGATTTACTAACCATCAACTTTATGCTTCAAATTTTATACGTCTAATACCAGGGAGAAAAACAAGCCGCCGAAGTGCCTGCAGACCTTGTAGAATTCTATAATACTAGAGACTTAATTGGAAAAGTGTTTTCTTTAAACCATTTCCAAATTGCCTATACCGACCCAACAGAATATCCACGATATCAAAACCATAGTTTGAGCCGTTGTGATTGGGTTATATTGGTCAACAGTAAAACGGAACTAACTGAAATTCCATTAACTAAGCATTCTGAGTTTCCTGCGCACCCGTGGATAGCATCTATTAGGGGTCTTTGTACTGACAAATCAACAAAGAAGATGTTGATCGGTACACATAATTGACTTAATGAAATTCCCTATTCGTAATCACTGTATTTCCCTATTCGCCGCCAACGCTCATTCATCTACTGATATAGTTTCAAGAGCAATTTTATCCACTAAAAATGAGCATGTTGACAGCATTAATGATATGTTGATTGAAAGATTTCCTGGCGAAGAGAAGGTTTATTATAGTTTTGATGAAGCAGAAGACGACACCCACAACTTCTATCCTTTGGAATTCTTAAACTCGCTCAACGTGAGTGGGTTGCCCCCTCATTGCTTGCGTTTGAAAATAGGATGCCCAATTATTCTTTTAAGGAATTTCGATCCGGCAAATGGATTATGTAATGGCACGAGGTTGATATGTAAACGTTTTGACCCAAATGTAATCAATGCTGAGATTGCTGTCGGACAACACGCTGGAGTTAGAGTGCTCTTGCCAAGAATTCCTCTTGCTCCATCAGAAGAAGACATGTTCCCTTTTAAACTAAAGAGAACACAGTTCCTTATTCACCTTAGCTTTGCGATGACTATTAATAAAGCTCAAGGCCAAACAATTCCAAATGTGGGTGTCTATTTGCCCGACTCTGTTTTCTCGTATGACCAGCTTTATGTGGCATTGTCTAGAGGGATATCCCGTAGAACAACAAAGGTATTGGTTAAACCAGTTAAAGAGTTCCGTCAAGCAGGAATCTACACCTCAAATGTCGTTTATCAAGAAGTTTTACGCGAAGAGTAACGTGTGTTGTTAGTTTTTATCTCATAACTAATGTAATGTTTTACTTTCAGTTTCATTAAATGTTTTTATATGTTGTTTGATAGATGTTAAGAATTTTTTCTAGACTTTAGTTATCGTGTAGTACAACCGTTTGCAATTAAATTCTGATCGGTTCACGTTCTATTTTGAACGCTACACACACTCACCACAATATCACAAATCGTTAATTATTTGCCGCTACGAATTCCGTTGCTATGCACGGGTACTCGCCTAGTGTATATATATATATATATATATATATATATATATATATATATATATATATATATATATATATATATATATATATATACTCCATTTGAATTTATCTATACTACTATACGATGTGTTTGGGACTTCCTATAAAAAAAAGGCTTAAAAAAGATTAAGACTACATACTTACCACTTATGGAATCTTTTTGTTAGTTTCTAATCATTATAAAGGCATCCACTATGATGGTTTATTAAAAGGTTTATAAAGTTATGAAGAGGTCTAAAAATTTGTAAATCATAGTGAACATCTATTTCAAGCTTATGTGGCATGAAAAAGTCTAAAATATTGAACCTTTTCATAATTTAATGCATTTGAATTATGTGAGATGTTTATAAAACTTGAAAAAGATTTATACATAGTTGAGATAGGTTTATAAAACAAAAAAATTTATAAACTAATGTCAAAACACAATTTTAAACCTTTAATAAGGTTTACCATAGTGGATGCCCTAAGTTTTAAAGTTATGTTTACAACTATTTAATGAACAAATACATCAATTCAACACATATAATTAATGATATTATTAAAATACATCATCACTCAAAAGTACAATTAATAACCAAAAGGTAAAAAATAATAATACATAAATCATCTTAACAATTTTTATTTTTATTTTCTCTTTAAAGCATCTATTAAATGAAATTTACAATTCATTAATGATATTATTAAAATACCCCTCACTCAAAAGTACACTTAATATGCCAGATGGTACAAAACAATAATGCATAAATCATTTTTTTTCTTTAAAACCCACTAAATGAAATTTACAAATATTAAGCGGGAATCGTACAAACCAATCTTTTATGTAGTCAGACTCTCTGACACCACCTTTTTCGACCATGCGACGGACCATCATTTACGACCCCCAACTTAGCAATATCAACACCACTGAATGGTGCTAAAACCGAAAAATACCCTCTATGTTTAAACGTTATATAATATTACACGTCCAAAACAACTAGCAACAGTGGTGACCACCGTTTTCGTATCATCGTTGGATCTTGATGCACATGTTCTCTGCCATTTTTTATTCCCTAAAATTATTGCCATACGTAAAGTTAGCATCATGAAAAACGTATAGTTGCTCAACAAAATTTTTGATTACATGGTGCTCACCTTCGCAATGTGCAAGTACTCTGGTATAAAAGCTTTTTATAATGTTACTAAATGCATAACCAAGAAAACAGGCTAATTTCCAATTAATAACATCTGTTAAACATTCTTTTTGTTTTCCTTCTATAAAAGCAATTCATCGAAAAGACCATACTATCGCCAAAAAGTATAATCAAACGGATACCCGCAGTCGCAACGCGCGAGTACCTGGCTAGTATAAGAAACAGGTATATAAAAGTATTGAAACCATATTTTTTTCCCAATAATAACTTACCTTTCCGACATGACTTATTAATTAAAAAGATTCATAGTTACATCTAATAAATAAAAAATAAATTTATATTGTAAGTTTTTTTTGAAAAATAAATTTATATTTAAGTGATTATTAATTATATGTTTCAAAACTAAGGGTGCGTTTGGTATCACGGAATGGGAATGAAGGAATGAATTTTCATTCCAATCATATGTTTGTTTAAGATTTAGGGTGCATTTGTTTTCTTATGGGTTTGGTATAAGATTTGGATTTGATATTGGATTGAAAGAAAAGTAGAAAAAAGAAAATATATCATAGTGTTAAAAAGTTGTTTGTTTTATGTGATGGGATAGAAATTTGGATTGAGATTTATGATTATTTTAATACTAAAATAAAATACATATTGAATAAAGGGACCACCTACCATAAAACAAATATTAAAAGAAACATAAAAAATTGAAAAAAGTACAAATCTAAGGAATAAAATGAATCTGTGTCAGAAAAGTCATTGGTCATAATGGGATTTATGGAAACTCTCGTTCAATGGTATGAAGGATGAATCCAAAACCAATATCCATGTAACAAACAATTAAACACAATAATTCCATTCCTTGTAGCCTGAATACTTCAAACAAACGGGCCCTTAAATCTTTCAAATATGGGGATGAATGATACGTATGTTCTATACTTCATATACTTCAAAAGGGCAAGGTATGGATCTTTCACGCCTGAGAAACACATCACTACTATCAAACTCATACTCATTGTGATTAGTGGCAGCATACCAAACGTACCCTAAATGTAATACTAGTGTTTATAGCAAAGTATACACATACAAAAATTTATTGACTCGATGTTATGTTATTTGGTTCGTGTTTAAGTATCAAACTAGCAAGACTAGACAATCATTATAAGGAAATTCAAAGTTCTATAATCATACAACAGCTCACGAATAGATCTACCCTCAATAGAAATTTTGGATCCCACTAGATTTGCTTAAAAAGTTACATAAACCTCCAGAATCAATTTGATAAACTGTATTTAAGTATCTATATCTATTATAGAAAGATTTTTTTTTTTTTTTTTTTTTAAATAAGTATTGCAGGAATGCTTATTGCATAACCTAAAAAAATATTCAAAATGTTAAGTCACTTATCTTTACAAGGTTTTTAGATAAACTATCATATTCTCATCTATGAAATGAAAGATATGTAAGTTTAAATGTATATAAAGACTATTGAATAAAAATGTGTATAACATCATAAAACTTTTAATTCTTTATTATTTAAGCAACCATGAGCATAGAAAAGAAAGCCAAAGTTCACGTACACTAAACTCGTTGAACACATTTGATGCAGAAGATATTGGACTATTTGGAATGATAGATTCATATTTAGCCGGGTTTTGCACAAACCCAATTTGAGACGACTAAAACTTTAGGTAATACTCGTATATTCTTCCCTAAGCATGTCTAAAGAATATATTTTTGAGCAGTCGAATGTTAACAAAATAGATGTAACTGTCGTGTTAACGAATGCATACATGCAATTATATGTGTGTGCAATTTTAAAACAAAAGTCAAAAGACCATGACATCTTTGCGATTTGCCAAACTTAGATCCCAAATGAATCCAACGATATAATATAAGGAGTATTAAACATATATCACAGGAGCATCAAAGACAATTAAGCAAATAACCTATTCAATCCCAAGAACCAACCTGGGAGGAAAGTTGAAACTACGGAGTATCAAAGACAATTAAGCAAATAACAGTATGAGGCCTCATACCAGTATAAACAAACATATCACACAAACCAATTAACCTTGCAGCCCATTTTACCATTTACAATATCGTGCAACATTGGTTTGTTTTCTTTGCCTGTTTGTAGAACATCTGTAAAAGATACAGAGAAATGATATCAATCTGAGATATATATTCTAATATACAGCAGTTGAAAAAGACAATGAATGCCCCTATTGAAAAGCTGAAATTCTAAGATGTCTACATTTGTCATTTTGCTTTAACAATTGAAATTACACATTATTTTTGGTATTGTTTTAAAAAGTCAAAGCTTTCGGTGGAAGAAACCAAAATTTCGGACCAGCTAAACAAAAAAAAAATCCCATATCCTAAACATTTTCACCCTCCTTATTCTAACCCAACCCACCCCCCATCAGTTTTCACGAACCAAAATCCCTAAATCAACGACGCAGCCGCAATAATCAAAACATATTCATCCCTCCCAAAACATATTCGACCCTATTTGTTCAAAAATCAAATCAAAGCCATTACACTCCTTTATAAATTTGATTGGAGGCAAACCTATTTTGGGTTTCGATTGTAAGTTCTTTTAATTGTGTTGATAATCATATATTTGCGGCTAATGATTTTTTATGTATAGATCGTGCAATGTTCAATTTGGTTGTTTTTATAAATTATATGTGATGATTGGTAATGATCTTGATATCAGTGAAATTCTGTTTTGGGTTTAGATCTTAATCACATACGTTGCATAATTTGTAAGTTCTTTTGTTATTTGGTTTCTTTTATGTTCTCCTTTGATTATGTTTAATTTAGTTGTCTTTTAGTTTAAATCAAATATATTCGACCCTATTTGTTCAAAAATCAAATCAAAGCCATTACACTCCTTTATAAATTTGATTGGAGGCAAACCTATTTTGGGTTTCGATTGCAAGTTCTTTTAATTGTGTTGATAATCATATATTTGCGGCTAATGATTTTTTATGTATAGATAGTGCAATGTTCAATTTGGTTGTTTTTATAGATTATATATGATGATTGGTAATGATCTTGATATCAGTGAAATTCTGTTTTGGGTTTAGATCTTAATCACATACGTTGCATAATTTGTAAGTTCTTTTGTTATTTGGTTTATTTTATGTTCTCCTTTGATTATGTTTAATTTAGTTGTCTTTTAGTTTATGCGTACCAAGTGTTTGTGAAAATGTCTGTGTGAATTATAAGGTTAAAATAGTGTTTAATGATTTTTATTTTTTTTTGGTTTTTTAGTAAAAGATTTTGGTGATTTTGTGTTTGTTCGTATCAAGTGGATCAATATACCATTGCTTTTAAGAAAAATTGTAGGAAAATTTGATGATGTTCTTGAACCGGGTTGTTGTTATGTGTCATGGGTTTTCTGTAGATGGAGACTCGCTTTTGTTGCAAAATGTGCCAAGGAAAGTACAAAACGGTAATGAGCAGGTGAAACAGATAATCTTATACTTTTGGTTTATGAATAAGCATGACTCCAATACCAATGCTGCATTTCAGATATGTTACAACCACTTTTGATAGTGCAAGTTTTTTTCTACTACACGTCATGATTTCTATTACTCTCCAAATCCACACAGTTAAGTGTCGTATCTGAATTAACTCATTAAATTATCTTCTGACTGTATTTTTGAGTTTGAATCTTAATAAATTCTTTATGCCCCAAATGAAAAGCTTTAGGTTGGAGTGAGAGTCCTTCTGCCGATATGATCAATACCGAACCAGAGTAGAGGTCGAGGAGTGTAGTTGCTATGATGTGAAACAACAATTGGAAAATCACTTTGGTCTTAATAGCATAAATGTGTAAGTACCTACAACAAATGTTTATCTATGGGTGCTTTTGGATTATTGCTTAGATGTCCTACCTTTAACTAGCGTTTCATTCATATCACTTTTAGGGAAGCTTCATAGTGACTTTCCTGTTATATAATTTTCAATTATATATAGTGACTTTTTGAATTATGCATAAATTTATTGTTATCGATTTACTTATCATGAAATCACGTCTTCTCAACAAAAGGACATGTTAGAACTTAGTTACTTAGGTATATTGTGGAGTGTAGGCTAACCATAGAATAATTCGGAGTAACATATTTTTACATACTAATCATCACTTGCATGTCTTACACAATGACCACACGGTCCTTATACATGAACCTACATTTTTATGTGCTTCTTTAGCACTTCGTTTTCATGACCAAGTATTAACCGTGAAAGAGATAATATAAAAGTGTTGGGCTTATTAATTTTTTCTAGGGGAAAATTAAGGTATAACGGAATCTATCTAGGTTAACAGTCCTATGTAGCACCGAAACGGGAACGGCAAAGGGATACGGGAACGATACGGGAACAGGAAACGTCAAAATTAAAAATTCAAGATACGGGAACGGCATAGATACGGCAATAAAAAAAAATATAAAAAAACTAAAAATACATTAAAGAAATCCAAACATAAATATGTAACGAACATTTTAAATAAAATCCAAACATAAATATGTAACAAACATTTTAAATAAAAAAATACGAGAACGGCATAGATACGAATAGTAGTTATCACGTAAATATGTAACCAACATTTTAAATAAAATTATATAAGACTTTTGAGTACCATCCATTTATAGTATTTATGTAAAATCTCTTAATTATACTTTCAAATTTTAATCACAAAAAGAAAGTGAAATAAATGTCAATAGTTATAAAAAAAAGAAAAAGAAATAATAAAAGCATAAGAAATACGGAGTACTAAAAGAAAAAGCATGGGGAGTATCAAAAGTATAGATGAGTTCCTTTTCTATTCACTTTACAAGTTTACATCACGTGAAGAAAGAGAAAACTGGTCATCATCTTCATTTCACATGCCTATCTTCATTTATCATCTTCGTTTCATAACTTTCCGAGTTTCCGGCAAGATGAAATTTTCTTTTCCATTTTTTTGCTCTTTCGAATAAAAAAGCCCATTAAAACCCATAAGAAACGGCTTGGAAACTTTTTGGAAATCCAAAAACGGCTAGGGAAACGGCATGAAAATCTAGAAACGGCTAGGGATACGTCGGGGAAACGTTTCAGAGACGTTTCGTTCGCGTTTCCGTTCCCTTGCCGTTCCCAAACGGGCACGCGGGGCTAACAGGCGTTTCGGTGCATCAGAGGGTATAACGGAATCTATCTAGGTTAACAGTTGTATATTTGATTCATACTGATATTGCATGTATTGAGTATTGACTGCTACCATTTTCTTCTTACAAGTTCAGGCCTCTCCAGCTTTGAGCATGGTTTTACAACCATTGCGGCTGCTGTCGAAGCTGAGCATGGCTTGGAATGTCCAAGCTACCCTTGGCCTTACCAAGGCATTCTCAGTTCCTACGACCATGCTTAGTGAGTTTCTTTTCGATCTTTTCATTCAGCAATTTTTATTTTTTTTTTTTTTTTTTTCTGTTCTAATCTATACCTGAACGACATTGTTCTAGCCGTATGGTCAGCTTGAAAGCTCATTCAAGTGTAACCGTGTTAAGAATTAAAAGCACATATTTTATTGTATTGATTTAACGGGAGGTGATTATATAGACTCACTTATTGATGGGTTGCTCCGCGGGATTGGGTATTTTTGTGTTGTGGCTTATTGATAGGCTGATTAATATGGTGAAGTATCTCTAATGGGTCATACCTCATACAGGTGAATATTATAGATTCTTTTACAACGGATCATTAATATGGTGAAAAACTATGTTAGACAAATTTATTGGTGAATTTCATTCTTTCACTTACTAAACTCTCTAAAGTTTTGTTTAATGCGACAAGTAATTGTTTGGAACTTTCGTCACGTTCAAATAGCTACAGTTCTATAACAAAGGCTATATTGGAAAGGGAATGGTCGGAAGTCACGTGCAAACTTATTAACTTATTAATCTGATAGTTAATGGTCGTTGGATTGCTGCTCAGCACGAGTCACCTCAAGGAAGAAAAGGTGAAACATCAGATGAAGGAGATGGAGAAGGTGTACATGTGTTTTTTATAACATGTTAATGATGCAGTGAAACCAATGTTTAGTAATAAACATAATAAGCGGATTTTCAAGAGTTGAGCTGAGTGTTGCCCATAGATATGTGCGTGCTGGTTCGGTCATGACATTGTAAGTAACCATATAATGGATATGTAATTATTTCTCGGTGATTACTTTTTATCCTCTTGCATAGTGGTTCAATCAAATAAACTTTTTCATTGATTTATTTTCAGGAATGCTGCAACGAAAATGTTTATGAACCGCCTCAAAATTCAGCCTCTTGCACAAATTTGCTTCACACTATCTTGCAATTCAATTCCAATGGATAAATACTACATAATCTATTCAAGGTGACTGAACTATTCTTAAACTCTTAGCTGCATAATAAAATTAAGGGACCTGGTTTAAGGTAGTGAAATGTGTCACTTTTAGTACGGGTCAAAACAGGCATGCCCATACTGGGTTGACCTCTCTTTTTTCTGGAACAAAAATCTGTATAAATACTTAGAATGCAGGGGATGATTATATAAATCTGAATTTCGTCAATAACATATTTAGTCAAACTACCCATTATATCTATACAGGTGCTTGTGATTAACCAAATCGTCTTCCATTTGTCCAGGTGCTAAAAGTATGAGGCAATTACACAACTGCAGAGTGTTATAAAACCCGTTATTTCAAATGTGGACTGAGTTAACGAGAGAAAATATTCAAGCGTTGTTGAATAAAGAGAGCAGAAGCAATAACGATTGTAGTCTCAAGCATTTTGAGTAGAAACGACATGGTGTCGGGCGTTCGGCAAGAAGACAGCAAAGTGCAACTAGATTTTTAAAAGATACAATTGAAATGTTTTTATTGGGTCTTTCGAAGATCTAAAAAAGGAACGATTAGATGCGGTCAGTAGGCTGATAGACCTTTTGTATGCATCTTAATTGGGTGGATAGTATGGAAATTTAAGTGTACATGTTATGGTTGGTAATTGGGCTCATAGCTTTTTCATCTTAAAGGTACAATATTATGACATTATTATTGGAGAGAGATAGTAAGGTGACATTTGAATTGAACTCCATCGATATGTGGAGTCGATCCAAATTTATATTGAGGATAGTTTATGATGTTTGGTTTGGTGGTTATTTGAAGGGTTTGAAAATAAACGTGCATATGCGAAACGTCTCTTTCCTTTTAGTTTATGTTAACACAAACAACGCGTGAGATGTAACTCTAAGTGGAAAGTTTTATTACATTTGATCTTAAAATACTAAACAAGTCACCGTTGTTTGTTATGTTGTAGTTTGTATTAATGAAAGTAGATTAATATCTTTTTTAGTTTCAAATTTCTAACTATTTAATGGAGACGAACTATTGAGATCTTGATGTTAACAAGTTTTTAAATCTTTAATAGCAATAGGTATCCTCAAGCCATGGCTTCAAGCCACGGCAAAAAAGTGCATGCCACGTCAGCAAAAATCTCTATGGCACCAGAAATCCCACGGCACCACATTCTGGCCGTTACCCATGACACAGGACTTTGAATAGTAAGAATTATAACTTCTTTTGTGGGATATAAAATATAAATTTATACTTGAATTATTGATTGGGTCTGTGCAGCTAAAAAAAGATTGAAAGATATGCTTTAGCCACTAGCAATAGCTATGATTAAAAATTAAAGACCTTACTAAAGTCTTCATTTTGTTAAGTTGATATGCATCATACATGAGATGTTTATCAGATAAGGTGGTCTTATCTTTTAAATAGTAGCATTGTTGCAGTAACCTTGCACCTTGATACGGACAAACATTATTGTGTTTAGATGAACCAATTTTCAGGCTTTCTTGATTAAAAACTAAAGACTCAAAATTAGCATTATATTGAATGGTCACTCTTATCGCTCATGTGGTTTTCCATTTAATCCCGTGAATTCACGGGTCAATAAACTGAGAATAATTTGAATTAAGTTGTTCCCTATAAGTGACTTACCGTGAAACCTGATGAAATGGAAAGCCGTTCTCGGTCTTTGAAACTGAAAAAGTTATCGGTCTTTCAAACTGTTAATTTGTTGTAGATCTACGAGATTGTTGGTACTACAATCGAGACTTGATGAATTTGAATTAAGTTGTTGCTATAAGTGACTTACTGCGTGATTTTGATGTTTAGAAAGATTGCTAAAATAGAATGATTTTAGTCACTCGACAAGGTATAAGAGAAATATATATTTGAAGGTTGTGATGGATAAATGTTTTTTGGATACTCCGAGAGTATATGCTACATTTTACATCATTTAACTGTAAGCACTTATACAATACACAATGTTCGACCATGTAGCAAACATGTCAAGAGTATGTTACAATTTTTTATAAAATGCCATGAAATGTTATTTGTGTTTGTTGTTACATATTTTATTTATTTTGTTGTTACCTTATTTTTTCTCTCTACGAGAAATGTTTTCAAACTTAATTAGCAAAAAACATTAGATGACCTTTATATCGTTTATAGATTTATTTTTATTTTTATGTAGCATAAATATTTTCTATTCATACGTCTAACTAACGTATCATCTATTCAAATAATGTCAAAAATCGTTCTCTTCTATAAATATATTTCTTTCCATAACATATTAAAAACTACTATTCTACGGTTCTCCATTTAATCCCGTGAATTTCACGGGTTAATAACCTAGTTTGAGATAAATGACACATGGACATAGTAAGACTTTGAATTGTAGAACAAGCCAACACAAAAAACTGATGGATAAATTGAATGGCGTAGAACTAATAAATGGTATTCTTATCAATATAAACATCTCGGCTTCATAAACACATCTTTAAAGTGAGCACAATTGTTCATAGATTTCAGTGAAGAGAGCTCTTATTAGTGAGAATTTATGAATGAGATGTTCGTATAATAAATAGTTGTTTGTGAGCTAAAAAGTTGATCATGAGAAAGATTTCCCCCAAAAAAAGGTGTAAAATTTGTAGTTGTGTTCTTTGATAAGCTTTTATAGAAACCATAAAAAGCGATATAAATGCTGCTTAAAGCCATCAACTTGAAAATCCAAGCAGATAACATTAGTGTTCAATAACATTTGTTGAAATTGTAACTTGGTAAGAATATACTAATTATGCATTTGGTTCACTCTGTTTACATATATATCTCGCATATATTAGCTTGCAGTTGTTGTTTAGTTTAAGTCAAGAGTACCACTACCAAGATATGTGCATCTGCTGACTGAGAGTGAACAAAATATGAAACTGCAGTTGCCAAGAATAATAGTTTATGAAAGGAAATAGGATCCGCACCTGTGAAGCTGTACTGAGGTCTGAACTCTTCTCAACTAAACTGTCCAGCTTTTCACCTCTTTCTAGGACGCTATCGATAGTCTTGTGCTGTAAAAAGATCATATTTAGTTTATTACGCATTAACAGGTATTATTAAACAAGATAATATGTAGCAGATGATAACTAAAGTATCTTGAAGACTCGAGTTATTCTAATCCACTTCAGATATTCTTTGGAGTAAAATCATCCTAAACGCTTCATATGTTAAATAATCAATGTTGTATACTGTGGTATTAATGTTTATAAGTTTACCCATGACTTTCTAACTACCATCGGCTGCTGTGAGCTGTTTATTATTCCTTCATATTTCATTTATTGAACCATGGTGTCGTCATATTTATTATTTGTACAAGTTGACCATGGATTCTCTTTCTTGACGTAATTGTTTTCGCCTCCATTTCTAGCCCTCTCAATGTCTCAGATGTTAAGATGATCAATTAACTTGGGGGGGGGGGGGGGGGGGGGGGGGGGGGGGGGACCCTATAAAATATGATACCTTGTAAACCTTTTTTTTTGGGGGGGGAATGATGTTTATTTATTTATTTATTTTGGGTAAAGGGGATTACCCCGGTAAAATAGGTATCATGTTTTTTGATATGTGAATATTACACATTACCATGGGATAACAAAAGCAGAAGTTTGAAAATTGGATTATGTTGCTATACCACTTGTCACTAAATGTTAGTACTTAGTAGCGGGCTTTGGGGGGACGTGGGAGTGTAATACATTCTAACTGGGCTGTTAGGTGTATACAAAAAGACTAAACCATTATTTGTAACTATTAAAATAAATATATAGACCAAAAAAGCAAGACCACAATCAACAACGACAATACCTAATCCCGCATGAGCGGGGTTTAGGGAGGTAGGATGTAGACAGTCACACACTCACACCCCTACCCGAGGGTAAAGGGATACAAGCAAGACCACAATAATTAATTTTATATTGAGGTCAAATAACATTCTCACATGATTCCATTATGCATTCATCGTGAAATCTCTATTGTTCTTTGGAAAAATCTATGCCCATTTTAAATCCCAATTCTGCCCATCACTTTCAAGAAAGTTATTTATTTATTTATTTTGGGTAAAGGGGATTACCCCGGTAAAATAGGTATCATGTTTTTTGATATGTGAATATTACACATTACCATGGGATAACAAAAGCAGAAGTTTGAAAATTGGATTATGTTGCTATACCACTTGTCACTAAATGTTAGTACTTAGTAGCGGGCTTTGGGGGGACGTGGGAGTGTAATACATTCTAACTGGGCTGTTAGGTGTATACAAAAAGACTAAACCATTATTTGTAACTATTAAAATAAATATATAGACCAAAAAGCAAGACCACAATCAACAACGACAATACCTAATCCCGCATGAGCGGGGTTTAGGGAGGTAGGATGTAGACAGTCACACACTCACACCCCTACCCGAGGGTAAAGGGATATAAGCAAGACCACAATAATTAATTTTATATTGAGGTCAAATAACATTCTCACATGATTCCATTATGCATTCATCGTGAAATCTCTATTGTTCTTTGGAAAAATCTATGCCCATTTTAAATCCCAATTCTGCCCATCACTTTCAAGAAAGTTATTTATTTATTTATTTTGGGTAAAGGGGATTACCCCGGTAAAATAGGTATCATGTTTTTTGATATGTGAATATTACACATTACCATGGGATAACAAAAGCAGAAGTTTGAAAATTGGATTATGTTGCTATACCACTTGTCACTAAATGTTAGTACTTAGTAGCGGGCTTTGGGGGGACGTGGGAGTGTAATACATTCTAACTGGGCTGTTAGGTGTATACAAAAAGACTAAACCATTATTTGTAACTATTAAAATAAATATATAGACCAAAAAAGCAAGACCACAATCAACAACGACAATACCTAATCCCGCATGAGCGGGGTTTAGGGAGGTAGGATGTAGACAGTCACACACTCACACCCCTACCCGAGGGTAAAGGGATACAAGCAAGACCACAATAATTAATTTTATATTGAGGTCAAATAACATTCTCACATGATTCCATTATGCATTCATCGTGAAATCTCTATTGTTCTTCAGAAAAATCTATGCCCATTTTAAATCCCAATTCTGCCCATCATTTTCAAGAAAGTTATTGATGCGTTAGGAAAACTTTTTCAACGGGCCACATTGTATAATTCTTGAAAATGCTAGGAGAAGTTTATGGTCTTTAACTTTAGCGGTGATTATTCCTCCTGATTTGTTCATGGCTATTCAATGGTCAAAACTATTATGGGACTTTTAGAATCTGTCTGATTGGTTTTAGGTCACCGCCCTTAGTTATGAGGGTTGATAATATTTCTATGTTTTCCAAGCTACATTACATTTCAGGTCTCTATTTAAGTAGTGTAAACCATTTCTATGACATAACATTTTCCAGCTTCCTGTTCGATGTAATCAAGCTGCAAATGAAAGATGATTTTCTTATTATCTTAAGACATTATTGATAGCCATGTGAAACTCTCCTGGAATTAAAATCATTAACACCACCACAAGTTACTTCTGTCCTAGAGGTTGCCGATAACATAAGAACCCACAGAGTCGTGTTCATCAATAAATGACAGCTTTAGGGATTCTTGTTTTGCAAGTACACCAGATCTTTTTAAGGATATAGCCATCTGCTTTTTTTCACCAGATAACATGAGCCAGAATTGATGCTATGCCAGAGATAATTCTAAGGCAGGATGTTGGCTGTTTGGAAATATTAAGAAGGAGAACAGAGGAAGCGCCAATGGCACAAATTCACCCAAGTAAGCTTGAAATATGGACCAATGTATGGTGTAGTGAATCGACCATATAACTATGATCAGCGCGGATGTTGGTGAAAGAACAAAATACCAGGGTTGCTAACCAATACTGCAAATAGTCTAAAGGTGATTTGGATGAACCATTCATAGAAGATGAATGCTATAGTCAATCTCTATTATAAGCGGGTTAAAAATTTACAATTAGATCTGCAAGTCATAATGCTTTAGAAACATTAAGGAGAACCAAGAATTAGAAAGCATAGAATCCTCCTAGACGTGACACCACCACAACAAAATGAACTACTAAAAAGCTATAGTCAGCATCAAAATTATGTCTAATACACCGCATTAATGATGGATAAACATCAATTTTCCCCATATGCAAGAAAAACGACAATTGGTTCAGTTTAAAGAAATCACTTACAAGTATAATTTTTGTTTCGTCCAGCTCCCTCTGAATTTTCAGCAGCTTGTCTGCTTGGGCAGGATCCTGATAATTCGAAGGTGATCAAGTAACAAAGAGAACAGTTTAGTTCATGTTCAGCATCAACTTATAAAAAACAACTTGCTGAACCTGCAGTACTCTTTAAGTTTTCCAAAAGAAAAAAAGATTAGATGTAAAACCTGAAATCTGGTCAAAGCTTCATCCAAATAAGGCCATGGCTGACTGGAATCTGCTTGCACAGCTTTCCATGAATCACCAAAATTCTTTTGGTATTCATCTAACACCTATGACAAGTTGACAACAGTTAAAGTTAGTAAATCTTTGGATTAAGACAAGCAAGGAAAGAACGTCCATCTTTAGCGGTAGGTACATTATTTGAAACCACTGACAGAATTGATGTGATGTTATTTAAAACAAGAAAACATAGAGAGTTAAAGAAAAATAATTGATACTTAGAAAAAGCAGCTTGCAATGGGGTCCAAACTTCTAAGTGGCTCTTGAGCTATTATAAGGTCAAGGCATAAGGCAACAAGATGGTGGGACGAAATTGGTCCAGATTACCTAAGCTTAGCATAGCAAAGAGTTAACATCGACAAGAATCTAAGGATACTGAACTTTTTTTAAAAGCATGCTCCAAACCAGTACACTGACCACTCTTACAAGGCACGTTAAAAAGATAATACTCTTAACATGTCTCATTGAAGGGATCCTAACCCACCTAGAATAGAACGAAACAAATTTCCATGGGTCAAATATCACACACATACATGCAGCAAATCTTATTTTCGATGTATAGGCTTACCTGATTTAAAAGAGAAAACGCGCTCCGCACGGGATAGTGGTCATCCATAAAGCCCAAAGCACAAAGACCATTTCTATTGTAGGAATGCACCTTGTATTCTGATTAACATAAGAAATAAACATAGCATTACTTCCCGATTGATAAATATAATGCCAAAAAAAAAAAAAAAAAAGCAATATTGATGAACAAGCATTACTAAACTTTAAAAGCTGACACTTTCAACATTCTAAAACCCTGGCACGCACGCACGCAAATAAACATGGCAGTTATACCTAAGCATATACATTATACAACTTGTGTACTTGTGGCAACTTTACGATGACAAGTGACTAAACACTGATTCACACTTCAAATCAGCAAATTTTTAACACGTGATAACATATATCTATAGGCGAGATAATACTGACTAGACAAAGAGGCAACTTTTCTCTTACTATAATAAGAATTCACGAAGTCATGTATCAATCTTAATCAGTTAATAACTTGAAGGTTTATGGTGCAATTGTGCAAAAAGATGTATTGGAATGTCAAAAGTTATACCCATCAAGTAGGGGTGTAAATGTTTGGATCAGTCAATCAGTTTTATTCGGTTAACCTCTATTGGCTAATTCGGTCCAACGACGATTTTTTTTTTTACCCATCAGATTGTACAACGCATAAATTTTATTGTAATATTACAAGCCCAAGAATGTATGGTTCGGTTATGGGTGCAATCAAACTGAACCATCGGTTTTGTATTCGGTTCAGTTAGATCTAAATTTGGTATTTCAGTTTTACATCTAGCAACTGTGGTGTTTGTTTAAGCTTATATGTGGGCTTATGAGCTTATTTGTGTTTCGGCTTATATTTCATAAGCCCCAATTTTCCGGCTTTTTTTGAGACTTGTGGGCTTATATAAGTTTATTATGATATATAAGCCCATAAGTCGGGTGTTTGGCTAAGCTTATGAAACATAAGCCCATTTGGGCTTATATTTCATAAGCCCCAATTTTCCGGCTTTTTTTGAGACTTGTGGGATATAAGTTTATTATGATATAATAAACTTATATAAGCCAACAAGTCTCAAAATAAGTCGAAAAAATAGGGCTTATGAAATATAAGCCGAAATCAAATGAAATTTCGGCTTATATTTCATAAGCCCACATATAAGCTTAAACACAACTATTAAACTAAATTTATCCTAAATTTTATTACGGATAACCTAAATCCTAAACTAATTCACTACAATCAAATTCACATAATTCAAAAATTTTTATAAAAACCATACCTTCATGTTGTACGGATTGACGTTGGGAGGGTGGGGTTCTTTTAGCGACAGTACGACCAACGAAGACAATAAACTCTTTGACGCTAGAGCGTTGAAAGTAACCGAAGTGGGATACGTCAGTTGAGTTTGCCAAGATTATTGGATCTGATGATCCGTCTGGGTTGCATTTGAGGACAAGTAAAGCTGTGATCTTCATGTTTTTTTTGTTTGTGATGAATACTATGTTTTTTTTTTTTTTTTTTTATAAAAAGTGGTTTGGTTTGGGGTGTATAAATGTTGGGGAAGAAGAAGGTTGGAGGTTTGGAGAATGTGTTTGACTTGTTAGGTGTTTGAATGTGTTTATGGGATTTTAAGCTTAGTTGTTAAGGTATTTAAGAATTAAATTCGCTCTGTTTCAAGTATTTTTTTTTTTTTAGTGAAATGAAAGTAAATGAAATCAAAGTAAAAAAATGATGTGAGAGGAAGTAAATGTGAGTGAAAATGATTGTGTTCTTAAGTTTGATGTGAGAGGAAGTAAATGTAGTCACTTTTTATATTTTTGAGTTTACATTTACTATAATACCCTTCTACAACACAATAAGTACAAATTGGTGAGGGGCACTTTTTCCTTCAAATTATTTTAAAGGGAAAATCAGTAAATGCACTGGAGTAAAAAATAATGTGAATGAAAGTAAATGAAATGAAGTAAAGAAAAATGGGACCCAACTCACTTTCCTTCACTTTCATCCCATATATGGGATGAAGTTGTGACACAAAAAAACAAAGGGTGGCCTTTCCTTTTACTTTCATTTACTTCCTCCAAAACTAGAGAACATGATTTTTTTTTGTTTACTTCTTTGAAACTGTGAAACAAATGTGTTTGTCACAAAATTATTTAATATAGCACCATCATTTTACTTCTTTGCTCCATTATGATAAAGTTTAACATGAAAAATGAAAAGAGTCATACTCAATTTCATTGCTTTCCCCTCTTTTTATTCCTTCAAAATAGAGAACATGATTTTTTTTAGAATCCTTCATTTACTTCCTTTCCAACATCTTGAGAACAGAGTGTAAGATATGTTAATCTTTTGAGTTTACCCTTTCTTTGTTACTCTTTCGTGTCAAAATATAATTGTTTTACAAAATAAGAAATAAATTATAGAAATTATTGTCTATTTTTTCTTATTTTTTTAGAATAATAGTTTGTTTCTTAATTAATTAGTTATTAGTTATATTTCTTTTTTTTTTTCTTTTTTCTTTTTTTTTTTAATATTCATTTTGACTCATGGAATGCATCACACAAACAGTGACGGACCCAGGATCTTAGAAGACGGGGGGCAAAAAAAAAAGTTTTTGATAAAATTCGTGATGCACTTTAATAAAAAGGTCATAAAAAATTGTTAAAACTAAAAACTGATATTTTTTAAGATTAAGATAAAGAACCCGACACGAAAAGGTCCATACTATTGTTAATCATGTTGGAAATCTATTTCATGTTTACTTGGCATAAAAAGGTCTAATATCTCAAACTTCTTCATAATTTAATACATTTGAATTGTATGAGATAACTATAAATCTTTAAGAAGTTTATGTGTAGTGGAGATAGGTCTATACCACCAAAAGGTTTATAACTCGGTGACATGACTCAATTATGAACCTTTGGAAAGGTTCGTCATAGTTGATGCATTTAGAAAAATGTGTTTATTGATCGGTTTATAAATATTCTATTTAATCATACTTTTTATAAGAGTGAATTACGTGGTTCGTCTATATGGTTTAGGCCAAATCCCTATGCCTGTCCCTGATATTCTTCTCCTTTTTTTTTTTTTTTTTTGCCCAGTCCATCCTTAAAAACAAACTATGTAGCATCGTTCACCCCTATCTCTAACGATCATCATTTTTCTTCGTGAAGTCCAGTTAAGCCCACCTACGTGCGTCACATGTGGGCGTATTTTTGTCATTTAGCTTTTGCCTCGATTATACTAACTTAATTAAAACCCCGTCTTTTCATTTCACATCCTCATTTACTTTTCAGTTTTTCCCTCTTACTCTCTCTCAATTACCCCCATCACTTCATCTTCCAACCCACCAAAACTGATGCAGGATTTCTGACCAGGTTTTAATATTTATAATGTCTCGTCTACCTATGGTCTACCTAATGAACTAACGGGCAGTATACCCGGTCGTGTGTAGTGTAGTAATCGGTAAAACCGAGGTCGTCCCAAGAGCTATGCGTGTGGATCTAATTTAAGTTCTAGTGTCACTGGTTTTTAAAAGGGGTTTTGTAAATTGATTAATTAAACTACGAAATGAAAGTAAAATAAAAGTAATTAAACGTGGAAAAGATATCAGTAGGGAGAAATGTATTAGCCTAGTTACTAATCTTGTTATGCTATGATTACGTTTTCTAATTAGTGTTTTCTATCGCTCCACATGGGGTTTTAAGTCACTAGACTCAGTTGGTCAATTCGTCTAGTCCTATTTTCCATAGCGTCCTATTCCGTAATCTAATGATTACAAGAGTTCGTGGGTTTACCCTATGGAAAAGTCATTAAGTGCCGCTACGATCTAAGACTTATTCAAAGGAACCCGGCCTTTCGGATCTTAGGTTCCCCCTAACTTCTTAAGCATTTCCATTTGGAAGGTGATCATTGGGTAAAATTCTCACGCAAGATAGTGATAGTCCTATGGTCAATTCTTACCACTACTCGCAACCTGGTTCACTACGGTCCTATGGTCAATTCTCCTAGCTTCCTAGATACTACCCAAACTTCCATGCTACCAAAACACGGGTGTCCCAAAATAAGCAAAGAAAGTATACATATAAAGCGATATGAAAACGAGAAAACTACATCATAACATTAACAATTTCATAACTAGGCTAACACCAAAGGTGTTTAGCCTCTCATATTAAAACATGCAGAAAATTGAGGCTTATGAAATATAAGCCGAAATCAAATAAGCTCATAAGCCCACATATAAGCTTAAACACAACTATTAATTAAACTAAATTTATCCTAAATTTTATTATGGATAACCTAAATAAATCCTAAACTAATTCACTTCAATCAAATTAACAAATTCACATAATTCAAATTTTTTTATATAAAAAGGATACCTTCATGTTATACGGATTGACGTTGGGACGTTCGGACGTTCTTTTAGCGACAGTATGACCAACGAAGACAATAAACACTTTGACGCTAGAGCGTTGAAAGTAACTGAAGTGGGAGACGTCAGTTGAGTTTGCTAAGATTATTGGATCTGATGATCCGTCTGGTTTGCATTTGAGGACAATTAAAGCTGTGATCTTCATGTTTTCTTTCTAATGAATTCGGGGGGTTTTTTTTTTTTTATTTATTTTATAAAAAGTGGTTTGGGGTGTTGGTGTTGGGGAAGAAGAAGGTGTGTTTGACTTGTTAAGTTGTTTGAATGTGTTTATGGGTTTTTAAGCTTAGTTGTTAAGGATTTAAGATATGTTAATCTTTTGAGTTTACTAGTTTACCCTTTCTTTGTTAGTGTCAAAATAATTGTTTTACAAAAAATAAGAAGTAAACGATACAAGAAAAATATTACTAGTATTGTATTGTCTATTTTTATTATTTTTTTATAACTAGGATTTTGACCCTTGCGATGCTCGACATGAACCCATCATAAAAAGGTTGATGCTTTCGTTAGACTAGTCACAATGGTGATCATTACCCTCACCTTTACGTCAACATCTCATCATCATTCAACACATCACTATTATCATCACCTTTCAGCTTTAATGGTCATCACCACTAAAATACTCACTTTATACAAACATACCCAACAAAATACTTCACACACACTCACAAACCCAAAAAAAAAAAAAAAAAGTGAGCACGATCACCACTCTCTCTCTCTCTCTCTCTCTCTCTCTCTCTCTCTCTCTCTCTCTCTTCTCTCCTTTCTCACGTGTGACCACAGGGAATTTTAATGGAGGTAGTGTGTGATACATGAGACTATGGTGATGGTCGCCTCTAATTGAACATATTCTTAACCATAGTGGAATCTATTTCATGCTTACTTAGAATTGTATGAGATCACTATAATGCTTTAAGAAGTTTATGTGTAGTGGAGATAGGTCTATATCGCCAAAGGTTTATAAGTCGGTGACATTACCCAGTTATAAACCTTTGAAAGATCCACCATAGTGGATGCCTTTGACAAATGTGTTTATCGACAAGTTTACATTTATTCTATTTAATGATGTAAATACTTTTTATGATATATTTTGTGACCATAAATACTCATTTTAATGATGAAAGTATGAAAGTCAATTTTTATAGGTTATAGTTTATGATCAGAATTTTTAATCACTAGAATTTATTGGATATAACTCAATAGATAGATAAATAGAGTATTATTATAATTACTCAAATTTATTGCATTTAAATCAAACTAGGCTAACACCAAAGTGATATGGAAACGAGAAAACTACATCATAACATTAACAATTTCATAACTAGGCTAACACCAATGATGTTTAGCCTCTCATATTAAAACATGCAGAAAATTGAGGCTTATGATATATAAGCCGAAATCAAATAAGCTCATAAGCCCACATATAAGCTTAAACACAACTATTAATTAAACTAAATTTATCCTAAATTTTATTATGGATAACCTAAATAAATCCTAAACTAATTCACTTCAATCAAATTAACAAATTCACATAATTCAAATTTTTTTTTTATATAAAAAGGATACCTTCATGTTGTACGGATTGACGTTGGGGTTCTTTTAGCGACAGTACGACCAACGAAGACAATAAACTCTTTGACGCTAGAGCGTTGAAAGTAACTGAAGTGGGAGACGTCTGTTGAGTTTGCTAAGATTATTGGATCTGATGATCCGTCTGGGTTGCATTTGAGGACAATTAAAGTTGTGATCTTCATGTTTTCTTTCTAATGAATTCGGGTTTTTTTTTTTTTTTTTTTTTTTTTTATTTATTTTATAAATTGTGGTTTGGGAAGAAGAAGGTGTGTTTGACTTGTTAAGTTGTTTGAATGTGTTTATGGGTTTTTAAGCTTAGTTGTTAAGGATTTAAGATATGTTAATCTTTTGAGTTTACTAGTTTACCCTTTCTTTGTTAGTGTCAAAATAATTGTTTTGCAAAAAATAAGAAGTAAACGATAGAAGAAAAATATTACTAGTACTGTATTGTCTATTTTTATTATTTTTTTATAACTTGCATTTTGACCCTTGCGATGCTCGACATGAACCCAGCATAAAAAGGTTGATGCTTTTGTTAGACTAGTCACAATGGTGATCATTACCCTCACCTTTACGTCAACATCACATCATCATTCAACACATCACTATTATCATCACCTTTCAGCTTTAACGGTCATCACCACTAAAATACTCACTTTATACAAACATACCCAATAAAATACTTCACACACACTCACAAACCAAAAAAAAAAAGTGAGCACGATCACCACTCTTGTTAGGAATATAAATATTCACATGAAAGACTCGGTCACCCCGAGTATCTATTTAGCATTTAAGTAGCTCGTAAGCTTATTAGTTTAAGTTAAGTTATCGTATCATCATAGAGTCGGGTCGGGTCTTTACCCATTGTCATCCCGCTCCATAGCCCACGTGAGGCATTTATGTAATAAGTATAAATACCCTCTCCCACCAAAGGAGAGGGTTGGAGCTTCTTTCATTTTAATCTAATATACTTCACTTTCTCTCTCTAAGAACTCCCACTTCTCTCTCTTTCTCTCTCTAGAATCGAACCAAACATCAATCTATTGTGTGTGTTATGATTATGAATATGTTACAATTGGTATCAGAGCCAGGTTTGATTAGCTTGATTGTGTGTACAAATTCGTGGCTTGGTTTTTCATGTTTTTTTTTGTTCGAATATAAGTTCAAGAAAGCTCACGGATTGTGATTTCTTTGTGGTTTGATTTGATAAAGGGTTGTACTTTCGTGTTAAGAAAGGTCCTTACAGCTTATTTTGGTGATTAGAGTGCTTATTTCATAAGCCTAGGGATAATTTAGGACTTATTCGTGAGTTTTTGAGGTTTGTTCTTGGTTGCGATTTGCCTACTTGTGGCAGATTCTTGGTTGCGATTTGGTGCTCACTTGTTGCGGTTTGTGTTTAAAAAGGGAAAAGATTAGTTGCGATTTGACAAGAATCCTTTCTGCGTTTTGGTTAGTAGCTGAAAAGGGAAAAAGAAGACAAATCTGGGTGAAAGTGACACTTCGAAAGTGACCTGCGATTTGGTGATTGCGATTTGGTGATTTCGATTTGCTGATTGCGATTTGGTGATTGCGATTTGCCTTCTGCGATTTGCTTCTGAGTTTTGGTTCTGCGATTTGCAAAAGTTGCGATTTGCCAAAGCTGGGATTTGGCACTGCGATTTGGTGTTGAGATTTGGAGTCTGAGATTTGCCTCTGCGATTTAAGGTTGCGATTTGCCTTCTGAAGACCAATTATCAAATCAAACTAAATGTCATGCTGCCCAATTTTCTTCAACATTGAGGTTTGTCTCTTGCGGGTTAACTAAAGTTGACTTTTTACGTCAAAACTTCAAACGGCCATAACTTTTGAACCGTAACTCCGTTTTCAACGAAATACCTGTCAAAACGACCGGAACAGCCTGAATATTGTAAGGTTTCATGATAAAGTAGTGAAACGAATTTCTTACGGCCCAAATCCCCTCCGAAAGGAAGTTATTGTGGTTTTAAGTTTTCCGACCAAAATTTCACTATAACAACGTGCATAAACCAAACCAAATCACAACTATACAATATATCACCAAGTCTATCAAATGATCATCACTTTTAACACAGAATCACTAATCATTGTACCGATCCAACAGTTATCATAACACATTCAAGTAATCATCATTTCACGGTTTCTTCTTGATTTTGTAAAATCCCGCGAAAGATTCTATTTCTCGGTTTAAATCATAGACTTGTAAAATCCCGTGCACGTTGATATCATGTCAAACACTTCGGATTTAGTCATAGCTGAGGTACTCAAGTTGTACGACATGGTTGATGAACATAAGATTCCCAACAAAGTACAACAGACAAACGTTGTTAAGTCAGATGTTGTTGATATGGGAAATAACGATATTAACCCATATGAACAACATGTGAAACATAACGAGGCGTCTACTGAACCTAGTGGGGTATCTTCTATTATTAATGATGATAATGTGTTGCATGAACAAAAGATTCCTAACGAAGTACAACCAACAAATGTTGTTGAATCAGATACTGTTAATATGGGAAATAGTAATGTTATCCCATATGAACAATATGTGAATCACAACGACGTGTCTGTTGTACCAAGTAGTGCATCTTCTGTTGTTGATAATGCTTGTGAGTTGCATGAGAACACCGTGTTTATCCCTGATGACACTTTGACCACTAGACTTAACATCTATAAAGATCATGTGGCCATATATGAACAACGTGCAAAATTTGAGCTAACTGAACGTGAGCAGAAAATGGATAGTCAAATGCGTACATTCATAACATAACGTAATTTAAGGGAAGAAACATTGAAAAAGGAGTTATATTCTTTACGAAAACAACTTGATCAAACTGTTAAACAAAAACAGGAGATCCAAGAAAGTGTAATTACACTAAAACATGATTTCAAAGAAAAAGAAACAAAACTCTTAAATGATTTTTCCAGACTTAAAACGTTAAAGAATAAGATTGAAAACAAGTTGTATACACAAGACCAGACCAGACAAACTGCTCAAATGATTCAAAAGCATAAAAAGTTGTGTGATGAAAATAGTGTAAATGATGTAGGTGAACCTAAATCAGTTTTTCTTATGAGTGTTAAAGTTGCTCAACCTGCATTATATGATGCAAATGTAATGCTTAAGCCTGGTCATACCCCTCCTGATGTGTCATCATTTGAAGAGAGTAATGAGATAGAAGTAATGAATAGAGAAAGATTGGCTGAAAAAATGAAGGATCCCAAATGTATAGCAAATCGAGTCATAATCAAACCCCATGATTACTCTGAGGAGAACCGATTGGCTATTTTTGTACCTCAAACTAAGTTGACTCCAGAACAAATATTTTGGTCCTTAGACTTAGAAAAAGTGAAAGCCGAAGAACTTCAAGCCAAAACTCCACCCTTTAGAAAGATAGCTACAGCAACGGTGTACCCACCCAATACACCCATGCACTTAGTTCCTTTAACTCTTCCCAGAGAATGTAAAACTCTAATTAGCATATATGTTCTTTGTCAACTATTTGCTGATTTCGATAAAACATGTAAGAAGAGAATTATGCCAACGGAAATTACTGAAGGGGAAAGGGGCTTTGAACAGACAAAACGGTGCTACTTAACTGAGGTTATTCCGTTTTTTAAACTTCTCAAAGAACATTTCGAGGGCATACAAAAAACCCTTGAAACTGAATTAAAAGAAATGAAATAAGTGTTTAAAGATATGGAAAAAGTGGGAAAACAAAATGCTATTGATCTTAAATGTTGTGAGATTGAAAGAAAGAACATTCTCATCACCAATGAGAATATGATTGCTAGATGTATTGCACAGGATGAATTTTATACTGCCACTGATTCTGCCTTAACTGCTTGTCAATTTCATGAGTTGTCTATTGCATTGAATGTTACCCAGAATTGTGTTGTTGAGCTTGAGGGGGAGAATTTAAAATTGCATGAGAAAATCCAAAACGATGATCATGATAACATGGTCAGGCATTTGTCTAAACTAGAGATTGATAATCTTAATTTGCAATTAAAATATCAACATCTAGAAGAAAGAAATAAAACTTCAAATGCCAAGACATCATTGGATGCTCCTGAATTTGATGCATATTTTGAAATAAACAAACGAGATGAACGGATTCAAGCTCATATTAACACGATTCGAAAATTGAAAACACAAACTGCTCAGTTGAAGTCAAATAAGAGTGTTGTGATTGGCACCCATAAACCACCGTCTCTAGATTCTCCGAATTTTCAATTTCAATAAATCATCAATAAATTGCAACAGGAAAATGATTGTTTTCAAGCTGAAAATTCAAAAGTCAAACAACATTAGAAAGAGTTATATGATTTGATTAAGATCACGCGTGATAATAACAATGAAAAGATAACTTCTTTGCTTAATGAGATCAAGAATCTAAAGACTCAGGTGAAAGGGAAAATGCCAATTATCACTAGTGATAATGTTGTTCCAAAGGTTTCTGCTTGTAGTAAGTATGCAATTGATGTTGTGCCTATTCCGCTTCCCCTTAGGAACAATAGGTCTGCTCATCAAGTATATCTCACTAACCTTAAGGATAGCCTTGATACCCTTTGTGAGATCGTAGAAGATGATAGAATAGAAAAACCTCTTGATAGTGCAATTGCTGATGCATGCATCTTCGCTAAACGGTCTCAGGAACTCCTTGAATTTGTCATTGGCACATGTCCTAAAATAGGTACCCAACGAGATAGATTTATTGCATCCTCCACGATGCCTAAGAACAAGCATGTAACCTTTGAGGTACCTTTGGAAACTTCATATCCCAACACATCAAAACATGTTCAACAACCAGAAGTGAAAAAGACTAAGATTCCCATCAGTCATTCTACAGGAGTTAACAGTGACACTAAAGCTAGCGAGTCAAAACCTAGGAGAAATATAAAGAATTATAGGACTTCACCAGCTAAAAGTGTTCCTAAGAAGAAAGTAGAAGACCACATGAGGAACAATAAGTCAGATTTAAACAAAAGGAATCATAATTCAACTCCTAATTCACTTTGCAAAACATGTAATGATTGTTTAATTTCGGGTAATCATGATAAATGTGTTGAGAAATTTTTGAAGTCGTCCAACAAACCCCCAGTAAAGAAAGTTTGGAGAGCTAGACAAATTAAGCAATCTTGGAAACCTACAGGGAAAATGTTTACCAATATGGGATTTCAGTGGAAGCCCACGGGCCGAATATTCACACTAGGCGAACATTGCCCTTTAACGAGGATTACCATGCCTAGAGTAGTGTCTGTTAAGGAATGGAAGCCAACTGGTAGAGTTATCCCTTTAGATACACAATGCCCTTTAACTAGGTCCATTGCATCTACTAGTATTGCCCCTATTGTTAAAACCAAGGCACCTATGGTTTCAGCAGCTCCAGAGATTGTTTGCACTAACCAACTGGAACCCAACTTAAATTGGGGATCCGGCACTCCAAACTCTCTTCTTTCGTCTGTTTTCAAATGCAGGTCGTAGAGATCGTCCTTTGACATTTGGACTCAGGTTGCTCACAACATATGAGGGGAAACGACAATGACGTTTGAACACATCAGTTCAAGCCTCGTTCTTCTGCGAAATATGAAGTTTGAACACATCAGTTCAAGCCTCGGGCCTCAATGTGAATATAATGGCGTCTGCTGAAAACACTCCAGGCCCTGTTCCTCAAAGAAAAGAAAGGCGTATGCTTGAGTGCGCTTTATCTTGGAAGAAGAGAAATCTTCTTGTTTCTGACTATTCTCATCAACAAGCTTCATACTTGTTCCATGCTCGTTCAGTCATCAAGTGGATCTACTTTCATTAGATTGTATTTTTATTCACTCGATCAAAAATGGCAACCTCAAATGCAATTTTTGAGGGGGAGAAGTGTGAACAGTGGATCAACCTCATATGCACTTGTTCAATCAAAATGGCAACCTCAAATGTAATTTTTGAGGGGGAGAGGTGTGAACAGTGGATCAACCTCATATGTACTTGTTCAATCAAAAATAGCAACCTCATATGCAATTTTTGAGGGGGAGAAGTGTGAACAGTGGATCGACGTACATTTGATTGTATGTTCACTCACTTGTTGAGCATGTGACTCTAATTGTGACTACGGAGTTGATCAGGTATCACTTATTTGAGATTGAAGTTGACTTTCACAAAGGCGTGATCTTATTTTATCTTGAAGTCGGGGTTGGTTGGATGCATGACTTTCAATGATAACTTGCTCGTCCCTAAGATTTAAGTTGAAGACTTAGTTTATCTAGTTACCAGTAGTCGGGGTAAATGTTTGAAGACCTGGTTAACTATCTGTAGACCACGAGTAGCTTCTTTATCACACAAACACAATCACGATGACACTCACAAACATATATTAAGAACAAGAGATGTGGTGGATCATATGGGAAAATATTGCTAGTCGAATGATTATGTTTTTGATAAGAATACAATACAAAGACTAGTGATGGAAAACTACACACACACACACACTCTTTTACATATGAATAAAGTGAGGCACCTTTTGGCAGAGTGTGTGTGCGTTGAATATGTAACACAGCCAATCCAAATGGGCCTTTGGATGGGCTTTAACATGGACTATGTAGTAGACTAGAGAAATGTATTATACTTATACATAACAACTAATATCTACTCTAATACTTCTAGTCCACAATGCTTAGTACATATTATACATAACACATTGATTCTAAATGACAAATGACCATCACTTCATATTAGTATAAATTGATTGCTAACAATCTCCCCCTAAGGGATGGTCATTTCAATGATGCTCCCGTGATTGGTCTTTTGCATTTGACGTCTTGAACTTCATGTGTCAATGTATAATATTCTTCATTCATTGTTCCTTCATGCACTGTGATCTTCAAAGAATCGTCTTTTGGTCTTTCTTGCCTTGATCTACATCTTCTGTCCAGATGCGTCGTCATGGTAGATGATAATGGTGGATGGACTTTCGTCGGTACCTGCATAAGACAGTTAGCAATAAATTGTCCATCGGCCATCATGTCGTGAGGCAAGATCCTTGGATCTCATTAAGACTCATACAACTTGTATCCTTTTGATGAACACAAGTGTATTGCATAGGAAGTGTTCCTAAGAGATCTTTTGATGAATCTCATGTCTCTAGACTCAATAATGTGCGTTTTGGTTTTGGTCGTCGGAGGCGTGGAGCAAAGTGCCACCTTTTCAATATCAACACATCTCGGAGTGAGAGGTCGATAGATTATGCAGTGTTCTCCGTGAGAAATGAAACAAATATCTTTTAAGAGATATCTGAGTGGATAGGAGGGGTGGTGCAATGCGTCACTGGGTCCATGATGTCTTGTCTTCAATATCAGTATCACCTTAGTGAGTACCGATAGCAGATGTATTGACCCGGTTTCTGTCCTAAGTTTTCATGGAGGGCTATTTCTTTTCACCCTTTCATTAAACTTTTCTTTTTCATTCTTCAACCCCTTCTTTCTCCTTTCTCATTTACTCCTTTTTTCAATCATACCTAAGGACTTCTAATTCTAAGCTATTGGAATTGTCCTTGGGTAGATCCCTCCAGTTCTGGCGGATCATTGGACATAACCTAACCATAATCACCTTGTTACTCCATGATTATCCTAAATTATTTGTCACATGTCATTAAACCTTGTGAAAATCTCTCAACGTGTTTATGAGAAAACACATTTAGTTAACACATTGAGAGTTTTGCATTTTTGAAACACTCCCCCTTCACATGTGCTCATGCATTTTTTAAATAAATTGCACATGTCGGGTAGAGTTCGCACATTTGAAATGATTGACTTTCAATGAACATGACCTTCGCGAGACACGCTTACATCACTAGTTAGACTAGCTTGAAATTATTACCCGTCCCGGTCATATTCAATGATCATCTCTCGAATTGGTACATTCTACTCAGACAAGTCCTTTGCGAGACACGCTTACATCACTGGTAAACCAGCTTGAAATTATTACCCGTCCAGGACATGTCTTTTCGAGAACGGACATTTAGTTTCGTCAATTCGAGGGTTGTTCTGAGTCTTTTTAAGATTCAAACCACAAAACTTTTTGATCACATTTTAATCACGTCATCTCCCCCTTATATATAATAAACACTTAATCTCCCCCTCAAAAATAGCATGAAGTGGTATTTTTGAAAACAGTTGATTAAAATGAAACTATTTGTGGAGAGACGGACTGATTTTAGCATGAAAATCGGAACATTTTTCTTTTTATACTCCCCTTTAAACAGAGCATTTTATTAAACAATTGAGTTTAAAAGCATTTAGGGGACTTGGAGGGAGTTGATGTGAGCACAAAATTTATAGAAAGATATTGAAAAATCTTTTTGAAACAATTTTGATTAAGTGCTCACTGGTTTAGCTTTTTGCCATTAACATTGCGAGTTCTGATTGGAAATAATCAGAAGTCATTCAATGTAGCCTTTATATGAAATCTTTTCGAGTTGAAGTACTCGGGCCACAATAAAAGATTTCACAATAAAGCACGGGTCTCGTACTGAAATATACGAAAGCCTTATTGAAGAAAAATTTGAGAAACGACATGTTTTAGAAAAACATAAAAAAGAACTCTCGCTCAAGCATCTGTACATGCCCGTATCATTGTTGAATGACATTTCTAGATACGTACAGAATATCGATTATACGAGAGACATGTCGTGAGAAGAATATTTTTGGTTTTTGAGTTTTATATTTTTTTATGTCTTTTTGAAATTTAATATTTTTTATTTTTGAACAAGTATATATTTACAAAAATATTTACATGCGAAGCTTTTTGATATAAATCAAGAAGATTCGAGAAGACTTTCTAACTCTTCGGGAGTTAGGCTTCGCATTCCAATTCGACGAACTAAGTTTTCAAACCGCTCTTTTGGGAGGGCCTTAGTAAATAGATCGGCGAGCTGATATTCAGTCTTCACGAAAAACAATTCAACAGTACCCTCTTCAACGTGCTCTTTTATGAAGTGATAGCGGACTCTAATATGCTTGGTCTTCGAGTGTTGCACTGGGTTGCACGAGATAGCTATGGCACTTTTTGAATCGCAATACAAAGGTATGCGGTTGAAAGAGAAACCATAATCTGTGAGTTGTGTTCTCATCCAAAGGACTTGAACACAACACGCAGATAGAGACACATACTCGGCTTCTGCTGTTGATAAAGCAGTGCAGTCTTGTTTCCTTGAAGACTAGCCTACTAGCTTTTCTCCCAGAAATTGCACTCCGCCTGATGTACTTTTTGCTGTAACTTGGCAACCGGCATGGTCTGCATCTGAAAATGCTATTAGTGTAAACTCCGAATCCTTCGGATACCAAAGACCCATGTTAATGGTTCTTCGAAGGTATCGAAAGATCCGTTTAACCTCTTGGAGGTGAAGTTCGGTAGGCCTTGCCTGAAACCGTGCAAGTAAGCAAACAGCAAAATGAATATCTGGTCGGCTTGCAGTTAAGTACATGAGAGAACCAATCATGCTCCGATATTTCTTCGGATCCATGGGTTTCCCATTTAGGTCAGCGCCTATCTTGGGTGAAGTGACCATTGGAGTACCAACAGAGTCACAATTGTCCATTTCATGTTTTTTCAAAATCTCAATTGTGTATTTAGCCTGATTAAGAAAAATACCACGTGGGGATTGATGAATTTGTAAGCCTAAAAAGAATTTTAATTCACCCATCATGGACATTTCAAATTTGCTTTTCATGAGATTTTCAAAATGTTTTGAATGTGTCGGATTAGTGGACCCAAATATTATGTCGTCCACGTAAATCTGAACAATCAAAATATCATTTTTGTACTTTCTTGTAAACAAGGTCGGATCAATTGTTCCTTTGGTGAAATTATTTGACAACAAGAAAGATGATAACTCGTCATACCACGCCCGTGGGGCTTGTTTCAAACCATAGATTTCTTTCTTTAGCTTGTAGACGTATTCTGGATGATCTTTGTCAACGAATCCGTCTGGTTGACTCACGTACACTTCTTCCTTCAGAGTTTCATTCAAGAATGCCGTCTTGATGTCCATCTGATAAACTGTGATGTTCTTGTAAGCAGCATAAGCTAAGAAAATCCTGACTGCTTCAAGCCTTGCAACTGGTGCGAATGACTCTTCAAAATCTATCCCTTCTTCCTGTTTGTATCCCTTTGCCACCAGACGAGCTTTGTTGCGAATTACAGTCATTTCTTCATCCTTTTTTGTTTTTCCATAACCACTTAAGATCAATGACTAGTTTGTCAATTGGTCTTGGAACTAAATCCCAGGTGTCATGGATTTGAAATTGAAGAAGTTCTTCCTGCATCGCTTCAATCCAGGCATTATCTGCCATTGCTTCCTGAATGTTCTTAGGTTCTATGAGACTGACTGAGCAGACATAGATGCACATGTTGCAATCGGTGTTTAATTGTTTTCTCGTCTGAATTGGTCTTGAGGGTTCACCAATAACCTGTTCAATCGGATGGTCTTTTGTCCACTGTAGTGTTGAAGGGTACCTTGGACTGAACAAATGTGTGTTAGTTGGTTCATGTAATCTGGAAGATGATTCACCAGATTCCATTCCAAACGGGTTTTCAAATACTTCTTCGTCTAACACAACATTATTTTGTTCTTGCTCATCAATTCGTGGTAGAACAATTTCAATCACTGGAGTTGGTGAAGTAGATGTAGATGATGTTGATGTTGAGGGAGTTGGTGTGCCAGCTTCGAAAGTTGTGGATGCATCTAGATTTAGTGGTGGTGGTGGTTGTTGATGTTGAGTGGGTGCAGCGGAATGTTGGTTAGATGCATTTTTCGAAGCGCCACCATAGTATTCATCGTACATGAACTCGAAGAAATTATCCAGTTCTTGAGTTGTGGGTTGTTCGTCATGAATTGATTGAGCTCCTTGAGGTGCGAGTCCCGAACTGATATGTCCGGGAGTCATAGGGTTAAGCGCGGGTTCTAGAGCGAGTCTCTCAGAAGCCATTTGTGAAATTTCATCAAACTTCACATTCATCGTCTCCATGATCTTTTTCGTTCTCCTGTTATACACCCTGAATGCCCTCGAGTTTTCAGAATAACCAATGAAGATTCCAATATCAACCTTAGCCTTCAACTTTCCCAGATCTTCCCTGTCATTTGTTGGATAGCATAAAACGCCAAATACATGAAGATAAGAAATATCCGGTTTTCGGTTGTTGACAAGTTCATATGGGGTTTTATTGAATCTTGGATGGATTAGGGATCGGTTTTGAGTAAAACATGCAGTAGAGACAGCATCAACCCATAAGAATAACGGTGCACTGGAATAAATCAGCATTGTGCGAGCAGCTTCCACAAGAGTTCTGTTTCTTCTTTCAACTACTCCATTCTGCTGTGGAGTTCTGACAGCTGATGTCTGGTGTGTAATACCAGTTTCTTCAAAGAATGTTCTTAACTCCTGATTAACAAATTCCGTGCCATTGTCCGTTCTTACTATCCTAACTGGAGCTTGAAGTAGAACTTGAATACACTTCAGAAAGGTGATGATGGTGCCTGGTGCTTCGTCTTTTGATCTCAAAAACTTTACCCATGTATATCTTGAATAGTCGTCAACAATTACAAGAATATACTTTTTCCCATTTATGCTTTGAACTCTCATTGGGCCACATAAGTCCATGTGCAGCAAATGCAACCTATCAACCGAACTAGGTACGGGTTTAGGTTTGAATGTTGCTCTTTTGCTCTTTCCTTGCTCACATGATGGACATAGGTGTTCTTTGGTGTATTTAAACTTTGGAAGACCGGAGATGATGTTGTCCTTGGCAAGCTTGTTGATCGTGTCAAAGTTCAGATGGGACAAACGTCTATGCCACAACCAGGATTTTGTTTCGCCTGCCCTGGTCATGAGACAAATAGGAGATGAAGAGGCCATTTGGTTTATGTCAATTGCATATAGATTGGTGCCACGATTCCCAATTAAGAGATCATTCCCCACCAAATTCCTGACAAAACAAGTGTTTCTCCTAAAAGCAACCTTTAAATCTGCATCACAAAACTGTCCGACTGAGAACAGATTGTGTCCCAACCCTTCGACATTGTAAACCCGAGTGATCAAGTAATTTCCAAACCGAAGATCTCCATAACCCAGAATAGCTACAACATGATCATTCTCAAAACGTACAGTCCCCATGAACTGCCACACAAAATTGATCAGCAGCTTCAGATTCCCGGTCATGTGCTTGGAGCAATGATGGAGCGTTATGTGCCGTTGCGGTTTAGCAGTATTAATGCCTACTCAAGTTTTAAATTTATATTTAGCCGACTTATCAATAACACACACACTTAACGAGCAGTGTACCCGGTCAGTATGAATATAATGGTAAGTAGAGTGTCGATCACTAAGAGTGGAACGTATTATCTAGTTATTCTAATCAGTATTTTAATATCCTAAGTTAGCTATACAACCTAATCTAACGCAAGGGGGTTCAACCTGAGAGACTGGCACAGTTTGGTTATGATTAAATAGAAAACTAAACTAATGAGCACGAATCAGCGATTAGCACACACGTACACAGATAGATACTCGAGACAATAAGAAGACCTGTCCTGATAATTAAATAGCTTGTCACTTGTTTTATTGCTAGTTTTATATGAAGTGTATATAATTAAACCTTTCTCGTTGGCTCTAATCTTATCGGTGAGTAAACCCTTAATGATTACTTATGTCTATCCTATTTATTCAAGAGACGCTAAAACAAATAGGCGAGGAAGGGGCATGGCGACCCAAGCAAGACTCAGCTAGACACAGAGGTTATCAATGCACTAATAAAAGTCACCAAAGACATCAACATATAAACTTTAATTAATGGGAAAGCAATATTAAGGGGAGTGCATGATCTTCCGTAGTCACATGACACAAGCCCATCAATCCTGATGAATTAAAGTGTACTAAAACAATAAAACAAAACTACTTAATGAATTGAATACATGCAGGACCTTCTTACAGCTCTTGTATCTTTGTTTGAGGTGTGTCTTGTGCTGCTTGGTCGTCTGAATTCGGCTCTAGGGTTATGTCTAGGTCTAAAGTCTGAGAGAGCTAAAAGTCTCCAAAATTCGTCTGGCCTTGGGGTATTTATAGTTTCTGTCTCAGGGATAGATGCGGCGCATTGAGTTGATAGATGCGGCGCATTGACTTAACTTCGCGTGGGGTCCAAGATTAATATATTCTGGAATATTCGTACACCGTCTTCAGATGCGGCGTAACTTGATCTTTGTATGCGGCGCATGTACTTGGATTGTAACTTGTGAAATCTTGATAGTGATACGCCGTATGTTAGAAGTATAATGCGGCGTATCTGGAGTAGAACGAGCTTGATCTTCTTCTTTGACCAAAGTTTCATATGCGGCGCATGACATAATTGCATGCGGCGCATTCTTCAAAGTCAGACAATGGTCTTCGAATTCATCTAAGTATGATATTGCGTCGTATCTGTTGAGTGAGATACGGCGCATCTTCTGGATTTCAGTAGACTTTTAACATCTCGCTTGTTTTGCTCCATAATTAGTCCAAAATCGCCAAGTTTCACATAATGCTTGTTTTTACCTGAGAATTACTAAAGTAAACATTAATGTATCGATTCTCATGTATAATATAATAAAACAAGTCAAATAAATAGGATAAATGATGATAATAAAATGTACTTATTTGAGTTCATCAAATATCCCCCCACTTGAACTTTACTTGTCCCCAAGTAAACCTTAGAATTAATCATATGAAAATGTATCCTAAAAGATATTAGGATTTATTTTTATATTTAAGCACGTATTCGTTTTGTCATAATCACACAACCAAACACTTAACGAAGTAGAAACCAAAATAATTTTTAATGTAAAACAATTCTAAATCGTTTAGTTGCTTAGTCGTGACGAATATTCTATCATAGGCTTGGCAAGTATACGCATCTCCCCCACTAAAGCCAAGGAGTAACAAGTCTAAAGCGGTAAAAAGGGTTTGTTGGTTAAGGGTTGATCATCCTTTTTAATCTCTATCGATCTCATATTCCAGAAAAAGCGACAAAACTACAAATACATGATCGAATCCACGACCACGATACTTGCAATTGCTCAAATCCTTAACTCGAATAGGCTAAAGATAGGACCAAGTAATCTTCACCAATAATATTATATCAAAAAGGGCGACAAAATCATAAATACATAGCCGAATCCACGACTACGATACTTAAGATTGCTCAAATCCCTAATCTCAATAAATCAAAGGTTTAGATGAAGAATGATATAGGGTATGGATAATATTTGGGATACAAATTGGTGTAGAATGAAAAATAAACAAAACAGATAAATTAAAATCCTAAGTGTGGTTAATCACTTTCCCAACCATCCCATGAATAAGACTCATATCATTGAATAACTCACGCTTTAACACTTGAAACACACGCTTTAGGTAGACACGAATTATACTCAACAAAATCTCAATCAAAGAATAACCTTAGTTGACGTTCCCATAACGGCCAACTCCCATTCAATCCATAAATATAATATACAACAAATAGTGGTGATATCTCCCACTTAATACAAAACTTTACATAAGTTGGTTAAAACAAACTTCTAACTTTTCCTTTTTCTTTTTCTTTTCTATTTTTTTTTTCGATTTTTTTTTTTTTTTTTTTTTTTTTTTTTTTTTTTGACATCAACATATATGTGTAAAATTTCACAACTTTTCTATCACTATTTTTCCGGATAATTTTTCCATACTCTTCATACTTTCAGAAATAACTGTAATAGTGAAAGTAGCAAACACACGAAAAATAAACTAAAAGTTATACAATATTTACTTTCATACCAATTGCATTGTGCAATTTTCCGACCTAACCAAAGATAATGAATTAACCACGGATTTTAATCTACAGGGTAGGCTAAGGTGTAAGGGTGTATCGAAACATTATAACAAAGGTGTAAGAAACGAAAAGATAGGCTCTGAGGGGTGTACTAGGGGTATTGATTGCGTGGTTTTGTAACCTTACAACAGGTTTTACCTCTCGAGGGATCTCAAGAGGCTTACAACCCCACCAGGCAGTGTACCTGACCGATGTAGTATAGTGTAGTGGTAAGTACGGGGGATTGATCGTTCTCCACAGGGAATAGTGTTCGTTAGGTGTGAAAGGCTACTCTAATTAGGTCTAAGGGTTGAGGAAGATTCTTTTTATGTTTTTATAATTTTATGAAAGCAAGTAAAATCTCGGGTTTGAAGGAGTGGGCGGAATTAGTTGCTAGTCAACTAACCCAAATGACTATGAATGCAAATAAAATAAAATAACAAAAATGAAATGTGGTGAGAAACTTATGTGTAGAGAAATGTGTTTACTTAGATTTCCTTACTCCCTAACTATCTTTTACCGGTTAATTAGTGTGTATTAGTTGCGTGGATGACGGGTGTATTCCTTAATACCATTCGTGGGGTGGCGTACTTACTTCCCCAACTCTACAAGCTCCTACTTTACTCCTATGTCGAGCCGGCTAGGAAGCTCCTAACATGGGATCACTAGAATTCGCTTGTGCATTAAATACAACCATAAAAACCTTTAGTACGCATTTGGTTCATGTTTCTTAAGACGTTCAAGCAAGTTACCGAATAGGAAGTTAGCCAGTTTTCTTAAGCCTAACATAGATAAACAATCATCCAATACAACTAACAACACACTAACAACCAATAATCAATAGCTAAGTTTCATTAGATCTAAGCAAACACAAGATAAAATTAGCCTAACATGTTAAACAAAAGACAAGCATAAGATAGAATCAAACAACACATAGACATATTGAATGATTAATTGATAACTTATCTTTCAATGAAACATGGAAGATCTCAAGGCAAAAAGCCCTGAAAAAGTAGCTAAAATCGTCTTAGGGTTTTATCCCAAAATTCCACACACTAAGCTCTCTCTTAATGACAAAAGATTAGAAAACTATATATAGATTTTTGGATCTGACGGCGTCACCTTATGCATTGTGACGCCGTCACCTCGCCGCTTTTAGGGTTCCCGGGTGACCTTCTTGACGCCGTCCCTCTTTAGCTCTTCAAAAATCCATTCTGGCCTATCAAGGCTTGACGCCGTCGGATCATGAACGTGACGCCGTCCCCTTATGATTTAAGCCGTGACGCCCTTGATTTAGTTAAAGCGTGACGCCGTCAGAATTCTCATGCAAACTCACTGGCCCGTCATGAGTAAATTTCACATCCAACTTTTCTTGCCAAGGCATGACGCCGTCAAGAGATGATTCTGACGCCGTCAAAGGTAAATTTCAGCCGATTTTGAGACTTTGTCGTTTTCTTCACTTTAATGCTCCAAAAACGTCCAAAATGCCTCCTTTTCCAGATTTCTCCTCAAAAGTACCTAAAATGACAAAAGGAACGATTTAGGGCAATATTTGATCAAATAAATACGATTTCGGGCTTAAATGACCCCTTAAAAGCGGTACACTTTTCGCCTCATCAAATACCCTTACACTTGAGATTTGCTTGTCCTCAAGCAAATGCGCTTTTATTCTAATCAAAATACAAGTTAGGGGTCATTTAATGCAAACATAAAAGTAATTACAACAAATATTCGTTCCACTTCAATCATAATAAGCACGGAGATTACATACTAGCACCTCACAAGTAGTGTTTAGATACTCACATCTCTCAAGTGTCATCAAAATAAATCTCATAAATGAAAACGGAAAATATCTCTCACTACCTGTCATAGCAAATAGATTACCATAGGCTTGGGAAAGGATCGAAAACCTCCTCCACTAGGCGTAAGCACCTAAGATAAACTATCAAAGAGGGCTTTTAAATGGGTTATAACGTTAGGTGTAGGGAAAAGGAGAACACGGTTTTGTTGGATAAAGGATGTTTTACTGGTGGCTAGTTAAAGATCTTGATCAATTACATGTACTATACAATGTTGCTAAGCCAAGACTCGACTCGATCTTAAGCTAAAAACGAAATAACAAAATAACAAAAATATAAAGCAAACATAAAATGAAACGGGATGGTAGTCCGTATGTTTTTTCTACTTTTCTTTTTCTCATTTTTTTTGTGTTTTTCTTGATTTTTTTTTTTTTTTTTTTTTTTTTTTTTTTTTTTTTTTTTTTTTTTTTTTTTTTTGCATACACTCTTGCCCTACCATCCAAAATAATACATCATAGGGGCATTGCATCCCCTTACACTTGAATTTTTACATAACTTTACAAATAACTATTCTAATGACTCGAATTAAGATAATTGAAAAACTTGGAGTACTTTTAAAATATTTAGCACATATGGGGGTAATAAATGATGTTCTTCCCCATTACTCCATTATACTAGTACTTTACCCATGAGTCCCAATCGTCCCAAAACAATATGTACAAGGATATGACTCGACTTAGCAACCATGTAATCAACTAGATAATTAACTTGGGTTTAAACAAATGTTGTCACAATAATGCACTAAAAATGAGTGCATACAAGGTAGGCTAAGGCGATTTGGGTGTACATTTTAGTGGGGTGTAACAAATTCTTCCTTTAAGTAAAATGCTTAAAGGTCGAAACGAAAAGATAGGCTCTGAGGGGTGTACTAGGGGTATCGTGTACTAAAAATGAGTACAACGCAAATGGTGTGGGAGAATTACTTGACCAATGTAGCCAATGTAATTATAACAAAAACACAGGTGTAAAACAATGGGTTAATCCTAATGCCTCTTATCATGTAGTAAATCTAACTACACGAATGTAGTCTCACTTGTGGCCTTGGAATGGTCCTAACGCAAGTTCTAGAATCTAAGTGCTACCGGTACACACATCATAGCATAAATGCTTTTCCTACCAATTCTAGGGGCGAACCTCACATATTTGGGGGTGGAAAATTTTTTAGTGGTACGGTTTTTTGTGCTAGTCATATAATTCCTATCCATAAGACGCTCATTAAAACTAAAGTTTCACTCCTATATGTTGTAAAAAATTTTAAATTTGGCACTAAAATTACCTTAATCAAGTATTTCTCTCAGTTTTATTACACATCTACTATTAAACAAACAAAAATCAAGCGCAATTGTATTCTCTAAAATCGTACTTTTACCCTCCCCTTACACTTAAGATGAACATTGTCCCCAATGTTCAAATAACAAGATGTAAAAGCAAAAAGTAAAAGAATGAAATCAAATACTCCCCTGATTCGCTCGTTGGATAGTGAAATTACACGGTTAGATCTTCCTCCAAAGAGAATGTTGAAGCTCCATGACTAATGCATCGCCACAAGCTTGATCCCATAAACATTTCCTTGTCCAAAATAACCTGTTAAACCTGAGAAAACAAACACGAGAACCTGCATAACATCGGCGGGATAAAATCTATATATAAGGATATAATGCTTGTGGACTGATAATTTTGCAGATTCCTGGAGATTATAAGTTGGAGATTTAATAAAAACTTTTTATGAAAACAAAACTTTCAAAAATTTCTGGAAATTAAATCTGACGCCGTCAGGTTATAACCCCTGACGCCGTCAGAAATGACCTGACAAAAATTCTCATTTTAAGTTTCCGGAAAATTTCTAGAAAAACCTTTACCTTACTTCCTGGAAATCCTGCAAAACATCATTATGACTCGATACAAGCATTTGACTCAAACAAATACGAATATGTATGTTAATTTAATATTATTACGATTCATGTTCATTTGTGTTCTAATAAACCAATTTAGATTTCCCTTACACTTATCTTTTGTAAAATACCTTTATATGTAGTTAAGACGAAGTTAAAAACAAAATAAAGCATTTTCACAATTTTAGTTTTGAACATGAATCAATAAGAATAAAAATTAAACACACATACGGAAACAAATAAAAACAAACAAACAAACAAATAAACACACAAAGCAAATAAAGCATGGGCTGCCTCCCAAGAGCGCTTGTTTTTGTTCGAGTCACGAGCCTGACTCTACCCTTATTTAACGGAAATAGGGGAGGTTTTCCCTACACTTAGGATTAAGTGTGGGTGAAAGTAGCGATACACACCATCTTGGTGGAAGTATGCCACGTGAGGAAAGAGTGGTGGATGAATTATATGCTCAAAGATGTGGGATCCAATCATCATAACCTTACTTAGTTCAATTGGGTCAATGGGTGAATTGAAGTTTTCTCCTAGAAAGGGATCATCTTCTATCAACTTCGAGAGACTCCAAGTTAAGAATCCACTTTGACCTAATAAACCCGGTTTAAACCCATAATGTTTCTTGTGATCAATCATAAATGGGTGATGTATGTATGTAAGGTCACGGTTCACTCCTATATTAGCTTCCACTCCACATGGCCTAGAGTCTACTACCTTAATCTTAACATTACCCGGACTACATGGTTTGATGGGTGGATCGGGACCTTTTTCAATTCCTAAATTCACATCTAAGGATGGAAGATTAGGTAACGGTTTTGGCTGAGGCTCCGGTTCATCAAAACTAGGAACTTCCATAGAACTAAGAGTAAGGTTGTGATCACTAAAAGCATTCAAACCTATATCCTCTAGTTGTGTTTGGTTCAAAGGTTCTACCTCTATTGGGGTTCCTATAGTCTCTTCTACTTCTTTCGGGTAAGTCACGGGCGGTGTATGTGCCTCAAATGATGGTAGGACTTGTGGGGTACTTGGTGGTCTTAGATTTTCTACTCTATCGTCCATCTTATCAAGATCACCTAAGTGTTCATCTTGTACTATGGTGGTGCCTAACCATGACATGCAGTTAGGTGGCTCAACTTTAACCATCTCAGAATCTTGGTTTGACTCTAAGTCCATGTCCTTAGAAACTAGGTCTTTTTGCTCATACGAATCCATCAATTCGTTCCACTTATGGGTCATGGTTAGGAAGCTTTCCTCAAAATTCATCCAAAGGGTCTTACTAAAAGGAATTGATCCAGATAATGATTGTCTAAGAGAAGTATCACATGCATAGAATTCATTAAACCCATCTAACCTTACCCCCAACTTCATTTGGATATCACAAAGATCACGAAACAATTCATAGGAATGATAGGAAACAAATCTCTTGGTGAAGTATAATTGTTCATCTATTGTCAATGATCTAAATGGAATTTCATCCGCCATAGTGACAAATGAAAATGGTTTTACAAACAAAGGGCACAAAGAAATAAGATAGACTAAAGATAATCCTAGAAAAAGAAAATAAAAATCCCACTAGAAAGGAATCTAGTGAGTAGACCTATAAAATAAAAATTCAACCTAAACAATAACTATTCCCCGGCAGCGGCGCCAAAAACTTGATTGCGTGGTTTTGTAACCTTACAACAGGTTTTACCTCTCGAGGGATCTCAAGAGGCTTACAACCCCACCAGGCAGTGTACCTGACCGATGTAGTATAGTGTAGTGGTAAGTACGGGGGATTGATCGTTCTCCACAGGGAATAGTGTTCGTTAGGTGTGAAAGGCTACTCTAATTAGGTCTAAGGGTTGAGGAAGATTCTTTTTATGTTTTTATAATTTTATGAAAGCAAGTAAAATCTCGGGTTTGAAGGAGTGGGCGGAATTAGTTGCTAGTCAACTAACCCAAATGACTACGAATGCAAATAAAATAAAATAACAAAAATGAAATGTGGTGAGAAACTTATGTGTAGAGAAATGTGTTTACTTAGATTTCCTTACTCCCTAACTATCTTTTACCGGTTAATTAGTGTGTATTAGTTGCGTGGATGACGGGTGTATTCCTTAATACCATTCGTGGGGTGGCGTACTTACTTCCCCAACTCTACAAGCTCCTACTTCACTCCTATGTCGAGCCGGCTAGGAAGCTCCTAACATGGGATCACTAGAATTCGCTTGTGCATTAAATACAACCATAAAAACCTTTAGTACGCATTTGGTTCATGTTTCTTAAGACGTTCAAGCAAGTTACCGAATAGGAAGTTAGCCAGTTTTCTTAAGCCTAACATAGATAAACAATCATCCAATACAACTAACAACACACTAACAACCAATAATCAATAGCTAAGTTTCATTAGATCTAAGCAAACACAAGATAAAATTAGCCTAACATGTTAAACAAAAGACAAGCATAAGATAGAATCAAACAACACATAGACATATTGAATGATTAATTGATAACTTATCTTTCAATGAAACATGGAAGATCTCAAGGCAAGAAGCCCTGAAAAAGTAGCTAAAATCGTCTTAGGGTTTTATCCCAAAATTCCACACACTAAGCTCTCTCTTAATGACAAAAGATTAGAAAACTATATATAGATTTTTGGATCTGACGGCGTCACCTTATGCATTGTGACGCCGTCACCTCGCCGCTTTTAGGGTTCCCGGGTGACCTTCTTGACGCCGTCCCTCTTTAGCTCTTCAAAAATCCATTCTGGCTTATCAAGGCTTGACGCCGTCTAACCCTGAACGTGACGCCGTCCCCTTATGATTTAAGCCGTGACGCCCTTGATTTAGTTAAAGCGTGACGCCGTCATAATTCTCATGCTTACTCACTGGCCCGTCATGAGTAAATTTCACATCCCACTTTTCTTGCCAAGGCATGACGCCGTCAAGAGATGATTCTGACGCCGTCAAAGGTAAATTTCAGCCGATTTTGAGACTTTGTCGTATTCTTCACTTTAATGCTCCAAAAACGTCCAAAATGCCTCCTTTTCCAGATTTCTCCTCAAAAGTACCTAAAATGACAAAAGGAACGATTTAGGGCAATATTTGATCAAATAAATACGATTTCGGGCTTAAATGACCCCTTAAAAGCGGTACACTTTTCGCCTCATCAGGTATCTTACTCTAAAAGTGAGAGTAAACAAAGGGTTTATACTGGGGTTAACTAACCAGTGTAGTTAGTTAATATCACATAACATATAAAGGCTATTTGGGTGTAATCCTAGAAATTTACCAATTTAGACAAGTCACTCCAATTATATAGATAATACTCATTATGGTGGTCTCGAATAGTATACAAGCCAAGTTCTAAAGTTTACAAGTCACCGGCACACTAAAGTTTTAATATTTTTGAAAGAATAGAGTTATGTGTGCGGTTATGTAATTTAGACTTTAAACAAAAACATGCTAAAAAATTTTAATTTTTGATATATTAAGCGCATTTTAAGCATATTTTGAAAAAGTTTGGGACAAGTAAGTGTTCTAATTCTCCATCCCCCCACTTAAGTTAAACAACTTCCTCGTTGTTTTTGTCAAAGGTTAAAAACTGGAAAATAAAAGAATTAGAACAGAAAAACTCCCCTGAGATTTGCTCGGTATGATCCTCCATTATTCGTATAAGAGCAAAAATCAACTTTCTTGTGGATGAGAACGTTTAAGCTTCATAGATGATGTATCCACAAAAAATGCAGGAATCTATAATACCATTTAGACTTTAACACACCTGAGTTAAGAAGGTTCAAACTTGCATAATACATTAGTAGTTAGTAAAAATAAAACCTAAAAAATTAAACTGTAAATCATCAGGTCAGTCGATACGCCGTATCTTATGGAAGAAGATACGCCGTATCGAGCCTGGAATAAATACGAATCAGAATAAAAGATGCGTCGCATCCTTAACCAGGGATGCACCGCATTAAATAAACTGACAGAAAGTTTTAAAGTCAAAAATAAAAATGCAGAAAATGAAATAAGATATGACCAGTGCAGGTGATGCGTCGCATCTTATGATGGAGATGCGCCGCATCTTCTGCAGGTCTGATAGACTCGACACAGAACAGAAAAGTAAAATTTTTTCCCTCGGGTTGTCTCCCGGTCAGCACTTGTCTTTATTCCAGAGTCTTCAAGTTAGACTCACGTTCAGCTCCTTATTCCAATACTTCGGGTTCAAACTCCACCACCTCGTTCTCAGTATCCTCAATTTTATTATCAAAGTATTTTTTAACTCGTTGCCCGCTTACCTTGAATATATAACCATTTTTATCGCATATTTCAATAGTCCCATATGGATACACTTTCTTGACAACGAACGGACCAGTCCATCTTGATTTAAGTTTACCTGGATACATTTTTTATCGAGAATTAAATAGCAGCACTTTTTCTCCAATAGTAAACATTTTATCCCCATGTAACCTCGAGTCATGCCATCTTTTAGTTCTTTCTTTGTAGATCTTAGTATTTCCGTAGGCCTCATCTCTTAGTTCGTAGAGTTCATTGAGTTCCATGAAACGGTTCTTCGTTGCAGCTTCCATATCCATGTTACATTTCTTCAAAGCCCAATATGCACTTTGTTCTATTTCGACCGGTAGGTGGCAAGCTTTTCCGTATACAAGACGAAATGGAGTGCATCCCGTCGGTGTCTTATAGGCTGTACGAAATGCCCATAAAGCATCATTTAACTTGTCAGACCACCCTTTCGGATTATATCCAGTCGTTTTTTCTAGAATCCGTTTTATAGCCCTATTGGTTACTTCAGTTTGCCTATTGGATTGAGGATGGTATGCAGTGGAAACCCTATGATACACTCCATATTGTTGCAAAGCTCTTCCTAGATGGTGATTACAAAAGTGTGTTCCCCTATCACTAATCAATGCTTTAGGAACTCCAAACCTAGCGAACAAACTTTGCAAAAATTTAAGAACTACCTTGCTGTCGTTTGTTGGTAACGCTTGCGCTTCGACCCATTTTGATACGTAATCAACAGCAACCAAAATATAAGTATTACCTTTAGATTCAGGAAACGGTCCCATGAAGTCTAATCCCCATATGTCAAAAACTTCACATACTTGGATATAGTTTTGCGGCATTTCGTTTCTTGATGTAATATTTTCGGATCGTTGACACGCATCACATCCTTTTATATAAGCTTTTGCATCATCCAGCATAGTGGGCCAATAAAATCCTGCATCAAGGATTTTCCTTTTTGTAGTAATTGCACCATGATGTCCCCCCGTTCGCCTTGAATGGCAATGTGTCAATATTGCTGGGACATCATCTCCATCTACGCATCTTCGTATAATATTTTCAGGACATAATTTAAAGGCATAAGGTTCATCCCAAATATACTCACTAGCGCGAGTTAGAAACCTTCTTTTCTCGTCGGATGTTAGCCCTTTTGGAATTTCATTTGCAACAATAAAGTTTATATATTCGGCATACCATGGTGTATTATCATTGCTCTTAATTCTTACCATCATAAGGTGTTCATCAGGAAAGTCATCAGTGATTTCCCTTTCATCAAGCACCTCCATATCAGGGTTTTCAAGTCTAGATAAGTGGTCAGCAGCTAGATTCTCGGCACCCTTTTTATCTTTAATTTCAATATCGAATCCTTGGAGCAATAAAACCCACCTAATAAGCCTTGGCTTGGCATCCTGTTTATTGAACAAATACTTCAAAGCAGAATGGTCAGTGTAAACCATAGTTTTTGACAATATAAGATATGACCTAAATTTATCGAATGCAAAAACTACTGCTAAAAGTTCTTTTTCCGTGGTGGTGTAATGTTCTTGGGCATTATTTAATGTTTTGCTAGCATAATAAATTGGCTTAAATTTCTTTTCTATCTTTTGGCCAAGTACAGCTCCAACAGCATAATCACTAGCATCACACATTATTTCAAAAGGCAGATTCCAATCTGGCGAAATTATAATAGGTGCAGAAGTTAGTTTTTCTTTAAGTATATTAAACGCCTTTTTGCAATCTTCAGAAAAATCAAACTTCGCATCTTTTAGCAATAATTGGGTCATAGGCCTAGATATCATTGAAAAATCCTTTATGAATCTACGATAAAATCCAGCATGCCCTAAAAAACTTTTAACACCTTTTACATTAGTGGGGTAAGGTAGTTTGGCAATTACATCAATTTTAGCCTTGTCGACTTCTATACCTTTCCCAGAAATCTTATGTCCTAACACAATTCCCTCTCTAACCATAAAATGACATTTTTCCCAATTAAGAACAAGGTTAGTTTCTTCACACCTAGCAAGCATTTTATCAAGTTTAAAGAGACAATCACTAAATGAGTTACCGAACACCGAGAAGTCGTCCATGAAGACTTCCATAAAGTCTTCTACCATTTCATGGAAGATAGCCGTCATACAACGTTGGAAAGTAGCAGGGGCGTTGCATAGTCCGAACGGCATCCTCCTATAGGCGAAGGTTCCATAAGGGCAGGTGAAAGTCGTCTTCTCTTGATCCTCGGGGGCAATGGGTATTTGGAAGAAACCTGAAAAACCATCTAAAAAAACAATAATAATCATATCCTGATAGTCTTTCTAACATTTGATCAATAAATGGAAGAGGGAAGTGATCTTTTCGCGTAGCATCATTGAGTTTGCGGTAGTCGATGCCAACTCTCCATCCAGTAACAGTTCTTGAAGGGATTAGCTCATTGTCGTCATTGAGTACTACCGTCATTCCTCCTTTTTTTGGTATAACGTGGATAGGACTGACCCACGAGCTGTCGGAAATTGGGTAGATAAGTCCGGAGTCAAGTAATTTCACAATTTCATTTTTCACCACGTCTTGGACTTTTGGATTCAAACGCCTTTGGGGTTGGATAGTAGGTTTGAATTCATCTTCCATAAGGATTTTATGTGTACAAAATGACGGGCTAATTCCCTTAATATCAGACATCTTCCATGCTAATGCTCCTCTTCGTTTATATAGTACCTGCAAAAGGGATTCTTTTTCTTTTGGCGTTAAGTCAGATGCAATAATAACGGGTGAATTAGTGTTCCCGTTTAAATAGGCATATTCCAAAGTAGAAGGGAGATCCTTAAGCACAGGTTTAACATCATCAATTTTATTAGCACTAGCGGAATAAACTTGTTCTTTGATTACGTCGTTGCTGTCATCAGATAAATGCGCTGCATCGATATTTCCGATGCGCCGTATGGAGTTACAAACAGCGGAATCAACAGCGAAATTATTATCAAAAGTATTTTCATCAACTTGATCTTCTATAGCGATTGTGTTTTCTAAATTTTTAAGCAGAAAAGAATCAAGCAAATTACTTTTTAACAATTTCTGAGTAAATTGATTAATCGTGTCATCAGAAACATCGATATTATAGCATTCATCATCTTCATAATTAGTTTTACTCATAGATTTGTCCATATTAAATTCAACCTCATCTTTTCCTATGGTAAGAGTTATCTTTTTATTAAAAACATCAATCATGGCCCTAGCAGTAGCTAAAAATGGTCGTCCTAATATTATAGGAGTTCTAGAATTTTCGGGCATATCGAGGATAACAAAGTCAATAGGTAATTCAAATTTATCAACTTTTATTAATATATTTTCAGCTATTCCTAATGGGTATTGTATGGACCTATCAGCTAGCTCTAAGCACATCCTAGTAGGTTTTGGTTCACCAAAGCCTAATTTTTCATACATAGAAGAGGGCATAAGACTTATACTAGCTCCTAGGTCGGCTAAAGCATTTACAATATGTAAATTTTTAATTTGACAAGGAATAGTGAAACTCCCTGGATCTTTCTCCTTAGATGGAAGTTTGTTGAGCAATGCTGTTGAGCTTCTTTCCCCCATTGTTACAGTGCAAGCCACTTCAAGTTTGGACTTGTTTGTAAGCAAGCTCTTCAGATATTTAGCATATTTTGGCATTTGCACTAGGGCTTCCATAAATGGTATGCTTAGCTGCAGCTGCTTGAGATTTTCCAGGAACTTCCTTTGATAGGCATCTTCTTTCTCCTTCCTTACCCTATGTGGAAAAGGTAGTGTTGATTGTTTAAGTTCAACAGAAGGTTCTTCTCTAATCACAGGTTCTGGATTAGTCTCTTTTGGTTGCTCTTGCTCAGATGATACAGATTCAGGGGAAATCTTGTTTGTGCTGTTATCCTCGGGTGTCTCTCCGATTTGAAAGGTTGACTTTCCGCCTCTAGTTGTAATCCCTTTCAAATCGTGCTTTACCAAAAGAACCTTGTTAAGCACCGTTGACAATTGGTGCACTTCAATTGCCAATCCATTAATCATGTTGTTTTGTTCCTTTAGTAACAGCTCATGACTGCCTTTGAATTCATTAATAAGGTTTCTTGCTTCATGATGTTCTTTTTCATTTGCTTGAGCGATTAGTAGTGCAAACTCTTCCATGGTAAGGTTTCTTTGGGGTCTTCCGAACCAGTTGGAGAAAATATCGAACATTGTTCCTGAAAATTAAAGACAGGTAGATTTCAAAGTAAAAACTTCCTAGTGTAAGGGTAAGTTAGAATATTTTCTGTTCGGGAATAAGAAAAATAAAAGTTGCTGATATCTGCAAACGATGCGCCGTATCCAGAAAATTGGATACGCCGTATCTTATTTCGTTAAAATTTAATCAGACTTTTATTCAGAAAACAGATACACCGCTTATGAATTAGAATGCGCCGTATCAAGTTTAAATTATCAAAAATTGATTATATTTATTAAAATTAAATGCGTCGTATTAACAAAAACTAATGCGCCGTATTTTCGTTACGTTTCAAAATACAAGATTTTTGATTTAGTAGATGCGCCGTATCGATAAAGATCGATGCGTCGCTTTTGTTTAAAAATTCAAAAAACTGTTTTTAATTTAAGTAGAAAATACGCCGTATCTGTTAAAACAGATGCGTCGTATGGCGTTAGGGTTTAGAAAAATTTCTTATTAAAAACAGAATACGCCGTATCTTGGGGAAAGATGCGTCGTACTCGAATTTATTAAACGCGTTGTATTTTATAAAAATTTAAACGCAATACGCCGTATCTGTGAAAACAGATGCGCCGTATCGTTTGTATCAGCACAATACAACGACAGCAGAATGCAGAAAAATACAGAAAAAGAAAAACAAAAATAAAAACAAACAAAAAGAAACAAAAATTACAGAAAAAAAAAAAAAAAAAAAAAAAAAAAAAAAAAAAAAAAAAACACAAAAAAAAAACAGAAAATATGCAAATTATACAATGAATGCAATCTATCTAATATATAACAGGGTTAGTGGTTAGAATCTAATAAGAAAACTAAAAGAAAAAACCTAATTAAAATACTAATCAAATCAACAGATAATAACAATTCACTCCCCGGCAGCGGCGCCAAAAACTTGATGGAGCGTTATGTGTCGTTGCGGTTTAGCAGTATTAATGCCTACTCAAGTTTTAAATTTATATTTAGCCGACTTATCAATAACACACACACTTAACGAGCAGTGTACCCGGTCAGTATGAATATAATGGTATGTAGAGTATCGATCACTAAGAGTGGAACGTATTATCTAGTTATTCTAATCAGTATTTTAATATCCTAAGTTAGCTATACAACCTAATCTAACGCAAGGGGGGTTCAGCCTGAGAGACTGGCACGGTTTGGTTATGATTAAATAGAAAACTAAACTAATGAGCACGAATCAGCGATTAGCACACACGTACACAGATAGATACTCGAGACAATAAGAAGACCTGTCCTGATAATTAAATAGCTTGTCACTTGTTTTATTGCTAGTTTTATATGAAGTGTATATAATTAAACCTTTCTCGTTGGCTCTAATCTTATCGGTGAGTAAACCCTTAATGATTACTTATGTCTATCCTATTTATTCAAGAGACGCTAAAACAAATAGGCGAGGAAGGGGCATGGCGACCCAAGCAAGACTCAGCTAGACACAGAGGTTATCAATGCACTAATAAAAGTCACCAAAGACATCAACATATAAACTTTAATTAATGGGAAAGCAATATTAAGGGGAGTGCATGATCTTCCGTAGTCACATGACACAAGCCCATCAATCCTGATGAATTAAAGTGTACTAAAACAATAAAACAAAACTACTTAATGAATTGAATACATGCAGGACCTTCTTACAGCTCTTGTATCTTTGTTTGAGGTGTGTCTTGTGCTGCTTGGTCGTCTGAATTCGGCTCTAGGGTTATGTCTAGGTCTAAAGTCTGAGAGAGCTAAAAGTCTCCAAAATTCGTCTGGCCTTGGGGTATTTATAGTTTCTGTCTCAGGGATAGATGCGGCGCATTGAGTTGATAGATGCGGCGCATTGACTTAACTTCGCGTGGGGTCCAAGATTAATATATTCTGGAATATTCGTACACCGTCTTCAGATGCGGCGTAACTTGATCTTTGTATGCGGCGCATGTACTTGGATTGTAACTTGTGAAATCTTGATAGTGATACGCCGTATGTTAGAAGTATAATGCGGCGTATCTGGAGTAGAACAAGCTTGATCTTCTTCTTTGACCAAAGTTTCATATGCGGCGCATGACATAATTGCATGCGGCGCATTCTTCAAAGTCAGGCAATGGTCTTCGAATTCATCTAAGTATGATATTGCGTCGTATCTGTTGAGTGAGATACGGCGCATCTTCTGGATTTCAGTAGACTTTTAACATCTCACTTGTTTTGCTCCATAATTAGTCCAAAATCGCCAAGTTTCACATAATGCTTGTTTTTACCTGAGAATTACTAAAGTAAACATTAATGTATCGATTCTCATGTATAATATAATAAAACAATTCAAATAAATAGGATAAATGATGATAATAAAATGTACTTATTTGAGTTCATCAAGCAACCCGAGTCGACGATCCAAAGACAAATTTCAATGACCTGCAAAGAACAGATGATTTTGTATATGGAAACCGTTTAACATTTGGTTCCAAGGGGTTAGAAGTAACAAGTGTATTACACTTAGAACTGGTTTCCTTAGATGCATTGGGAACTATTTCTAATGTGCCATTCTTAAGTGCAAACTTTCTACCCGTTGGTTTCCATGCACAAAACTTGGTGTGATCCTTAGGTAATAGGCTGCTAGTGGTTTTCCTAGCTTTTGAAATAAGTCTTCGAATATATCTAGACTTAGCCCTAGTTACTGAAGGAACCTTTTTCTGTTCAGGCATATCATTCACATTCACAATATCAGAAACAATATCATCACAAGCATTTACAGACAAAGTTTTCTGTTGCATTAAACAAACAGATTCAGTACATGCATTCAAAACACTGGTCTTTTCATTACATCTAGATGATATTTGTTTCTTATTTGAAAGCTTTAAATTCCTAGGGTGTTCTTCTACTTTCTTGCATTCACTCTCAGATACAGGCGAGACACTAGTTTTCTTGGTATTGCTCCTAGTCTTTCGTCTGCTCCTAGAGTTGCTTTCTAATCCTGTAGAAGGTAAGGCACACTCATTAGAATTTATGGGGTTGTCCTTAGATGTTGTTGTAGTATTCCTAGACTCATTTGGATTATCTTTCTTACTTTTGTCTATCGCCCTATATGTTTTAGATGTAGAGTGATGAAGCGAAAAGTGTACCGCTTTTAAGGGGTCATTTAAGCCCTAAATCGTATGTATTTGATCAAATATTGCCCTAAATCGTTCCTTTTGTCATTTTAGGTACTTTTGAGGAGAAATCTGGAAAAGGAGGCATTTTGGACGTTTTTGGAGCATAAAAGTGAAGAAAACGACAAAGTCTTAAAATTGTGCTGGAAACTACCTTTGACGGCGTCAGGATTTGTTCTGGACGGCGTCATGGCTTGGCAAGAAAAGGTGGATGTGAAAATTACTCATGATAAGCCAGAGAAATTTGCATGGAATTCTGACGGCGTCATGCTTTAATGTGATCAAGGTCGTCACGGCTTAATTTAAAGAGGGACGGCGTCACGCATAATCCTGACGGCGTCACGCCTTGATAAGTCAGAACGGATTTTGGAGAGCTAAAGAGGGACGGCGTCAAGAAGGTCATCCGGGAACCCTAAAAGCGGCGAGGTGACGGCGTCACACTCCATAACGTGACGCCGTCAGATCTGAAAGTCTATATATAGTTTTGCAATTTTTTGTCATTAGTGTGGAACTTATTGTGGAACTTATTGTGGAACTTATTGAGGAACTTTGTGTGTGAAAACCCTAAGACGAATTTGGCAGCTTTTTCAAGGCTTTTTGCCTTGAGATCTTCCATGTTACATTGAAGATAAGTTATCAATTAATCATTCAATATGTCTATGTGTTGTTTGATTCTATCCTGTTCTTGTCTTTTGTTTAACATGCTAGGCTAGATTTATCTTGTGTTTGCTTAGATCTAATGAAACCTAGCTATTGATTATTGGTTATTAGTGTGTTGTTAGTTGTATTGGATGATTGTTCATCTATGTTAGGCTTAAGAAAACTGGCTAACTTCCTATTCGGTAACTTGCTTGAACGTCTTAAGAAACATGAACCAATGCGTACTAAAGGTTTTTATGGTTGTATTTAATGCATGAGCGAATTCTAGTGATCCCATGTTAGGATATTCCTAGCCGGCTCGACATAGGAGTGAAGTAGGAGCTTGTAGAGTTGGGGAAGTACGTACACCACCCCACAAATGGTATTAAGGAATACACCCGTCATCCACGCAACTAATACACACTAATCAACCGGTAAAAGATAGTTAGGGAGTAAGGAAATCTAAGTAAACACATTTCTCTCCATATAAGTTTTACCACCTTTTCATTTTCTGTTATTTTATTTTATTTGCATTCGTAGTAACTTGGGTTAGTTGACTAGCAACTAATTCCGCCCACTCCTTCAAACCCGAGATTTTACTTGCTTTCAAAAAATTATAAAAACATAAAAAAGAATCTTCTCTCACCCTTAGACCTATTAAAGTAGTTTTTCATACCTAACGAACATTATTCCCTGTGGAGAACGATCAATCCCCCGTACTTACCACTACACTATACTACATCGGTCAGGTACACTGCCTGGTGGGGTTGTAAGCCTCTTGAGATCCCTCGAGAGGTAAAACCTGTTGTAAGGTTGCAAAACCACGCATCAAGTTTTTGGCGCCGCTGCCGGGGAATAGTTATTGTTTAGGTTGAATTTTTATTTTATAGGTCTACTCACTAGATTCCTTTCTAGTGAGATTTTTATTTTATTTTTCTAGGTTTTCTTTAGTCTATCTATTTTCTTCGTTTCTTTGTTCGTAACCTCTTCCATTCGACATCATGGAAGATGGTAATATCCTTAATCTCAACAACCCACCACCACAACAACCACCACCACCTCCTAGAGCCCGTACTTTAGGAGAATACTCCCGTCCTAGCCACCATGGCTATCGAAACACCATTGAGCTCACTCAAGGAGCCAATATCACACCCTTGCGATCCGACACCATCCGGTTGGTGCAAAGCGGATGCGCATTCCATGGACTTCGTTCTGAAGATCCTAATCAACATCTCAAGGACTTTCTCAAAATCGTTGATTCTATAGACCTTGATGTTGCCACTCGAGAGACGACCCGATTGCGTCTCTTTCAATTCTCTTTGCGGGACCAAGCTAGCCAATGGCTAGAGCGTCAACCCGCAGGATCCATCACCTCTTGGGATGATCTCACCACTCGTTTCCTTGCTCAGTTTTTCCCACCGGGAAGAACTACCAAGCTAAGGAATGATATCTTGATGTTCCAACAACGTCAAGGCGAAACCCTCTACGAGGCATGGACTCGATTCAAGGACTTACTCCAAAAAGTCCCTCATCATGGCATAGAACTTTGGCTCCAAGTCCAAATCTTCTATGACCATATCAATCTCTCCACAAGGCAAATCATTGACCAATCGGCCGGTGGTAAGCTACGTGATCTAAGTGCAGAACAATCATGGGCTCTCCTAGAGGATCTTGCTCTTTATGACAACGAAAGTTGGAGTGATCCCCGTGATTTGAATAAAACGGTCAAGGCAATATCTTTGCCTTCGAACAATTCAAGCACTTCCGACCGTAGGATCATAGAACTTGAAGACCAAGTCAAGTTTCTCATGAAATCCTACGAGGCTCCTAAACCTTCAAGCCAAGTGAACAAAATCACTTCTTCATGTGAATTATGTAGTGGTCCCCACGACACTCGTGATTGCATGGAACTCCCCGAACAAGCTTTTGCGGACTACGCATCCTTGCGTACCGACGGAGCGGGAGACAAGTGGTACACTTTCAAACCCGAGCCAAACCCCTACGGTGATACATACAACCCCTCATGGAAAAATCACCCAAACCTTAGGTGGAAACAAAACCAAAACGCACAACAAACCAATTCTTCCAACCCACCTAATCGTTTCCAATCAAGCGGTTCCAACTCGAACCGTACTTTCAACAACAATCCTTCCAGCAATGGTAGTACCAATAACTTTGAAGGATTGATGTCCCAATTTATGGCATCTCAAGAAGCCCATTTAGCCAAGTTTGAAGCCGATTTCAAACAAAAACAAAGCGAGATGACCAATAAAATTGACAACTTGTTGAAAGTTCTTAATAACCAAGTGTTATCACCTCCACATAAGGACGCTAGGAACACAAATAGCGGACCCCAAGTAAAAGACCCCTCTTCATCCAAACACGTCCACTTTGTCAACATTGTCACTATTAAACCAATTGATAGGAATGAGGATAATAGTGAACCTAAGGATGAGGATAAGAAAGTCGAGGTTGATAAGGAAGTTAGGACAAGTGAGATTGAAGAAGTAGATGATGATGAGGACTACTTCAATAGGCTACTCACTGAGGAAGAGCGCGCATATCATACAAACTTATTCGATGACCCCGAGGCACCATACTTCCTAGGTAGACCAATCATAGAAATAGGCGACCCTTCTAATCTCAACATACCATGCAACATCGGACATTTGCATGTGTGGAAAGCCTACATCGACCTTAGATCACCCATAAACATCATGACAAGTACCCACTACAACTTGATAATGAAAAATCAACTTGGGTATAGGATGTTCCCTGACAAGGGTTGGATGAGTAACTTAACGGGAAGAGTTAAGGGATTACCGGTTTATGTAGGAAACTTCACCTATGTCACCGACTTTGTAATTGTAGAAGATATCCGCCCAATAGTCGATGCATCCTTAACTCAAGTGGTTTTTGGAAAACCATTTGTTGAGGTCTCTAGAATGACTTATGAACCTTCCTTAGGGATAGTTAGATTTAAGGATGAGACCGATGAGGTAAACTACCAAATGCCATATAAGATAGAACAATTCCAACACTTGTCAAATGTTGAGAAGGAGCTTAAGCAAGCGGTCTACTATAGGAATGATGAGGATAGAAATAAAGGAGTAGACTATGTTATGGAAAGGATATTCGGTTTCTACAAGGATTGTTTGAAATTAGGACCGGAATATAAAACCGGGAATGAAAATGGCCTAGGAACCGTGACCAATGATGGAATCACGTAATGTACGAGACTTTGAGTCTAGCTACAAGACTCGTTAATAAAGAAAAGCGCTTCTTGGGAGGCAACCCAAGCTTTATTTGCTTTGTTTGTTTATTTATTTGTTAGTTTGATTTTATTTGCTTCCGTATGTATGTTTAATTTTTATTATTATTGATTCATGTTCAAAACTAATTTGTGAAAATGCTTTATCTTGTTTTTAACTTCGTCTTAACTACATATAAAGGTATTTTGCAAAAGTTAAGTGTAAGGGAAATCTAAATCGGTTTACTAGAACACAAATAAACATGAATCATAATAATAATAAATTAACATACATATTAGTATTTGTTTGAGTCAAATGCTTGTATCGAGTCATAATGATGTTTTGCAGGAATTCCAGGAAGTAAGGTATAGGTTTTTCCAAAAATTTTCCGGAAACGTAACATGAGAATTCTGTCAGATCATTTCTGACGGCGTCAGGAGTTATAACCTGACGGCGTCAGGTTTAATTTTCTGAAAATTTTTGAAAGTTTTGTTTTCATAGAAAGTTTTTATTAAATCTCTAACTTATAATCTCCAGGAATCTGCAAAATTATCATTCCACAAGCATTATATCCTTATATATAGATTTTATCCCGCCGATGTTATGCAGGTTTTCGTGTTTGTTTTCTCAGGTTTAACAGGTTATTTTGGACAAGGAATTGTATGTGGAATCAAGCTTTTGGCGATGCATTAGTCATGGAGCTTCAACATTACTTTGGAAGAAGATCTAACCGTGTTACTTCATTATCCACCGAGCGAATCAGGGGAGTATTTGATTTCATTCTTTTACTTTATGCTTTTACATCTTGTTATTTGAACATTGGGGACAATGTTCATCTTAAGTGTAAGGGGGGGGGGGTAAAGTACGATTTTAGAGAATGCTATTACGCTTGATTTTTGTTTGTTTAATAGTAGATGTGTAATAAAACTGAGATAAATACCTGTTAGGGTAATTTTAGTGCCAAATTTAAAATTTTTTACAACATATAGGAGTGAAACTTTGATTCTAATGAGCGTCTCACGGATAGGAGTTATATGACTAGCACAAAAACCGTACCACAAAAAAATTTTCCACCCCAAATATGTGAGGTTCGCCCCTATAATTGGTAGGAAAAGCATTTATGCTATGATGTGTGTACCGGTAGCACTTAGATTCTAGAACTTGCGTTAGGACCATTCCGAGGCCACAAGTGAGACTAAATTCGTGTAGTTAGATTTACTACATGATAAGAGGCATTAGGATTAACCCATTGTTTTACACCTGTGTTTTTGTTATAATTACTTTGGCTACATTGGTCAAGTAATTCTCCCACACCCTTTGCGTTGTACTCATTTTTAGTACACGATACCCCTAGTACACCCCTCAGAGCCTATCTTTTCGTTTCTAACTTTAAGCATTTTACTTAAAGGAAGAATTTGTTTACACCCCACTTAAATGTACACCCAAATCGCCTTAGCCTACCTTATATGCACTCATTTTTAGTGCATTATTGTGACAACATTTGTTTAAACCCCAAGTTAATTATCTAATTGATTACATGGTTGCTAAGTCGAGTCATATCCTTGTACATATTGTTTTGGGACGATTGGGACTCATGGGTAAAGTACTAGTGTAATGGAGTAATGGGGAAGAACATCATTTATTACCCCCATATGTGCTAAATATTTTAAAAGTACTCCAAGTTTTTCAATTATCTTAATTCGAGTCATTAGAATAGTAATTTGTAAAGTTATGTAAAAGTTCAAGTGTAAGGGGAATGCAACGCCCCTTTGATGTATTATTTTGGATGGTAGGGCAAAAGTGTATGCAATTAAAAAAAAAAAAAAAAAAAAAAAAAAAAAAAAAAAGTAGAAAAATCATACGGACTACCATCCCGTTTTATTTTATGTTTATTTTATGTTTTTGTTATTTTGTTTTTAGCTTAAGATCGAGTCGAGTCTTGGCTTAGCAACATTGTATAGTACATGTAATTGATCAAGATCTTTAACTCGCCACCAGTAAAATATCCTTTATCCAACAAAACCGTGTTTTCCTTTTCCCTACACCTAACGTTATAACCCGTTTAAAAGCCCTCTTTGATAGTTTATCTTAGGTGCTTACGCCTAGTGGAGGAGGTTTTCGATCCTTTCCCAAGCCTATGGTAATCTATTTGCTATGACAGGTAGTGAGAGATATTATCCGTTTTCATTTATGAGATTTATTTTGATGACACTTGAGAGATGTGAGTATCTAAACACTACTTGTGAGGTGCTAGTTTGTAATCTCCGTGCTTATTATGATTAAAGTGGAACGAATATTTGTTGTAATTACTTTTATGTTAGCATTAAATGACCCCTAACTTGTATTTTGATTAGAATAAAAGCGCATTTGCTTGAGGACAAGCAAATCTCAAGTGTAAGGGTATTTGATGAAGCGAAAAGTGTACCGCTTTTAAGGGGTCATTTAAGCCCTACATCGTATTTATTTGATCAAATATTGCCCTAAATCGTTCCTTTTGTCATTTTAGGTACTTTTGAGGAGAAATCTGGAAAAGGAGGCATTTTGGACGTTTTTGGAGCATAAAAGTGAAGAAAACGACAAAGTCTTAAAATTGTGCTGGAAACTACCTTTGACGGCGTCAGGATTTGTTCTGGACTGCGTCAGGATTTGTTCTGGACGGCGTCATGGCTTGGCAAGAAAAGGTGGATGTGAAAATTACTCATGATAAGCCAGAGAAATTTGCATGGAATTCTGACGGCGTCATGCTTTAATGTGATCAAGGTCGTCACGGCTTAATTTAAAGAGGGATGGCGTCACGCATAATCCTGACGGCGTCACGCCTTGATAATCCAGAACGGATTTTGGAGAGCTAAAGAGGGACGGCGTCAAGAAGGTCATCCGGGAACCCTAAAAGCGGCGAGGTGACGGCGTCACACTCCATAACGTGACGCCGTCAGATCTGAAAGTCTATATATAGTTTTGCAATTTTTTGTCATTAGTGTGGAACTTATTGTGGAACTTATTGAGGAACTTTGTGTGTGAAAACCCTAAGACGAATTTGGCAGCTTTTTCAAGGCTTTTTGCCTTGAGATCTTCCATGTTACATTGAAGATAAGTTATCAATTAATCATTCAATATGTCTATGTGTTGTTTGATTCTATCTTGTTCTTGTCTTTTGTTTAACATGCTAGGCTAGATTTATCTTGTGTTTGCTTAGATCTAATGAAACCTAGCTATTGATTATTGGTTATTATTGTGTTGTTAGTTGTATTGGATGATTGTTCATCTATGTTAGGCTTAAGAAAACTGGCTAACTTCCTATTCGGTAACTTGCTTGAACGTCTTAAGAAACATGAACCAATGCATACTAAAGGTTTTTATGGTTGTATTTAATGCATGAGCGAATTCTAGTGATCCCATGTTAGGAGCTTCCTAGCCGGCTCGACATAGGAGTGAAGTAGGAGCTTGTAGAGTTGGGGAAGTACGTACGCCACCCAACAAATGGTATTAAGGAATACACCCGTCATCCACGCAACTAATACACACTAATCAACCGGTAAAAGATAGTTAGGGAGTAAGGAAATCTATGTAAACACATTTCTCTCCATATAAGTTTTACCACCTTTTCATTTTCTGTTATTTTATTTTATTTGCATTCGTAGTAACTTGGGTTAGTTGACTAGCAACTAATTCCGCCCACTCCTTCAAACCCGAGATTTTACTTGCTTTCATAAAATTATAAAAACATAAAAAAGAATCTTCTCTCACCCTTAGACCTATTAGAGTAGTTTTTCATACCTAACGAACACTATTCCCTCTGGAGAACGATCAATCCCCCGTACTTACCACTACACTATACTACATCGGTCAGGTACACTGCCTGGTGGGGTTGTAAGCCTCTTGAGATCCCTCGAGAGGTAAAACCTGTTGTAAGGTTGCAAAACCGCGCATCATAGAGGCAGACGCAGTAGTGGGACTAATCCTATAAAGGCCAGGAGCTATAACTTTTGATGTTTGGACAACTGCTTTCTCTTTTTTTTTCTCATTAGGCAAGGGGGTTGATGGTGTAATACCCGTAGTTTCCTCACCCTGCCCTTTTTGACTTGCAAGCTGAGACTTCAAAAAATCAATTTGACCTTGCATGTTTTTATAAGAGCGCTCATACGACAGTTTGTCATACTTGCATTCTTCCTTTTTCGTATCAAGTTGCTTAAAATATGTAACATTTTGTTTTTCAATCTTGGCAAGTGCCTTTTCATATTTTACAACAATTTCGGAAGTCTCAGCTCGAAGTCGTTCATCATCCTCAACAGAATATGTTTGGTAAATAATAGACATAATGTCAGTCGATAGAGCTTCGAAGGAGAGAGAGTCATTTTGTTTTTCCAAAATCATTATGCGTTCCAAGTATTCACTAGCTTCCTTCACTAAGGATTTGTGGTCCTTAACGAATTCTACTGACTCTTTCAAAAGATTGTGTTCCACATTTTGAACAACCGCATAGATTGCAGCAATGTGTGGATTAATGTCATTGTCAAACATCGTTTTTAGTTCAGAATGAAAACTTGAAAACCAGTCTTTGTTGTTACTGTTTGTTTTGGATGCCACAATACTTTGAAGTGTTTCAATTCTCTGTTTAAGATCAACCAAATATAGTCTAGCTGCACTTGTTTCACAAGTGTTTTTAGATGCCATTTGTTCGATGTTAGACAGATGTTTTGAGACAAATATTCGTTTTGCGACAGCCACTGGTTGTTTGAAAAACATTGGTGACTCTTTTTGAACAAGATGAACCCCAGAAAGTTTGTTAAGTTCATTATAGTCTATGGGTTTTATTTCTCTGTTCAATTGTCGCATTTTGATTCTACTCTCTTCGGAAAGCTTAATCGTCTCAACAGAATCATAACCCGGAGGAGGATCATGCACATCATTTATAAGAGTACCATCATATAACACATTCTGTTCTTTCTGAGCCTTTTTGAGATTATAAGGGTTTTCACATCCAATTTCCATTTTCTTTAAAGTATGTAAAATCGGGTTTTTATCGTTTATTAAAAAAATTAATTGTTTGCGCAGAATGTCCCGTTTTTACAAGTAAATCTTCCAACTTTGTAATGGTTTCCTTTTTGTCAGTAATCTCTTTAAGAAGATCCTTTTCACGTTTTGAAAACCTTTCATTCAACTCCTTCTTTTCTTTTTCAAGATTGGAATAAGTTGATTTTTGTTTTGAAAGCTGGATGGTTAGTTCAGAAATTTCTTTGTTAAGAGATTTGATTTGCAAATTCAAATTAACATCGAGAGTGTCAAATTTTATTTGCAAACGTTTCTCTCTTAACTCATAATCTCTTAAGCTAACCTCAAGATCTGTCTGACGTTTGTTGTGAAAATCAAAAGCTTTTTCATTATCCTTATAACTCTTAAGCTCAGCGGTCATTTTGTCATTCGCGGCCTTAACATCGCGATTAATCTTTTTGACCTTTTCTATTTCCTTACTACAATTTTGCAATAATGATTCAAACATAGCACGTGTTTCCTCATCATTATCAGTATGCTGTGACTCGAATTCTTCATTAGGATCCATATCTGGAGTTACCAAATTAGTATTACTACAACTTGGTTCGTCCATGTATGTATCATAAATGAGATTAGGAGTCGCAGGATGCTGTTCATTTTGAGGTGACATATCAAACATTTCATTATTGTGACATGTAGCATATGGTTGTACCTCAGAAACCGCATTGGTGTCAAAAGCAGGAGGTGCTTTCGAATCCGTGTCGTACTTTGCCTCCTGGAGATTAGCCATAAAAATGCAGTTTGCATCGATGTCCTCTTGATCTTCAGAATTATCCATAATAGCCATGAAGTCATTCTCTTCTGCACTCAACTGAAGCCCAGCCGTTACCTTTTGTGCCAACATTAATGCTTTCTGCAAATACGCTGGATCCCTCTTATTTGGCTTGTTGGGACAGTTCCTAGCCATGTGACCAATACCCTGACAGTTGAAGCATTTCATCACATTACCCTGATTCATATTCCCAGCTCCCTGAGCAACATTCCCAAACTGATTCCCAGTATTCTGACCCCTTTGATTACCAACAGCTGTACGCATCTGATTCCCTGCAAACTGACCCATCTGATTACCAACATACTGCCCTGCATTCTGATTACCCATCTGATATCTTTGAGCATATCCTGCTGATTCCCATATCCCCCAACCATCTGTCCTTGCTGTCCCATATTAAAACTCGGCTGTGCAATTTGCTTGTTTCGAGTGTTTGATGAGATTCGTTGATTGTTGTTGGTGGGTGTGGAGTAGCGTTCTTGGAATGCTTTTGTTAGGTAAGCAAAAGCTTGAGTCAAAGCAGCAGTTGACTCATCTTGATCATTAAGATCAGGTTCTTGGTGTTGCGGGTATTGTTGTTGTGGGATTACCTGTTGTTGTTGTGGGTAGAACGGTGTTTGAGGATTGTATTGTTGTTGCATGAATTGTTGGGATGAAGATGATGATGGTTGTGCATTTACTGTTGCAGGTGTAGGTGTTTGGACTATGAGTGCAAGAGGATCTTGTTGTTTTGCTTGTTTCTCTTTTCTGACTTCATTCGCCTCTGCTTGGTTTTGTTTTAGGAAGTCATAGAGCTGATCATAGTTCACCTCGTGAAGGTTCTTAGTTTGGTTGACAATAGTGACATATCGTCCCCATTCTTCTGGAAGGTTGTTGATGAACTTGATGTTTTGAACAATTTGTTTAGGTGCCAAATTGTTTCTGATCAACTCATTCATTAGAGTACAAAACCGTGTGTAGTAAGATTCAATCTGTTCAGCTGGTGTGGATGTGAACTTCTCCCATTCAGTCAGAAGCTTGTTTTCCATGTCTTGTTTACCAATGTCTGTACCATAACAGAGTCTTTTGACTCGTTCCCACATTGCATGAGCAGTTTCACAACTGTCTACAGCACAGAATATTTCTTGTGGTAAACCAAGTTGGATTAAATGCATTGCCAAGTCATCTGCTTCAATTTGCTTCCAATCTGCCAATGTGTATTCCTCTTCCGTTTGTGTCCGGAAGGTTGCTTCAATTGGAGGTGTTGCATCAGGATTCCCAGCTGTGACTTGAATCTGACGAGGCTTGAATGGACCTTTCTCGACGGAGTTAATCAAGAGTCTACCTTGACCGTTAGGCTTGGTTCTCATGTATCGAAGCATACGACTCGTCCATGGAAGGTAACCACCTTTTTCTAACATTGGAGGACGGTTTTCTGAACCTGCGGCATGAATGTCTTGTTGTGTAGTCATCTTTACAGTATTGTATGATAAAGTGGATTGAGGATCGTTACAACAAAATAGAAGTTGTTGTTGTTGAAGGTTGAACTTGAACTTGGTTGTTGTTGTGAAGCTTTGGTTTGATGATGATAATCGTTGAAGTTGTAAGATATGTAAACTAAACAAATTAAATAACGTTACTAAATTTGATTAGAGTATAATTAAGACAAAGTCAAAAGTTTGCAATTTCGACAAAGTTTATGTAAATTACAATTTAGATAAAAATGACAATTTCTATAGAAATTTCAATTTGACCAAAATTTATACAAATTATGGCAAAATATCAATTTAGATAGAAATATATCTAATTTATATAAATTGGTAATTTATATAAAAATCTAACAATCTTATACAAGAAAGTAGATATCCGTTTGTCGAAGTATTTTACACACTTATACAAGTGGTAAAATACCGAGTTCACTTTCGAGTTGACGAAATTACGTTCGAATCAAATCCTTAAAAGTTATTTAACTTTGAAGTCGTTTTAGTCAATTGCGAGGGCCAGAGGTGACAAGTCTGAAAATTTCCTAAAAACTGTCGGAATTGCGAAAGGTAGTCCAATTGCTAAAGAAACTCAATTGCGAAGAACTTTGTCAATTGCGAAACTGGGAACAAATGCGAGACAGTGACCAATTGCGAAAACTTTGTCAATTGCGAAACTGGAACAAATGCGAGACAGTGACCAATTGCGAAAACCTTGGCAATTGCAAGACCTTGTCACCAATTGCGAAGAAACACAATTGCGAAGCTTTTCCAATTTCGAAAGTAGTCCCAATTTCGAAAGACTGACGATTTGCGAGAGGTAGCAGCAATTGCGAGAGGACAGCACCAATTCCGAAGGACTGCAGTTTCACCAACTATTTGTCCTTTTATGTCACTTGCCCACTTGTTGCCTTATCTTGAAAGATTTTCTCTGACCACTTTCACCAACTTGCCAACTTCCTGAAAACCTTTTACCAACTAGTCAACTTGGACCAATAATTCACTTACACAATGATTATTCCAAATAAAATAACACTATATTCCAAAAAACACAACTTATCCAACCATTAAAATTTCCGTCGATCTAGAACTTAGAACAACAAAAGAATGTAGCTTTTAAACCCAGTATATGAATGAGGAGTGATCACTAAATTACAAACCAAGTTGTTAACACTGTTAATACAAATATCGTCCCAAAAACGTTATTTATATTTTTCGATCTTTACTTAGTTTTGTTAATGACAATTACAAATTATATCTTTTAGCAAATTATAAATACTAGCTTAAGTCTCATTAATACACATTTTACATTTTGCAAGATAACTTAGAATTACAATTTTACACTTTTACAAACTTATTTCCTTAAAAGGAAACTTTATTTTTAAAGTTACACCATGACATCATGGCATACATCACAAGTGATATCTTAGTTAGATTGTGTAATATTTTGTTTAGATTCACAAGTTAGATAGTTGACATTTGTGGATCTTGGAAGATTTGGCAAGATATGCAAGATACGAATGATACACCAAATCCCTTAGCTGTCAATACCCACGGATCCAAGTCCAATGAAGGACGGATCCATATTTTGGGATCCGTGAGCTAGATATCAGCTTGCCTATAAATAGCAAGCTGATCATTTGGCTTTCTCATCACTCATATAGCTTAAACACACATATTCATTCAGTATATATCTTACTAACATCATTCATACTTGCATTTCACTTTGATCTTTCTTTTTGTAGAAAAGAGATCAAGCTTTCAAGGATCTACAGAACCGTAATCCTTTAGTTTCATTACTGTGTGATATTGTAATTTGTTTCACACATCATTATCTATCATTTGTAATCAGTGAGTGTGGTTAGTGTTTTAGTCCTCAAAACACAAAGAGAGTAGGGAGTGGTTGTACCCTTGTAAAGAACTCGACATCTAGCTTAGTGTCGGTAAAGTATATAGGCGACGTCAGGTTGGTTCTACCTTGTAAAAGAACCCGGTGTTTAGCTTAGTACCGGAAAAAGAAGTAAGCGACGTGTAAAGGTTTTCTCCACCTAGAAAGGGAGTTTGTTTCTTAGTGAAGGATAAACTCTCTAGTTGGAAACTCGAGGAGTGGAGTAGGGCAAGGAAGAGAGTCCTTGTAGCCGAACCACTATAAACAACAGTGTTGTGTGGTTTGATCTTTCCTCTCTTTATCTTTTGTTTATATTGTGTGATTATTTGTTTGTGATTGTTTCCTTTGAATTAACATATAGTAACAAAGCAAATAAAACTCAAAAAACGGTAAAAACTATTCAACCCCCCTTCTAGTTTTCCACAATTGGCATCAAGTGCTACGTTACTTAAGACTTTTAAAATATATTGTATTTTAAAACTTAAAACGATCCATGGATTTTGAAAACTTTAAAGAAGGGCAATCTATGCAAAGACCACCTCTATTTGAACCAAATTGCTTTATATATTGGAAGAATCGCTTTGAGACATATGTAAAGTCAAAGGACATAGATCTGTGGTATATAATTGTTGAAGGTGATTACAAGCCCATTAGTAATGATATTTCGGGTGGTCGGGATGTAGGAGCTTCTCTTACTCGTCACAGTGATGAGCAAAAGAAATTGATTGCCAAAAACAATGAAGCCAAAATGATGCTTTACAATGCCTTACCTAAGAAAGAATATGAAAGAGTTTTTATGTGTAAAACGGCTAAAGATATTTGGCAATCTCTTATTATCACTCATCAACGGAACTCACAAGTCAAAGATAACAAAATTGATCTTCTTGTTCAACAATATGAACAATTTGTTATCTCTGAAGATGAGACCATTGATGGTGCTTTTGCTAAGTTTAATACTATTATTACATCTCTTAAAGCACTTGACGAATCTTTTTCTAGTAAGAACTTTGTCAGGAAATTTCTTAGAGCACTTCATCCTAAGTGGAGAGCAAAGGTAACGGCTATTGAAGAATCCAAGGATCTCTCGAGCATGACACTAGATGAGCTCATAGGAAATCTCAAAGTTCACGAAATGGTAATGGAAAAAGGACTCGAAATTGTTAAAGGGAAGAAGGAGAAAACAAAGTCCATTGCCTTGAAAGCTAGAGTTGAGTCAAGTGATGATGAAGAGTCTTGTTCAAGTAGTGAAGACGAAGAATATGCCATGGCCGTAAGAGATTTTAAGAAGTTCTTCAGGAGACGAGGAAAGTTCGTAAAACCACCTCGTGAAGAAAAGAAATCTTTACGAAAAGACCGTGATGATAGAAAGGGCAAGTTAGATAGGAAGTGCTATAGATGTGGAGATTCTGGTCACTTTATAGGTGAATGTCCAAAGCCTCCAAAGAACAAATCTCAAAAAGCATTCGTTAGTGGAGCTTGGAGCGATAGTGAAGGAGATGATGATGATGAGCCTAAGAACAACGAAATTGCCCTTATGGCTAATGACACAGAAGAGGTACATTCTGATTCATACTCCTCTATAGATGACGAAACCTTAGAAGTAGAAATATAACCAACTATGTGACGTCACTTTAAAAATCATAAACAAAAACAAATTTTTGAAAACAAAGACAACACTTTTGGAAAATGAAGTATTTTGGCTTAAAGAAAAAGCAATACGAATTGAAAAAGGTAAAGGTAGTAAAGAAACGTGTGTTTCTTGTCAAGAACTAAAACTTGAATTAGAAACCTTAAGATCCACACAGGAAGATTTAATCAAACAAAATTCAAAGTTTAAAAAGTTTGACAAAAACATAAGTTGTGCAGATGAAATAATGAAAATGCAAAAACTACCTCATGATAAAACAGGACTAGGCTTTATGAAACTAGGAACCTTAAGTGACCATAAGGAACAGACTGTGAATAAAACTGTTTCAACCAAGTTAGACACTCACGGATCCGACGGATCCAAAAACTTGGATCCGCCAGTTGTACCCAAGGGATCCGCGGGTACAGAGACTGAACAGAAGGTTCACAAAGTCGATCGTTCCGAGTTTGTTAAAGTTACTAGAAAACCTAACAGTAATATAACCAATAATAAACACAAACCAGCTAGTGTCTTTAGGAAGAGGTCAAGTAGAAATGAATATAGAGTTAAAATGGATCAACAGAGACCTCAAATAAGTTTTCCCAAACACCCCTTTCCAAAGAGTATAGTTAATCCACAACACACTTATCAAAATAATTGGAACCAAAACATGCCTAGAAACTTTCATGGTCCTAATTATATGTCGTGGAACAATTATCCACCATTTCCGTACATAAACCATGATAATGTCATGTTTAACCAAAACGGACCCATGAGATATTGGGGACCAAATGCTTGAGTCTTTTATGAACTTAGGTATGCTTGAAAGTTGATCTTGAACCTGATGAGTGGATCAAAGATAGTGGGTGCTCAAGACACATGACGGGAAACAAAAATCTTTTCTCAACCTACCAAGTGTATGACGGAGGTAATGTCACATTCGGTAGCAAGCTTAAAAGTAAAATCATCGGAAAAGGTACAATCTCTCATGACTCTCTTTCTATTGATGATGTTGCTCATGTAGATAATTTAGGATTTAATTTACTTAGTATAAGTCAATTATGCCGCAAAAAGTATAACGTCCTTTTCAGTGAAAATGGAAGTAAAATACTTAAAGATGGCATAACCGTAGGAAAGGTGTTTTAAAGAATAATGTCTATGTTATGAAATTAGATAAAACACCTAAAGATAAGTTATGTCTTACCTCCTTGGACGAAAACTCAACTCTATGGCATCGACGCTTAGGTCATGCAAATATGAGGCTTATTCAATCCTTGTCATCCAAAGAACTCGTTAGGAACCTACCCAAGTTGAAATATGACCAACACTTTTGTGATGCTTGCAAAATTGGGAAACAAGTACATAATAGCCATAAGGCTAAAAACATGGTATCTACATCTAGATGCCTAGAATTATTACATATGGATTTGTTTGGCCCGTCGGCTATACAAAGTTATGGAGGAAATTTTTACACTTTAGTCATAGTAGATGATTACTCTAGATATACATGGACAAAGTTTTTGAAAACTAAAAATGAGGCATTCGATAAATTTGAAATTCTAAGCAAGAAAATTCAAAATCAAATAGGAAGTAACATAATATCTATTAGAACTGACCATGGTCGAGAATTTGACAATGAAATCCAATTTGGAAATTTTTGTGATAATAATGGAATAACTCATAATTTCTCGGCTCCTCGTACACCTCAATCAAATGGTGTAGTAGAACGTAAAAATAGAACAATTCAAGAAATGAGTAGAACTATGTTAAATGAACAAAACATATCACCCACAACATTCGACACCATAACAGTAAAAATCATAATTTAGGCCATTTTCTTCCACAAATTTGTGCTCCAAACATCACTGTAAGTATTCTTATCATGTTTATACTCCTGATCTGCGTCTAGGATTTCTATTTCATGCACAAAACCAAAACTTGGGGTATATGCATAATTCTTAAAAATCATGAAGCATATTTACTGAATCATACTTAAAAACATGTTTTTCTTAGTTAGGAATTACATCTCATAGCACATTGTCTTAATTTAACAAAAACCCCATGAAAATTTTCTTACTAAAACCTTCTCACGACTAGGTAAAATGATTTTTTTGAACATTGTTCATACAAATACAAAAACGTTATCTTTTAAACATCACTTGCATCATGTCTCTTGAATGCTAAAGGGAATACATAATTAATATGTATTTTCGGGTACATTCAAACGTAGCTACATTGAAATAGGAGCGTTTGGGTTATCTCTCGTTTTTAATACAAAACTTGCATAAACTAAATTTTCATGCATCAAAAAGGGTCGAGATAACCGCACCTCCACATTGTCCCCATGTAGGCACACACTAGAAATTTTACACTTACTTTGATCATTTCAACTAAAACTATGTAACTTTTGTACTTAGGAAAATCATGCCTCCCGCAACCAACTACGATCACAAAAGAACCGTTAACTACTTACCCGAAGTCCACAAAACCAAAGGTCTAACCAAAGCCCAAGTCGACATTTTCAAAACCTTAGAGAAAAAGTTGTCCATGAGGGTAGAGTCGTAGATTCCTCGTTCTATGAAGGAACCCAACTTAGGGAAAACTTAGCCGCAATTCGATTTGATACTCTTTTAGATATAGATGAACAAATCGTTCCTAGGTTCATTCTTGAGTTCTATGCTAGTGTAGGTCTTAGTTCGTGTGACCAAGGTTACTTAAGTCTTCAGTTTACTTTGAATGGAAATCATATCAACATCCCTCTTGATCAATTTGGTGAGGTCTTGGGCATTCCAAATCAAGGGACATGTATTTACTCGGACAAATGGTCCTTAACAATCTTAGAATCCAATCTCGAAAGGACGGCACCATATGTCACTCCTCTCGCATCAAAAGAAGTGCTTAGGGAACATCTCTTCATTCCTAAGAACAACCCCACAAGGATGTATCGTGGCCGCGAAGTTGCTAGAGACCCATTTTTCATGGAGCTCAATGAACTCAAGCCCGAATTCAAGAAAATGGAAGAGGTCTTAAGGGCCAATGTTATGTGTACGGTAGGAAACCGTGATCACATAAATGCGTGTTTGTGTCATATGATGTTCAACATCTCAACTTGTCAACCCTTCAACCTTGCTTATTATGTTGCTAAAAGGATGTGTGACATTCCGATTCAAGGCAAGACTGCATTGCCTTATGGAATGCTCTTGACTCGACTCTATAGAGCTTTTGCACCTGTTTGTCCAAACTCCTTAGGATTTGTCCCAGAATACACAGAGATCCCACACACTTTTGTTCCCTTAAGTAACTTTAGAGTATCGGTTGATAAGGGCAAACGTCCTCGTGCACCAACATCAAACTCATCATCTTCAATGAGTGAAGATGATGGTTTGCCAAATTCTAGGATTCCTCCACCCGAATACTTGAGCCATCTTCCTCCAATTCCAAATGAATCCGCTGAGTATCGAAACATTAAAGGAATGGTGAAGAATCTTGGTCGTTGGATGATGAAATTGCACAAAGGTATGAAGAAGTTGAAGAAGAAGCTTAGTTGAAGGAGTGTTTGGATTTGAACAATGTTAGACAGTGTAATGTTAAACTTGTATGTGTCTCAACTTTATCTGATAATACTTGTTATGTATGTGTAATAACTAACATTTGCAGGTAGATAACCCTCATGGTTATCAATTTTCCGGGTTATAGCCTATGTTTGGCATAACACCTAAAAAGGTAAGTTTCTAAGAATGGATTAAACTATGTTCAATCATGTGTTAATGATATCATATTCAGATGATCTGCTATACATATTAGATGATAAGTAAGGTCTAGGTGAATTTTCGGGTTTTCGTCGAAAAACGAAAAATATGACATATGTTCTGTTTAGTTTTAGTATTTGGGACACGGATCCGGCGGATCCCAAAACTTGGCTCCGCCAAGGGTTATCGTTGGTTCCGCCATCCGCCAACCTGCGGATTTGGCGGATCCCATACTTTGGCTCCGCGTTTGATCCCATTTGGATCCGCAGGTTCCACAGTAAAATCCTAAAACTTTTTTTGACTCATCTCGATTCTTAAATCTTAGTGTTTAGTCTTATTTAGGAATCATTCACTGATTATAAAACATCTTAGAATCATTTAGGAATTCTTAGAAACTTAGGAACAAAATTTCCCACCAAAATTTAAATTTTTGAATTTTAGGTGTGAGTTACCAAACTGATACAAAGAAGGAACCCTTTTTGGGGATCCGTCAAATCCGTGGAAACATCAAATCATAAGATTTTCCACTATCTCCTTGTATTTACTGCAAATCCCCAACATATTACTCAACCCAAGCTCAATGGATTGACTTCCTTGATATGACCTTCACAAATCTTTGTTCCAAATCATTAGAAACCAACATTCTCCATTGGATTCACATCACTTCCAAACACTAATTTCCATGATCCTTCTGTCTATAAATTGAGATCTAAACTTGAAACAAAATTCACACCTTCATCTTCTTCTCCTGTACTTATTAGTTACCTAAGTCAACAATGACAAAGTCAAACAATTCTTCAACCTCAAAATCACTAAAAAGGACAGCACGAATTAGTGTAAAACCATGTTGCTTTGTTAACCTTTCAAATTCTTCCTCAGAAGAGTCATCACCACTAATCATATCCTCACCCATTGCTAGTGAAAACTTCCTTACTTTATCCACTCCAACTCCCTCAAATGTACTTATTCAAACACCTCCTCCGACTATCACTCCAGTAGGAACCACACCACCACCCACTCCATCACATTTTGAGAAATCCCAATCATCCCCAAGCTCACCAAAACTCCAACCCATGGAACTCTTTAGGACACCACCAACATCTCCACAACCATATCTTGAAGAGTTAGAAGATCTTCCACCTACATCAACTAATCCTCCACCAATGAGTCTTGAAAACTTAGAACCCATGCTATTCCATCCTCTCCATCCGGAGATTCATGGTCCTCTATACCGTGAAGCACCACAACCTCATCCCCAAATACCACCACTATCACCAACTTCAACACTCATCGCCATAGATGAGGTGATGTGGAGCAACATTCCTCAAACCCAAGAGGAGATAAGTACGGAGTTAACACAACTCTATGCTCTCTCGGGTATGGTTGACCATCGCCTTCATGAAGCCATGGACATTCAAAACATCCTCATGAACTCCCTCCAAACACCACAACAACCATCCAACAACAACAACAACCAACCACCACCACCACAAAACTTGGAGCCTAGTCTTCCTCCCGGTTTTTCAAGTCATGATTGCGCACATTGTGAGAGAACATCTCACTTGGCCCAAAGGACCAACATTTTGGTCCATGAGCTTCAAAATGAGATGAGGTTCATCTTGAACCATGTTCTCGAGCGTCTCAATGCAATCTCTCATCCGCCTCAATAAAAGCGCTCTTAGGAACTTTCTAGGATGATGTTGTAGTAGTTGTCTTTATTTAGGATTTATTTTGTAATGTAACATCATATCATGTTTGTGACTTTTGTCACATAATTTTCAATTAATGAATGTGATTTTTTTATGCTTATGAGTGATCAACATATTGCATATTATCATTATCTTTGATAACTAACATCCTTATATAGCTTGTTATACTCTATATCATGATTGCTTTAGGTACAAATAATGATCAGACACTTACTTTGACTTTTTTAAGTCAAAACATATTGAAAGGCTTGTTTGGAAGAACACCTCACATGCATTCTACTTCTTCCTAGAAGTCATTCATTACTAACACTTCATTTGCAGCATATCATATCCTTCAAAAGTATACGTTGGTACTCGAGAAGTGGGGAGTATACATCGAGGGGGAGCATTTCATAAGCATTTCATATTCTAACCATTTATTTTGTAGGTTCATGCATCATTTCCTTGCTTACTCCATCTAGGGGAGTATAAAACAAGGGGGAGCTTTAAAGTTCTCAAAATCGCATTCCGCTACGCTACTCTTTTTGTTTCGACAAAAAGGGGGAGAAAAGACTAAGTTTGCATTAACTGTGATTCATCACAGTACATACATTTTTTCAAAACTTTTCTTTAATAAACAAACTTAATATATATTTTTTTAAGAACTCATGCTATATTTATTCTCTTGCTCAAAAATATACCTTATGTTTTGTCATCAACAAAAAGGGGGAGATTGTTAATACAAATATCGTCCCAAAAACGTTATTTATATTTTTCGATCTTTACTTAGTTTTGTTAATGACAATTACAAGGAATATCTTTTAGCAAATTATAAATACTAGCTTAAGTCTCATTAATACACATTTTACATTTTGCAAGATAACTTAGAATTACAATTTTACACTTTTACAAACTTATTTCCTTAAAAGGAAACTTTATTTTTAAAGTTACACCATGACATCATGGCATACATCACAAGTGATATCTTATTTAGATTATGTAATATTTTGTTTAGATTCACAAGTTAGATAGTTGACATTTGTGGATCTTGGAAGATTTGGCAAGATATGCAAGATATGGAATGATACACCAAATCCCTTAGCTGTCAATACCCACGGATCCAAGTCCAATGAATGACGGATCCATATTTTGGGATCCGTGGGATCCGTGAGCTGGATATCAGCTTGCCTATAAATAGCAAGCTGATCATTTGGCTTTCTCATCACTCATATAGCTTAAACACACATATTCATTCAGTATATATCTTACTAACATCATTCATACTTGCATTTCACTTTGATCTTTCTTTTTGTAGAAAAGAGATCAAGCTTTCAAGGATCTACAGAAACCGTAATCCTTTAGTTTCATTACTGTGTGATATTGTAATTTGTTTCACACATCATTATCTATCATTTGTAATCAGTAAGTGTGGTTAGTGTTTTAGTCCTCAAAACACAAAGAGAGTAGGGAGTGGTTGTACCCTTGTAAAGAACTCGACATCTAGCTTAGTGTCGGTAAAGTATATAGGCGACGTCAGGTTGGTTCTACCTTGTAAAAGAACCCGGTGTTTAGCTTAGTACCGAAAAAGAAGTAAGCGACGTGTAAAGGTTTTCTCCACCTAGAAAGGGAGTTTGTTTCTTAGTGAAGGATAAACTCTCTATTTGGAAACTCGAGGAGTGGAGTAGGGCAAGGAAGAGAGTCCTTGTAGCCGAACCACTATAAACAACAGTGTTGTGTGGTTTGATCTTTCATCTCTTTATCTTTTGTTTATATTGTGTGATTATTTGTTTGTGATTGTTTCCTTTGAATTAACATATAGTAACAAAGCAAATAAAACTCGAAAAACGGTAAAAAACTATTCAACCCCCCTTCTAGTTTTCCACAAACACATTAACAAACACAACCTTGCACATGATTCTTTGCTATTCGATTCCCAGAAAAACACAACAACACACCTTTTTATGAAGCAAAAAAAATGTGGTTGTTGGGTATTTGATGAACAAAGATCGAATAGAAACAAACTCCTACCTTGTTGATTGGCTCTTGTATACCACTTGTAGACCACGAGTAGCTTCTTTATCACCAAACACAATAACGATGACACTCACAAACATATATTAAGAACAAGAGATGTGGTGGATCATATGGGAAAATATTGCTAGTCGAATGATTATGTTCTTGATAAGAATACAATACAAAGACTAGTGATGGAAAACTACACACACACACACTCTTTTACATATGAATAAAGTGAGGCACCTTTTGGCAGAGTGTGTGTGCGTTGAATATGTACACAGCCAATCCAAATGGGCCTTTGGATGGGCTTTAACATGGACTATGTAGTGGACTAGAGAAATGTATTATACTTATACATAACAACTAATATCTACTCTAATACTTCTAGTCCACAATGCTTAGTACATATTATACATAACACATTGATTCTAAATGACAAATGACCATCACTTCATATTAGTATAAATTGATTGCTAACACTATCACTTAAAGGAGTTATGTTGTAGTACACAGTGTCATACGCCGATGACGTTGTGGATAATCGCAAGAGGTGTTAATGTCTCATACTTTGGTTGGGTATTGAATACTTAGAGATTTGCTTGGAGTATAAATTCTCTACACCGTTCTTCCAACATTAGTGCAGGCTTAAGTCACGAGAACGGGGAATTCTACTTCAGTTTCAAGTTTGGTATATCGGGTTTGCTCCATCAGTTATCACTTCAAATAGCCTACTTAAGGGTTGGTAAAGATAGTCAGAGAGAGTTTCGGTAGCGGTTGATTCTCACTTGATACATTTGATCCAATTTTGTTCTTCTCACAAGATTTCAAGTATATGTGCGTAAAATGTGTTGCTGATTCTGAGGTATCAAAACCAGCAAGGGGGAAGGAGACATACATCTGAACGCACAACGAGTACACGTGATGAACTTTATACTTCTTCTTAATTGAAGTTATTCCGGGAAGATAAATGTCATAACCGCAAAGAAAATCAGTGTTTTAACTCGTGGCTTTTGGTGTATTATTCCAACTACGTGGGGGAAGAGATGTAAGAAACAGTTTCTGATGATTAAAGAGGTACACAATTGTATGATGATTCCTCTGGTCAGTCGGTATCCTACAGAAGGAAATGTGTTCATCCGGTACTTCTTGATTTTTACAGTACTGTTTTGGTGTTATCATTTCGACTACATTCGGTACTCAGTTGCTTTTGTGGTACTGTCTTGGTGTTATCATTTCGACTACATACGGGATAAATTGCTTACACTCGGGACTTAGTTGACTTTGGTGTAACAATTCTCATCTATAATTTCCTGAAGGGAGAAAAGTGCATTTCCGAGTCTTAATTGATTTTGATGTTACGTTTTCGACTTCATTAATGGGATTGAGTGTGCACTTCGGGTTTTTGAGCTTCATACAATGAGACTGATTGCATCACTTCAACTACTTGGGGGAAGTGGCCTCTTGATACTTTTGGTATGCATTACTTCAGCCTTCAGCGGGAAGAAATATGAGAAGAATTACTCAAGCGTGAGATGATACGTTGCTGATCTATTTGATGATCCCCCGAACGGATAATCACGATGATTATTCTTAAAAGGAGCAGCAATATTTGAGGTGGTTTGCTACGGATTCCGCTGTGAACTTAACTAATGTAAGCTTGAAAGAGAGCTTTGAAACTGCTCAAAAAGAAGATTTTCGGTTTGGGGGAAGCTATCAAAGCTTCACATTGAGAAGGCTCAAGTTCAGACAATTATTCAGGAGCCTCGAAAGCTTTGGTGGTGAAAGTTTAAGAGATGTTGACTACAGACTTCTACAACGTACAGAACGATATCCTTATTTCGGTATTCATGTCAACATCTTCGTAAATTGAATAATATATTTTGTACATATCTTAAACCAAAATGTAAATAGAAAAATATAAAACCAACAAAAACCATAAAAATCAGGAAAAAAAATACCAAAAATAGTTTTTCAAGGCATGTCTTCTGGTATCGATAACATTTACGGTCCTAGAAATGTCATTCAATAATGACACAGTCTTTAAATGAAGTTCGAGCAGAAGTTCAAAACATGCCTATATGGCTTGCTATCACATCTGATATGTAACCCGGTCGTCATAATGAGGAAAGCATGTCGCCAAAAAGATGGTTGTTCCTCTCAACGGCATGGATTACTCTATATCCGTGCCTCTCCGATCTAGTGCACGCTTCAGTGCATTATTTATGGTATAAGAAGAGAAGTCTTCTTTGTATACAAATAATTTTCCTTCTATGATTCTTCTGAAAATTGTTTGTGAGACACATGGTGGTAACGTGTTGTTTGAAATTCTTTCAGACTTTGATTGTTCATAAAATTTGTCACTCAATCAATGACTACAGCTTGTTAACTCGAATACGGGTCATTTATTGAGGGGGAGAGTGATTTCAAATTTTATATCATCAAACGGGTTTCTTGGTTATCTCATAATTGTTAGAAAAGGTTTTTGTAGTTAATGGGGTATTAGTTGAAGAGGAACTTACTAAGCTTTATCTCAAATGGTCAAATGTGTTAGTTGTTAGAAAGATTAGGGCATTATGTGCAATTTGCTTATAGTTTCCTAGCTTTATGTAACTAGAAGGTTCATTTGTGTCACTTTGGAATCCTCGTTTAATCCCCTAAATACTTTAAAACTCAAAATCTAAAAGAAGTTAGAAAACCCATTGTGTTTGATTCTTGAATACTCCACAGGCATTTGTATGATCTGATTGAATGAGCTTCGAATGTTGATTGACTTTTGTTAGTCGATAGCTGTTTAATTGTTGTTGACGTATTGCTTGTGCACTCAGGATATGCTTAGGTATGTATCTATCGTGTTAGAATCTTGCGTATAAGATCCTGAGTTGAATGTTGAAATATGAGTGAATTGCCATGTTTATGATTGATGCCTGTTCTTCATGCTAGATAGCGGTTTGAAAAAATTTCCTGATTGTGGTTTGATCATGACATGAATATAATTTTATGAATAGGCAAACTGCTGCGTGGTAGCGGTTAATGTAGAGTTAATATGTATGTATGCCGATCTTTGTGGATATTCCTATGCAGATTCCATGGCTGATGTGAATGTGCCTGCTTCCGCTCTAACCACTTGATCAGATATTCAAACTCCATTGATTGGCTCTGAATTCACCACAACAACAACATCGGCAACAACAACAACAACACCTTCACCACCACCACCACCTTCACTTCAACAAAGCATTACTAATTCTGGTCTCGCTGAGTGGGGATCTACAATACTTAGGAAGTTTTGTTGGTGGATGGATAATTGATGTTGACTACTGACTCCCTTAGAGAAGCGAATTAGCACATCATCTGTGCGTAAAGGTCAACATCATTTGTGTCGTAACAGTTATCTTGTACATCATAAGTAGTGAATATACAATTGTTGTTATGTGTCAGTGAATGATTGTTTTAATTCAAAATCTTTCAAACCTATCATACCTGACACTAACATTCTCCCTCATAGATTGAGGGGGAACATTAGTATGTTCCATTATCAGCACATATTAAACTTGACCACATTTTCTCCCATATTTTCTAAACTTATTTAAATCAATTGGGATCACAAATCTCAGAAGATTTGAAATTTCTGATCGGGGGAGAGAATGTGATTTAAATATGAAAACTGATAAAATGTGATCTTTTGGACTCAAGTGTAGGATCTCTCATATGTGCTAAACTCTTTCGTATATCGATGCAAATATTGAGGGGGAGTGAATGATTTATGATGGCAATTGTGGAAGAATACCAAAGACCGACCATTTTATTTAATGTACTGGAGTTATAGGGATGGTAAGGTTAGGTATCAGTTCCCATGATCCAGCCAGAACCGGAGGGATCTTCCCAGGGATAATCCTCTAGTTAGAATAGAAGTCCTTAGGAACGATGAAAAAAGGAGAAAAGTGAGAATAAGGGAAGAGTGCCGACTGAGATGGAACTGGTACTGGAACAAACCCAACAAGGTGCTAGTGATGAAGTCTCGGTAAGCGCTGAAGGGGTTGAAGAATGAAAAAGAAATGTAAAGATAAAGGGTGAAAAGAAATAGCCCTCCAAATATTCAACCTTAGGGCAGAAACCGGGTTCAATTCATATGCTACTGGTTGTTACTAAGGTAACGCCTGTATTGAAGACAAGACGTCATGGACCCAGTGACGTACTGCACTAAACCTTCTAGCCACTTAAGTTCTCTTAAAAGGACTTGTTTCATTCTCACGGGGAACCCTGCATTATCTATCGACCGTTCATTACGAGTCATGTTGATATTGAATCAGGAGACACCACTCCAGCCTCCAACTACTAAATCAAAACGCACGATTGAGTCTAGAGCCAAGAGATCATCCATAAATCTCGCTAGGACACTAATAATTTATTCACTTGGGTTTCACACACTGTGGAAACAAGTAAGATCTTAAGAGTCCTACGCATTATCCTCGTGGTATTGCCAGAACATCTGAGTGATACGTAAGTATTCACAATGAAGATGGAAATCCTTCTAGAGCCAACAACAAACAAGCTCTTGGTAGGTGACATGTGAGATCCTTCATGGATCAAACTAGTGACAACTGGAAAGAAACGATGGGGCGATTCGCATTTGAATCAAACTTGTTCCAGGAGATGAATTGACGGATACTTTTGGAAAAACCTTTCGATGTGCTCAACGACTGTTTTTGAGCACATTGACTGCGCATAAATTTTTAAACAAAAGTATTAGTGATTGAAACATGATTTTGTTCACAAAACTTTCGTCGTATTACAAAACTCTTTATTCAGTAATACGAGAATGTTTTTCAAATCAATTTCTCATTAATCAGTGAATCCTAATTCGCTGATTCACTTACTCCGTGCTTTGTCTACTTTGAGACGCTTCGGTTTGAGAACGGCTAGTACAGCTGCAAAACCCTGTCAAGGAGATTCTTCGGAATTATACCTGATCACAGGCAGTATTTATACTGATCAACGGGGAACCGTGGTTCTTGCAACCCTATTCAACGAAAGTGAACAAAGACACTTTGGTGTGTTTATTGCTAACTGTTGTTTGCAGGAATACCCAACGGTGGTAGCTGATGGCCAATGAGATGTCAATTCATAACCTCATGCTCACACTTCACACTCACAATTAAAGAAATCATGATAAGTGAAAGATCTACAACAATGCTTCCGCAACTCTGATGCAAAGTTTCATGATCCAGAAAAGTGTGAGCATGCTGGTCCGATGGTCACTACTATACATGAAGGCAATGCTACAAAGGATGACTTGGAGATTTACAGTGTCTGATGATCTCAAAGAATGCACAAAGATCACACAAGTCAAAGGAACATCAATCACAAGAACATTGCTTGAAGAACAAAGATCAATGACTTTGAAGAATCAAAGACTACGAGCTAGGAACTTAAATTCATATAATTGAATGCTAGAATTCAAATTGTAATTTTCGGGGTGACCTCCCTTAGGGGGAGATTGTTAGGAATATAAATATTCACATGAAAGACTCGGTCGCCCCGAGTATCTATTTAGCATTTAAGTAGCTCGTAGGCTTATTAGTTTAAGTTAAGTTATCGTATCATCATGGAGTCGGGTCGGGTCTTTACCCATTGTCAGCCCGCTTCATAGCCCTCGTGAGGCGTTTATGTAATAAGTGTAAATACCCTCTCCCACCAAAGGAGAGGTTGGAGCTTCTTTCATTTTAATCTAATATACTTCACTTTCTCTCTCTAAGAACTCCCACTTCTCTCTCTAGAATCGAACTAAACATCAATCTCTTATGTGTGTTATGATTATGAATATGTACAACTCTTTCTACTCTCTCTCTCTCTCTTCTCTCTCTCTCTCTCTCTCTCTCTCTCTCTCTCTTCTCTTCTCTCTCACGTGTGACCACGGGGAATTTTAATGGAGGTAGTGTGTGATACATGAGACTATGGTGATGGTCGCCTCTAATTGAACCCAGTCTTAACCATAGTGGAATCTATTTCATGCTTACTTAGAATTGTATGAGATCACTATAATGCTTTAAGAAGTTTATGTGTAGTGGAGATAGGTCTATATCTCTAAAGGTTTATAAGTCGGTGACATTACTCAGTTATAAACCTTTGAAAGATCCACCATAGTGGATGCCTTTGACAAATGTGTTTATCGACAAGTTTACATTTATTCTATTTAATGATGTAAATACTTTTTATGATATATTTTGTGACCATAAATACTCATTTTAATGATGAAAGTATGAAAGTAAATTTTTATAGGTTATAGTTTATGATCAGAATTTTTAATCACTTGAGTTTATTGGATATAACTCAATAGATAGATAGATAGAGTATTATTATAATTACTCAATTTTATTGCATTTAACTCAAATTTTATATATTCTATTTTTATATAGATTATATTTTTATCATAATAAATATTAAATACCTTTTAAATAGTATATTTTGTGACCACATATACTCACATTTATTGATGAAACTCAATTTGTATATATTATATAAGATAGATAGATTTCTAAGAAAACTCATAAAGTAATGTCGATTAAAGTTTCTTATCTATTTGTAGCAGTCGACAATTAACTTGAAACAACCTGGAAAGAAAATGACGAACATTTTGAGATGGGATTAGTAATTTTCTTTAGAGTAAACTGAAAAAAAATGTCTCTTTGGTTTCCTAAATTCGTACGTTTTGCCATCACTATTCTATTTTTGCAAATTATGCCACTCATGTTCGCTTTTTGCTACAAATTGTGTCCCTCGGCCTAATGATCGTTAGAAATCTCGTTAGTTACTGTTCCAAGTCGAGGTATTTTAGTCATTTCATGTTTCCCGCCATTTAAAACACCCACCTCCTTGTTACGTTCGATGTCACCCTTTTCACAGGGACATAACTTGCAACTCTTAATCAACTATTATATCAAACTCTCATCATAATTTGCAAACACCGTTCCAAATTCCTAAAAAAAACCTATAAACTTCATTTCCTAGATGATATTTAATAAACCCAGAGTTCTTCAACACCACCCATAAACTTTTTTCTAACCCTAAAAAAAGAACATTTCATTATCATCAAAATGGCTGCTACACGCAATGAAGGGTCGAAAATGGCAAATTTGTAACCAGGCTTCTTAGTAACGAAGTTCAAAAGACAAGTTGTGTAAGGAAAAATTGAAACAAGTTTGCCTTGAACTGACCACGACCTTAAAATCTAGGGAACAAGCGATTGGTGAAATTGAAAAAGCACGTGGTGGTGTGGCGTGCGAAACCATTCGTTTCGTGAAGGCAATGCAAAAACGTGATCTAGATCAGACAATGGCGCTTCAGATTCAGGTGTTAGAATCCGACCTCAGTGCCCGTGAAAAGAACTTCTTCCTTAATTAAATGGAATTTTATGTTAGGTTAGGGTAGTTTTGTTTTTATTGTATCTTGTATATGTTTGTGTTTTGGGTAGTTTTTTTTATCCTCTGTAAGGTACCCATGAATTAATGTTAATGAATTTTGTTTTGTTTGATCCTATGTAAGGATTAATTAAGTTTGTTTGTTTACTTTTGCCACTTGACTATTGATGTTTGTTTACTTAGTTGATCATTTATCTATAAATTTTCATATGAAATGACAAAGTTTGACTTTTAAAAGGCCAAAGTTTATCTAAAAATATGGTTATTTTGGACCACACCAGTGTGTATCCAGGTCTATTTAGGTTATATAATGTTGTGTTAACAAATGCTTGCCCCTCTTTTTCCGATTATATGAGATCAAGATAATGATGTCTCGATATTTAGTCAATGAGCTTTTATGATAGAACTAATGGTCGAGTAAATTTACGATTATCAATTGGTTATCTATATACTGGAATTGTTATAATCACTTAGGAAGTGTACCTTTAAAGTCCAAACAACCCAAATTGTTTTTTATTCAATGAGAATACTCAAAATGTTTCTCTAGTTTACCACTTCGGTCCTGAAATTATACTCTCATGTATCATCAAGGACAAGAATATCACTTTGATATGGATTAGTTGTTGAGTTTCATATTTTAAGCTACTGAGTTTTTAGAATAATGGTGAGTTCTCATGCTTTCTTTTACTAATGTCGATAACTTGTAGATATTGTCATTATAGATGCTTTTAACAGGGTCTAAATTGTGGTTTAGGTGATGTTTTCGAATAATTTATTGGTATGAGAAAGTTTTCGATTTGGGTTTAGTTATAGATGCCCTCTTTCTATATATACCACCTGTTTCGCGGATCGAACTCACCGCGGTGAGTTCACCAGAAATTTTTCTCGAAATATTTCTCAAAAGTCAATTTTTCTCGAAAGGAAATTTCTCGAAAGCACAATATTTCTCGAAAAGGGTGTTTTTTCTCGAAATTGTCAAATTTCTCAAAATGGTGAAAGTTCTCGAAATGATACTTTTTCTCGAAATTGTACTTTTTCTCGAAAGGCACAATTAGTGGAATCTCCACTTCAACTAAAGTTCTCGAAAGCCACATCAGATTTCGAAAAATTTTCTTGAAACTTTATTTTTTCTCGAAATTTACCTGATGGGTGTTTCCTAAAAACTGGGGATGTATTTAGACATTCCAATGTTTCGAGAAATTTCAAAGTTTCTCGAAACCTTAAAAAATTCTCGAAACTTTCTTACGCTCCAAACTACAAAATCGTACTTTTTCTTCCATATTCGATCCAAATAACCCATATGTAGTGCGATTTATCCCACCAATCGACCAAATCTTTCACCTTTATCATCTCTAAACCCATAACTATCACTAACCTCTATCAATAACATATCAAATCCCATCAAATATCAATACTAACCGACTAATTTCCTAAAAAATAGGAAACACATAAAACAAGATCAAATCTTTGGTTTTTGCTTGAAACTTTAGAGCTAAGATCATAAAGTTTCAAACTTTACCATGTAAGCGCAAAATAATTTTCGGTTTTGACCACAAAAACCCACGAAATTTTTATAAAAAAGATATTTGATCAAGTTTTTCGAAAAACAAACTTCTAAATGGTACGCGTTAGGCTCTGATACCAATTGTAGGCTCTCATTTATATCAACTTACTACTCTATAAACATGGTGACTTGATGGTGTTCATGGTAGTGGTGGTGGTGATGGTGCGACGATGATGGTAGATAAAGAGAGAGATGGAGAGAGCTCTTCTATTATCACACACTAGAAACACATACACAAGCACACACATGAATGAATCATGTATGGGTATAAATATGCCATCTAATGCCTTATGGGCTTGGGTTGGGCTTTATGTTCTCGTGGGCTTTGGCCTATATTCTTAGCCTATTAGATTACTACCTATTGCCCATTACTTAGACTCTTACATAACGTTACATTGTTCTTAAATATAGAATGACCATCACTTCTATTACTTTATCCTAAAAGTAATGCTAACACAGATGTACAACATGCAGCAAACCCTCACAATTAATCGCCACATACGAAAACCCATTAACCCATAAATATTTTAATCCTTCTAAGTCGACAGTTCAGCTTGGCTCCGCGTGTGAACAATATCGGCTTAAGCCGCGGCTCCGCAGTATACCCAAGCCGTCCCACTCCCTTGAGCCTACCTCCTCATCGGCGGCTTCGGAACAGTGTCGACTCCCATCTCAACTCTGATACATGTTATATAGTATAATAGTATAATTTAGGCCAAAACACATATTAGTACCCCGAACTTGGCAAACTGGATCATCTAGTACCCTGAACTTGCCTAAGACTTCTGTTTACCTGCAATACATATGTGTAACAATTCACAATTTTGAGGTCATTATTTAATTATTTAATTTTTACTTAATATTTTTATTTTAAGTAAATTCACTCTTACGAATAACTAGGTCGATTATTTCGCATACAACGTTAAACGTACATTTAACTCAAACCTACACCCGACAATACTCAGTATAATTATTTTTATTCATTTTGGTTACTTACAATCATATTTTAAATATTCTATTGTTACTTTTCTATTTTTACTTAAACTTCGCACATTTTACGTTTTACGCGATTTAAATATACGTTTTAAGGTTTTAACAACGTTTAAGCACTCCGTCAACCCCAAAACTTATCTAAACTACTCAAATAAGTTATAATAACAAGTTTTAACATTTCTATAAGTTTTGTATTTTTACTTTGTACGGTTTTACGTTACGCGTCTTAAAAACTTCACGTTATTAATTACCGGTATCAAACTACACACTTTAACCACAAAACCACTAACCTTTTCCCTCCCCACCCACCATGAACGACCGAAACCACATGGCAAGCTTCCATGTGGTGTACTTGTAGGATACATAGGTGTCTTAGTTGTATGACAAAGTGGGATACTTGTTAATCACCATTTGCATGTACAAAATCACTAAACATGATAATTCAATCCAAAAATTCAGCCTCTCCTCCTCTTGATTTGAACGAATCTAAACACCCCATCACAATCCATATATTGATTTTATTAGCTAGTTCATGTGTTGGTTTTGAAGGCTTAAGTGTTACTACAAGTTATTGGTTCTTTTCTTGTTCTTGTTTGTTCTATCATTTCATCTCCAAATCCTTGTAAGGAACCAATCACTCACATTTTTTCCATTTCACTATGATGTATATTACATTATATGTATTTTTCATGTTTCATATATTTATTGTATTAATTTGTGCATTGTATATAGCCTAAAATGCTTAAAACTATCATTGGGACTAGATTTGCAAAGACCATTTGGACCAGGGACTGTTCTCGTAATTTCTGCACTTAATCAGTAGACTTTGAGGCTTAGGTAAAAATATAGGGCTATTGATCTATCTCTTAGCTTCGATTTGCCGGGTGGTTGGTTGCGTGTCGATACTCGATGATTTAATTAGAAAATAAACGGTAAAACTAGTCGGAAAATGCACACCAGATTTTAAACGTAAAAATCTCATAGATATATTCATTTCTAGACCCGGCTCAGTTTTATAAAATGTAGGTAACACTTTAACTTGAACGTAGCCGAAAACCCCGCGTAAAACGGAGTTACAAAACTTAAGTTATCGCAAAAATTGTGAGACTAATTGTGGCTGACTTGGATCAGACATGATATATAAGGGTAAAATGGTAATGTCACTTAGGTTATAAAATTTTAGAAACAGTAAGACTCCAAAACTGATTAGAACACTTAAAAACCTTTTCGGAAATATAAAATTTGAAGTATAACTCCTTACGGTTTAGGAGAAACGGGACTTTTGAAACGAATATCCACTTTTTATCAAAACCGCACTTAACCCAAAAATTAGAGAAATTGCAAAAATCGTGCTTGTGGTTTGGCCAAATTGCGCGTTTCGTCCCTGTGATTCATTAAGTGCAAAAATGGTCCGGATTTGGCACTGTTTCATGCACTTTTGGTCCCCATGTTAACGGCCGTTAAGTGAGTTCCGTTAGCACTTACACGTTAGCCTTTTGGCTAACGATCGTTGCAGCGCCCATCCTTTAAACTAACGGCCAAACAACAAGGACGATTTTTACAATTTACTCTTTTTTTTCGATTTTCTTTTTTTTTTTTTGAAAATTTTTTTCATCCGTTTTTTTCAAATTTTTTTTCGTCCTTTTTTTTTCAAAAACTTTTTTCGTATATAATTTTTTTTATATAAAACATTTATATATAAAAATGTTTTTTTTATATAAAAGGTATTTGTATTAAAAGTTTTTATATAAAACTTTTTTATAAAAAAAAATTATAAAAAAGTTTTTATATACAAAAAAGTTTTTCGTATATCAAAACTTTTTTATATACGAAAAAAGTTTTTTCGTATATAAAAACTTTTGCAATTTACTCAAAGTTTTTATATAAAACTTTTTTATATAAAAAAAGTTTGTAAAAAAGTTTTTATTTACGAAAAAAGTTTTTTTATATAAAAAAAAAAGTTTATAAAAAAGTTTTTATATACGAAAAAAGTTTTTTATATAAATCGTTTTTATATAAAAACTTTTTTATATAAAAAACATTTTTATATAAAAACTTTTTTATATAAAAACATTTTTATATAAAAAAGTTTTATATAAAAAGAAGTTTTATATACGAAAAACATTTTTTATATACGAAAAACGTTTTTATATACTTTTTATATGTTTTTATATACGAAAAATGTTTCTTTTATATGTTTTTATATACGAAAAACATTTTTTTTAATGTTTTTATATACGAAAATTTTATATGTTTTTTATATGTTTTTTTTATAAAAATTTTACGCTCTTTATACGTTTTTTATACGTTTATACGTATAAAAACGTTTTTTTAGAACATATAAAAATGTATATGTTTTTTATATGTTCCAAAAAAACTTTTGTGCCAAAAAAGTGTTTTTTTTTTCCAAAAACAATCTTTCAAAACAAATATTCGAAAAAAAGATCGTATAAAAAACGGACGAAAAAAAATTTCAAAAAAAAATCGAGAAAAAGGAGTAAATTGCAAAAATCGTCATTGTGGTTTGGCCGTTAGTTTAAAGGATGGGAGCTGCAACGATCATTAGCCAAAAGGGCTAACGTGTAAGTGCTAACGGAACTCACTTAACGCCAGTTAACATGGGGGACCAAAAGTGCATGAAACATGCCAAATCCGGACCATTTTTGCACTTAATGAATCATAGGGACGAAACGTGCAATTTGGCCAAACCACAAGGACGATTTTTGCAATTTACTCCAAAAATTATATAACATATCCAAATCTACTTAAAACTAGTCAAATATATTTTATAACATTTATAAACATTATAAAAAGGTCTAAATTTGAGACTATCCCAGTTGCTCAAAGTGGTGGGCTTTTGTAGACTCACTTTAGTGACTTTCTTCAAATAGACCGAGCGACTTGCGACTTTTTAAGTTTTAATATGAAGGCGACATGTGGCACCCAAAAAATTCGCGCCCAATCATTGTTGTGGTACTTTTGTATGAGCCCATATGTGTTAATACTTTTTAAGCGAAAATATTTCAGCGACTTTTCGTACTTTGAGCGACCTTCTATTTTGTCCTTTTTCACCAAAAAAGTCAAACTTTGAAAAACATTATTTTATTCTTTTTGCCCCTTCCCAATGTTGAGCAACCTAAGCGACTTATGGCTTAGTACTTTGAGCGACTTTTTTTACTTTTCACATTGTACTTTGTAAAAAGTATTATTTTCACAAATAAACACACTCCTGCATATTATCTATCTCTCGCATATAAACACCAAACACTTATTTCATTCTCACATCTCATCCACCACCACAACTACCAATCATCACCACCGCCAATATCTCTACCACCGCCGATATCTCCACCACCACCGAACAGCTCACAACCGAACACCCCATCACCACCGAGACCCACCACCACTGAACACATAACCATCGAGACAACCACTGAACTGAGTGTTTTTCTTTAAGGTTTTTAAACATGTTTTGAAGGTTTGAAGTGGTTTTTTTTTTTTTTTTTTTAATTTTAATTTATATATCTGTATATATTAAACAAGTTTTGAATAGTTTTTTATACATATCGGTAGTTCTTCGTTGCAGATCTGAGTTGTTATAATATGTTTTTGTTTTTTCCAGTCGGCGTCGTTGGATCTGCATAGCCGCCGCCGCCGGAATCCGCTGGCCACCGGAATCCCCACTGCCGCTACCGGAAACTTCTTTTTATAAGTTATGTAAAGTTTATAATATTTGTTGGTACTTATCTTAATATTTGACTATTTGTCCACTGTCGCCACCATTTTTAGGATTTGCTGAAGCTGGAGCGCCGCTAAATCTCATTATTGCCAAAATCTGCGCCACCACTGTCGAAATTAGCGCCGCCACCGGAATACACTACTGTAGCTAGTAGATGCGTATTTTTTCGTTTAAAAGTTTGTTTGTAGATGTTTCTATAAGTTTTACAGTTTATGTAAAGTTAATTATAAAGTTTATGGATCTTTGTGTATTTTGTTATTCTAAAGTTTATGTTTGTGTATTTTGCTATTATGAAGTTTTTGTAAATTTGTGATCAAAATTTTTGCTAAATTTTGTTGTAATATTGTTAGTATATGGTAGTTAAATTGTGAAATTTATCCAAAATTGAAATGTTTTTAAAGTATTTAAAAATAAAGTATTTTACAAGTGTAAAACTTGAAATATTTTGAAAATATAAAAGATTAAAATTGAAAATTTGAAAGTTTTGACATTTATATTTTTTATTTCATTTTTTTTTTTTTTGTCATTTTCAAATTTTTTTTTTTTTTTTATTTTTATTTTAAGTATTTAAAAAATAATACTTTTTACAAAAGTACTGACGCAAGTACAAAAATGTGAAAAGTAAAAAAAGTCGCTAAAAGTACCAAGCCGTAAGTCGCTTAGGTTGCTCAATATTGAGAAGGGGCAAAAATAATAAAATAATGTTTTTCGAAATTTGACTTTTTTGGTGGAAAAAGACAAAATAGAAGGTCGCTCAAAGTTCGAAAAGTCGCTGGAAATATTTCGCTTAAAAAGTACACATAGTGGGCTCTTACAAAAGTACCACAACAATGATTGGGCGCGACTTTTTTGGGTGTCACATGTCGCATTCATATTAAAACTTAAAAAGTCGCAAGTCACTCGGTCTATTTGAAGAAATTCACTAAAGTCAGTCTACAAAAGTCTGCCACTTTGAGCGACCGGGCTAGTCTCAAAATTGGTCCTTATAAAAATAATAATAATGATAGTGATGTAACTATTTTAAACATAAAATTTAGTAAACTATAATGTTATTAACACATGATAACTTTTGCACTCACCCGAAGTGGTAGGACCCACTTTTGAGAATAAACCCGATAACTTATCTTTGGACAATTTTACCACATATCGACACAATAGGATTTTTGGACTATAAAAAAATAACAAAAACCCGAACCTCGGACAACTTATAAATTAGGGCTCGTAACACTTTCACAACTTGTCAATTTTAGTCCCTGTAACTTTATAAACCTTAAAAACACTATGTACAATTGCATGATTGATATAATATACTTACTTGCATTCATACTATATTATTTTAAAACCTAAGACGCAACATATTATTTTTAGGTTGCTCGTATGACATCTCGGTTTCCTCATTCCTTGTTTACATCTTGCTATTTGATCTTTGGTGAGTTCATAGCACCACCTAAACTCATTAAACTGTTTATAAACCCATTGGGGGCTGGGGGGGGAGGAGATACATGCTATTTTACAATTTGTACATAAGTGCTTTAAACTGTATGCTTACTTGAAAGTATTATTGCTAAAGTACCGATATTGCCAAAAACAAGTCCCTAACGAATCATGAACCATTAATTACTTTATGTAAACGCGAATATTGTGAATAGGCCTATTGGGATTGAAAAATCCCGTTTGTGTTGATCAGATGGATATCACAAATGCACTATATTTGAATATCTAGGTAAAATGGCAAATTATCTTTTAGGGCATTGGTCATATCTATGAACCTTCAGTCAGTTTGAGTGTCATGAGCTTAGAGAAATACTTACTATTTACCGATAATTGTATTCGTTGCAATTATTATTTTAACTCTGAAATCTTGTGGTCCATTATTTATTTATAAACCAATGAATTTCACTCAACCTTTGTGTTGACTTTTTAACATGTTTTATCTTAGGTCCTTAAGGTATTTGGCAAGCATGAAGTTGCACGGAGAATGTTTTGATGGCTTGCATAATATTATCATTCGATAAAAATTTATAAACGTTTATGTTTACGTGTTATATACTCTAAAACTATTTGGGACCTCTTGTAACTCTGATGTTTTATTACGATCGAATGATAAACTTTTAAAAACGTCTCATTTAGAGTCGTTTTCTATGATTATGACTGTTGTACTATGAAGTAGCACCCCAACAATATTACTTTCCGCTGTGATATTTTGGGGGTGTTACAATATGTTGACCGATGAGGTTTGGAAAGAATCCATATCCTGTTAGTATTTGGCAGAATTGTGGTTCAAGTTATTGATGCAGGATTTCTGACCAGGTTTTAATATTTATATAGTCTCGTCTACCTAAGGTCTACCTAATCCACTAACGGGCAGTGTACCTGGTCGTGTTTAATGTAGTAATCGGTAAAGCCGAGGTCGTCCCAAGAGCTATGAGTACGGATCCTAATTTAAGTCTAATGTCACAGAATTTAAAGGGGATTTTGATTGATTAATATTTAAACTAAAGAAATGAAAATAACAAAACACGAAATTAAATGAGATGAATTCAGTAGGGAGAAATGTGTTATCCTAGTTACTAATCTTATTTAGCCATGATTACGTTTTTCTAATAGTGCCTTCTAATGATTTAGGTGGGGATAAAAGTCAGTAGACTCCTTTGGTCAATTCGTCTAGCCTATGTCGCATAAACTCCTACTCCGGCTCAAAGGTCAAGACCTTTATATCAACAGAGGTTGTGGGTAATCTATGCTAAGTCATTAAGTACCAACTGAAATATAGACTTTATTCTAATGAAACCCGGCCTCTCGGAACTTAGCTTTAATAAAAAAAAACCTTAAAAACGTTTTTTTACATTTTACGATCTTCTAATGTTATGTCGATAACAAATGTAAAATTATTTTAACGAGATAGATAAAATACGTAACGCTTTGAGCCAAAAGTTTACTAACTCATTTCATTAAACAAATAAACCTTAAACATATATAGTTAACAAGTTAACATAAAACCAAAACCAGTTTATAAAAACACTTAAGTAACTTAATTACTTACATTTTATAAAATACATATTACTTGTAAATTAACTAGGAAAGACTTTGACTATCCATGACCCAAAAACCAAGTCCATAACCCATAACCCATGGAGCTTGATCCATAACCCATAACCCATTTGCATGACATCATGTATGACTTCATAATGGATAAAACCCATGATTCATGACCCAAAGTCCATAACCCATGACCCAAGATGTCCTTGACATCATGCATGACATCACATGAACCATGGATCATAACCCATAACCCAAAACCCGGAAATGTAACCCAAAATCCGAACTGTTGATACCAGATAGTCGGATCCCTGGGTTTTGTCTTGTCGGATCCCTTTGGGAAGGGATCCGCGGGATCCGGGTGAACAGTGCTCATAATTGCCTATAAATAGTGAGTCATTTCTCTCTTGTCTCTCACCCCTTTTAGACATATCTTCTCTCTATATTCTAAACTCTCTAACCTCAGATCCAAGGATCTTTCTATGTAGTCTTTCTTTGTGATTCTCTAGGTTCCTTCTAAAAGGCGATATCACGACCTCTCGAAGACTTGCAAGCTCGTGACATGAGTTGCTAGGATTCATCATTTCCAAGATCACAGAAGTGCATCTTGTTCTTTCTTTCTCTCAAAGGGTGTTGTAGATGTGTTGAGTCGTTAGGTGTAAAAAGGGACGTTGGTTCATTTAGTCATGTTGTGCTAGTTGTGTTGGTTTGGTCCGCCGTGCTGAGGACTCGGTATCTAGGCTTGTGCCGGATAAAGTGTAGGCGACGAAGGTTTGGCTCTACCTCGTGGAAGAGCTCGGTATTTAGATTTGTACCGGGTAAAGTGTAAGCGACGTTGTGACGGCTTCTCCGCCGGTGAAAGGAGTTAGTCTTGTATAATGTTTACGGAACTCTCGAGTTAGGTACTCATGGTGTGGAGTAGGGCAAGGAAAGTGTCCTTGTAGCCGAACTACTATAAATACTTGTGATGTGGTTGTGTCTCTCTATCTCTATCTCGTAGTTTAGTTTTATATGATTTTCTACTATCAATATCCAACACATCAAAACTAGATTGACATAAGTCGATCTATAAGCTTTAAAACGAAGTTTTATTGGTAAAACTATTCAACCCCCCCCTCTAGTTTTCTACAATTGGCATCAGAGCTTCGTTACCAAGTTTCTTAGAGTATATTGTACTTTAAAAACTTGATATGATCCGTGTATGTTTGAAAACTACAATGAAGGAAAATCTTTGCAATAATTGACACCAAAAACATTTTGCAAAAAGAATAAAACTTCTATTTCTTGGATATTGATATTTCATCTTGTCACTAACTATCCTTCTTAAAGAAATTTCATTATAGGATTCTTCATAACTTCATTCTGTTAAAGGAAAAAATGAAGTATGCTAAAAGAACCGAAAAGAGCTTCAAGTCTGTACTATTATAAAGTGTGCAATCATCTTAAGAGCTCGTGAATTATTTCAACCTCATATAGGAAAAACCAAGCAAAGGTATGTTTTTCTCACAAGACAAATAAAGACATGCTTTTTGTGTAGAGTTGAAATACATATGTGTCTTCTTTCTTTTCATACGTGACTTTAAAAGAACCCAGTGGATGCTAATCATATTTACATCCTACCTGGTAAAATACCGGTCTTAGTCATCAAAACTTTAAATTGACTCTTTAGACATTTTACTAGGATTCTTGGTTTAATAAGTTTTAAAACTCTTAATGGAAACTTGTTCTTTTACCTCTCTTTACATAAACTAATCTAATTCATACTAGTGTTTCTAGTGAAATATCACTATCTCATATTCTTCTATATTCATTCTATTACATCTGATGTATGTAAGAACATAAACATACTCTCATTTCTCTCATTATGAATAATCTTCCAAAAAAAACTCTCATTCTATTCCTTAGGATCTAGCCTCTTAAAATAACCGCAGAATAATTATCGGCATGTCATAAAAACTGATGATCTGAAATCTTCCTACATCAACCCGAAACCCTTCATTATAACGGGTCAGATCTCTTCTATAATGGATCCGGAAGAACCGGCTTAACAGACATCAGATTATTATCTCATCTCTCAACAAACAACCATGCATTCATATCCTTTCCGTTTAGGATCTCATCTTCCTCAAACTTAATTCCACCCTCTTAAAAAACTACATCTCATCAATTCCTTTCTAAAAGACATCAGCCGTTTTTCTAAATGTCAATTATACAAAAACAATTTTTTGTTCCAGTTAAATCTCTTGAAAAGATTGTTTAGCATAAATCACAAACACTCAAACAAACAAGGTTCTACTAAGTTTTGTCACAATTTTTGTAGTCATCTCAACTCATAGAATATGTATAAAATACTCATTCATCAAAAAGATGGATATTATTCTAATACATAAATAATCCTCTCAAACTGTCTGCATAGGTCTCAATATGTCTCACGAATATGATTTTGACTTTCGAGACACCAGCTTCTACATCCCAGACATCTCCCATGAACCAACCACTCCTGGAAACCATGTTCGTGGGTTTAATAATCTTGAAACCCGCTTCCTGCACAAAGGTCGTGTTGTTGACTCTTCTCTTATCTTCGACAGAGACATCAACACATGTTTCCGCACCATAGGCTTTGAGTGTCTCCTCACCATCAACGAACCCATCTGTCCACGGTTCGTGTTGGAATTCTTCCGTCAAGTCGAACTTGTACGTAACAAGGATCGTTCTTTCTCACTTTGGTTTTCTATCAAAAACCATAAGGTTGTTCTAACTCTTTAGCAATTTGCTAGCATTCTTCGAATCCCAGGCTATGGGCAATGTGCCTACACCGAAGATTGGTCTCTTGAATCTCTCTTTAACTACCGTAAAGAAAACAACCCATATTGCTCATACATACCTCCTCCACAAGAACTAACTCGTCTTATTCGTACTCCTCAACGTTTCGACTTTCTTCATCCAGACATAATTGACACACTTGAGATTCACCATGAGCTAAAACCAATGGCGGTTATCTTACGTGAAAATGTATGGAGTCTTACGGGAAATCATGAGCAACTTTCGGCGTGTTGTGCTCATATGATCTAATGTCTTCTAACTCAACAGTCGTACAATATTGCCTACTTCTTCGTTAAGTGAATTGTACATCTCAATGGAAATAAAAACAAACTTATACCCTATGGAATGTTTCTAACTCGCCTCTATAATCACTTCATGCATTTCCATCCACACTTCCAAGGACCTCAATATTCTCTCTTCGATAAAGTGATGATGCCCTTAGACAAGGACTATATATCATCCCTCTTCATCCCAGAATCCGCTACCAACTATGCACCCTTCGATGATCCAACAAATGAAAACGTTGAACAAGATAACGGAAGTTAGGAATGATTTTTTTTCCTTAAACTTGTAGTTCTGTCTATGTCTTTTTATTCTAAAAAGTAGCCTTTTGGCGTTAATATTCACTCGGTCTCTTTGCTTGTCTAAACCTTTTAAAGTTTGAGAATTCAACATACATTATTGTATGTGTCTCTTTTGTGATCTACTTGCTGGATTAGATCTATATCTATGTTTAATTGTTGCTTGAATCACTAGACTTCAGATTTGATATGTGAGCAAAATTCTACGAGTCTGCTATTTTGTAATCTGTCTGAGAAGCCGGATCCCTTAGTTTTCACTGGCCGGATCCCTTTTGAAAAAGAACCGGTAGATCCAGCAAAACAGAGCAAATTTTATACCTCCTCTCATCACCCTCAACCTTTCTAACCTTAGTACACTAATTATCCATCTCCTATTAGTCACATTTGAGCTGATCTTGAGGTTAGTAGCTCTTTTGATCTCTTAGGAAAAACTTAAGTTTCTTCCGAGATGTTTATGATTTATCATCTCCAAGATAACCAACATTTTCCTGTTCCACTTCTTTCATCACCTTTCTCTAAACATAATTCACTTGCCTACATAATAAATAAATTTTTTACAAATTTATTTCCATCATTTCTACCTCAAAATGCTCTAAAACCAATCTTTTAATTCTTATGATTTTTAAAGAATTTTTAAAATTTTCATACCACCTTTCCCTGAAGCCTACAAACAATTAACACCTAGTGGTATGATTATCATAACTCATATTCACTTATTGGCCTACTTTAGATCTTTTTCTCCTCTCTAAAGACCATTAATGGCAACCCCTCATCATTAGTCTTAAACCACTCAGGATTTTCTCATTTAAGACACTTTCTCACACTCATTACACCAGGAAACATAGGGCTGCTATAGCTTAATCATAATCATTTATCCTCACACCTGATCTGTTAACCGGATCCCTCAGCTGAAGCTAGCCAGATCCTTGTTGAAAAGGATCCACCGGGCAAACAGACACAAGATTGATCACTTAAAACCTTCCAAAACTTAACTTTATCCATTCAAACACTTCACATTGCTTTTAATATATCTCCTAGAAGATTGTATCACTGTAGTTGACCTTGGTGCATACATATCATTGCAATTCAAAGGATTTTAGTGGTTTAGGCTTTAATTACCATACTTAATCCTTCACTATTTAAACTAACTGTGTTTGTGCTTCTAAACCACACCTAAACAAACCATCTTCTACTGTAAACTCACCTTCTAAACTTACCTCAAAACATGACTAAAGTACCAAGTGCAAGATCATCCACTAGAAGCCCTCCAAGAAAAACCGTACGTATTGTGTATGAGATATCCTCAACGGAAACCTTACCCATCAAGACACCCTCTACTAAAACACCTCTATCAAACTACGTCCAAACCCCTCCTTCAAATGATCCAACTCCACCACAACTTGCTTCCACCAAAACAACCTCACCACAACCTACTTCTCTTGAACCAACACCTATCTCAACTCAACCCATACAAGCCTCACCTCTTCAACCTCAAATCCTTTCCTTTACCACAACTCCTACCTCTCCTCACCCATTCTTGAACTCATTGGAGGACTTACCTCCTAGAACTTTTAATCCACCACCATTGCCCACATTCTCATCCATTGAGAGAATGTCAACTCAACCACCATCCCACCACCTAGATGTTGACATGAACAATCCACCACCCATAGCAAACTTGGCTTTCTCTCCTCCACCCTCAAATGACCCATTTTGGGTTATGAGAAGATGTCAACCACCTCAACCAAACATTGACACACTTCCTCCCACACATACTTCTCAACCAACACCCGTGGTACATCCACAACCTTTCCACCAAGGTGCTTCCACCTCAAACATGCCTAATGAACCTTCCATCTTAGGGTCTTACCAACCAAGTCATGAGGAGACTTGTCCCCATTGCCACCATAGTCAAACCGTGGTACATGGACTACGCAATGAAATGCGTTTCATGTTTCATCACATACTTGAACGTCTTGAAGACGTCACCAAACCTAAACTTCCCTAAAAACCTTGAAGTGCAAGCACAAGTGGTCTCCCTCCTCTAGTCTTAGGCCTAACTTTAGTTACTAGGATTTTTTCATGTTAGATCATTTTCTTAGTTTTTAGAGATTTGACCATTGTTGTGTCATTTCTCTTATGTTTATTAAATGAATCTTCATGATTATGTGCTTTGTGTTTATGTGAACATGATTGGTGTGATTATTACTTGATTTCATACCTTTTTCTATTCTTTACTATTGTTAACAAGTTTCAGGTAAGCCGGATCCCTCATTTTATACTAGGCGAATCCCTTCTGAGAAGGATCCGGAAGATCCGGGCATACAGAGGACTAACTAAATTCTTATGCAGCCAAATTTTCAACAAAGGGACAACATATACTTGTTTTCTAACATTTGTTTTGTAGATTTTCAAAAATACACATGGAGTGCTTGACGCCCTCATTAAGGGGGAGTTTTCATCCAAGCAAAAACTTGCAATGATCACGTCTTAGTCTCCCTAATTACTTGACGCCCTCAACAAGGGGGAGCAACTGTTGAGGGGGAGCAACTAAGAACTTCTTACTCTCTTTACTCCATTTTTACACCTCTTTTTCATTTCTTTCTAAAAAACTTGCATTCGGGTTAGTTTCTTCTCGACACTCTTTTTGTTTCGACAAAAAGGGGGAGAAAAGAGTAAAAACTTAAATTCAAAAACTTACGAATTTTATCGTTTTACTTAAAATAATTTTATGTTTTGTCATCAACAAAAAGGGGGAGATTGTTAATACAAATAAACCTTAAAAACGTTTATTTATATTTTACGATCTTCTAATGTTTTGTCGATAACAAACGTAAATTCATTTTAACGAGATAGATAAAATACGTAACGCTTTGAGCCAAAAGTTTACTAACTCATTTCATTAAACAAATAAACCTTAAACATATTTAGTTAACAAGTTTACATAAAACCAAAACCATTTTATAAAAACACTTAAGTAACTTAGTTACTTACATTTTATAAAATACATGTTACTTGTAAATTAACTAGGAAAGACTTGGACTATCCATGACCCAAAAACCAAGTCCATAACCCATAACCCATGGAGCTTGATCCATAACCCATAACCCATTTGCATGACATCATGCATGAATTCATAATGGGTAAAACCCATGATCCATGACCCAAAGTCCATAACCCATAACCCAAAGTCCATAACCCATAACCAAAGATGTCTTTGACATCATGCATGACATCACATGAACCATGGATCATAACCCATAACCCAAAACCGGAAATGTAACCCAAAATCCGAACTGTTGATACTAGATATCCGGATCCCTGGGTTTTGTCTTGCCGGATCCCTTTGGGAAGGGATCCGCCGGATCTGGGTAAACAGTGCTCAGAATTGCGTATAAATAGTTAGCCATTTCTCTCTTATCCCTCACCCCTTTTAGACATATATTCTCTCTGTGTTCTAAACTCTTTAACCCCAGATCCAAGGATCTTTCTATGTAGTATTTCTTTGTGATTCTCTAGGTTCCTTCTAAAAGGCGAGATCACGACCTCTCGAAGACTTGCAAGCTCGTGACATGAATTGCTAGATTATTCATTTCCAAGATCACAGAAGTGCATCTTGTTCTTTCTTTCTCTCAAAGGGTGTTGTAGATGTGTTGAGTCGTTAGGTGTAAAAAGGGACATTGGTTCCTTTAGTCATGTTGTGCTAGTTGTGTTGGTTTGGTCCGCCGTGCTAAGGACTCGGTATCTAGCTTTGTACCAGATAAAGTGTAGGCGACGAAGGTTTGGCTCTACCTCATGGAAGAGCTCGGTATTTAGCTTTGTACCGGATAAAGTGTAAGCGACGTTGTGAAGGCTTCTCCGCTGGTGAAAGGAGTTAGTCTTGTGTAGTGTTTACGGAACTCTCGAGTTGGGTACTCGGGGAGTGGAGTAGGGCAAGGAAGGTGTCCTTGTAGCCGAACCACTATAAATACTTGTGTTGTAGTTGTGTCTCTCTATCTCTATCTCGTAGTTTAGTTTTATATGTTTTTCTACTATCAATATCCAACATATCAAAACTAGATTGACATAAGTCGATCTATAAGCTTTAAAATGAAGTTTTAATTGGTTAAACTATTCAACCCCCTTCTAGTTTTCTACATTTAGGTTCCCTCTAACTCCTTAAGCAAATCTATGTGGAAGGTGATCCTTTGGTCAATTCGCACACAAGGGGTTCGGTAGTCCTTTGGTCAATTCTTACCGATCCTCGCAACCTACTTGTGTAGGGTCCTTTGGTCAATTCTCCTAGCTTCCTAGATGTTACCACACATCAATGCTACCGAAACAAGAGGTTCTATGAATAAAGCTAAGAAAACATGCACTTATAAGCAATAAAGAAAGCGTGATAACATAATCAAAGCATAAATAATTTCATAATTAGGCTAACACCACAAGGTGTTTAGCCAATCATACTAAACATTATAGCAAATTCAATGTTTAACATAAAAATGGAAGACATGTAATTAAATGAAAATGTTTGATACGAAAGTACTAAAACTTATTTAGTAATGACGTGAATTCTCCCTTGGAAGATGCTTGAAATGCTGCTGAAACTTGCCCCTTGGAAACCCTCTTTCGTCCTCTGAAGTGGTGTGGTGTAAAAGTTATGTAAAATACGGATTTAGGGTTTGTATTAATAGGGCTCGACTAAGTTACGGCGTAACCTTGGAAAATGGTTACGCCGTAACTATCGTATCTCTAACGATCTTATCCAAAATAAATATTTACGGCGTAACCATATAAATGGGTTACGACCGTAGTCTTCAGAATAAATGTTTACGGCGTAACCTCATAAGTGGGTTACGTCGTAATCTACACTGGATGACTTTTACGCCGTAACGTGTAAGATGGTTACGGCGTAATCTTCTTGACCATGAAATTCTACTAAGTCATTGGATTACTACGGCGTAACTATAAGTGAAGTTACGTCGTAACCTTGAGTTGCGTTGACCTTGATCTTCTTAGTGTAAATCCTAGTTACGGCGTAAGTGAGAGTGGGAGTTACACCGTAACTTCTTCTAGGCCAGCATACTTGTGTATATCTTTGTTAATAATCTTCCAATTCAGCGTCTTTTCGTTCTTATGCTCATTCATGACCTGGAAATGAAATATAAAGAAATAAAAGCATATATCCAAGTAAAATGATACAAATGATGAGCATATTAGGGGAAAATTGACACTTAAATATCAGGACTATTTGATGTCATCAGTTATCTGTATCAAATGATAGGTTTTATACCTAAATATCTTCAATTCTAACTAAATGGAATTTGAAGATATTGATAATCTCACTTACAAAAGATGGTCTTGTACCTTGGTTTGTCTAGTGTGTCTTTCTTATAAGGTTCTAAACAGTCCTCAATAGGCATTTGGTAACACCCGTTAAAATTTTGGAAAGCAGCGGAAGACTTAAACGGGGTATTACCAATTAGATCACAGTCGAAGCATAGATAATTGTTAAAAGTAGAATTTATATCATTCAATGAAAACTCAATATTCAGAGATTATACAATAGTTTTCAAAGGGGGGTAGTATTTCACAAAAGTGATGGTGAGTTTGAAAAGAATGATATAATTATTTGAAATAAAGGTGGGTAGTTTTCCAATGCCCATGCCAACTCCGTGCTTGAGATTTCCTTAGTTACCTGAGATAAGACATGCTAAAAGAGTCAACACAAAGGTTGAGTGAATCCATAGTGTTTAGTAGTAAAATAATTGATTACAAGATTTCAAGTTTAGGAGGCAGTGGGTTCCGTTGTTACACCCATAAATCGAGTGTAGTTATTATTGCACTAAGCTAATGAAACCAAAGTGTTAACAGTGTACCAACAGTAATTGGTAGTATTGACATAAATCGATATAACAGTAGCATCAACAGTAATTGATAGTATCGAAGTAATCGATATAATAATCGTATCAACAGTAGTTGATAGTATCGACAGTAATCGATATAATAATAGTTGTACTTAGGCAATAACACATTTAGATAGACATATAGTTTTCAAGCAATTGTGATCATAAAAAGTAGTAGCATGTATCTCCCCACGGGTTTAAAATCGTATAAAAATGTGGGACTATGAACTCACCTTAGTGATACAGTAGTCAAGTAGTGATCAAGTGATGTAAGTGAATAGCTCCGACTTGCGACCTAGAGTAATACGATAAGTTTTAGATTTGATGGTTCTAGGCTCGAGGTGCAATGACAAGTGTGAAGATCTTTAAGTGTGATAATTGTTGGATTTGTGTATTTTGGATGCTTAAAGTCCAAAGATAACCCATGATAGTTATTGTTGTTATTTTACGAAAATGTCACCGATTAAAGCTTGGTTGTATATTATTGTTAATTATCATAAGTGTTAGTAAAAATATTTATTTTAAATATTTTTAGTTATTATAAAGTTATTACAAAAAAAAAATGTTTTTAATGTTAATATGGATAAATGTAATAAGAGTAAAATTCATAAAGTGTTTCAAAGTTTAAAATGCTCATGTCAAGTTTTACCCTTATCTTTATAAAAGTTACACTCTTAACCCAAAGGTTAAACTACTTTGCATTTTTAGTCTAAAACCTTATTTTACACCTTTTACCTTAAACTTTCTGATTTGACAGTTTATACCCTCTCCTTTTTATTAAAAATCAAATTTTCAGTTTCGATCCCCTTTCTTTCTCATTTTTAACGATTTACACCCCTTAACGAAATATTTTACAAAATTAGTCCAAACTTTAGTTTTTGAAAAGTTAACTTTTATTTTTATAAAAAGTCATTCCTTGTAGCTTATTCAAGCTTATAAAAATTTGGTCACAGCTTCATTATCACTCGAAATATTTCTAGTTCGAAATCCTTTACAAGAATTTACTTGGGCTTGTTAGCCAAACAAGGGTGCGTTTAGTTTGTGGTTAAAAAAAATATACGTATGGTTAAAAGAAAAAGAAAATGAACAAAGGCTATTATAAAAAAAATGTTACCAACAGGTTTCGAACCCAGCCCTCTCGTTCACAACTCAAGACACCAACCAGTGGACTAGCTCCACCTTAATGTTATGTTTTACCATTTAAATGCATTTAAGGAGTTTTCGTTTGCTTTAATTTGGTTACATATTTCTTCTCAGCATACTGATCGAGTTGCATGCTTATGAGATGCGTTTACATGTTTGATACTTTACCAGGATTCTATTCTCACATTCAAGCATGTATCGCTTAGTTAATATGTTTTGACTTGTTTTATTCGCGTATATTCATGCGTGCATGGTCTTGGTTTTATATCTCCCATTATATTCTTGTTAACATGGCAAGTCTTAAGCTCGGTTTTTACGTTAACTTATGCGTATATTTAGCATGCATGGTTCGTATGGAGTGAATAGGTGCGAAACGAATAGAAAAGGAGTAGGACTTACAGTCACCACAAAGGTGGTGGTGAAGAGTTCGAATGAGATGGGTGCGAGAGAACAAGGAAACGAGCAACGACTTGGAACCCTTTGCGTGTGATAACCCACGATCCAAAATATTGACCCACGACTTTAGAAAATGACCCAAGTGACTTGAATACTTGAACGACCCAAAAATGTCTTTGTTTGCTTCTTCGTAGCTCGACAGTGAACACAAGGAAGAATTACGAAGTGTGTTTGTTTGTTTTAATTGTGTTTGTTTAGGTGTGAATCAAAGAGTGAGATATGGAGTTTATATAGGCAGTTCGAAGCATGGGGGTCTAGAGTATTTTATTCTTTCTTGTGCATGGTACCAATAAAGAGATGAAGTGATGTTGAGGGTGTCTTTGTTGTGTAAGATGATATGGTCAAAGGTCTCAAAGCGTGAAAGTGAGGTCAAGTCGAGTAGAGTTAGGGTGCTAATGTCTTGTTTTGATTTAAGCGTGGTAAAAAGGTGATGGGGGAAGAAAGTATGTCATTTTTCTTGTTTCACAGCTGAAAAATATAAGAAGGTATGGGCATGTTGGGGGATATGAAGCACAAGATCCCTTGGTCAATAATAATTCAAAAGAAAAGGTATGGGGTTTAATATTGTTTATGTGTAGACTATGTTTAGGGTGGCTTCTTTGGTCTTGGTTCCATATTACACGCAATCCTCAAGGATCACATGTCTCTTGTGGTTTGGTTATGTCGAGTAGAAGGTGTAGGGTGTGAACTTTGTGGGCAGTTGGTATGCTTCTTACAATACAAGATGTGATAGGTGAAGGTAAGTCAACCTAGAGGATGTACTTGTTCATTATAATGAAATGAAGAAGAAAAAGTTATGTGTAGCATGTGGTAAGTTCGAATGAGAGGAAAAGAGGTCAAATGGTCATAGTCTCATCATGTCGAAGGAGGTCTAGAAATGGAGCCTCTGATGGTTTGTTGAAGTATGTATGGGGCGCATGATGGGATTTGAGAAGGAAAGCATGCATGGAAAATGGTATCTAGGTTAATATTTTAATTAGAAAGGGAAGTAGGGTGAGGTTTGGTTTGCTTTTGTTTTCTCACGCAAGAAAAGAAACAACAACAAAAAATAATGGGTGTTGACTGTTTTTGTATGGTGAGAGAGCAGCAGAGGAAACAAAACAAAAACAAAGAAATGTATTGCTGTGCAAAGAGAAAAGAAGATATATTGGGCTTGCTTGTGTCGAGTAATCAACAGAAGAAGAAGAAAAGAAATATAAAGGTGAAATGTAGTGTTTGAATATATGAGTTAGTTTTTGGGTTTGTGCTTAGCTCGGTTCAAAGAAAAAAAGAAGAAGAATTGATGTGGGCTTAGTGTGGTGGTGATGTTGTGTTGATAATTGGATTCGGCCCAAGAGAGAAAGAAAGAAAGAAAATAAATGGATGATGAAATAAATACTTTATTTGTAGCATATCTTTATTAATTAGATTGGTTCGATATATCTCGGAGTTCATATAACTTTTAGTGTCGGTGCGCAAGTGAGCTATTCATGACAAGTCTCATAATCGTTAAAGAGTGACTGGTGATTGTTGCTTGATAATAAAAAAAAAATAACCGGTAAAATAGGTTATTCAACATAAATTGGAAATTATTCGGTGATTAACATTATTGATGACATGGGATTTTTACGAGGTATTACAATTTGTTAGGTAATTGTGTGCTGTTTGGGAACTTATTAGATAATAGTCTAGTTTAAACCATAAAGTAGGTTTCCTTTTGTGAAGGGTAAAGTGAGTTGATGGGCAGCCCTATGTATGAAGATAGGAATAGTGAGGAGTGAAAGATGAACCTACTTGGTCCTATCTATACACTGCCAAGGAGGTAATGGTTGGTCCTCCCTGAAGGTGTGTTCCCAGTTGTGTTAAGCCATTCAAGAGATGGAAATGTAACACAACTAGTATAGCCCTTGACTTGGAGGGGTTATAGGTCCCTAGTGAAGCCAAACTCTTGTCTTGCCTTGATCATTGTGGTGGCAGGTTGAATGATCTTAGTGGGAAGGAGATTTGGAAATGTAGCTAGATGGTATGGTGCATAAAAAAGGTGAATCAAAAAGTTTCTGACTGATTGCTTGAATGGAGAAGTAAAGAATGTGTGCAGTCATGCTCTGTCCTGTATTGAGTTTTAGAGTTAGTTTTGTCAGACATAAGGTTTGCTTTGTCTCATATTGGATGAATATAATTTTTGTTCCTATTTCTGTTTTGGGACATGTCTAAAACAGGTTTTATATTTATTCCCTATATTGTACAATATTTGGAGTGCTTAATATAATTCACCTTTTGAAAAAAAAAAAAAAAAAAAAAAAAAAAAAAACTTTGAAAAGTGCAGAACGGTACCATGAACTTGACAAAATGGAATTTCTACTACCCTATACTAATTAACTCAACAATTAATTATTTTTTTCTTTCTAAAAATTAAATTATTAAAGTCTTTTTTAATAAATAATTTATAGTAAAACTTTGTCTAGGTATATTATGTATTTTTTTCCTAATATATAAATATATTTTTTATTAATATACTATTTTAATTGATTATTTATAGTATAAAGAATCTATATATATATGTAGTATTTATTTAACGCATTATTGTTAATATATCTTCATATTATATTATTAAATGTTTGCTACAAGTAATTTTTAAATCAAGTTATAACTGACAATATAAGAGTTTTTTTTTTTTTTTTTTAATTTAACATATGCATATGAACAAATAAATAGTTATATTGTTATTGTCTCAAAAATATTTGAAACAAACACTTAGATATAACAGGGATTATCTATATATCAAAAGTAGTGCATTAAATTCAATTTTTATAAAGTATTATTTCACATATATATTTATTGTGATTCACAATAATTAAATATCATATTATATTAATTAAAAGAACAATGAAATTAACTAAATTAAAAAATATATATATTAATTATTCGAAGTTTAAATAAAAATCATTTATATTCGATTAGGCCTTAGTAAATTGATTTTTTAGCAAAAAAAATAAAAAAATAATAATAATAATAATAATAATAATAATAATAATAATAATAATATATTATGGAGATAATTTAGTATAGGGTAGTAGTAATTCCAGTTTGTCAAGTTCAGGGTACCATTCTATACCCTTAAAAGTTCAGGGTACTAAATGATACTGTTCACCAAGTTCAAGGTAATAATATGTGTTTTGGCCTATAATTTATTTGTTACCTATGATGATTTTAATGTTTTTATTGTAACTGAACAACTTTACTGTAATTTTAATCTATTAATGTTATTTAATTTTACCACGATAACAGTTTTACATTTTAGATTATATTAGTTTTCATCTAGTTCATTTCGATTAATTGTGTAAAATACTTAACCGTGACCCGAACGTGGGTAACCGCTTATTTCGGATACCTGCATGCCGGTTACCCGCCTAGTACGGTTCGGTTTCGGGTATTAAAATGAACTACCCTCCCTGTGATGGATAATTAAAATTTCAAACGGAATCAGACTGGATCGCCGTGAACACCGCTAGTTGATTATATTAAAAAAATCGATGTCGAAATTTGAGGTGTAACAAGTCGGTTAGTCGCACACAACTATTTTAAAAAGTGACATTTTTTTAGCTAGAAAGTATACCATATCTCAAATTAGGTCATAGTGAGAATTTTATCTTTTGCTTATCACTTGTAAGAAATGACTAGAGAGAATCGCACACCTTTCATTTCAATAATCACTCAAACTTCAAGGTGCTGTTACTTTTAAGGGCACGTTTGGTAGAGAGAATTTCAGAGAATAGAAATGAAGTAAAGAATAGAATTCAGAGAATAGAAATGGGTAGAGAAATTTAAAGTCAATTCTAGTGTTGGTAACATGAGAAATAAACTCGAGAATTGGCAAAAAAAAAAAACTTTTTATTGAAAGAATTAGAACTTTTGTATGTTGATTTTTAAAAAAATATTTTTTCTAAATAACAATTCTAAAAAATATATATTTAAAAAATATTTTTTTTAATTATTATTTTTTTATTAAAAAAAATTATTTTAAAAAAAAATTTAATTATTTTAAAATTTATTTTTTATAAAATTAATTAAAAAAATTATTTAAAAAAATTTATTTTTTCTAAATAACAATTCTAAAAATATATATTTAAAACAAATGTTTTTTTAAATTATTTTTTTATTTAAAAAAAAAAACTTATTTAAAAAAAAATTAATTTATTTTAAAATTTATTTTTTATAAAATTAATTAAAAAAATTTTAAAAAAATTATTTTATCTATATAACAATTCTATAAAAAATATATTTTAAAAATATATTTTTTTAAATTATTTTTATAAAAAATTTATTATTATTTAAAAAAAAAAAACTTATTTTATAAAAAATTTATTTAAAAAATTATAATTTTTTTTTATAAAAAATACATTTACGTAAATCGGTTTGCAACTAAAAAAAAGAAGAAAAAAAAAAAAAAAAAAAAAAAAAACTTACAAAGTTCCCTCATTTCTCCCATTTCCTCACTAAAAGTAGTGAAAATGAAACTCAAAAATTGCACTACCATTCTCCACCAATTCCCCACAATTCTCCACTTTTTATTTCTCTAACATACCAAACAGATTCTCAAAAATTAAACCCATTTCTATTTCCATTTCTTTGTCAAACCAACATGAGAAATAAGTTCTTTGGGCCCGATTCCGCTACCAAACACGCCCTTAATCTTTGTCGATATATATAATAATAAAAAGAGATTCAACATGTCAAAAGGTAAAATTTAAAGGCAGACAAAACTCTGATATTTAAATTGAAAATAATTCTAGACCGTCAGCCAAATTAGACCACACGAATATTATATGCGGCGAAAAATAAACATTTTCCACGTGACACGCAATCATTGGTCGCATACCCAATCCTTATGTACACAACGTGACCCCTTTCTTTTAAAAACATTATTATTCCCTTATTATTATCGCTACTATTTATAATTGATATAAAATAAGTTATCATAAATTGTAGAATTTATAAATATATACTATATCTGGGGGTTAGGGTTTCTTTTTAATAAAATTAACATCAGAAAATGGATCCTTTCGAGAATACGAATTGGGATCTGATTGATTATAATTGTTTAATTAATGATGTTGCATCTACCGATCTTTATTGGCCTGAACAAAGGTATTTCATTTTGTTTTTGTTTTGATTTTGATAGTGTGTTGTTATGTTGCTGTGAATAATTTAATTAGGGGTGTTTGGATGTATGATTATGGATTTTCATTATAGGCTTCAATTGAATGTTGATGACTGAGACTAGATTACTGATTGTTTTTAGGGGGTGTTTGTTTGGACTTATATAGCCAGCTTATGGCTTATTTGGTTTTGCGCTTATGTTTCATAAGCTCACTTTTTTGTGGCTTATTTATGACATAATAAACTTATATAAGCGAAGAGTTTCAAAATAAGCCACAAAAAGTGAGCTTATGAAACATAAGCCCAAAACCAAATAAGCCATAAGCCGGCTATATAAGCTGAAACAAACACCCCCTCAGAGTAGATTACTGATTGTTTTTAATATGCCTTATTTCTGATGCTCGTAACTAGATTCTAGACAATTCAGCCATTCACCTCTGTTTGGGTATTCAGATTGCTTATTATAGTTGCGAATTGGCTAGTTGTGGGTTCAAGCCTCACTTCAGGCATTTGTGAGATATATTGTGAGATAGGTGGTATAGGGTGTGAAGCATCTTCAAACAGCTTATTTTGAAAAGCATTTGGATTGCTTTCTTATATATATCTTTATATATCTCTTTGAAGAACAGATTGCTATTCTTGTGCTTGTTGTTTATGTTTAAAATACGCACATTCAATGGTGTCTATTAGAACGTGCTTATTTTAGCTCGAAATAAGCAAATAAGCGTTATATGTTTGCTCCATTCAACCAAAAGTGCTAAACTGCTCCTTAGAAAAAATATTAAGCTGATAAGCTAACAGACAATACAAAACACCCTTCAAGTAGATTAACCGTTTTATATAGACATTCATAAGAACAGTTAGTTGTGATTGTTTTCCATGGAGTTGCATAAGATTTGATTGACTGAAAGTTGGTTTGTCATTGCAGTGCGACGGTCCAAGTTGATGCTTCACTTGCTAGCCTCACACCACCGGAGGATGGTGTGGAGAAAGAATGCCCCAGAAAGAGGTATTGTTATTTATATTTGAGCCTAAGTTTTTTTTATTTATCCCAACATGGATACGAAAATGAAGACGTAAAAGAGATTTAACGTTTCCAACAACATCTTACTAATGATATTTCCCCTGCTCTGGCAGTTTGTCCAAGTGTAATTGTTGTCCTTTCCTTTTAGGTTTCTTTGTAGTATTTGCTGCTGCTGCCTTTGTTGAGAGTCATACATTGCTCTAGAGTCTAAAGGACGCATGTTGTTTTTTTGGGTGGCATATGAATCTAGGACATTGACTTAAGTTGATTGGTGATGCACGTGATAAATAATTAAAGATGTTGTGTTTGCTTTCACGGTACAGAAGTTTTGCATGTAAAGACAACTATAAGTGTTGACAGAGGGTCTCGTAAGCTTATTTTTTTTGCCTTTTACATGCATTAGGCTCTAAATGATTTTGTGTTGGATGTATTAATCGATGAATATAGTTTTTGATTGATGGAACTAAGATCATATACCAATACATCATGAGAAGTAAACAGAACATAACTAAGTAGAATATACATAAGGGCTCTTTAGAAAGACAGAGGCCAAGTGAAATTAAGTGTCACTTTGATGTAAGGTCAATCAATATTCCAATACGATGTATGTGTGAAAAAGAAGGCATAGATCTAGGGTCAATTATTAATCCAATTTCATTGATGTGAAGGCTGTGTTCTTTTATTAATTTTCTTGTTTATTTATGACCTTGCAAAGAAAAGGTGGGCTATTATGACTTTCTGTGTAAAAACATCCTGATCATGTGAGAAAGTAAACTGTTTAAGTAAAAACCTAAACTCGTATGTATTTAGTTCATCTAATATCTATGGTGAGATGGGCCGTTTGGTTGATGGAAAGTCAAAATTTTTATAATTTTTAACATATGTCAAACTGGTAATCAAGAGCAAATGTTTAAGATTTGGGTTAACCCGTTACTTTTTTTTTTTTTTTTTTTTTTTTAATGTTAAATTTTTTCGAATTTTGTAAATAACCATGTACGAACTGTGATTGTATTAGTTACTATTTATCAACCAGAACCGAAGTTTATGGGTATTTTATATAATTTGTTTTAGAAATGAGAAGTGAGTTTAGGTGTGTCTGATGATTTTTTTTTGTGGGATCTTGAGCAGATTTGGTAAAAATAACATGATCTGTACCGTAACTGGATTGTGTGCAAAAAAATAAAGTTTACTGGGCTAAAAGTAACCTAATATAAAGTTTGATGTTTCTGCCATTTTGTTGTCTGAATTAGTTCTGTAACCATTACAACTGTAGTGCGTTGGCAGCTACGAGTTACACCAAATTAATTAAGAGTTAGACGCCAAATATGTCAGAAAGAGTGGCATATTCAGTTGTCTTGCAATGAAACTACAAGACCTCTGGTTAGAACTACTTATCCTAACATACATAAGCTTATTTCAACCCTTTTCATCGACATCCTTATTGTCATTCAATCTTTCCCCTAGGTTGTGCTCCTCTTCAAATTATATCCTTCATCTACACTCTCTCACACTCAACTCCCGCAAAGTGTACACCTTTTAGTTGGGGCTACTATCAAACCTCTTTGTCGCATTCTCCTAGTCAGACCCATTAGAGATATAAACTTGACCCGAAGTCCTAAACAGACTCAAATGACTAAACTAATGGCCCCAATAGTCCCATTTTAGAAACATGGACAAAATTGATCCCACTAGATATTGATGTCCCACTTACTTGATATGATGAGAATGAAGCTATGATCTTGGTCCCAGATTCCTAAATGTAAAAGAAAAAAGAAGGACGGGAGTCATGTAATGGATAATGGAGATTGAGAAAAGCTGCTATAAACAAATGGTTTGTTGATAGTAAACTAACTACTTTTTGCGTGATGGAGTGACAATTAAGTAGTTGATTATCCTGCAACTGCACACTTTGGGCTTTTTGCCTGTATCGTGTATAGAAATTCAATTGTTTCTTCTTATCTGCCCTTATATTTCAAGTAATTTTAAATATACTTTTTAACCACATAACAGGAGTCGCAGTAACTCATGCAGCAGGGCTGAGAATAAAGCATGCCGTGAGAGGCAAAGAAGGGAAAAGTTGAATGAGAGGTGACCTTTTCCTTTATTGAATTTCCTTGAAAACTCTTCCTTGTTGACAATATCATTGGTTAGTATATATCATGAGGTGCTTGGAAAATTTAGATTAACTAAAACATTAAACCAGTTTTCTGTAAACTAGATCTCTAGCAGCAGGGTTTGGATGGTGAGATGGTCAGTGTGTAGTAACAACCAACATGCAAGAAAGAAACGTTTCTGACTTTTTACATAGTCTATTATTCAGTGATTCATATTGTATATTAAGGAGGGTTTTTATTTATTTATTTTTTTTTTTTTTTTTTTTTTTTTTTTTTTTTTTTAGATTTGTAGAATTGAGCACTACTTTGGAACCCGACCGGCCTGCAACCAACGATAAGCTGGCTATTCTTGGAGATGCTATTCGAGTTCTGAATCAACTAAAATCTGAATCTAAGGAGTGCAAAGAGATGAACGAGAAACTATTGGAAGAGATTAAAACATTGAAGGTTAGTTTGTCAATTGTCTGCTCATAAACACAGCTCCTTTTCTTTATAAGTTTCCCAAGAGATTCTTAATGTTTTTTGTTTTATGACTTGCCAAATCAACAGGCAGAAAAGATTGAACTTCGTGAAGAAAAACTTGCATTGAAGGCCGAAAAAGCAAAAGTGGAGCAGCAGGTCAAAGCCATGACCAATAGTAATCTTCCACCAACTGGATTTATGGCACCACATCCAGCTGCATATCAGGCTGGAGCAAACAAGATGCCCGTTTTTCCAGGCTACGGTTACATTCCAATGTGGCAGTATCTGCCACAAGCTACGTGTGATACATCTCATGATCACGAGCTGAGGCCGCCTGCTGCTTAAATGGCAATAATGACAAATTAATGAGAAAATTGTTATCTCATTGTAGTTTGTAAATACTAATGCTTAATTGCATATTGCGTTTTCATATTTATGCACTTTTGCTATGTTGATTTCTAGAGACAAGTAGAGCTCATTTTAGAAGGAACTTGATGGATAGAAATAATGTCCTTCACTAGTCTTGTTATCATTCATAATTTTTTGAGTAAATTGCAAAAATCGTCCCTGTGGTTTGACCAATTTGCATGTTTGGTCCGTACTGTTCATTAAGTGCAAAAAAGATCCGGATTAGGCACTGTTACATTCAGTTTTGGTCCATCATGTTAACGCCGGTTAAGTGAGTTCCGTTAAGTGGCACTGTTTAATTCACTTTAGGTCCCCCATGTTACACGTTAGCCCCTTAAGGCAGAAAATGTTGCAGCGCCCGTCCTTTTTTTGGAAAATTTGTTTTTTTATTTTTTTGAATTCGAATTTTTTTTTTAAAATTCGAAAAAACTTATAAAAATTCGAAAAAACTTGTAAAAATTTTTATAAGTTTTTTGAATTCGAAACTTTTTTAAAAATTCGAAAAAATTTATAAAAATCCAAAAAAATTATAAGAATTCGAAAAAATTTATAAAAATTCAAAAAATTTATAAAAATTCGAAAAATATAAAAATTTGAAAAAAGCTATAAAAATTCGAAAAAATTTATAAAAGTTCGAAAAAATTTATAAAAATTCAAAAAATTTATAAAAATTCGAAAAAACTTATAAAAATTCGAAAAAAATTATAAAAATTCGAAAAATATAAAAATTCGAAAAAATTTATAAAAGTCCGAAAATTTTTATAAAAATTCAAAAAATTTATAAAATTCGAAAAAACTTATAAATTTTTTTTTTATATTTTTCGAATTTTTATAATTTTTTTCGAATTTCTATAAGTTTTTTCGAATTTCTATAAGTTTTTTCGAATTTTTATAAATTTTTTGAATTTTTATAAATTTTTTCGAATTTTTACAATTTTTTTCTTATTTTTATAAATTTTTTTGGATTTTATAAATTTTTTCGAATTTTTATAAATTTTTTCTAATTTTTATATTTTTTGAATTTTTATAATTTTTTTCAAATTTTTTAAAGTTTTTTGGAATTTTTATAATTTTTTGAATTTTTATAAATTTTTTCGAATTTTTATATATTTTGAATTTTTATAATTTTTTTCTAATTTTTATATTTTTCGAATTTTTATAAACTTTTTGAATTTTTATAAATTTTTTGAATTTTTTCAGATTTTTATAAATTTTTTTGAATTTTTAAAAAAATTTCGAATTCAAAAAACTTATAAATATTTTTATAAATTTTTTCGAATTTTTATAATTTTTTTCCAATTTTTATAATTTTTTTCTAAATTTTATAAATTTTTATATTTTTCGAATTTTTATAAATTTTTTCGAATTTTATAATTTTTTCGGATTTTTATAAATTTTTTCGAATTTTTAAAAAAATTTCGAATTCAAAAAACTTTTAATAATTTTTATAAGTTTTTTTCGAATTTATATAAGTTTTTTCGAATTTATATAAATTTTTTCGAATTTTTTAAAAAAATTTCGAATTAAAAAAAAAAAAAAAAACAAATTTTCCATAAAAAGGACGGGCGCTGCAACGATTTCTACCTTAAAGGGCTAACGTGTAACATGGGGGACCTAAAGTGAATTAAACAGTGCCATTTAACGGAACTCACTTAACCGGCGTTAATATGGGGGACCAAAACTGAGTGTAACAGTGCTAAATCCGGACTTTTTTTGCACTTAATGAACAGTACGGACCAAACGTGCAATTTGGCCAAACCACAAGGACGATTTTTGCAATTTACTCTAATTTTTTTGGTCACATGTCCTAAACATGGATCTGCGGAGCTTGTTAGAAACTTTGTTTAACACCAAAGAGTATGCGGAATCTACTCTTTAATGCTTATAAGAATATTAACAATATTGACAATGTTAATGAAACATTAAACAATGTAACAGTGAACTCTGTATAAACACAATGTAACTAAAACGATTCAATATTATTAAGCAAATAATACGAGTGATCTACAACCTTGAATCACGTATGCAAAACTATCTTACATGTTAACCTAGGACCTCCTTTTATAGGTACAAGAGTCCTTTACAAGATAACTATAATATTCGTATTAATCTAATCTTATAAGAAATATACTGAATATATTCTATACTTATCACAAAACGCGTCTTCTATAGCAGTACCATCTTCATAAGCCGTCTTCAGTATACTAGCAAATACAAACTTTTATACTAGCAGTACTAACTCAGTTAGTACTGTTAGTTATATTTTCAGCAGTTCAATCTTTATACATGGCAGTACAAACTATTAGTGAAATAATTCCCAATGCTATAGGCCATGCTCCATTCTCCCTTAACTCTGGTCACAACTAGTGACTGAGTTTTTGTTACTGGTTCTTTCAAGTGTGTGGTACCTGTAGCACTCTAGGGGTGTAACCGGGGCATGACCATTTTGGATTTAATTGAAAAACATGACTTTATTTTAAAGAAAGTGGTGAAATGTGACCATCTTGGTCTAACTCCTTTTAAATTCGCACTTTGTGAATTATTTGTTCTTTTGGTTTTGAGTTATCATAAACAATCATCAGTAAATATGTTTTTCCTATGAGAAGAGATAAATACATCATTTTCTTGTTACATACACTATTTTGTATAAGTTATACAACACATTGTAGAACGCCACGTTGCACAAATGGCGGTGTACTAAAAAAAATTGATGTATCACCTCCCTTTGCCTATAGAGAGTAACCATTAAACAATCATCAAGTTATTTGAAATGTTTCCCGTCAACTAGTTTCTGCAGTTTCTTTGCTGGTGATGTGATACAATATATCCCAATACGAATAATTCAAATCGCAATCTCTAATTTTACGAAACACTTGAAAAATATAGTAAAATACTGTAAAATGACAACCTTAAATCAACCAAACAAACGTACTTATGCCAAAACCATTGCGGCTTCACTCTTACATTTCTTTCCTCCAATTACCATGTTTTTGAAAAGAATTTTGCTAATGCGCACCACACGTGTGTTAGTGCTTAGCTAATACACTTAACGTTCTTTCTAAACCAGAAAATTTATAAAAAATTTTAATCAAATTTATAAAACCTTAGTTAAACAACTTAAACGTAATTTTTGATTTAATATACTCATAAATTCTATATATTTACACTGTGTTACGTTTTCACTTGAAATGCGTCACCAAAACTAATATAAATATAGAGTAAATTACAAAGATGGTCCCTGTGGTTTGCGTTGACTTTCACTCTTGGTCCTTTGACTTTTTTTTTGCACTTACAGCCACCAACTCTGAAACCCTTAACACTAATAGTCCCTTGACCAAAAAACGTTAAGTTTGACTGTTAAAAACCCCTCATGTGACTTGCACATGAGGGTAAATTCGTCATTTTATATTTTTTAGCCCACCACCACTACCCTTCTTCATCTTTAATAAACTCCGCACCACTAACAATCAAACCATAATTTTTACCTTTTTCATATTCAACCACAAACACCCCCACTCCCACCATCATTATTTTCAACTATCAATTTTTCCGACCACCTCAATCAAACACCCATATTCTTTTTATATCGTACCTTCAGATGTGTACTTAATTTTACACTTCAAAACGCATAAATATTTCAAAACTAAACACAATGCAAATAGGCAAATAACCCAATTTATCTTGAACAAAATCATCAAAGAAAAAAAAAAGGCAAATAAATGTTGTAATACATGGTTTTATATTAACAACAACGTACTAAAACTAGTTATCTGTTCAATACTTTCAGATTGTGATTCGCAATACCAAACACAACGCAATAAGCAGTTCTCACAATACTATAACTATATCAAAAACATTCAACTAAGCAACTATTTATCTGTTTATCTCTTCCAGACCCACATACCGAAGGCAAAGTTAGTTATTCAAATCGAAAAGTGCCTCATTTCCCTCAAAACTACAATGCAATAAACAAATTACATATGATCAGTTAACCACTTGTTATTACTACATAAGTTTCCAAAAAAACGCAATAATTAAATATAATCGACCTCAAAAGACAGTCTTAAGTAGTTTGAGAGTTTGCATATGCTTATCCAATAGTCAAATAAACAGTTTGGGTTCTTCAATCTCATAACAATTGTGTCCCATTGGCATTACAATAAAACAAACCTGAAACACTATATCCTACATTGCCCGCACGTACGCCTTTTGTTACAGATGATCATCTACTTGTACTTATTTCAAACAACCCCAAATCTAAATGCGAGCAAAAACTCGCTTCAACCCACACCAATCTCTGTCACACTCGCCGTCACGCGTCACTTGTAGATGCTAAAAAAACATAGGTTGTTGCAAATATAGTCGTTGGTGGCTGAAGGAGAGGTTGAGAGTGGTGATTGTATCCAAATCACCACCATCACCATCACTAAACCCCCACCCTCGCCACCATCACTCCGCCACCAAACCCCCAACCTCGCCACCATCAGTCCACCACTAAACCCTCACCCCCGCCACCATCAGGGGTTTGATAGTTATAAAGATTCGTGTTTTGGTATCAAAAAGATTCATAAATCTGATTGTTAAAAGAAACTAAGGAAGGTGCGTATGATGTAGAATAATGATGTCGTGTTTGATTTTTGGAGATATAAGGATGCAATTATTGTTTGTAGAGGATAAGTTTATGATGTAGAATAATGATGTGTGTGTGTTTTTTTTTAGAGGATAAGTTTATGAGATGACTGCAAGTTGGTTTGGTATAAATGGATATGAGAGTGACAAAGGGCAAAAGGACAATAATACCCTCATGTGCAAGTCAAATTTAACGTCTTTTGGTCAAAGGACTATGAGTGTTAAGGGTTTCATAGTTGGTAGCTGTAAGTGCAAAAAAAAAAAAAAAAAATAAAAAAAAAATCAAAGGACCTAGAGTGTGAGTTAACGCAAACCACATGGACCATCTTTGTAATTTACTCATAAATATAATATTTTTTTCTGTCTCAGTTATATCGTTCACATTATTTCTTTTGCTTTTATCCAACGATTGTCCAATTTTCTAATAATATAGTCACTAATTGCATATATCTTAAATTAACCTTTTACATTGATTCCAAGTAAGTTGCTTATAAATTGTTTCTCCAAGAATCCAAACATAGCTATGTTTAAGATTTTCAGACTTTCTGCACATTACTAATAAATCACTTATTCTCTAAATATAACGGTTAACAACCAATCAGATATACTTTTTGCATAATGACATATATACTGAAAACATGCTTTAAATATATTGTACATCATGCATTCAAAAATATATATATATATATATATATATATATATATATATATATATATATATATATATATATATATATATATATATATATATATATATATATTGTTGTTCCCTTAACACGCTTAGAGTTAACTAGAAAGTTAATCTATTTGTGTTTATGACTAATACAATGTAATGATTACTTCTAACAGTTAATGAAACGTTAATATAAAAAACACACAGTATTTTCAACGTTTAAATTATTATTAGAAATGAATCAAAGAATCTATTACCAAAGTGTTTTGCGGAACAAACATTTGGGATTGAATAGACAAGGTATTGTGTCTCCTATCTAAACTCAAGCTATGCTTAAGTGGTAACAATTCGACCCACTGAGCTATCTCAGGAATACGTTACTCTTTGTAGGAGAGAAGTTGTTTTGCAAAAGTCTAAGGCTTTCAATGTACAAAACACACTCAACTTCTCTCCTTCTGAACCTATTTATACACAAGTATAAAAGAGTAAAAGTGATTAAAAATACTTCAACTTGTTGAGGAAGCGTGTCTGTAACACCCCGACCCGACAAGGGTAGAGATGTCACAACAATGGTGACATATCAGAAACATACACAAGCATACATCTTCAATAATACAAAGGAATACAAAGGTGACAAGAAATTACAAGGAAATACAAAATTTACAAAGGAATAAATACTGAGTCTGAAAATATAAATTCTTCTAGTCATCTATATCAAATGGCTATCATAGTGTAGTCTTCTAAGTCCAATGGTACTCTCCACTCATACCCAGCTTCCTACTAAAACCTGCCGCAGGAAAAGAAATGCGGATGAGCTACGAGAGCTCAGTGAACAGATATAACGGTAACAGAGCAGTAATAAAGAATAGTACAGAGTGTCAGAAATATAAGTCATGCAGATATAATCAGAGTTAAAGGATAAACAAAGGAGTAAGGATAAAGGATAGGGGATAATAAGTAGGTAAAGGTAAAAAGAAATAGTGCAAGGTATAATAATGGTCAAAGGTAAGTAATGTATATGGTAAAGGTAAACAGTAATCCACCACGAGCCCAGAAACAGAGATATAATATATATAACCATGCCATCATCATCAATCAGAGGGGTGTCCTCTCAGTAACCAGATAATATGAGGGGTGTCCTCATGTATCAAATGGAGTAGCTAGCTCCCAGAGGTTGTGAAAGACGTGTATCGCACACACCATCAGTCACCAGAGATATAACAGATAATATAAACAGATAACAGAAACAGAACAAATCTAGGATGCATCCATACGCCCCAGGTGGCCAGAGTCTACCAATACACACCAAATCAGATAAAATCAGGGACGGGACAGGTCATCACTCTCCTGCCCTAGAGTCATGCCATCGGTGCATCAATGACATGGACATGAAACCCTCATGCCTAGTGAGGTGGCTCGGGTATCAAACCGTGGGTCAAAGGTCAAGTATCATGTCATAAACAGAGGGTCATGTCAAAAGGTTCAGATTATAAGGTCCATGTCAGATGTTACAGAAGTGTATATCAGAGGTTCAGAAATCAGATAGGTTTATATCAGAGTTTATAACAATGTTCAAGTCCAGGTTCAGAAATAGTATACCAGATTAATGCTTATATCAAAGTTCAAATTAAGTTTCAAAAAAGAGTTTATAACCAGGTTTAGAATAAGGTTCAAATCAAGGTTCAATAGGTCATATCAAAAGTTCATAATCAAAAAGGTTTATAGGTTCATAGAAAAGATTTTAATTCAAAGGTTTCATATTTAACTTGTATTTAAATAATCTTTCAGTGACTTTCATAAAATGATGTTTGGTAAAACCTTCTTATACATATAGTCTTTAAAAGAAATTTTCATAAAACCTTTAGTGCTGTTTATAACATCGTACTCAAAAGCTTTTCAAAAACATTTTCATATCATTAAGGAAAGTTTTCAATTTAGTTATATTATCAAATGAAACTTCAGGGTATACAAGGATTTGAATATGCAGGTCACAAAGTAATGAGTCAAGTATCCAGGGAAATTCAGAGTCAGATGTCATGTCAGAATCAGATGTCATGTCAGAATCAGAGTGTTATAACAAGTTCATATTTCAAAGGGTTTATAACAGGTGGCTCAGAATCAAGTTTCATAACAAAGTTCATATCAGGAATTATAACAAAAGGAATCATATGAAAGGTTCAAAGTAAAGGGGATCATAGCAATGGCATCAATACAGAAGCTGACAGATCAGAAAAATGAAAGAGATCATGAGAAACCTGTGAGAAGGTTCAGAATATCTGTACCTTATACCGCAATGAAAACACAACAGAACAACAAGGTCGGAAGCAACTCCATCTTCAGCGGATCTACATGAATTCATGATCTGTTTTATTAATAGCTTGTTCAATTCAGATTACTTATTTTAGTCGGCTTTCCATTTTTAGCAACTTTCCTTTTTAGGTACCTTTCCAGAAATAGTAACTTTCCAAAAATAGTAAGTTTCCCCGTTTAGTAACCTTAGGGTAATATCCATTAATTAGCCAAACTTAAGGGTTTACAAATAATAATAGGTTAGCTTAAAGGCTTACTATGCCATATTTGGTTTTATTTCCCAAAAGCAAAAGCTGATTGATGTGCAAAATTTTTAATCATGTATGAATTTATATAGTGCACACTGTTACTGCCTTCATTTGAGTTGCCACGTTTCATTAAGAAAAGTTATAAGTTTCCTACATGCGATTTACATGTAACGATATTTAGATAATTTGCCTGCTGAGCAATGATAAATAGACCTACAAACTAGACCTACAAGTATGCCTACTCCATTCACAATTTGACAAGTGTACTACATTTATTTCTCTCTCATCATATTCACCAATCAATTTTTAATTCCACCAATCACATTTGTAGGTTTGTTTTTAGGTTCATTAATTAGGCATACAAATCATTTTTCTTTAGATAATTTGCCTGCTTAGCATGTTAAAACTATAAGCTACATGTTTTATTAACACAATTCATGAAGAAATATATCATAGGCATTGCGCATGCATGCATAACTCACCACAAGAACTAAAACTTATGTCTATACAACCAATTTACGCATGACCCTAATCTTCATGATTTCATGCAACATACTCCATTCGAATATTTAATATATATCGGTTATTTCGATCCATAATATATCCGATTAGATCATTCTATTTTGAGTCTAATATAGGTGAACGCATTAGTACCATCATATATACATATCATTGCACAAAATAGAAAAGGGTTTACGTATTAACGGTAACGAGGTAAAATGAAGATGTACCTCAGGCAACCAAGTACAATCGATGCCGAAATAAGAACACGAATACACGTACAAACAGTAACACGAGATTCCAACAAGCCACGAACACCAACGATCAACGCGAACTAAATGTCAACCAAACATGAAACAGACTCGAGAGCTTGTGTGCTATGTTGCACGAATGAGACCTCCAAGACAATGAGACTGGAGTGAGATCAAGGTCGAACCCGAGCGACTCGATCTCCAACGCCCGAGCCAAACCCATTATTCGAACATGAACCAAGCACTAACCACCAACTTAGTCCATGCACAACCGAAGCTGATCTTAACCCAAACCTCGACCCGAGACCAACCCAACACTAACCACAACGCGAACCGAACTTGATACGAATAAACAAACCGCAACCCAATCTCGACAGGAACAATTGAAATTAAACCTTGGAGTAGGTATACGAACAAAAACTTGCGCCAGCTTAAAACAGATGTGAACCCCATTTGACACGAAACATGACTCGAACACAACCCTATGATCACAACCCAACGATCACCACGAGGGTTTGAACGCCAAGGAACTACCTTCGTACCGTTTTGTTTCTCGCGATAATGAGGGCAAAAGAAACTGTCGACCTTGTATGTTTTGTTTAATAAGGTTTTAGTTTTAACGATTATCACAAAGGTGAAAAGGGTTTGTTTTCTCTTTTGTTTTCATTTATGATGAAAGACGATGGTATTGAAAAGTGGCTTTATGTGGCCGGATATATAAAGAATTCAAAAGGAGATGTACCAGGTTCTAAAATAAACCATTTGTGGAAGGCGTATAAATTGGAGATGATGGAGCCAATTGTTAGGTAACAAATTGTGGTAATTGGCCAAATTTTATGGGACAAAAATGACGTGTGGGAATCAATAATGAAAGAATGACATGTACCAATTTTAGGAAAAGATACATGCATTATTTACGTTAATTGGATAACTTCAAATCTTGTGGTGAACCAAAAAGAAAGTGGGAATACTAAAAAGGAATACTTTAATTTGTATAATTATTTATTTACTTAGGTAGAACTTAGGTTAGTAATTATAACTTTAAATGTAACACATATTATATAGTTTAAAGTTAATTGAGTGATTACAAAGTTTGGGGTAAAATTTGAAATTAGACATAAATTTAGTATCTGAATTTTAGGGTTTTACAGTGTCTGACAATTACAACAGTAATTGTTATTTCCAAGAACCAATAGGAATGGACCAAAAAGTCTTTAGGAGTGTTTGGTCTGACACTCCATGACTTTTAGCCGTCTTTGGGAAGGTTGGTATCTGACAAGATAAGAGTGTTTGGTCTGACATTCTTATCTTCTTAAATACTTCCCACTTATTCCCGCCTTTATTTCAGGCGTTGGTTTCTTCAGTCTTCAATCACTTATTGTTGTTGAGGAGACTGGGGTTCAGTGAGTTCTTGTCCAACACTCATTGAACCATCATCTTCTTCTTTGGCTTAAGTCCTACTCAGGGAGTACCGCCTACCTGAGTAGTGAATCCTTCTTCTTGAATTCGCCTTGAGCATCCTGAAGATGACTCACTGAGTGACTGTTCACTCAGTGACTTGAATTGTTCTCGGTTTAATTAACACTTAGTTAATTTGTGTCCAAATCTTGTTTTAAGTATTCTTGGGTACTGATGGACCCAACAATCTCCCCCTATTTGGATATAAATTATTCCTAAGTGTTTTGATTAGTAATGAGTGAGCTAATGACTTCTTCTCATACTGAATGTACTAGAAAGTAAATAAGGACACTGATATAAAAAAAACATTCATCAATTTATTCATATCATTACAAGTCCTAACAATCTAAATACAAAATGCTCAGGGTTCTTGAAAGTAACCCATGAGTTCAAGCTTTGCCTTTTTAGACACTAACACCTCCTTGTCAGGTCTTTCGCTCATCATCTGGTCCAGCAGCCTGACAAACTCCTCGTTCTCAGGACTCTTTACTCTTAGCGCCATCAGTTTGTAGGCGAAGAGAGTTTTCGTTTCCACTAGATCGATGTCACTTACTCTCTGAAAGGCTGCCTGATTAAATTCATCGACAAAAAAGATACCATACTCAGGATCCTTGATGACCAGGTTTGGGACAAACTTGACTCCCTGAGGGGGAATCCTGTTGCAGTGAAGAGCAGCTATGAATTGTTCAGGTTCCTGACCCACAACTTTTCTTTTCCTCCCGGTCTTCTGAGTAGGTTCAGGGATTGCCAGTCCCTGAGAAGCAAGCGCCTTCTCATGATCAATACCCAAACTCTTTGCTACCTTTTCGAGTTCTTCATATTTGGAGTTCAAGGTCTTGATAAGAGATGGGGCAGTCTTGCTTTGTGTCTTTTTCCTCAGGATGGGCATCATCATATCCCATTCCCTTAGCCCAAAGTCAGAAAATTTGAAGGGTTGGTAAACCTCTGACTTTCTTGGTCCCCTGTGTATTGTTATGCTTAGGGGCTTGGTGGGGGTAATGGTTATGTCAGTGATTGTGCCTTCTCCTTTGGTTTTTGTCATGTGCCATAAGTACCTCTCATAAGTTCTCTGTCTCCTTTCTTCTTTCAGCTTGGCTTGCTGATTATGTTCCTGAAGAAGTTCAGCCTGGAGCTTGAGAAACTCATCCCCTTTGATGTCTTTTTCAGACTCCTTGATTACCTCCTTAGCAACCTCAATAATTACTGGTCTGTTGAGTTGTTGCTCCTTTTCTTTGGCCTTTCTGATGTCTTCTTGATGTAAGACTTCTGCCACTTCAGCTGGAGTCCCAAAGAAGGTCCTACCTCCTTCTAATTCAACCATAAAGGGTGCATCAGGATCTACACGCCTTTCAGTTGTGGCCTGAACCAAATGTGCTTGAGGAGGAGAACTCTCAGTCACCATGATTCCCTTCCCTTTGTCAGTGGGAGGGGGTTGACTGGTGGAAGTTTTAGGGACTACCACTATAGCTGATGAAGGATCAGGAGTAGGTTCAATAGGTTTCTCCCCCTCAGCAGGTACTGGAACTTCAGTGGATGGACCTGCTAACTGAGGACCTGGGGTTGGATGAGAGGCCTGAAGAATGAAGAGGATACTTGAGACCATTTGCTTTGTTTCAGATGTCTCATTCTTCAGTGTGATGATTTCAGTAGCCATAGACTGGTGGGTGGTGGTGTATTCATTCAAAGGCTGAGGATATTTTTGAGAGGTATAGTGGTCGATCAGCTCATTATGTTTTGTTGAGAGCTGATCAAAGGCTGAGGATATTTTTGCAAGGTGCTCCTTAAATTCAGTTACTGCCTGATGAATTGACTCTTGGTTTGTCCTGATGGTTTTGAGATCCACCTCCTGAAGAAGCTTTAGAAGCTCAGTAATGTTGGTGGAGGTGGTCGTCTGAGTGGTCATGTATTCATTCAGGTTTTTCAGCAGTGTAGGATCATCTGCGAGTTGTTCTTGAACTGATTCAATAGCCTTAAGGATGTTGGAGAGGTCCTTGTGCTGTCCAGTGGCTATTTCATCAATAGATTTGCTCAGGTCGCCCAGTTGTTTATCAGTAAGTTTGGCGGCCTGAAGAACCTTTCCCTGAGATTCTTCCACAGAAGCCCTGAAGTCGGCATAGGAGGCTGCCACTTCAGTGTGCTGAATCCATTGTTCATCGGTGAGTTCATTGTAAAGACCCTCGTTGGCTTTGCGAAGGAATTTAACCAGTTGTCTTTCAGTCAGCGGAAGAACGTTATCATATCTCGCCAACCACTGAGGAGTGGCGGGAGTGGAAGCACCTGATGATGATGATGATGATGATGATGTGGGGGACTGGGTTGTTGATCCTCAGGGGGAGGAGAAGAATGTTGTTGCTCAGGGTGCTGAGGAGGGCTTATCTCAGTCTCCATTTCCTCCTCAACATCAAGATCTTCTTCATCACCAAAAACCATAATTTCCTCCTCTGACTCTTCGGCTAATAATGTTTTAAGGTCAGCCAGAGAAGGAATCTTCAAGGAATCCGGCTCCCTCTCAAAAGAGGGCTCACCTTTGTTGTGGCCAGGTCCTGACCCCGTCATAATAACTGAGTGGGTTTGATCAGCCTGACTTTTGGGGGCAGTTCCTGAGTGAAGGGATCCGCCTGAGGTGGTTGTAGGTTCCGTATCAGCGGATGGTTTGTATCCATCTGAGTCTTTGTCCCCCTTAGCGCCTTCAACTACTGACGGGTCTTTTTCAGTAGTATCACGAGGCACTGATTGTGATGGTTGATGGTCCCCCTTCCCATCAGGGTTGTACTGCCCTTTTGGGGATTCAGGGACCTTTACTCCCTGAGACCCTGAGTGTGATTGCTCAGGGACGTTAGTAGGATGTGATTGTTTGTGGGTCCCCTTCCCAGTTGAGTAGTGCTGCCCAAACGAGGATTCAGGACCCTTTTCTCCCTCAGGCCCTGATTGTGATTTGTCAGTGCCTTCATCGGGATGTGAGTGGGTGGAGGTTCCTGACCCTAGTGACTTGTTTATGTCAATCGAGTCTTGAGGAAGAGGGGGTTTGCCCGAGGACACTGAGGATGATTTCTTAGTGCCCTCTATTGGCGTTTGTTTTGTGGTCGAGGGGGTCTCTGTTATGGGTGTCTAAGAGGTCTGGGCCACAGTAAACCTGATGCGTGCGCGTGTATTGCTCTAATTTATACCCACGGTGTGTCGTTGTGGTTTTAGCAGTATTCAAGTTTTAAATTTATATTTAGCCGACTTATCAATAACACACACACTTTAACGAGCAGTGTACCCGGTCAGTATGAATATAATGGTAAGTAGAGTGTCGATCACTAAGAGTGGAACGTATTATCTAGTTATTCTAATCAGTATTTTAATATCTTAAGTTAGCTATACAACCTAATCTAACGCAAAGGGGGTTCAGCCTGAGAGACTGGCACGGTTTGGTTATGTTTAAATAATAAACTAAACTAATAGGCACGAATCAGCGATTAGCACACACGTACACAGATAGATACTTGAGACAAATAAGAAGACCTGTCCTGATAATTAAGTAGTTTGTCACTTGTTTTATTGCTAGTTTTATATGAAGTGTATGTAATTAACCCTTTCTCGTTGGCTCTAATCTTATCGGCGAGTAAACCCTTAATGATTACTTATGTCTATCCTATTTATTAAAGAGACGCTGAAACAAATAGGCGAGGAAGGGGCATGGCGACCCAAGCAATGCTCAGCTAGACACAGAGGTTATCAATGCACTAATAAAAGTCACCAAAGACATCAACATATAAACTTTAATTAATGGGAAAACAATTTTAAGGGGTGCCCATGGTTTTCCGTAGTCACATGGAATCGGCCCATCAATCCTGATGAATTAAAGTGTACTAATACAATAAAACAAAACTACTTAATGAATTGAATACATGCAGGACCTTCTTACAGCTCTTGTATCTTCGTTTAGGGTGTGTCTTGTGCTGCTACTTCGTCTGAATTCGGCCTTAGGGTTTCTGTCTTTCGCTAAGTCTCGTACTCCGTATATTGCACACAAAATTCGTCTGACTTTGGGGTATTTATAGTTTCTGTCTGAGGGTTAGATGCGGCGCATTGAATAAGTAGATGCGGCGCATTGACTTAACTTCGCGTGGGGTCCAAGATTAATATATTCAGGAATATTCGTATACCGCCTTAAGATGCGGCGTAACTCCATTTCTCTATGCGGCGCATGTCCTTTGTTGTCTTGGATCGTAACTTGTGAAATCTTGATAGTGATGCGCCGTATGTAAGAAGTAGGATGCGGCGTATCTGGAGTAGAATGATCTTGATCTTGTACATTTCAGTAGACTCTTAACTTCTTGCTTGTTTTGCTCCATAATTAGTCCAAAATCGCCAAGTTTCACATAGTACTTGTTTTTACCTGAGAATTACAAAAGTAAACATTAACGTATCAATTCTCACAGATAATATAATAAAACAAGTTAAATAAATAGGATAAATGATGGTAATAAAATGTACTTATTTGAGTTCATCAAATATCCCCCCACTTGAACTTTACTTGTCCCCAAGTAAACCTTAGAATAAATCTTATGAAAATGTATCCTAAAAGATATTAGGATTTATCTTTATATTTAAGCATGTATTCATTTTGTCATAATCACACAACCAAACACTTAACGAATTAGAATAAAATAAAATATTTTGATAAAAGCAAATCTAATCGTTTAACTGTCCAGTCGTGACGAATATTCTATCATAAGCTTGGCAAGTAAACGCATCTCCCCCACTAAAGCCAAGGAATAACAAGTCTAAAGCGGTAAAAAGGGTTTGTAGGTTAAGGGTTAATCATTCTTCTTAATCTCTATCGATCTCAAATTCCAGAAAAGGTGACAAAATCACAAATACATGATTGAATCCACGAACACGATACTTGCAATTGCTCAAATCCTTAACTCGAATAGGCTAAAGATAGGACCAAGTAATCTTTACCAATAATATTATATCAAAAAGGGCGACAAAATCATAAATACATAGCCGAATCCACGACTACGATACTTAAGATTGCTCAAATCCCTAATCTCAATAAATCAAAGGTTTGGATAAGGAATGATATAGGGTATGGATAATATTTGGGATACAAATTGGTGTAAAATGAAAAATAAATAAAACAGATAAATTAAAATCCTAAGTGTGGTAAATTGCTTTCCCAACCATCCCATGAATAAGACTCATATCATTGAATAACTCACGCTTTAACACTTGAAACACACGCTTTAGGTAGACACGAATTATACTCAACAAGATCTCAATCAAAGAATAACCTTAGTTGGCGTTCCCATAACGGCCAACTCCCATTCAATCCATAAATATATAACAAATAGTGGTGATACCGACCACTTAATACAAAACATTACATAAGTTGGTTAAAACAAACTTCCAACTTTTTCTTTTTCTTTTTCTTTTCTCATTTTTTACTGCGGCGCATCCCTGGTTAAGGATGCGGCGCATCTTCTATTCTGATCCGTATTTATTCCAGGCTCGATACGGCGTATCTTCTTCCATAAGATACGGCGCATCGACTGACCTGATGATTTTCATTTTAATTTTTAAGTTTTATTTTTAACTAACTACTAATGTATTATGCAAGTTTGAACTTTCTTAACTTAGGTGTGTTAAAGTCTTGGTGGTATTATAGATTCCTGCATTTCCTGTGGATACATCTATTATGAAGCTTAAACGCTCTCATCCACAAGAAAGATGATTTTTGCTCTTATACAAATGGAGGATCATACCGAGCAAATCTCAGGGGAGTTTTTCTGTTCTAATTCTTTTATTTTCCAGTTTTTAACCTTTTATACAAACAACGAGGACGTTGTTTAACTTAAGTGGGGGGATTGGAGAATTAGAACACTTAACACTTACTTGTCCTAAACTTTTTCAAAATATGCTTAAAATGTGCTTAATATATCAAAATTAAATTTTTTTTTAGCATGTTTTTGTTTAAAGTCTAAGTTGCATAGCTGCACACATGACGTTATTTTCAAAAATTGTGATTTTTCAAAATTCACAAATCTATGAGTGTGCCGGTGACTTGTAAACTTTAGAACTTGGCTTGTATACTATTCGAGACCACCATAATAAGTATTATTTATATAATTGGAATGACTTGTCTAAATTGGTAAATTTCTAGGATTACACCCAAATAGCCTTTATATGTTATGTGTTATTAGCTAACTACACTGGTTAGTTAAACCCCGTATAAAACCTTTTGTTACTCTCATTTTTAGAGTAAGATACCCCTAGAAAAACACTCAGAACCATTCCTTTCGTTTCTTACACCTATGTTAAAATGTTTCGTTACACCCTTACACCTTAGCCTACCCTGTAGATTAAAATCCATGGTTGGTTAATTGCTTTAGGCAAAGTGTGTTTCCTTACATTACCTGTGTTCGCGTGCGTAATTCATTATCTTTGGTTAGGTCGGGAAATTGCACAATGCAATTGGAGTGAAAGTAAATATTGTATATCTTTGAGTTTATTTTTCGTGTGTTTACTACTTTCACTATTACCGTTATTTCTAAAGTCATGAAAAGTATGGAAAAATTATCCAGAATTATCATTATAGTGATGTGGTGAAATTTTACACATCTTTGTTTATGGTTCAAGTAAAAAAAAAAAAAAAAAAAATCGAAAAAAATAGAAAAGAAAAAGAAAAAAGGAAAAGTTGGATGTTTGATTTGACCAACTTATGTAAAGTTTTGTATTAAGTGGTCGATATCACCACTATTTGTTGTATATTATATCTATGGATTGAATGGGAGTTGGCAGTTATGGGAACACCAACTAAGGTTTATTCTTTGATTAAGATTTTGTTGAGTATAATTCGTGTCTACCTAAAGCGTGTGTTTCAAGTGTTAAAGCGTGAGTTATTCTATGATATGAGTCTTATTCATGGGATGGTTGGGATAGTGATTAACCACACTTAGGATTTTAATTTATCTGTTTTGTTTATTTTTCATTTTACACCAATTTATATCCCAAATATTATCCATACCCTATATTATTCTTGATCCAAACCTTTGATTTATTGAGATTAGGGATTTGAGCAATCTTAAGTATCGTAGTCGTGGATTCGGCTATGAATTTATGATTTTGTCGCCCTTTTTGATATAATATTATTGGTGAAGATTACTTGGTCCTATCTTTAGCCTATTCGAGTTAAGGATTTGAGCAATTGCAAGTATCGTGTTCGTGGATTCGATCATGTATTTGTGATTTTGTCGCCTTTTCTGGAATTTGAGATCGATAGAGATTAAGGAGAATGATTAACCTTTAAGCCTACAAACCCTTTTTACCGCTTTAGACTTGTTATTCCTTGGCTTTAGTGGGGGAGATGTGTATACTTGCCAAGCTTATGATAGAATATTCGTCACGACTGGACAGTTAAACGATTAGATTTGCTTTTATCAAATTATTTTATTTTACTTCTAATTCGTTAAGTGTTTGGTTGTGTGATTATGACAAAAATGAATACATGCTTAAATATAAAAATAAATCCTAATATCTTTTAGGATACATTTTCATAAGATTAATTCTAAGGTTTACTTGGGGACAAGTAAAGTTCAAGTGGGGGGATATTTGATGAACTCAAATAAGTACATTTTATTACCGTCATTTATCCTATTTATTTGACTTGTTTTATTATATTATCTGTGAGAATTGATACTTAATCGTTTACTTTTGTAATTCTCAGTTAAAAACAAGCATTTGGTGAAACTTGGCGATTTTGGACTAATTATGGAGCAAAACAAGCAAGAAGTTAAGAGTCTACTGAAATGTACAAGATCAAGACATTCTGCTCCAGATACGCCGCATCTTACTCATTACATACGGCGCATCACTATCAAGATTTCACAAGATACGATCCAAGATACAAGAGGACATGCGCCGCATCTATGAATGGAGTTACGCTGCATCTTCTGGCGGTGTACGAATATTCCTGAATATATTAATCTTGGACCCCACGCGAAGTTAAGTCAATGCGCCGCATCTACTTATTAGATGCGCCGCATCTTGCCCTCAGACAGAAACTATAAATACCCCAAGACCAGACGAATTTCGGGAGTTCGACAGTATACGAAGTATGAAGACCACAGAACCCTAAGGCCGAATTCAAACGATTAGGCAGCACAAGACACACCCGAACGAAGATACAAGAGCTGTAAGAAGGTCCTGCATGTATTTAATTCATTAAGTAGTTTTGTTTTATTGTGTTAGTAAACTTTAATTCATCAGGATTGGTGGCTTGTGTAATGTGAGGAGAAAGATTGCACTCCCTTAAAACTGCTTTCCCATCAATTAAAGTTTATATGTTGATGTCTTTGGTTACTACTTATTAGTGCATTGATAACCTCTGTGTTTATTAGTGGCCTGCGCATTTGACTACGGAAGAGAATGTGGCTCCCACGGTTGTTACTTGATGCGTGGGTTTTGCAACCTTACAACAGGTTTTACCTCTCGAGGGATCTCAAGAGGCTTACAACCCCACCAGGCAGTGTACCTGACCGATGTAGTATAGTGTAGTGGTAAGTACGGGGGATTGATCGTTCTCCACAGGGAATAGTGTTCGTTAGGTGTGAAAGACTACTCTAATTAGGTCTAAGGGTTGAGGAAGATTCTTTTTATGTTTTTATATTTTTATGAAAGCAAGTAAAATCTCGGTTTTGAAAGAGTGGGCGGAATTAGTTGCTAGCCAACTAACCCAAATTACTACGAATGCAAATAAAATAAAATAACAAAAATGAAAATGTGGTGAGAAACTTATGTGTAGAGAAATGTGTTTACTTAGATTTCCTTACTCCCTAACTATCTTTTACCGGTTAATTAGTGTGTATTAGTCGCGTGGATGACGGGTGTATTCCTTAATACCAATCGTGGGGTGGCGTACTTACTTCCCCAACTCTACAAGCTCCTACTTCACTCCTATGTCGAGCCGGCTAGGAAGCTCCTAACATGGGATCACTAGAATTCGCTTGTGCATTAAATACAACCATAAAAACCTTTAGTACGCATTTGGTTCATGTTTCTTAAGACGTTCAAGCAAGTTACCGAATAGGAAGTTAGCCAGTTTTCTTAAGCCTAACATAGATAAACAATCATCCAATACAACTAACAACACACTAATAACCAATAATCAATAGCTAGGTTTCATTAGATCTAAGCAAACACAAGATAAATTTAGCCTAACATGTTAATCAAAAGACAAGAATAAGATAAAATCAAACAACACATAGACATATTGAATGATTAATTGATAACTTATCTTCAATGTAACATGGAAGATCTCAAGGCAAAAAGCCTTGAAAAAGTAGCTAAAATCGTCTTAGGGTTTTCTCTCAAAATTCCACACACTAAGCTCTCCCTAATGACAAAAAATTAGAAAACTATATATAGATTTTTGGATCTGACGGCGTCACCTTATGGAGTGTGACGCCGTCACCTCGCCGCTTTTAGGGTTCCCGGATGACCTTCTTGACGCCGTCCCTCTTTAGCTCTTCAAAAATCCATTCTGGCTTATCAAGGCTTGACGCCGTCGAACCTTGAACGTGACGCCGTCCCCTTATGATTTAAGCCGTGACGCCCTTGATCAAGTTAAAGCGTGACGCCGTCAGAATTTACATGCTATTTTCACTGGCTTATCATGAGTAAATTTCACGTCCACTTTTTCTTGCCAAAGCATGACGCCGTCTAGAGTAAATTGTGACGCCGTCAAAGGTAACTTTTAGCCGATTTTTGAGACTTTGCCGTTTTCTTCACTTTTATGCTCCAAAAACGTCCAAAATGCCTCCTTTTCCAGATTTCTCCTCAAAAGTACCTAAAATGACAAAAGGAACGATTTAGGGCAATATTTGATCAAATAAATACGATTTAGGGCTTAAATGACCCCTTAAAAGCGGTACACTTTTCGCTTCATCAAATACCCTTACACTTGAGATTTGCTTGTCCTCAAGCAAATGCGCTTTTATTCTTATCAAAATACAAGTTAGGGGTCATTTAATGCAAACATAAAAGTAATTACAACAAATAATCGTTCCACTCTAATCATAATAAGCACGGAGATTACATACTAGCACCTCACAAGTAGTGTTTAGATACTCACATCTCTCAAGTGTCATCAAAATAAATCTCATAAATGAAAACGGATAATATCTCTCACTACCTGTCATAGCAAATAGATTACCATAGGCTTGGGAAAGGATCGAAAACCTCCTCCACTAGGCGTAAGCACCTAAGATAAACTATCAAAGAGGGCTTTTAAATGGGTTATAACGTTAGGTGTAGGGAAAAGGAAAACACGGTTTTGTTGGATACGGGATATTTTACTGGTGGCGAGTTAAAGATCTTGATCAATTACATGTACTATACAATGTTGCTAAGCCAAGACTAGACTCGATCTTAAGCTAGAAACGAAATAACAAAAACAAAAACAAACATAAAACAAACGTAAAATGAAACGGGATGGTAGTCCGTATGTTTTTTTCTATTTTTCTTTTTCTCATTTTTTTGTATTTTTCTTGATTTTTCGATTTTTTTTTTTTTTTTTTTTTTTTTTTTTTTTTTTTTTTTTTTTTTTTTTTTTTTTTTGCATACACTTTTGCCCTACCATCCAAAATAATACATCATAGGGCATTGCATTCCCCTTACACTTGAACTTTTACATAACTTTACAAATACTAATCTAACGACTCGAATTAAGATAATTGAAAAACTTGGAGTACTTTTAAAATATTTAGCACATATGGGGGTAATAAATGATGTTCTTCCCCATTACTCCATTACACTAGTACTTTACCCATGAGTCCCAATCGTCCCAAAACAATATGTACAAGGATATGACTCGACTTAGCAACCATGTAATCAACTAGATAATTAACTTGGGTTTAAACAAATGTTGTAACAATAATGCACTAAAAATGAGTGCATACAAGGTAGGCTAAGGCGATTTGGGTGTACATTTTAGTGGGGTGTAACAAATTCTTCCTTTAAGTAAAATGCTTAAAGGTCAAAACGAAAAGATAGGCTCTGAGGGGTGTACTAGGGGTAACGTGTACTAAAAATGAGTACAACGCAAAGGGTGTGGGAGAATTACTTGACCAATGTAGCCAATGTAATTATAACAAAAACACAGGTGTAAAACAATGGGTTAATCCTAATGCCTCTTATCATGTAGTAAATCTAACTACACGAATGTAGTCTCACTTGTGGCCTCGGAATGGTCCTAACGCAAGTTCTAGAATCTAAGTGCTACCGGTACACACATCATAGCATAAATGCTTTTCCTACCAATTCTAGGGGCGAACCTCACATATTTGGGGGTGGAAAATTTTTTAGTGGTACGGTTTTTGTGCTAGTCATATAACTCCTATCCGTGAGACGCTCATTAAGATCAAAGTTTCACTCCTATATGTTGTAAAAAATTTTAAATTTGGCACTAAAATTACCCTAACAGGTATTTATCTCAGTTTTATTACACGTCTACTATTAAACAAACAAAAATCAAGCGCAATGGCATTCTCTAAAATCGTACTTTTACCCCCCCCCCTTACACTTAAGATGAACATTGTCCCCAATGTTCAAATAACAAGATGTAAAAGCAAAAAGTAAAAGAATGAAATCAAATACTCCCCTGATTCGCTCGGTGGATAGTGAAATTACACGGTTAGATCTTCCTCCAAAGAGAATGTTGAAGCTCCATGACTAATGCATCACCAAAAGCTTGATTCAATAAACATCTCCTTGTCCAAAATAACCTGTTAAACCTGAGAAAACAAACACGAAAACCTGCATAACATCGGCGGGATAAAATCTATATATAAGGATATAATGCTTGTGGAATGATAACTTTGCAGATTCCTGGAGATTATAAGTTGGAGATTTTAATAAAAACTTTTTAAAAACAAAACTTTCAAAAATTTCTGAAAATTAAATCTGACGCCGTCAGGTTATAAACCTTGACGTCGTCAGAAATGACCTGACAAAAATTTTCATTTTAAGTTTCCGGAAAATTTTTGGAAAAACCTTTACCTTACTTCCTGGAAATCCTGCAAAACATCATTATGACTCGATACAAGCATTTGACTCAAACAAACACTAATATGTATGTTAATTTAGTATTATTATGATTCATGTTAATTTGTGTTCTAATAAACCGATTTAGATTTCCCTTACACTTAACTTTTGCAAAATACCTTTATATGTAGTTAAGACGAAGTTAAAAACAAAATAAAGCATTTTCACAAATTAGTTTTGAACATGAATCAATAATGATAAAAATTAAACATACATACGGAAAATAAAATCAAACAAACAAATAAATAAACACACAAAGCAAATAAAACAAATAAAGCTTGGGTTGCCTCCCAAGAAGCGCTTTTCTTTATTAACGAGTCTTGTAGCTAGACTCAAAGTCACGTACATTACGTGACTTCTTCATCGAAAGTTATGTCTTCCTCATTGATCATTTCATTACCATTCTCTTGATAATGCTTGACTCGTTGAATATTCACAGTGAATTCTCTATCCTCGTCGTCAATTAATACAACGGCTCCGGTTTTAGAGGAGCTCCTTACGGTAAAAGGTCCATACCATCTAGATTTAAGTTTCCCAGGAAATAGCCTTAAGCGAGAATTATATAATAAGACCTTGTCTCCTTCTGAAAATTCTTTGGGTCTCTTAATCCGTTGGTCATGCCATCTTTTCGCCCTCTCTTTGTATGTGATGGAAGATTCATAAGCCTCTAATCTCAATTCATCAAGCTCTTGGAGCTGTAAGAATCTATTTGTTCCCGCAACTGTATAATCCAAATTACAAGTCTTAAGTGCCTAATATGCTTTGTGTTCCAGTTCTACTGGGAGGTGGCATGCCTTGCCATATACCATACGGAACGGGGTTGTCCCGATTGGTGTCTTATAGGCGGTTCGAAATGCCCACAAAGCCTCATCGAGCTTAAAAGACCAATCTTTTCTGTTTTGATTAACCGTTTTCTCTAATATTCTCTTTATGGCTCTATTAGTGTTTTCGACTTGACCGTTGGTTTGAGGATGGTAAGCGGTGGAGAATCGGTGAGAGACTCCATACCTTTTCATGACTTTCTCCATTTGTGAATTGCAAAAATGGGTTCCCCTGTCACTAATAAGAGCCTTCGGAATTCCGAACCTAGCGAACAATTTTTTTAAGAAATGAATGACTACCCTAGCATCGTTAGTCCTAAGGGCTTGTGCTTCCACCCATTTCGAAACATAATCAATGGCCACCAAGATGTATTCATTCCCTCCAGAAGAGGGGAATGGTCCCATGAAATCAATTCCCCAAACATCAAAAACCTCACAAACTTGTATATAATTCTGTGGGGCTTCATCCCTCCTAGAGATATTCCCAGCTCTTTGACATGCGTCACAAGTTTGTATCATTCCCTTCACATCACGAAATATTGTAGGCCAATAGAATCCCACGTCGAAGACCTTTCGTGCAGTAGTGCTTATTCCGTGATGTCCTCCAGATGGACCTGCATGACACTCTTTCATAATTCTGACAGCCTCTCTTTCCGAAACACAACGCCTGATTACCTGATCTGGACATCTTCGAAATAAGAAGGGTTCATCCCAAAAGTAGTACTTTAATTGATTAAAGAACCTCCTTTTTTTATGCCTGCTCATATGCTCAGGAATGACTCCACTTGCCAGGTAGTTAGCATAATCCGCATACCAAGGTTCAGAATCATTTATTGACATGAGCTGCTCTTCAGGAAATGTTTCCCGAATCTCACTCTTGTCAGATTCAGCGAGGCTGGGGTTTTCGAGACGAGAGAGATGATCAGCCGCAAGATTCTCTGCTCCTTTCTTATCACGAATTTCAACATCGAACTCTTGCAATAGTAGGATCCAACGAAGTAACCGTGGTTTAGCATCCTGTTTAGCGAAAAGATATCGAATAGCTGAATGATCCGTAAAAACAACCGTTTTAGAAAGGACAAGATACTGGCGAAATTTATCAAAAGCGAATACCACGGCTAGTAATTCCTTTTCAGTGGTAGTGTAGTTTTCTTGAGCAGGATTCATGGTTTTGCTAGCGTAGTATATTGGCTGAAAGTGTTTGTTAAGCCTTTGGCCTAATACTGCTCCAACAGCATAATCACTAGCATCGCACATGATTTCAAAGGGTAACTCCCAGTTAGGGGTAACCATAATTGGAGCTTGGGTAAGTTCCTGCTTCAATAGATCAAATGCGTCCTTGCACTCTTGGGAGAAATCGAACGGGGCATCCTTCATGAGTAACTGAGTCATTGGTTTAGCTACCTTTGAGAAATCTTTAATGAATCTCCTATAGAAGCCAGCATGACCCAAAAAACTACGGATTGCCTTGACAGTTGTTGGATAGGGAAGTTTGGATATAGCTTCAATTTTTGCCCGGTCTACTTCGATTCCACTTCCTGAAATTTTGTGCCCCAGCACAATCCCTTCTTTCACCATAAAGTGGCACTTTTCCCAGTTTAGTACCAAGTTGTCTCCTCACAACGTTGAGCATTTTCCAGTTAGCAAGTAGCAATCGATCAAAAGAATTTCCAAAGACATGAAAAATCATCCATGAAGACCTCCATGCTGTCTTCCATTAACTCATGGAAGATTGCCGTCATGCAACGCTGGAAAGTGGCGGGGGCGTTACATAGTCCAAAGGGCATTCGCTTGTAGGCGAAGGTGCCATAGGGGCATGTAAACGTAGTCTTTTCTTGGTCCTCAGGAGCGATAGGGATTTGGAAATACCCTGAGAACCCATCTAGGAAGCAGTAGTACTCATGCCCTGCTAACCTTTCCAACATTTGGTCGATAAATGGGAGAGGGAAATGATCTTTTCGAGTTGCGTCATTCAACTTCCTATAATCGATGCACACACGCCATCCAGTTACTGTTCGTTGAGGTACTAACTCATCCTTATCGTTCTTCACTACCGTCATTCCTCCCTTTTTTGGTACAACCTGTACAGGACTTACCCATGGACTGTCCGAAATCGGGTAAATTAGCCCTGCATCTAGGAGCTTAATGACTTCCTTCTTTACAACTTCCTTTATGTTGGGATTTACTCGCCTTTGAGGCTGCACGGAGGGTTTATAATCTTCCTCCATGAGGATTTTATGCGTGCAGAAAGTAGAGTCAATCCCCTTGATGTCGGCTACACTCCATGCTATAACCCCTTTATATTTTTTTAGAACTCCTAAGAGTTTATCTTTTTGTTCACTTTTCAAGGAGGAGCTTATGATTACCGAAAGTTGATCTTCTCCTTGAAGGAAGGCATATTCAAGGTTGTTCGGGAGTTCCTTGAGTTCTAACGTGGGTGGCTCGATGATGGAAGGTTTAAGTTTGTTCTCGGGTTTACGAAGCTCAAGCTGTTCGATTTCTTGTCTGGGATAGAAGGAGACTGCATTCACATCCATAGCCTTCTCCTCCTCTAAGATGGGTAAGACAGCTTCATCTCGCAACCAACCAGCTTCCACCTGTTCATCTACACAATTATCAATCTCGTCGGATAGTTCATCGATTTCTTCGATGAAATACAGTTGATTATCTGCTTCGAGAGAAAGATTCATTGTGTCCTTGATGTCGAAGGTTAAGCTATCGGGCCCCCACTCGTAAGGTTAGTTTGCCGTCATGAACATCAATAACAGCACGAGAAGTTGCGAGGAAGGGTCTTCCTAGAATGATGGGCACAAGATCATCTTCTTCCATTTCTAGGATGACGAAGTCAACTGGAAATTTAAACTTCCCTACCTTAACCAGCACATTCTCGCATATTCCTAAGGGGTATTTGACTGATCTATCGGCCAGTTGGATGCTCATACGGGTTGGTTTCAACCCAGAATACCCTAGCTTGAGGAACAGGGAATGCGGTATAAGATTGATGCTTGCTCCTAAGTCGGCTAAAGCATTTTTGACTGAAAGAGATCCAATTGAACAGGGCAAGGTGAAACTACCTGGGTCGTCCACCTTCTTTGGTAGCCCTCGTTGAGTCACCACAGAACATTCTTCTCCTAAGGTTACAAGACCCTCGAGCCCTTTCCTGTTGGTGAGCAGCCTCTTGAAGTATGTACTATATTTGGGCATATGATAACATGCATCAAGAAGGGGTATGGTGACGACCGAATTCTTCAAATATGAAAAGAATCTTTTATTATCACTTTCGACCTTTTGGTTCTTGAGGCGAGATGGGTATGGGACTTTAAGGGGTTGTTTGGCAGGAGTAGGTGGGGATGGAGTTACCGGAGGGGTTTGCTCGGGATTTTCATCGTTCACATTATCGTTCCCCTCATGAGGGGTGTTGGGTTCCATGACGTTAGATGGTTGAGCTGGGTAGGGTGGATCCTTAGTAGTTGTTCCAGCACGAGTGGTGATGGCGAGTAAAGGATCTCTTTGCGGTTCGCCAAGGCCGTCGAGAGTGGCGTTGAGTTCTGCGAATTTGGCCTTCACGTTGGTTTGTTGGCTATTGATAAAGTTGTCAAGACCATTTAGTTGCAGATTCTTTTCAAACGTGAAATGCCCGAGATCATCCTCAAAAGTGCTCCTAACCTTATAGTCAGGATATTCTCCTCCTCCCTCTTCTCTCACAAGATTTCCCCAAGGGGTGAAATCATTGTTTTGGTAGAAAGTTAAGAGCGAAGGATCATCGAAGATGTCGTGGCTTGACAAGCATGCTTGTTCGGTGGTGGTATCATCCTCGCATTCCTCCACTTCATGCGGGCCACCACATTGATCACAGATCAAGTATGGGTTTGATAACCGCTTAGTTGGTTGCGACTTGTCTAGATAAGATACCTGATCATTCAATCTACTCACCCGGCTAGCAAAAGGAGGCTCTTTCATGATCTTGGAAACGCTCATGATCGAATCGGGTTCATCCCAGGTATCGTCTTGATCATTCGCGTATTCCTCAATTCTATTCCATCCTTCCTCAACGCTTAGTTTGGCTATTTTTCCTTTTGATGAATTATTAATGCCCAATTGGTCGTTTTTGGAGACACTGTCATAAAAGATTTGGACAAGAAGCCAGAGTTCAATGCCATGATGAGGGACCTGTCTAATTAGATCCTTGAATCTAACCCAAGATTTGTGAATAGGTTCTGCTGGTCCAACATGGAAGCGGAGGATTTCGTCTCTCAACTTTGAAGTTCTTCCTATGGGAAAGAATTTCTCATAGAATTTTGAGATAAGCTGTTCCCATGTGAAGATGGATTCGGAAGGAAGTTGGTTATACCAGTCTCCGGCTCTTTCATGAAGGGTGAAGGGAAAGAATCGCAACCAGGAGGTGTCTCTAGTGGCTCCGTCCGTATGGAGGATATCCACTATTTTCAGGAAGTCCTTGATGTATTGGATTGGATCTTCAGTTTTCAATCCGTGAAACTTGCATACACTTTGGACCAGCCAAATATCAGTTGCACGCAAGACCCCGTCTGTGTGTTCATTTGGAAAAACGATAGCATTGGAAAAACCACGAGGGGTGGGAGAAGAGTAGTCCTTGAGACATTTAGGGATTGGGATTTCGGGAACTTCCATATCGTGATGGGGTTGAGGGCTAGGAGGTGTAGAATGATGATTGGATTCTTCCTCGGAGAGGGCATCATCAAAATTGATCGTGGATGGTTCAGCCGCTTGGTGGAGTCGCCTTAATTTATGCATTTCCCTTTCGGGTTCAGCATAGGGTGTGGCAAGAGTCTTTATCGAGCTTCGGCTCCTAGTGATTCTAAGATTAGGGGGGTCATCATCCAAAATTAGGGAATATCCTCCTAAAGTGCGGGCTCTAGGAGGTGGTTGTGGTTGTTGTGGTGGTGGGTTGTGGGGGTTAAGGATATTACCATCTTCCATGATGTCGGATGGTATGGTTACGAACAAAGACACGAAGAAAATAGATAGACTAAAGAAAATCTAGAAAAATAAAATAAAAATCTCACTAGAAAGGAATCTAGTGAGTAGACCTAATAGAAATAAAAATTCAACCTAAACAATAACTATTCCCCGGCAGCGGCGCCAAAAACTTGATGCGTGGGTTTTGCAACCTTACAACAGGTTTTACCTCTCGAGGGATCTCAAGAGGCTTACAACCCCACCAGGCAGTGTACCTGACCGATGTAGTATAGTGTAGTGGTAAGTACGGGGGATTGATCGTTCTCCACAGGGAATAGTGTTCGTTAGGTGTGAAAGACTACTCTAATTAGGTCTAAGGGTTGAGGAAGATTCTTTTTATGTTTTTATATTTTTATGAAAGCAAGTAAAATCTCGGTTTTGAAAGAGTGGGCGGAATTAGTTGCTAGCCAACTAACCCAAATTACTACGAATGCAAATAAAATAAAATAACAAAAATGAAAATGTGGTGAGAAACTTATGTGTAGAGAAATGTGTTTACTTAGATTTCCTTACTCCCTAACTATCTTTTACCGGTTAATTAGTGTGTATTAGTCGCGTGGATGACGGGTGTATTCCTTAATACCAATCGTGGGGTGGCGTACTTACTTCCCCAACTCTACAAGCTCCTACTTCACTCCTATGTCGAGCCGGCTAGGAAGCTCCTAACATGGGATCACTAGAATTCGCTTGTGCATTAAATACAACCATAAAAACCTTTAGTACGCATTTGGTTCATGTTTCTTAAGACGTTCAAGCAAGTTACCGAATAGGAAGTTAGCCAGTTTTCTTAAGCCTAACATAGATAAACAATCATCCAATACAACTAACAACACACTAATAACCAATAATCAATAGCTAGGTTTCATTAGATCTAAGCAAACACAAGATAAATTTAGCCTAACATGTTAATCAAAAGACAAGAATAAGATAAAATCAAACAACACATAGACATATTGAATGATTAATTGATAACTTATCTTCAATGTAACATGGAAGATCTCAAGGCAAAAAGCCTTGAAAAAGTAGCTAAAATCGTCTTAGGGTTTTCTCCCAAAATTCCACACACTAAGCTCTCCCTAATGACAAAAAATTAGAAAACTATATATAGATTTTTGGATCTGACGGCGTCACCTTATGGAGTGTGACGCCGTCACCTCGCCGCTTTTAGGGTTCCCGGATGACCTTCTTGACGCCGTCCCTCTTTAGCTCTTCAAAAATCCATTCTGGCTTATCAAGGCTTGACGCCGTCGAACCTTGAACGTGACGCCGTCCCCTTATGATTTAAGCCGTGACGCCCTTGATCAAGTTAAAGCGTGACGCCATCAGAATTTACATGCTATTTTCACTGGCTTATCATGAGTAAATTTCACGTCCACTTTTTCTTGCCAAAGCATGACGCCGTCTAGAGTAAATTGTGACGCCGTCAAAGGTAACTTTTAGCCGATTTTTGAGACTTTGCCGTTTTCTTCACTTTTATGCTCCAAAAACGTCCAAAATGCCTCCTTTTCCAGATTTCTCCTCAAAAGTACCTAAAATGACAAAAGGAACGATTTAGGGCAATATTTGATCAAATAAATACGATTTAGGGCTTAAATGACCCCTTAAAAGCGGTACACTTTTCGCTTCATCATTACTAAATTGATCACTTAGGAATAACTTTTAGACATAAGTAATCATTAAGGGATTTCTCGCCGGTAAGATTAGGGCCAACGAGAAAGGGTTAATTACATACACTTCATATAAAACTATCAATAAAACAAGTGACAATCTACTTAATCATCAGAACAGGTCTTCTTATTGTCTCGAGTATTTATCTGTGTACGTGCGTGCCTATCGCTGATTCGTGCTCATTAGTTTAGTTTATTATTTAATTGCAACCAAAACGTGCCAGTCTCCCAGGCTGAACCCCCCTTGCGTTAGATTAGGTTGTATAATTAACTTAGAATATTAAAATACTGATTAGAATAACTAGATAATACGTTCCACTCTTAGTGATCGACACTCTACTTACCATTATATTCATACTGACCGGGTACACTGCTCGTTAAGTGTGTGTGTTATTGATAATTCGGCTAAATATAAATTTAAAACTTGAGTAGGCATTAATACTGCTAAACCGCAACGACACATCGCACGCATCAAGTTTTTGGCGCCGTTGCCGGGGAGTGAATTGTTATTATCTGTTAATTTGATTAGTATTTTAATTAGGTTTTTCTTTTTAATTTTTAATCTAACCGCTAACTCTGTTGTATATTAGGTTAATTTGCATTCATTGTATTATTTGCATATTTTCTGTTTTGTGTGTTATTTGTTTGCTTTTATTTGTGTTTATTTTCGTTTGTGTTTTTTTGTTTTTATTTTTCGTATTTTCTGTGTTCTGCTATCGTTGTACTGAGCTTATTCAAATGATACGGCGCATCTATCTTCATAGATACGGCGTATTGCGTTTAATTTTTATAAAATACAACGCGTTTAATTAATTCGATACGACGCATCTTTCCCCAAGATACGGCGTGTCTGTTTTTAATAAGAAATTTTTTCAAACGTTAACGCGATACGACGCATCTGCTTTAGCAGATACGGCGTATCTATTATTTTAATTAAAAAACTGTTTTCGAATTATTAAACAGATACGACGCATCGATCTCTGTCGATACGGCGTATCTTCTAAATCAAAAATCTTGTATTTTGAAACATAACGAAAATACGGCGCATTAACTTTTGTTAATACGACGCATTTAATTTTAAATAAAAATCAATTTTTGATAATTAAATCTGATACGCCGCATTCTAATTTCTAAGCGGCGTATCTATTTTCTGAATAAAGTCTGATTAAATTTTAACGTGATAAGATACGGCGTATCCAACTTTTTGGATACGGCGCATCGTCTGCTGATATCAGCTATTTTTATTCTTATATCCGTTTCTATATTCATTAATTTCTCTTCTAGCGAACAAATCCTACTGAAGATTTTACCTATGATGACAGGTTTTGCTATGGAAGACATGTCAGTGAACGGATATCTTGCTAAGGAACTCTTGCTTTCGGATTCATTCGATGTGAAAGTTTTTGATGATGTCAACTTCAATGTGCTCATGATTGACGCCGATTTATTTTCTTGGGAAACCCCTCTTGAAGCTACTTATAAGGAATTTAAACGTTTATGCAATATTGAAGATGGGATATTCTCTTATGAGTTACTAATGAGCTACACTGAAGATGAATTGCTACTCTTATGGCCCATCATTGAATCTAAAGGATTGACTTGGACTATTATCGAAGAGAATGATGGGAAATTCCAAATTGAATTCATGAACTCCAGCAATAAAAGCTGTGGTGGAGGCAATACCCAACCTATGCAAATCTCTTACATGCCTTATTCCGAACAGTACTGGGGATTAAATGAGAACTATCTGGACGATGAAAGAATTTATGCTGTGGCGGAGTTACTATTTCATGGCAGGTTGGTAAGGTTGATGGACATCTCCCTCGAAGAATGGCTTGAACTTAAATATGGTAGTCCGAAATTTGCCCCTGCGAATGAAGTCAAGCGGATTATGACCTCATGGTTGACACGGAGTTTTAGGGAGCAATTTAACGAGTTCATGAAGATAAGGAGGAAAATGATTGGAAAAGCTTGCTTTGACGTTGACCACGATCCTAACAATGTTGATTTTTCAGATTGGTTGGCTAGTAAGTTCAATAACCATAAGAGCATGGATCGAGCTACTAAAGATGCGTTATGGGTATATTGGATGAGAGGAGAAGATGAAGAAGTAGAGAGCGACTATGGGTCGTCACTTCATGATTCAACAATCAATGAGGGCATTGAAGAATTATTCAGAATAGACATTGACGTGTTCGATTATGAGACACCCTTGTGCAAACAATTCAAAGAATTTAATTACCTTCTTCAAGTCGACGATGATGTGCTAACTGGAGATCTACCAGGATTCAAAACTTATGATGATTTCAAAAACACCTGGTACTACGAATGGAATGACCAAATACCATGGGTTTGGGATAAACCATGGGAATTTGAGCACATTAATCACACCTGTACACCTTTCGTTTTCAAGGATGGGAGTAGTGTTTGGCCGACCTGTGATTATAAGAGTGACGGAACCTGTAATGGGGGAAGTATAATTGGAATGAAACGGGTTGGAAACGATGTAACCTTTGAAGACTATGAGTGGTATGATAATGTTGAAGACTGCCCACAAAAAGCGGAGGCTTTGCAAGAAAAGGGTAGAATCGAATACTTGAAAGAGCTAAAGGGAACATCGAATACTACTTTCTGGGAATGGGTGCATGAACAATTTGATGATTACACGAAGCTTAGTCGACGGTTACAATGGGAATTGGAAAGAGAGTGGGAGGCAATTCAAGATGATGATTCATTAATTGATGAACTTGATGACTATTTGATTAAGGATCCTTATTTTAAGTTTGTTGATAAAGACGAAGAAGAATTCATCAAAAGAAAATGTCAACTACTTGGGATCCCTTATAATGAGCCACACATGATTATTTCTGAAAAATTTAAAATCATCAAATACTCTTTGGGACCTGATGAGGAATATGTTGCGACGAAGACCAAGAGTTATACTAGATTAAGTCGAACGGAAGAAAACGTTGCAAAGCTATACGGGAACATCTTTCGGATGAAGGAAGAAGGATGGACCGTGACAAGAACTAAATGAAGAGCTGAACGTGAGTCTAACTTGAAGACTCTGGAATAAAGACAAGTGCTGACCGGGAGACAACCCGGATTTTTATTATTCTGTTCTGTGTCGAGTGAATCAGGCCCGCAGAGGATACGACGCATCTCAATCCTGAGATGCGACGCATCTCCTGCACTGGTCATATCTTACTTTATTTTTCTGCATTTTTTATTTTCGACTTTAAAACTTTTTGTCAGTTTATTTTACTGCGGCGCATCCCTGGTTAAGGATGCGGCGCATCTTCTATTCTGATCCGTATTTATTCCAGGCTCGATACGGCGTATCTTCTTCCATAAGATACGGCGCATCGACTGACCTGATGATTTTCATTTTAATTTTTAAGTTTTATTTTTAACTAACTACTAATGTATTATGCAAGTTTGAACTTTCTTAACTTAGGTGTGTTAAAGTCTTGGTGGTATTATAGATTCCTGCATTTCCTGTGGATACATCTATTATGAAGCTTAAACGCTCTCATCCACAAGAAAGATGATTTTTGCTCTTATACAAATGGAGGATCATACCGAGCAAATCTCAGGGGAGTTTTTCTGTTCTAATTCTTTTATTTTCCAGTTTTTAACCTTTTATACAAACAACGAGGACGTTGTTTAACTTAAGTGAGGGGATTGGAGAATTAGAACACTTAACACTTACTTCTCCTAAACTTTTTCAAAATATGCTTAAAATGTGCTTAATATATCAAAATTAAATTTTTTTTTAGCATGTTTTTGTTTAAAGTCTAAGTTGCATAGCTGCACACATGACGTTATTTTCAAAAATTGTAATTTTTCAAAATTCACAAATCTAGGAGTGTGCCGGTGACTTGTAAACTTTAGAACTTGGCTTGTATACTATTCGAGACCACCATAATAAGTATTATTTATATAATTGGAATGACTTGTCTAAATTGGTAAATTTCTAGGATTACACCCAAATAGCCTTTATATGTTATGTGTTATTAGCTAACTACACTGGTTAGTTAACCCCCGTATAAAACCTTTTGTTACTCTCATTTTTAGAGTAAGATACCCCTAGAAAAACACTCAAAACCATTCCTTTCGTTTCTTAAACATATGTTAAAATGTTTCGTTACACCCTTACACCTTAGCCTACCCTGTAGATTAAAATCCGTGGTTGGTTAATTGCTTTAGGCAAAGTGTGTTTCCTTATATTACCTGTGTTCGCGTGCGTAATTCATTATCTTTGGTTAGGTCGGGAAATTGCACAATGCAATTGGAGTGAAAGTAAATATTGTATATCTTTGAGTTTATTTTTCGTGTGTTTACTACTTTCACTATTACCGTTATTTCTGAAGTCATGAAAAGTATGGAAAAATTATCCAGAATTATCATTATAGTGATGTGGTGAAATTTTAAACATCTTTGTTTATGGTTCAAGTAAAAAAAAAAAAAAAAAAAAAAAAAAAAAAAAAAAAAAAAAAAAGAAAAAGAAAAAAGGAAAAGTTGGATGTTTGATTTGACCAACTTATGTAAAGTTTTGTATTAAGTGGTCGATATCACCACTATTTGTTGTATATTATATCTATAGATTGAATGGAGTTGGCAGTTATGGGAACACCAACTAAGGTTTATTCTTTGATTAAGATTTTGTTGAGTATAATTCGTGTCTACCTAAAGCGTGTGTTTCAAGTGTTAAAGCGTGAGTTATTCTATGATATGAGTCTTATTCATGGGATGGTTGGGATAGTGATTAACTACACTTAGGATTTTAATTTATCTGTTTTGTTTATTTTTCATTTTACACCAATTTATATCCCAAATATTATCCATACCCTATATTATTCTTGATCCAAACATTTGATTTATTGAGATTAGGGATTTGAGCAATCTTAAGTATCGTAGGCGTGGATTCGGCTATGTATTTATGATTTTGTCGCCCTTTTTGATATAATATTATTGGTGAAGATTACTTGGTCCTATCTTTAGCCTATTCGAGTTAAGGATTTGAGCAATTGCAAGTATCGTGTTCGTGGATTCGATCATGTATTTGTGATTTTGTCGCCTTTTCTGGAATTTGAGATCGATAGAGATTAAGGAGAATGATTAACCTTTAAGCCTACAAACCCTTTTTACCGCTTTAGACTTGTTATTCCTTGGCTTTAGTGGGGGAGATGTGTATACTTGCCAAGCTTATGATAGAATATTCGTCACGACTGGACAGTTAAACGATTAGATTTGATTTTATCAAATTATTTTATTTTACTTCTAATTCGTTAAGTGTTTGGTTGTGTAATTATGACAAAAATGAATACATGCTTAAATATAAAAATAAATCCTAATATCTTTTAGGATACATTTTCATAAGATTAATTCTAAGGTTTACTTGGGGACAAGTAAAGTTCAAGTGGGGGGATATTTGATTAACTCAAATAAGTACATTTTATTACCGTCATTTATCCTATTTATTTGACTTGTTTTATTATATTATCTGTGAGAATTGATACTTAATCGTTTACTTTTGTAATTCTCAGTTAAAAACAAGCATTTGGTGAAACTTGGCGATTTTGGACTAATTATGGAGCAAAACAAGCAAGAAGTTAAGAGTCTACTGAAATGTACAAGATCAAGACATTATGCTCAAGATACGCCGCATCTTACTCATTACATACGGCGCATCACTATCAAAATTTCACAAGATACGATCCAAGATACAAGAGGACATGCGCCGCATCTATGAATGGAGTTACGCCGCATCTTCTGGCGGTGTACGAATATTCCTGAATATATTAATCTTGGACCCCACGCGAAGTTAAGTCAATGCGCCGCATCTACTTATTAGATGCGCCGCATCTTGCCCTCAGACAGAAACTATAAATACCCCAAGTGTAACACCCCAACCCGACAAGGGTAAAGATATCACAATAATGGATTCATATCAGATCAAAACAGAGCATACATCTACAGTAATACAAAAATCTCAAAGGATTACAATTGAAATACTGAATTCTACAAAGTTACAATGAAACTTTCAAAACTATTCTAAACATAATAACTTCAATCCAACTCTAATCCAGAATAGCTACCAAGCCTTCTAAGTCCAGAGGTACACTCTCACTCATTCCCAGCTTCCTACTAAAACCTGCCGCAGGAAAAGAAATGCGGCTGAGCTACGAGAGCTCAGTGAACAGATATATAGATGACAGAAACAATAGCAGAGAACAATACAGAAACAAACCAGGAATACAGATTATACATATACAGAATTAAAGTGAAAGAATAGGAAAGGAATAAGGGTAAAAGAAAAGAAATGAGAAAGGGATAATGCACAAACCAGGTTTAGGGAAATACAGAAATCCATCACGAGCCCAGATATAACAGATAATATCATAACAGATTAATCATATAATAATCTAGAGGGGATACCTCTCAGGTAACAGATAATATGAGGGGTGACCTCATGTATCAAATCGGAGTGATCAGCTCCCAGATAATGTGAAAGACGTGTATCACACACACCATCAGTCACCAGATATAATAACAGACATATAATATAAACAGATAACAGATAACAGCTAACAGAGTCAGAACTAGGATGCATCCATGCGCCCCCTGTGGCCAGAAAACTCCTCAGAACACACCAGATAAAATAAATCAGGGACGGGACAGGTCATCACTCTCCTGCCCTAGAGTCATGCCATCGGTGCATCAATGACATGGACATGAAACCCTCATGCCTAGTGATTGGCTCGGATATCAGACTGTGGTCAAGGTCAGATGTCATATAATAAACAGAGTCACATCTAAGGGTTCATGGCAGAAGGGTCATGTCAACAATTCAGATTAAAATAATAAGGTTTAAATCAGAGTTTATCAGATTAAGTTTAATATCAAAGCTTAAGTTCAGATTAAAAGGTTTATTTCCAATAGTCCAAAAGAGTATATCAAAGATTAATAATTACAAGTTTATAGCAATAATCCATTTCAGAAGTTCCTGTCAAAAGTTCATTTAAATCAATCCTTTAAAAATGGTTTTCATTGAAATGATCTTTCAAAATAGTTTTCATAAGAATGGTCTTCCAAAACGTTTAGTAACTTCCATTTCAAGTGGTATAGCTTCTTTTTAAAATAGCTTTTAATAAGGGTTCAAAATCAATTAGGTTCAGATAAGGATTTAACAGGTTAAGGTTTATACCAAAAATCAAATCAGAATTTACAACAGATATATCAGGTTAAGGTTCAGAACAAGGTTCACAGATCAGATTCAATTACGACTCACAATTTCAGGGTTCAAAACAAGAGATCAATCAGAGTTCAGGAAAAAGGTTCAGAATACAAGAATCATAGCAGAGGTTCAAACAAAAGGTTTAAGACAAACAGATCACAACAAAGATCCACAACAGAAAGGGAACATAGCAATGGTATAGGGAATCCTAATAAGGAAAATGAAATACTGAGAGAAAAGGGAAAGAAACACCCTTACTGAAATAAGGCAGAATATCTGTACCTTATTAGCACAGCAGAAATCAAACAACAAACACAGAACACTGACCAAGACTTCTCCTTCTTCACACCTAAGGAAGAGGAAAACAGAATTACTAAAGTTCTTATTCAGATTATTATTCTTTTAGTTTATCTCATCATTTTATGTGCTTTCTATTTTTAGTAACTTTCCAGATTTAGTAAGTTTCCATAATTAGCAGGATTTCCAGAATTTACATATATTATCATTTCAGATTAGGTTTAACCCTTATTCAGAGATTATTATGGAATAACAGTATATTTTATCACGTTACAGAAGTTTAGGGTTTTAAATGACAATTATACAAAGTTTAGGGTTTTAAATGTAACTTCATAAATTTACAAGGTCATTAGTGAAAATACTTTAAGTTACAGAATTATATGCTCATTTTATTCAGAAATACATCTTATTCCCTTAAGTTTCACAATTTACAGATTACACCCCTTTAGTTTCATAATTTACAAAATCAACCTTATAATTACACATTTTATAATTTAGACCCTACAACATCCATAATTACCAACCAAACATATTATATATCAAATTTACAGAATATATCATCAGAATTCAGTACTTTACATATTTGACCCCTCAGAATTCAGAATTTACATATTTAGCCCTTTAAGTTTACAAAACATATATATTAAATCATAATTACATAACAATTACATAATTAGCCCAAAAATCCTCAAAATTACACAACAACCTTTTTATATCAGTATTAACACAAAACAACTTCAGAATTCCAGATTTACACTTTTGGTCCCTCACTTTTAATTAATTCCAATTCGAAACCCTAATTTCCCATTAATTCATTATTTTGCAATATTTACACTTAGGACCCCAAAGTTATATTTTTCCCACATCCCTACAGACTTATATAATACTACAAAAATATCCTACAAGTTTCAAAGTTGGCAAAACACACCCTTATACTTTTTAGAAACAAATCGGATTACTTTTAAAATAGCAAAACCAAACCCTAACTTATCTAATCATTAAAACATTATGACACAATCATTAATTGCATTAATTTACTCAGATCCAAACCACAAAATACTAACCCTAATTCGATTTAGGGTTTTTCTCTAATTTTCTTAATTTTTCCATAAAATCCGATTTATCCAATAATTAAAATCGATTCATACAGGCTTCTAAAAATTAAGGGGCTATTTTTCCTAGCTCATATTAATGTCAAAGAACATATAAAAAATATGGTTGCACCCCAGAAAGTTCATATAACACGATTTGCAATTTAAGTGTGTTTTAAGCCCTTTAATTTCATACGACTTATCTATAGTGCATGATTCGATTTTATCATTTTTATTAGGTCATATTTAACGTGTATAACACTAGAAAAATACTGGAAAAATTTTAGAACATAAGGATTAAGAATTAAAAATAATTACCTCTTTTGTGATTCACCGAATGAAAACAATTACCAAGCATAAACGAAGGCCTCTAAATTCTTGTTCTTATTTTTCTTAGCTCCTTAGTACCCTAATGAACTCCAGAAAATTATTGGTTCGACTTCAGGAAGCTTGGGGAGGAGGGTGTCGAATTATTTTAGGGATTTAGGGAATGTCGGCCTAAGTTTTTAGGGATAAAAAATATAAACTTTGTATCTAATATTATTGAACCGACATTTAGAGGTTATTTTCCAGAATATTTTGGTCTCCTAATTTGATAAGGATTAGAATTTATTTTTGTAATATTTTCCATATTTATTTTGTATTTATCTTACTTATAATTAATTTACAAAACTTAATTTAAAGTAAATAAATGTAATTCGGTTCACAACTAATATGTACATGTGATTTCTAATTTTTGGACATTCAAAAATAATATTATGTTGTCCCAGAAATTAATTCGTTTCATATATGATTCGTTTTCAGAAGTTTGGAAAACATTTCAGAATTTTATAAATGTTTTATTTAGGTTTTATGATATAAGGGGCAATTTGGTAATTTTACGGGTTATCTGAATTTCAGGTATTACACCAAGACCAGACGAATTTCGGGAGTTCGACAGTATACGAAGTACGAAGACCACAGAACCCTAAGGCCGAATTCAGACGATTAGGCAGCACAAGACACACCCGAACGAAGATACAAGAGCTGTAAGAAGGTCCTGCATGTATTTAATTCATTAAGTAGTTTTGTTTTATTGTGTTAGTAAACTTTAATTCATCAGGATTGGTGGCTTGTGTAATGTGAGGAGAAAGATTGCACTCCCTTAAAACTGCTTTCCCATCAATTAAAGTTTATATGTTGATGTCTTTGGTTACTACTTATTAGTGCATTGATAACCTCTGTGTTTATTAGTGGCCTGCGCATTTGACTACGGAAGAGAATGTGGCTCCCACGGTTGTTACTAAATTGATCACTTAGGAATAACTTTTAGACATAAGTAATCATTAAGGGATTTCTCGCCGGTAAGATTAGGGCCAACGAGAAAGGGTTAATTACATACACTTCATATAAAACTATCAATAAAACAAGTGACAATCTACTTAATCATCAGGACAGGTCTTCTTATTGTCTCGAGTATTTATCTGTGTACGTGCGTGCCTATCGCTGATTCGTGCTCATTAGTTTAGTTTATTATTTAATTGCAACCAAAACGTGCCAGTCTCTCAGGCTGAACCCCCCTTGCGTTAGATTAGGTTGTATAATTAACTTAGAATATTAAAATACTGATTAGAATAACTAGATAATACGTTCCACTCTTAGTGATCGACACTCTACTTACCATTATATTCATACTGACCGGGTACACTGCTCGTTAAGTGTGTGTGTTATTGATAAGTCGGCTAAATATAAATTTAAAACTTGAGTAGGCATTAATACTGCTAAACCACAACGACACATCGCACACATCAGGTATCATACTCTAAAAGTGAGAGTAACAAAAGGGTTTATACGGGGGTTAACTAACTAGTGTAGTTAGTTAATATCACATAACATATAAAGGCTATTTAGGTGTAATCCTAGAAGTTTACCAATTTAGACAAGTCATTCCAATTATATAGATAATACTTATTATGGTGGTCTCGAATAGTATACAAGCCAAGTTCTAAAGTTTACAAGTCACCGGCACACTCATAGATTTGTGAATTTTGAAAAGTTCACAATTTTTGGAAATAATGTTATGTGTGCAGCTATGTAATTTAGACTTTAAACAAAAACATGCTAAAAATTTTAAATTTTGATATATTAAGCACATTTTAAGCATATTTTGAAAAAGTTTAGGACATGTAAGTGTTCTAATTCTCCAATCCCCCCACTTAAGTTAAACAACGTCCTCGTTGTTTGTATCAAAGGTTAAAAACTGGAAAATAAAAGAATTAGAACAGAAAAACTCCCCTGAGATTTGCTCGGTATGATCCTCCTTTATTTGTATAAGAGCAAAAATCAACTTTCTTGTGGATGAGAACGTTTAAGCTTCATAGATGATGTGTCCACAAGAAATGCAGGAATCTATAATACCATCAAGACTTAAACACACCTGAGTTAAGAAGGTTCAAACTTGCATAATACATTAGTAGTTAGTAAAAATAAAACTTTAAAAATTAAAATGAAAATCATCAGGTCAGTCGATACGCCGTATCTTATGGAAGAAGATACGCCGTATCGAGCCTGGAATAAATACGAATCAGAATAGAAGATGCGTCGCATCCTTAACCAGGGATGCGCCGCATTAAAATAAACTGACAGAAAAATAAAAATGCAGAAAATAAAGTAAGATATGACCAGTGCAGGAGATGCGTCGCATCTTAGGATTGAGATGCGCCATATCTTCTGCGGGCCTGACTGACTCGACACAGAACAGAATAGTAAAAATTTTCCGGGTTGTCTCCCGGTCAGCACTTGTCTTTATTCCAGAGTCTTCAAGTTAGACTCACGTTCAGCTCCTTAATACCGATCACTGAAAGAGTCGGAAGCATCGCGCTCCCTCATCGCCAGTTCAGTAATATTGAACACTCCTTGCTCGTCCTTAATTTCCACGCCGTTCTTCTTTAATATCTGTATAAATAAAGTTCTGTCCCTTTCGGGCAGAGATGACAAAATAACAGACGGGAAATTCTTATTATTACAGAGGCACAAATATGCAAAGTGGGGTGGTAGTTCAATAAACACATCATTATTCAAATTTGTATTCTCAACTATCCTCCTACGTTTGTTAATTACTACGCAATCATACCACTCATCATCAGAATCATTAACAATATCGCGCCTAAGTTCGGTAGGTACATTAAGGTCAATAAATTCCTCGAAGTTCTGATTATTAGGATTAGTTGAGTTGTTTTGAATCAATGTTTCTCCCATAAGCCTAGCTTCTAGATCGAGGTCCATACGTTCTCTTAATCCTAGCACATAGACGCCTCTAATTATGCTTTTAGCAGGATCTTGGCACTTATAGACTAGTTTATTATTCCTTACCTTTAATGAGATTTTTCTCTTAAACACATCAATCTGAGCATGGGCGGTAGAAAAGAAAGGTCTTCCAAGGATTAAAGGAATCTTAACATCCTCGGGCATATCTAATATAACAAAGTCTACAGGGAAAACAAACTTCTCAATCTTAACTAGCACATTTTTAGCAATCCCTTCAGGTTTTTTTACCGTTTTATCAGCCAATTCAATAAGCAACTTAGTTGGTGCTAACTTTCCTAGTCCTAGGGTAGTGAATGTCTTAAGGGGCATAACACGAACGCTAGCTCCTAAGTTAGCTAACATATTATTGAAAGATATATCATTAATTGAACAAGGTAAAGTAAAACTTCCTGGGTCTTTTTCTTTATGAGGCAAGGCATGTAAGTCGGTTGCAGAGCTCTCTTCTTTCATTGTAGCCTTGATCTCTTCTTCAATCTTTGTCTTTTCTTTGAGTAGCCTCCTTAAACTGATTGAAGAATTAAAGAAAAATTCGGGCTTTGCAGCATCATTACCATTCATCAATCTTCTAGGAAAAGGAATGTTAGGCGTGACTTCCTCAGTTGTGCTTATGGCCTTGACATGATCTCTTGGGTTGGTTTCGGTTGAGCTAGGTAAACTTTCGTATCCCCTTTCTTGAAGAACTTTGCTCATTTGTCCAATTTGTTGTTCCAATGCTTTGATCGAAGCTCCTTGATTTCTTGTAATAGTATCTGTTGAGGCTCGGATTTCTTTGATCATAGCAGTGTTCTCTTCATGTCTTTTAGCAGCATCGGCCATAATTTGCTTTAGAGTGTCATCTAAAGTCTGCCTCCTCTCTTGATAAGTGGGATTAAAGTTGTTCTTTTGATAGTATCCCGGAGTAGCTTCCCTAAATCTCCCTGAAGGTCGGAATGGTTGTCCAAATTGTGTGTAGTATGCTTCTTCAAAAGTCTCACTTTCATTCTTATTAGGGCAATCTTTAGTGTAGTGAGGTCCTTCGTATTTTTCACATCCAACTTGGGCAGCATACACTTTCTCATCACGCTTCTTCATCTCTCTACTAATTTTATCCAATTGAGCTTGAATAGCAGCAAACCAGTCAAAATTAGTGCTGCTCTTAGATCTAGTAGAGGTTCCATCGTGCCATTTTTGAGAATGATCAGCAGCTTCTTGGATAGCTTTCCTAGCATTGGCTGCACTCATTTGAGGCACAGCTCCCTTAGCATCCAAGATTTGTCTAGTAGGCACGTCCAATCCTTGATAGCAGTTTTAGCAGGTGAACAATATCTTTTCAGGAAGATTATACCTAGATTTCCCTGAGAGCTTGGCAACAAGGTCACGGAAGATTATACCTCCGATATCTATTTTTCTACCCTCCAGGAGACTGAACAACATCAATTGTTGTGATGAGTTAAACTGCTCCGTGGAGGATTTATTCCCTCCAAGGACCTGAATGACAAAGGTCATAAGGATCCTCCAGATAGGGTGGAACCAGGTCTTCACAATTGGAGCCTTGTCCAATAAGGCTCCTGAGGACATTTTCGGACGCTTAGGGTCATGAGGTCCTAGAAAAAGTATTTCTGCTTTAACCTCTTGGTCAGTAGGGTTGGGCTCAAAGGCCTCAGCGAAATCAAGACCAGTGGCCTTGATGAAGGTTTTGTAATCCAGGGAGAGGGGCCTCCTCCCATTCATCACTGTGAATGTGATGATGGATTCTTTGGTGTCTTTAGGGCTAGTAGCCACTACAGTACACCAGAATTCCCTCAAGTAGTCATGATAAATGACTGAGGGGGTGGTTGTAAATGCCTTAGAAAGGAAGCAGTTTTGTAAAAATTTAACCACATTCTTGTAGGCAAAGAACTTTTGTGGATAGGCAAAGTTTCCTACCACATTGTTCTTGGTGAGGTCTACACCCTCTAATATGAATTCCACATTAGGGGCGTATATGATATCATTAGAAGAAGCCATTTGTATTGGTAGGTCTGGGTTAACAAATGATTATGGGTTTCTAAAGCCTAAGAACACACACACAAGATTTAGTTTTTGAAAGAAAAGGGCAAAATTTTGCTTAAGATTTCTAAAAAACATGTGTGTGTTTTTTTTTGTATGGGGTATTTATAGGGAAGTGAAGTGGAGGGTAATTTGGGTATTAAGAGGATTTTATTTATTCAAAAAGAATTTTTGGAAACTGTTTTGAATAAAATGTTTTGGGATCTGCATTTAACGCCACCACTCCACTTTTCCTGGTTTGGCGCAACTGTCAAGGTGAACAGTTGAGCAGTTCTGCAAAAGCGTAATTTGCAGAGATGAGTCATCACATATTTGTAATGTGATTGGAGAGGCATTTAATGCCAAGTGGGAATGTGAGGGCCCAGAGGTGGAAGCCAGAAAGGCAAAAGAACAAATATTCTTATATTAAATAAGAATTCAGTTACCAACCTCGGACATTTACTAACTAGATACTTAGAGCATTTATGTTAGTATTTAATGTCTCTTGAGGGCCCTGAATGACTTTTCATTCAGTGAACCTGATTGTCAGCACTTGGGTTTAGTCACTGATGGTTCTAGTGTTCAGGAATTTGGGTTTAATTCCTGAGGTTCAAGGGTTCAGGAACTTGGGTTTAGTTCCGGAAGTCCAACAATTCAGGAACTTGGGCTTAGTTCCTGAGGTTTCAGTGATTCTTTTCACTGAAGTACACATTGAGTCAGGGACCTGGGTTTTCAAAATTTATACTTATTTGGATGGAATTAATCAGTGGACTGATTCTCAATATCCAACATTCCAAGTTCAGCTTTCAATCTTGTGAAAGTTGGTTCATCCAATGGCTTGGTGAATATATCAGCTAGCTGATATTCAGTAGGAATGAAGTGTAATTTTATGTCACCATTCATGACATGGTCCCTGATGAAATGATATCTAATATCAATGTGTTTTGTTCTCTGATGAAGAACTGGGTTGTTTAAGATGGCAATTGCACTTGTGTTATCAAAAAAGATGGGAACCATCTTATACTGAATTTTATAGTCACCGAGTTGACTTTTCATCCAGAGTACATTTGCACAACAACTTGCTGCTGCAATATATTTAGCTTCGGCTGAGGACATGGCAACTGACTGTTGCTTCTTAGCACTCCAACAGACTAGTTTTCCACCAAGAATTTGGCAGGAGCCTGAAGTGTTTTTTCTGTCCATGTTGCATCCAGCATAGTCAGAGTCTGAGTATCCTTTAAGATCAAGGCCTGAGCATTTTGGATAGTATAATCCAAGGCTTGGAGTTCCTTTCAGGTACCTGAATATCCTTTTCACAGCAGTGATATGAGATTCTCTTGGGCCAGATTGATATCTGGCACACAAACAGACTGAGAATTGGATATTAGGCCTTGATGCAGGTAGATACATCAGTGATCCTATCATTCCTCTAAAAAGAGTTTGATTTACTGGTTTTCCAGTGAGATCAGGACCAAGGTTGTTTGGGGAAACCATGGGAGTTTTGACTGAGGCACAGTCACTGAGCTCATACTTCTTCAGTAGGCTTCTGACATAGTTCTCTTCACTGATAGAGGTTCCTTTATCAGTATGCTTGATTTGAAGACCAAGGAAGTATGTCAGTTCTCCCATCATGCTCATTTCAAATTTCTTTGCCATTAGTTTTTCAAATTGTTTGCAAAGTTTGAAACTTGTTGAGCCAAAGATGATGTCATCAACATACACTTGTACCAGTATGACATCATTATTTGTCTTATAGATAAACAATGTGTTGTCTATCTTGCCTCTGACAAATTTGTTTTGGATCAGGAAGGCTGAAAGAGTTTCATACCATGCCCTAGGAGCTTGTTTCAGTCCATAAAGGGCTTTGTTAAGCTTGCAGACATAGTCAGGATACTCATGGCTTTCAAATCCAGGAGGTTGCTGAACATAAACTTCTTCTTTCAGTGAACCATTTAAGAATGCACTTTTAACATCCATTTGGTACACCTTGAAGTTCATGTATGTAGCAAAAGCAAGGAAGATCCTGATGGCTTCCATCCTTGCTACTGGTGCAAATGTTTCTTCATAGTCAATGCCTTCTTGTTGATTATAGCCTTTGGCTACAAGTCTGGCTTTGTTCTTAATGACTATGCCATTTTCATCATATTTGTTTTTGAATACCCATTTCATGCCAATGACTGAAACATCTTCAGGACACTTGACCAAGGTCATTACGTTGTTTCTGTCAAATTGTTCTAGTTCATCATGCATGGCTTGAACCCAACTTGGGTGATTAAGTGCTTCCTTGACACTTTTGGGTTCAATTGTGGAAATAAAATCCACAAATAGGCATTCATTGGCTGAGGCTGCTCTCAGTTCAGCAGCCATGCTTCTTGTGAGCATGCCTTCAGTAGGCTCACCAATTATATTGACAAGTTCTATATCCTGAGACCTAGTCCAACTATCCTGAGGTCTTGGAAACTGATTAGAGCTTGTAGAGGCCTGATGGGTAGGATCAGGATCAGACACATGATGATTTTCAGTATCTTGAGTGTCTGAGTGGGTTGACTCATCACTGTGATTGTTTATTTCCTGAGTATTTTGTACTGACTGAATGATTTCATCAGTACTTTGTGCTTTAACAAACTCAGTGATGGTAGGGTAACGAAGGTTATGGGGAATGATGTAATAGGAGATGTCAGCATTTGCTTGGTACTGAGTGGAAGGACCATTTTCAGGATGATGTTCATCAGGAGGATATCTTGATGATTCATCAATACCTATCTCTTCCACTGAGTTGTTAGAGACACTGATAGAATCAGTGCTCTCATCAAAGGTAACATGAAATATTTCCTCAGTATGTTGTCTCGTAGTGTTGAACACCCTGGAGGCCTTTGAAACAAGGGAGTATCCAAGGAAGTATCCATCATCAGCTTTGGCATCAAATTTTCCTAAGTGATCCTTGTGATTATGAATAAACACAAGACACCCAAAGACATGAAAGTAGCTGATGTCAGGGATCCTTCCCTTGAATAACTCATAAGGAGTTTTGCTATGTCTCTTGACAATGATGGATCTGTTTTGTGTGTAACAGGCAGTTTTTATTGCTTCAGTCCAAAAGTGTTTAGAAATGACTGATCCATTTAGCATTATTCTGGCTGCTTCAATGAGGGTTCTATTTTTTCTTTCAGCCACACCATTTTGTTCAGGTGTGTATGGTGAGGAAAAATTTTGGGAAATTCCTTTCTCATCACAGAAACATTCAAGTTCATAATTTTTGAACTATGTTCCATTGTCAGTCCTAATCTGTTTGACCTTGATGTCATTTTGATTTTCAATGTTCCCAACAAAGGACATTATTGTTTCAGTTGCCTGACTCTTTTTGATCAAGAAGTATACCCAAGTGTATCTTGAGTATTCATCTACAATGACCAGAGTATATTTCTCATGGTTAATGGATCTAGGACTTATTGGTCCAAATAGATCCATATGGAGAAGATGTAGGCAGTTCCTGATGGAAAAGTTGGTTTTGGTTTTAAAGGATGCTCTGTGATATTTACCTTTTTCACAAGCTGAGCATGGTTTATCCTTTGAAAATACAAGAGATGGTAAGCCAAGGACCTTGTTTTGTTTAACAAGGTTGTTTATGTTTTTGAAATTCAGGTGGGAGAGTCTCTTATGCCAAAGCCAATTGAGAGTTTCAGTGGCCTTGGTAAAGAGACAAGTTCCATTCTGAGTCAGACTAGTCATGTCCAACACATAAACATCATGTCTTCTTGGTGCAATAATGTGACATTTCGTAATTTCAAGGTCAATATCTAAATCATATTCTATTTCTATTTTCACTTGAGTAAAAATTTCATTCTTACTTTTCACCCGATCTAGCGATTTTCGTATTTCTAGCTATTCATGAGCCCTGTTTAGCTATTCCTATCCGTTTTCATGTCATAAGTGATTTAATATTCAACCACATACTCCTAATATTCAAAACTTTTATATTTCACATTTTCTGTTTCGTTTCACGATTTCATCAAATTTTGGTAACAACTCGCGTTTTCAGTCTGCATTTTCGATTTTTAAATTTTGTTTTAACACTCCGGCAAACCCAAGGTTCTCATGAAATAATTAAATTAGCCATTCTAACATTTCATAACAATTTCATAATATTTTTATAAAACTTTTATAAAATTCACGTTTTCAGGTCACACGGTACTGTGTAATTCGCGTTTTTAAGACCGTACGCTTGATTTAAACCCCACAAACACACTAATACACCAAATATTAGTCCAATATTAATAAAATCTGACCTTTAACTTTATTTTTCAAGCTTTGGTCATTCACCACTCTTCACTCTTCCAATTTACCACTTAAAACCCCTAAATACTACTCATTACCATACAAAATCCACTCCAACACTTTAGTAAACTTATACATACATTATATAAATTATTTTTAAAAGAAAAATGAATCCAACCCTCCCCATATAGCCCCCATGGCCGGCCATAGTGTCACACATACAAACACACTTCACTTGTTTTAATTTCCAAGAAGGTAAAATACATCATTCTCTCTCTCTTACATGCAAATCTAGCAAAAACCATCCATTTTCCTCTCTTCTTCCTTGTGTGGGCTGCCGAAAATCATCACTAAAACACCTCATCTCATCTTGTTTTTAATCACAAAATCATCTCCACAACATCCTTTTGAAGGTGATCACAAAAGATGGTGATTTGAATCAATGTTTTGAAGGTTCTATTGAAGTTTCTTGGAGTTTTTCTTGAAGTCTACCTCAAAGTTGTTTAGAAGTTTTTCCAAGGTGTTTAAGGGCTGTGAATTTTAGGGTTTATCAAGGCTAATATTTGGTTATAAGGGTTGGTTGAAAGATTTGGGTATTGGGTCTCTTGGTTGGTGATTATTAGGCTAGTTGTTCTTGTTCTTGATCTCTTGTTCCTCATCCATAAAATCTTTGTAAGGAACCAACCCTCATCTTTTCATTTCACTACTGTATTTACATGTTACCTTATGTATTTTATATGTTTCATAAGTTATTTATGCTTGATTATACTTGGTACATACTAAAAATCACTAGAAAACCCTAAAAGGACTTGTATTGCAAAGTAGCCTTCTGTTCAGGGGCAAAGATGGAATTAACTGTACTGATCTGTAAACTTTGAACCTAAAATAAAAATATGTAGTTGTAGATCTATGTCTTGTGGTCATTTCCCCGGGTGGTGATTCCCGTGACGACACCCGATGATTAAGTTATGAATTTTATGGTAAAAATGGGTCAGAGTTTATATTGTTGGCATTCGGGGCAAAAATCAAGTTTTATGGCATAACTTTTTGAAAATTAAATATGTAGCCTGTACTAGACAAATAGAGCTATCACCTCCAATTGGTTTCCCCTTCATAGGACCTGTAGATTTCAAGTTATGGCCGATTTGGTAAGACGTAAAACTCAGTCACATTTCAATTCAGGACTGACCTATAAAGGAAATTTATAAAAAGTAGTTATACCTGCAAATTTTTTAGTAAACTCATTTTTACAGTAAACTAGGTAATTAGAGGAAACTAGGGATATAAAGAACATGATTTTTCGACCTACGGTTTGCAAGTTATGAATTTTTGAAAGTGAACAAGTTATAAAAATTCCATCAGATTTGAATTAAAAATATGAAAAAGATTAATGACTTATGAATTTGGACCCTTAAGTTTTATTTTTTAACCACCTAATATATTTTGGACCTTTAGACATATTTGGCTTGACGAGCCTGACCGGGTGAGTAGCGCTCACAATCAACGGCCACATAATATTGAGAAATTGAGGTAAATGGCAAATCTTACCTTTGGAGGGCATTATTAAATCTAGGTCAATGTTCGGTATCATGAGCTCGACGCTATAATCTTATTTCCCGACTTGTATTTGTTACATGTCAAATTATGAATAATGCTTGTATTCAACTTATTACTTATTAAACTCTATGAATTCACTCAACTTTATGTTGACTTTTTAGCATGTTTTATCTCAGGTCCGTAAATGTTTAATGCTTGGATGGGCGTGCAAGGACATGGATGGATGGACATGTGTTATTTCACACTTGATGGAACTTTTAATCACTTAAAAACTTATGTTGTGTCTAAATTATGTACCTTTTGGACTCTTGTCCTGGTTAAAACTTTTGGGACCTAACTTCGTTAAACTCTGATTATATGAAATGTGAACCTTGTTTAAAAACATCTTTAATTATTTCGATGTTTCCTATGACTTGTACTATGTGACTAGTAGATAACACCCCATGTTGTATTCCGTTGCGTTCCAAAAATAGGGGTGTTATAGATTGGTATCAGAGCACAGGTTATAGTGAACTAGGTCATTTTTTTTAAAACCTAGACTATAACCTTTCATTTTTCAAAAGTCATGAGTTCCATCATCTTGTCCGATATCCATGCGCGCCTACTTCCTAAATTTCCTATTACTCTATTGAGTATATATCTTTATTATATTATACTAAGGATAATTATAGGAGCACTATAATTATTTCTTAACTCGTCCGATAATCCGCGAAAGTATCACTTCTTATATATTTAACCTTTTGGTGCACTAAACTCTTCTAAACATTGTGAGTTACACGATGGTCTCTCTTAGACATTGTATGCGATTACAATGGTCTCTCAGGATTTTCTATAATAGCCAAACCTCTTACCAAGTTGACTCAGAAAAATAAGAAATACGAGTGGGGTGAAGATGAAGAAAAGGCTTTTCAAATACTGAAACAGAAACTTTGTAGTGCGCCTATATTAGCATTACCAGATGGGACGGAAGATTTTGTAGTCTATTGTGACGCATCGAACAAGGGTTATGGAGCAGTATTGATGCAACGACAAAAGGTCATAGCATATGCTTCACGACAATTGAAGACTCATGAAGAAAACTATACTACCCATGATCTAGAATTGGGTGCTGTGGTTTTTACTCTTAGGCTATGGAGGCACTACTTGTATGGTACGAAGTGTACGGTGTATACTGATCACAAGAGTCTCCAATACATCCTAGATCAAAAAGAGCTTAACATGAGACAGCGAAGGTGGATCGAACTCCTGAGTGATTACGATTGCGACATCCTTTATCACCCGGGAAAGGCGAACGTGGTGGCTGATGCCTTAAGCAGAAAGGAAAGGGCAAAACCATTACGTGTCAGATCGCTAGTAATGACGGTTCTCACCAAGTTACCTAAACAGATTCTCAAGGCTCAAGCGGAAGCAATGAGAGAAGAAAATGTGGCAGCCGAAAATCTGGGGAAGGGAATCAAACCCATATTCTAAACTCGTTCTGACGGAACCCTATGCTTTGGTAAACGTGTTTGGTTACCACTGTTTGGAGATTTGAGAGACTTGATCATACACGAGTCTCATAAATCCAAATACTCTATCCATCCGGGGTCAGATAAGATGTACCACGATCTAAAACAGTTGTACTGGTGGCCGAACATGAAGGCTGAGATCGCCACCTATGTTGGCAAGTGTTTGACATGTGCAAAGGTTAAGGCAGAACATCAAAAGCCAGCCGGATATCTTCAACAACCCGATATTCTTGTTTGGAAATGGGAAAGAATCACTATGGATTTCATCACTAAACTCCCTAGAACTCCTAGTGGTTATGATTCGATTTGGGTCATTGTGGATCGTTTGACCAAATCTGCTCATTTCCTACCAATAAAAGAGACTGACAGCATGGAGAAACTTACTCAATTATACTTAAAGGAGATTGTCTGTAGGCATGGTGTGCCAATATCCATCATATCTAACAGAGATAGTCGGTTTACATCAAGATTCTGGAAGTCACTCCAGAAGGCCTTGGATACAAATCTAGATATGAGTACAGCGTACCACCCACAGACGGATGGTCAAAGCTAAAGGACGATACAAACTCTAGAAGATATGTTGCGGGCATGTGTGATTGACTTTGGAAGTAGTTGGGATCGACATTTTCCATTAGCCGAATTATCCTACAACAATAGTTATCACGCAAGCATTAAGGCTGCACCTTTCGAAGCTCTTTACGGGCGAAAGTGTAGATCACCTGTTTGCTGGAGTGAGGTTGGAGATAGCCAACTCACGGGTCCAGAAATGATTCGTGAAACCACATAGAAGATCGTTCAAATCAAAAACCGTTTGTTAGCTGCTCGTAGCCGCCAGAAAAGCTATGCAGATGTTAGACGCAGACCTTTGGAGTTTAATGTAGGTGACAGAGTTATGCTCAAGGTTTCGCCATGGAAGGGTGTGGTTCGTTTTGGCAAACGTGGGAAGCTAAGTCCACGATACATTGGACCATTCAAGATCCTATCTAGGGTTGGTCCAGTAGCATACAAGTTAGAGCTACCAGAAGAACTTCAAGGCATTCACAACACTTTTCACGTTTCAAATCTCAAGAAGTGTTTGTCAGATGAAAGTCTCATCATTCCATTAAATGAGCTTCGAATCGATGACAAGCTACACTTCATCGAGGAACCAATAGAGATCATGGATCGTGAAGTAAAGCAACTCAAGCAAAGTCGCATCCCATTGTCAAGGTTCGTTGGAATACCCGACGAGGACCTGAGTTCCCATGGGAACGCGAAGACCAGATCAAGAGCAAGTATCCTCATCTTTTCGCAAGTGAACCGTCGGGGATAAAGCGAGTTAAGCTCCGGGAAGGAGCTCTCTTAAGGGGTACGTGCTGTAACATTTCATAAATTCAAGATCATTCTTTGTACCATATTATATTTCATTCTCTCTTGAGTAAAAATTTCCTTTTCAATTTTTACCCGATTTAGCAAATTTCGCGTTCTTAGCTTTTCTCGAGCCGTGCTTAGGAATTCTATCCGTGTCCTTGCCTTAAGTGATTCAATATTCCTTCATTTACCCATAGAAATCAAGTAATTCTATTTTTCACATTTCCCACTTCGTTTCACAATTTCGTTAATTTTTAGCAACTATTCGCGTTTTAACATTTAAATCTATACATTTTATTTTACCACTACATTTTTACATATAACTAACAACTTTTTAAAAAAATATAATAATAATCCTCCCCATTAAAGGCCTAGGCCGGCCACCCCTTTTCCCACTCACACACTCTTCACTTTGTTATTTTCCAAGAAAAATCATCATAGTTCTCTCCCATGCAAATCTAACCTAAACACAAAAACCATCCATTTTCTCTCCTCCCTCTCATCCTTGCTGCCGAAAATCACCATTAGAATACCTCATATCATCTTGATTTTTATCACAAAATCATCTCCACAACATCTTCTTGAATGTGCTCACAAAAGATGATGGTTTGAATCAAAGTTTTGAAGGTTCTACTGAAGTTTCTTGGAGTTTTTCTTGAAGTCTTCCTCAAAATCGTTTTGAAGTTTTTCCATGGTGTTTAAGGGCTTTGAATTTTAGGGTTTATCAAGGCTAATATTTGGTTATAAGGGTTGGATGAAAGGCTTGGGTATTGAATCTCTTGGTTGGTGATTGTTAGGCTAGTGTTCTTGTTCTTGATTCTCTTGTTTCTCATCCATAAAATCCTTGTAAGGAACCAACCTTCATCTTTTCATTTCTCTACTGTATTTACATGTTACTTTATGTGTTTTATATGTTACATAAGTTATTGATGCTTAAATATGCTTGGTACATACTAAAAATCACTAGAAAATCCTAATAGGACTTGTTTTGCAAAACAGTCTGCTGATCAGTGGTAAAAACGTAATTAACTGGACGAAACAGTAGACTTTGGACCTAAACTAAAAATATATAGTTGTAGATCTATGTCTTGTGGTCATTTCCCCGGGTGGTGATTCCCGTGACGACACCCGATGATTAAACTAAAAATGTTTTCGTGAAACATGTCATATTCTGAGTAACAGATTTAAAACCTATAAAAGTCATTTTTTTTGTACATGACCAACTGCTACTCAAAACATAAAAGTTGTTGATAACATTTCAACTTAAACGTGGCCACAAGAATGAGATTAATCGGGCATGTAGAACTCAAGATATTGTATTTTTCGCGGGATTGTTGTGATGTTAGCGATTTCAGAACTGGATAGTAAGGGAAAAATAATAATTTCACTACTGTTACGAAATTTCTAAATTAGTGGGCCCCACAAATATTGTTAGTATGGTCGAATACCTTTCCGGGGACATAAAGAACATAATTTTTCGACATACGGTTTGGGAGATATAAATTTTTGAAAGTTGTTAAGTTATGAAAATTCCATCAGCTTTGTAATTAAAAACTATAGAAAGGATAGTAACTTGTATAATTGGACATTAAGTTTTATTTTGAACCACTTAGTGTATTTTGGACCTTTAGACACAATTTGAACCTTTTGACTAAATTGACCCCTTTGACTAAATTGGACTCTTAGACTTAAATTGGACCTTTAATACTTATCTTGGACTCAAGAACAAAAATGGATGTAAAACTTGAAATTGGGTAAGAAAATAAATATTTCACATATGTAATTATTTTTAAAAAGGCTAAATTAAATCATGACAATCATTTAAACATCATGTATCAAGCATAATTGAGATTGTAACTTATTGAACATATAGAATTAAAGGTATCATTATTCTTCGAATCTAAGACACGCGTGTATATTCTAGGTTGCTCGTAGAGTTCTTGCGGTTATATTTCTTCACTTCTTCACTTGATTGTTCAATTTTGATTACGGTGAGTTCATAGCCTCGCCTTTACTCATTTTAATGTTTTATAAACCTCGCGAGGGGGATACATGCTAGTTTTACAAACTGAATACAAGTAGCTTTTGGTATGCTTGACCCGATTACATGATTATAGTTTATTGAGTAGCTTTTGCCATTAAAGTCCCTAACTTCATGAACCGTTAATTACATACATGGTACACGCTAGTATTATGAATATGCATATTTGGCTTGACGAGCCTGTCCGGGTGAGTAGCGCTCATTTGATGCCGGGTTTATCAAACGGACACATAATATTGAGAAATTGAGGTAAATGGCAAATCTTACCTTTGGAAGGGCATTAATAAAACAAGGTCAAGGTTCGGTGTCATGAGCTTGATACTATAATCAAACTACATGACTTGTATATGCATTACTTGTCGCCCGATGAATAATACTTGTATTCAACTTATTACTTATTAAACTCTATGAATTCACTCAACTTTATGTTGACCTTTTTAGCAAGTTTTATCCCAGGTCCGTAAGATGTAATTGCTTGGATGGGGGGCGCAAGGATATGGATATCGACAAGGATGGCCCATGTTTTAAAATCAAATTCGATGAAACTTAAACTTTTAAACTCATGATATGTTTAAACTTATGTTATTTTCAAACTTGTGTTGTATCAAACTTTGGGACCTTCTTTTGCTTACTCTGATATTATCGAATGTGAAAGTTTTTATCATAAACGTCTCTATGTTGAGTTCATTTACTATAATCGTACTATGTGACTAATAAATAGCACCCCATGTTGTATTCCGCTGCATTTTGAAAATGGGGGTGTTATAGATTGGTATCATGCTTGTATTCAACTTATTACTTATTAAACTCTATGAATTCACTTAACTTTATGTTGACTTTTTAGCATGTTTTATCTCAGGTCCGTAAATGTTTAATGCTTGGATGGGCGTGCAAGGACATGGATGGATGGACACGTGTTATTTCACACTTAATGGAACTTTTAATTACTTAAAAACTTATGTTGTGTCTAAATTATGTACCTTTTGGACTCTTGTTCTGGTTAAAACTTTTGGGACCTAACTTCGTTAAACTCTGATTATATGAAATGTGAACCTTATTTAAAAACATCTTTAATTATTTCGATGTTTCCTATGACTTGTACTATGTGACTAATAGATAACACCCCATGTTGTATTCCACTGCGTTCCGAAAATGGGGGTGTTATAGATTGGTATCAGAGCACAGGTTATAGTGAACTAGGTCATTTTTTTTAAAACCTAGACTATAACCTTTAATTTTTCAAAAGTCATGAGTTCCATCATCTTGTCCGATATCCATGCGCGCCTACTTCCTAAATTTCCTATTACTCTATTGAGTATATATCTTTATTATATTATACTAAGAATAATTATAGAAGCACTATAATTATTTCTTAACTCGTTCGATAATCCGCGAAAGTATCACCTCTCATATATGTAACCTTTTGTGCACTAAACTTCCTTGGTGTATTTTATGCTATTCATGAGCATTGTGAATTTCCATCCGGAAATTTATACACATCTTCAAGTTATATCAGACATTGTATGTGATTACAATGGTCTCTCTTATTTATCAAACATTGTATGTGATTACAATGGTCTCTCTTATTTATCAGACATTGTAGGTGATTACAATGGTCTCTCTTATTTATCAGACATTGTATGTGATTACAATGGTCTCTCTTATTTATCAGACATTGTATGTGATTACAATGGTCTCTCTTATTTATCAGACATTGTAGGTGATTACAATGGTCTCTCTTATTTATTAGACATTGTAGATGATTACAAGGGTCTCTCTTATTTATCAGACATTGTATGCGATTACAATGGTCTCTCTTATCTTCTAGACATTGTATCTGATTACAATGGTCTCTCTTATTTGTCAGACATTGTATGTGATTAAAATGGTCTCTCTTATTTCTCAGACATTGTTTGTGATTACAATAGTCTCTAAACTCTTTCATAACCGTATGTAATATCATTTCATATAACATCGAAACATTTTGCAGTTTATCAATTTCTATTGGTTGTCATACTCCCCGTGAACTCATGTTTTCTGAGCATTTCTGCTTACTTTCCGAAACACCACTATTAATACTATGTATATAAAGATTATTCATATACACTTTGTTTACTCTCGACTACTTATCGTTATAAATGTTTTACCGATTCTTACCCTTTATATACTCAGTCTCCAGGGCATCATGTCAAACCCTACTCCTCCCAGTTATGAACCTATTTCACCAAAATTACTAAACTGTTATACATACTTATTTATTTTTATGATCCCCTTAAGCTTTCTCAGGCATTGTGGGTGGCACAACGGTCTCATTTATTTTCAAAACATCATGAGTGATAATTTAAAAAAATTTCATGACCTTACACAGCATTGCTTAACATAAAACCCATCTTAGTCTATCGATTTCCCTTAATTATCTCACTAACCACCTCCAAAAATGAATTTGAATAATTGTCCTAAACTTTTGAACATTACATCACCTCGTAACCCATCACCTAGAAACAAATTAATTAAATTGAACGCGACTTTAACCTATCATCTTATAACATTTTTACTCCAAGTGGTGGGATTTAGTCAACCCATAATTATCTACTATTTTGCATCAACATGTTGCGACAACTTCTGTCCGTTGCACTTGCTATTTCACTATCATTTTGTAAACAATTTTATTATTATTTTATAAACTATCCTTTCACTATATTTCAAGATCATATATATTGCTTCGTAATCCATCGTTTTGAACTCTTCCAGTTGATGGGAGTATGACTTTAAATTTGTTACCTCAGATCGTGCCGTCTTTTGACATTTACCTTTGAAACGTGATTGACTAACGTCTCATTCTTTTTCTCATTACTTCTTATGATTTTGAAGAATAGCATTTGATGTTGTTTTTATTGTGTTTTGTGTCGGCAATACATAAGTAGGATGATTTATAATCATCTTATTGAAATGGATTGGGACGCCTCTTCATTTGAATAAGAAAATTATAAACCGCCGAACCATAAAATTATAATTCCTTACTTACATGGATTGGGATGCCTCTTTATGTAAGTGATGAATTATAAATGAGTGGGCTTATGTGTATCCACCATAGCATGCGTACGAATCATTCTTTGGGCTATGAACTCCTCTCGACTCGTAATTTGTTATGTGGATTTTTCCGAATTTGTATCGACCGCCGCGAGCTTGATAAGCTAATAATAATGTACAATTATCCGCTTCCAAGAATTGAGGACTTGTTACAATTCTTCAATCCATTCACTCTTGTTCATCGAACATAATTGATGCTTTGGCTTTTGATCATTCAACTTTCATTGGAAACCTCGACGATGACTTGTTTATATCGTCATCTCTTCACATGTAAACCATACGGCGATTAAGACGAATTGAGCGCCGAGACGTCGCTCTCTTAAGGGGTACGTACTGTGACATTTCGTAATTTCAAGGTCAATATCTAAATCATATTCTATTTCTATTTTCACTTGAGTAAAAATTTCATTCTTACTTTTCACTCGATCTAGCGTTTTTCGCATTTCTAGCTATTCACGAGCCGTGTTTAGCTATTCCTATCCGTTTTCATGTCATAAGTGATTTAATATTTAATCACATACTCCTAATATTCAAAACTTTTATATTTCACATTTTCTGTTTCGTTTCACGATTTCTTCAAATTTTGGTAACAACTCGCGTTTTCAGTCTGCGTTTTCGATTTTTAAATTTCGTTTTAACACTCCGGCAAACCCAAGGTTCTCATGAAATATTAAAATTAGCCATTCTAACATTTCATAACAATTTCATAATATTTTTATAAAACTTTTATAAAATTCACGTTTTCAGGTCACCCGGTACTGTGTAATTCGCGTTTTTAAGACCGTACGCTTGATTTAAACCCCACAAACACACTAATACACCAAATATTAGTCCAATATTAATAAAATCTGACCTTTAACTTTATTTTTCAAGCTTTGGTCATTCACCACTCTTCACTCTTCCAATTTACCACTTAAAACCCCTAAATACTACTCATTACCTTACAAAATCCACTCCAACACTTTAGTAAACTTATACATACATTATATAAATTATTTTTAAAAGAAAAATGAATCCAACCCTCCCCATATAGCCCCCATGGCCGGCCATAGTGTCACACATACACACACACACTTCACTTGTTTTAATTTCCAAGAAGGTAAAATACATCATTCTCTCTCTCTTACATGCAAATCTAGCAAAAACCATCCATTTTCCTCTCTTCTTCCTTGTGTGGGCTGCCGAAAATCATCACTAAAACACCTCATCTCATCTTGTTTTTAATCACAAAATCATCTCCACAACATCCTTTTGAAGGTGATCACAAAAGATGGTGATTTGAATCAAAGTTTTGAAGGTTCTATTGAAGTTTCTTGGAGTTTTTCTTGAAGTCTTCCTCAAAGTTGTTTAGAAGTTTTTCCAAGGTGTTTAAGGGCTGTGAATTTTAGGGTTTATCAAGGCTAATATTTGGTTATAAGGGTTGGATGAAAGATTTGGGTATTGGGTCTCTTGGTTGGTGATTATTAGGCTAGTTGTTCTTGTTCTTGATCTCTTGTTCCTCATCCATAAAATCTTTGTAAGGAACCAACCCTCATCTTTTCATTTCACTACTGTATTTACATGTTACCTTATGTATTTTATATGTTTCATAAGTTATTTATGCTTGATTATACTTGGTACATACTAAAAATCACTAGAAAACCCTAAAAGGACTTGTATTGCAAAGTAGCCTTCTGTTCAGGGGCAAAGATGGAATTAACTGTACTGATCTGTAAACTTTGAACCTAAAATAAAAATATGTAGTTGTAGATCTATGTCTTGTGGTCATTTCCCCGGGTGGTGATTCCCGTGACGACACCCGATGATTAAGTTATGAATTTTATGGTAAAAATGGGTAAGATTTTATACTGTTGGCATTCGGGGAAAAAATCAAGTTTTATGGCATAACTTTTTGAAAAGTAAATATGTAGCCTGTACTAGACAAATAGAGCTATCACCTCCAATTGGTTTCACCTTCATAGGACCTGTAGATTTCAAGTTATGGCCGATTTGGTAAGACGTAAAACTCAGTCACATTTCAATTCAGGACTGATCTATAAAGGAAATTTATAAAAAGTAGTTATACCTGCAAATTTTTTAGTAAACTCATTTTTACAGTAAACTAGGGAATTAGAGGAAACTAGGGATATAAAGAACATGATTTTTTGACCTACGGTTTGCAAGTTATGAATTTTTGAAAGTGAACAAGTTATAAAAATTCCATCAGATTTGAATTAAAAATATGAAAAAGATTAATGACTTATGAATTTGGACCCTTAAGTTTTATTTTTGAACCACCTAATATATTTTGGACCTTTATAATCTGAACCTTTTGACTAAGAATTGAACCCTTTGACTAAACTTGGACCTTTAGACTTAAATTGAACCTTAATACTTATTTTGGACTTAAGAACAAAAATGGATGTAAAACTTGAAATTGGGTAAGAAAATAAATATTTCACATATGTAATTATTTTTAAAAGGCTAAATTAAATCTTTATAATTATTTAAACATTATGTACCAAGCATAATTGATATTGTAACTTATATGGCATATAAAAATAATTGTATCATCATTCCTAGAAGCTAAGACACGTGTATATATTCTAGGTTGCTCCTAGGGTTCTTGCGGTTATTTCTTGATTACCTCACTTGATCGTTCACTTTTGCTTACGGTGAGTTCATAGCCCCACTTTAACTCTTAAACTGTTTATAAACCCATTGGGGGAGATACATGCTAGTTTTACAAACTGAATACAAGTAGTTTTTGGTATGCTTGACCCGATTACATGATTATAGTTATTGAGTAACCTTGCCATATAAGTCCCAAATTTCATGAACCGTTAATTCCGTGGGAAACGCTATTATTATGAATATGCATATTTGGCTTGACGAGCCTGACCGGGTGAGTAGCGCTCACAATCAACGGCCACATAATATTGTGAAATTGAGGTAAATGGAAAATCTTACCTTTGGAGGGCATTATTAAATCTAGGTCAAGGTTCGGTATCATGAGCTTGATGCTATAATCTTATTTCCCGACTTGTATTCCTTACATGTCAAATTATGAATAATGCTTGTATTCAACTTATTACTTATTAAACTCTATGAATTCACTCAACTTTATGTTGACTTTTTAGCATGTTTTATCTCAGGTCCGTAAATGTTTAATGCTTGGATGGGCGTGCAAGGACATGGATGGATGGACACGTGTTATTTCACACTTGATGGAACTTTTAATCACTTAAAAACTTATGTTGTGTCTAAATTATGTACCTTTTGGATTCTTGTTCTGGTTAAAACTTTTGGGACCTAATTTCGTTAAACTATGATTATATGAAATGTGACCCTTGTTTAAAAACATCTTTAATTATTTCGATATTTCCTATGACTTGTACTATGTGACTAATAGATAACACCCCATGTTGTATTCCGTTGCGTTCCGAAAATGGGGGTGTTATAAATAAGGACAACTTCCTTATTAGCATTGAAGATGATTCCTTGTTTATCATCAAACTGAACTATGTATTTAGCATCACATAGGTTACTGACACTGATCAAATTGTATTTAAGACCATTTACATAAGCTATCCTAGTAAAGACTATACCATTGCAGTTTACTGAACCATAACCTTCAGTGATACATGATGAGTTATCAACAAATATCACTTTGGGTCCTGATTCATCAACATACTCGTGCAGATACTCCTTCACACCAGTCATGCTCCTTGAACATCCACTATCTAGATGCCAAACAGGATCCCTAGCATGTTTCTGCACAAATAGTAAACTAGGTTAGTTCTTTCTAGGACTCCACTTCTTGGAGGGCTTAGCTTTGGGGGTCTTTTTAATATTTACAATTGATTTATGGTCAGTGGTGTAGTGGACTGAGCTACCACAAATTATGCATTTGATTGTAGATGTAGACTCAGACGACTGAGAGGCTGACTTTGTCATACCTCTTCTGGCCTGAATGGCCTTATCACCTCCTGAGGTGTCATGAGTGGAACTTCCACTATTTTTACAACAATTGTCAATTTGACAATCCTTAGGATGGTGATCATTGAACCCACAGTAAGGGCAAGGTGCAAAAGGTTTTGCCTTTTGTTTCTGTTTCTGTTAAGAAACAGAAGGGTAGTTTAAAGACTGAGCTTTAAGGCTTGTCATCTTTGATGTGACTGAGTGTGTTTTATGATCAGAGGTCCTGTGATCATCTTTTTTGCAAATCATGCAATAAAGAATTCTATAGCAATCTTTAGTGATATGATTGGTATAGTTACACAGTTCACATCTTTTCAGGGGTTTTGAGGGTTTGGGTTTGGTTTTTGAGGAAGTTGGTTTTTGTTCCTTCTTGGATTGAGAAGGTTTCTCAGAAGATGCAATCTTCTCACCCAGCTTCCTGACCATTTCAGTTAACTGATCAAATTTTGAGTCAGGGCTTTGGGTTATTACTTCAAAAGGGACTGAAGAAGATGAGTCATCAGTATTTACTGAGACTTCAAATGTTGGTCTTTTCAGGATTGTTTTTCCCAATCCTGACCTCTCCTTTGGAGAGTGTTGAGAGTAGACCATTGGTGGGAGGCCTAAGTTGGGTGCAGCACCCTAAAGGGTATTCAGTGGTGGGAGTGGTGGATATGATTTTGATTCAGACTCATTCACTGACTCAGTATTACTGAGTTGTTCAGTGAGTTCAAGCTTACTGAGTTGTTCAGTAAGTCCAAGCATATTTTTCAAAGCCTGACTTTCAGGAAGCAAGATCTTTCCAGTCTCAAATTTTGGTAACTTACTGACTGGGTTGTCCCTGACAATCCAGTCATTTGACTTGGGAAGCATTTCTTGCTCAAATGATATGCCAGCTGGAACAAAGGTCAATTCACTGGGACTTACATAGGGGTTAACCATGTGATGGTCAATTCCTATTGTTTTCCTAGGGATTAACCCCACAGTATCAAAGACCTTGGGGTTCTTTTTGGTCCAGCCTTGAATGACAGCTGTTTTTTTTTTTTTTTTTTTTGTTAAGTTCAGTTTGTAGGGCTTGGTTTTGTTTCAAAATTTCAGTGTTCTGAATTTGTAGAGTAATTATTTCTAATTTGGCTTGCTTCAGTACAAGCAATTCATCTCTACATTTATTCAATTTTGACACTATGTTGTTATATTTTGAAAACATGTTAAGCCTTTGTTCCTCAACAAATTTAAGATCTACACAAATATAATTCATGTAAGACTGCCAATCAGAATCATCATCCATAGAAAGTAAAGTATTTACCTTCTTCATGGTGATGTTTACCCACACTCCATTCCTTGCATGGCTTTTCCCAACAGCCACTTGATCACCTTCAGAGAGTGACATCAGTGCACTTACTCTAATTTCCTCATCTGAGGATACCTCTTCTTCATCCCAATCATAAGCTTCAGCTACTAAAACCTTGTTCTTTGCCTGAACAGGTTTGGATGTTTGAGCAGCCTGAGACATAGAGGGATTAGTTTCAAGAATTGCAAGTTTAGCCTTGGCTTTCCTATATTTTGCTTCAAAGTCTTTTTGACCCTTGTTTTGAAATTGTTGGGTCGACTGAAACATTCTAGGTTGAAACTTGCTAGTTCCTGAGGAACTATTTCCTGAAAATTTGTAAGAGGGTTCTGAGGTGGTTTTAGAATAACAGTCCCTAGCAAAATGACCCTTTTTACCACAATTAAAGCATTCAGTGGTTTCATTTGCTTTTCCTTTTGAAAAGTTGGACTGGTTTCTTTTGATGAAACGTTTTGAACTAGCAAGGAGTGCCCTCTCTTGGAATTCCAAGTTTAAATCTTTTAGGTACTCATCACTATTCCTTTCATCAATTTCATCCTCAGAATCCTATTGAAAGTCCTGCACAACACCATTAGTATAAAAAGCAGTTGATATGGGTGTGGAGGTCAAGGCCTTTTTGGACTCAAGAGCTTTTGAGTCAGGGTATCTCCTTGAGATTAAGTTGTCTTCATAGACAAACTTCCCATAGATCTCAGGGAGCTCAAGGGTCTGAATGTGATTAGCATTCCTCAGGCCTTGTGAGAAGTTTAGCCACTTCTCAGGGAGACTGTTGACAAAGCCAACATTTGTCTCATGCTTAGACAAAACTACACCATCATTTGATAGTTCGTTTATCAAGGTCTTGTATCTGGTATAAGTCTGAGAGAGACTTTCAGAGTCTTTTGCCCTGAAAGTATTATACTCAAGTTTCAGGTCTATGACCCTGTTTTCCTTGGTATCTGAGGGACCCTCAAAGCTATTGACCAAGTCATCCCAAGTTTGCTTGGCTGTTGAACAGTTGATGACTGATTCCATTATATCGTCAGGAAGACATGATATAATGATGCTTTTCAGGCGTTGGTCTTGATTGACCACCCTCCTCTCATCAATGGTCCATTGAGCCTCAGGCTTGTTTAGCCCTTCAGCAGTCTTTGGGACATAAGGACCATCTTTGACACAAGTGATGTAGTATGGTTCCATACCAGTCAAGTAACAAAGCATTCACTTTTTCCACTTGCTAAATTTACCAGCTTCAAGTCGTGGGGCAACAGCTGAAAAGTTTCCACCCTTTTTGTCGACTAGCTGGGGCACATTTGCATCAGTCATAGTAGGATCTTGGTTTTAAAAACCTTGAGTACTCTTGGTTAATTTTGAAAGATTTTATAAACCAGAGGCTCTGATACCACTTGTTGTTCCCTTAACACGCTTAGAGTTAACTAGAAAGTTAATCTATTTGTGTTTATGACTAATACAATGTAATGATTACTTCTAACAGTTAATGAAACGTTAATATAAAAAACACACAGTATTTTCAACGTTTAAATTCTTATTAGAAATGAATCAAATAATCTATTACCAAAGTGTTTTGCGGAACAAACACTTGGGATTGAATAGACAAGGTATTGTGTCTCCTATCTAAACTCAAGCTATGCTTAAGTGGTAAAAATTCGACCCACTGAGCTATCTCAGGGATACGTTACTCTTTGTAGGAGAGAAGTTGTTTTGCAAAAGTCTAAGGCTTTCAATGTACAAAACACACTCAACTTCTCTCCTTCTGAACCTATTTATACACAAGTATAAAAGAGTAAAAGTGATTAAAAATACTTCAACTTGTTGAGGAAGCGTGTCTGACAATTACAACAGTAATTGTTATTTCCAAGAACCAATAGGAATGGACCAAAAAGTCTTTAGGAGTGTTTGGTCTGACACTCCATGACTTTTAGCCGTCTTTGGGAAGGTTGGTATCTGACAAGATAAGAGTGTTTGGTCTGACATTCTTATCTTCTTAAATACTTCCCACTTATTCCCGCCTTTATTTCAGGCGTTGGTTTCTTCAGTCTTCAATCACTTATTGTTGTTGAGGAGACTAGGGTTCAGTGAGTTCTTGTCCAACACTCACTGAACCATCATCTTCTTCTTTGGCTTAAGTCCTACTCAGGGAGTACCGCCTACCTGAGTAGTGAATCCTTCTTCTTGAATTCTCCTTAAGCATCCTGAAGATGACTCACTGACTGACTGTTCACTCAGTGACTTGAATTGTTCTCGGTTTAATTAACACTTAGTTAATTTGTGTCCAAATCTTGTTTTAAGTATTCTTGGGTACTGATGGACCCAACATATATATATATATATATATATATATATATATATTATATATATATATATATATATATATATATATATATATATATATATGGTCTCTTTATTTTCAAAACCACCTTATCTGCGAGAACCACTTATGTACTCTTAATAATGCATAGTGTGCAACATATCAATGCAAAACCCTTTTTTTAAATATTAAACTTTTTTATTTAATCTAAAAGGGTATAATAGTAAAAGACAATTTTTATTTTATTTTTAATTTTTTTTACTGAATCCCGTTATTATTATTATTATTATTATTATTATTATTATTATTATTATTATTATTATTATTATTATTATTATTATTATTATTTTAGATAGTATTTTTAAGATTTAGTGCATATATGTTTTTAAGCTAGCATTTTTAGTGCATATATGTTTTTCTTTTTTAAGATATCATATTTCTAGATTTAGTGCTACAATATATGTTTTCAGATATAGTTAGGTGCATATAGGTTTTTTAGTATAACGAAATTTATAACAAACCAAGAACATAAATGTTATACACAAACTTCGATATCGATTAAAATACAAATTTCTAAAAAACATATATACATTAATCTAATTGATCTATACACATGAGCACTAATAAATATTCAACACAAAATGGACATGTGCACACTCATAGCCGTGAACATCATTTTTAGAAGTCGGACATATATGCACACGCGTAGCCGTCAACATTTTTTCAAAAGTCGGACATATATGCACACTCATAGCCGTGAACATTCTTGTAATTACACCTGATACAAAAAAAATACAAAAATTAGCAACAATATTATTATTAAAACATACATGTTTTAAGCATTCCGTTTATAAGCAATCATTTTTTAAAACATACATGTTTTGAACATACATGTTTAAAAACATCATGTTCTCAAACATATATGGTTTTCATTAGTTAGATCCCACTAATTAAAACATATATGTTTTTTACGAGAAAAACATACACGCATTCATTTATCATTGAATTTATATTAACCTTAAAACAAATATGCACACCACTTTTATTGATTTTTACGAGCAAAAAAACATGTATGCACCTTAAAACACGTACGCACCCTAAAACACATAAGTTTATAAAACACCGTTATGACTAAAAAATTAAACATAAAGCAACAAGCATATACCTATATTATAAGCAATTGCTTATTAACGATGTTTTATCACCTTATTGCTTAATCATATAAGCTTTTTCAAATACAACCATCTTGATACACTTTGAGTCCATGAAATTAGATGCATGTTTCAGAAATCTGTTCGGACTACTTTATTACGTGTTTCAGAAATTAGATGCACCTTTCAAATACAACTAAACTTTATTACATGTGTGCATCATTATGACTAAAGGATCAGATATCCAAGGTTGATAGATAATAATGTGAGAACAATATATCTCGAATATACATGCCAATGAATACTAAATCTATACGAGTATTTTAACAATGAATTTGTTTCTTTGAGAAGAACCACGTGATTCATATAAGACCCATCACATCCACCCTGTCAAATTATTATATTGTCATCAAAAAACAAATCTACTCATCTACTTGTCTATTATTATATTGTTATCAAAAAACAAATCTACTCATCTATTCAAACGACAACCAATGATTTATACTTGCAGAACATATAGAAATTATCTAAAACCTTCAGCGACAATGAGGTAGACACAACTATTTCTTTACAGATCGAAAACCACTTTTTCATATCTATTTTTTCATATCGAAACCAATATTTTGAAACCACAAAAATAAACCGACTTAACTAAAAAAATGAATTAATATAAAAGAAAAATGAAGCATATTGTTGGGAATTATAGTTGAGTTGATAAAGACAAAACATCTGGAACATGAAGGACTAAAGATGACAAAGGAAGAATTCTTCAACAAGATAAAGATTATAGAAGATCTTTTATATTTATAGAATATATCCTTTGTAACCCTAATCCTCTATTATATAAAGAGGGTTAGAGGCGTTCATTAAAGTGTGTGTGTCAAGATGTAGTCGACTAAAGGTGTAGGTTGTGTCTAGGCATCGAGTTCCTACAATGGATGCCTAGGTTTTTTATTGTTAGTGTTAGGAGATGATGACGAAGAACCTTATTGATAATAATAATATTCTTTATGTTATTCCGCTGTGCTTATTATTATCATTGTGCTTATTGTTTATCCTAGATCAAGGTCTAAACAACCTAGAGTCCAAAACGGTCCAAGAACTTATAGATGGTGTGGTACATAAGTTATAACAGGTGGTATCAGAGCGGGTGGCTCTCGATCTAGGGATTTTACAAGGTTTTTAGTTGTTGGAAGAAAGCAACTATGGATATTAAGGGTTTTCAGTTGATCGTCTTTGGTTTTCGGAAAGAAGGAAAATACTGAAGTCAAAAACCATAAGCGATTTTATATATGGCGACAAAGCGCATGGTACTTTTTAATTAATTCTGTTTTGGTCAATTCACAATTAATAACCTCGCACTACTATTGATCAAATCTTTATCAGTGGGTCGGCAATGTAGGTCAGTGATATATTATTTTTGTTTGTCGAATCAATTCTGTCGTCTTGTGCAAGTGGTAGTATGAATTCTTGATTAAGATGGTATGTTCGAATTTTATATTGGGAATTGATTCACAAAGTACCTCGTATCTATTAATGAATATGTGTCAGACAATTAAGAGAACATGGGCGGTTAGTGAATATAACATCGTTAGTTGTGGGAATAAATGTTTAATTCGTTTTTCTTCTATTACTACAAACTGAGGCGACTGTGATCACATGGCTTACTGGTTAAATTATTAATGCGGCGATCTATTTCATGGGTTGAATTTTGGGATTCATGCATTTTTAACTGGTCACATATGGATTATATGGTAATGCTTATACGATACTGCTGCTACTCATGGTTCCTTAATACTGCTAGTAACTTTGGACAGTTAATGCTTCTTGTTATTGTTTACTACTGCTGCTTTAAAAGTTACTACTGCTACGTTTGGATTTTTCTGCTGCTGAGATACACGATTAATACTGCTGCTATTAGAAGTTTCTACTGCTACATTTTGAAGTTTCTACTGCTGGGTATTTTTAGTACTGCTTGCTTACTCGATTAGTGCTGCTGGTTACTTTTTAGTGCTGCTGCGTTTTTAATTTGTACTGCCCAAAGGAAGTTAGTACTGCTACGTTTTATGAGCATGTGTTACGAGGAGTAAGGGGAAGCCGAGATGGGTTTTAGTTTATGTTCGATATGAGATTGTTTCTACTTTGGTTCTCGGCTTATATGGTGATAACACACACAGGTTATTGGTTCACACACACAAGAAGTTGGTTTTTGTTCTTAAATGATTTAAAGGCTTGTTCTTATTTGTTCTTATTGGCGAAGAGGAGTATTTGTTGCTTATTTGATGATGCAGTGGAATTTTTCAAGGTTGTGTTTTATTATATCTTAAGGTGGGTGTTACACTTTAAAGATAACTTGTTCGTTCGTTCAGGTGACTAGGAATTGATAAACACTTGAAGGAGTTACGTTATTGTGCTCAGTGATTATTGTCAAGGGATTGCGATCTCCCTATACGTTAAGTATACGTTCGAAGTTGTATTTAGTACAAGATATAGGACACAAGGTTGGTTTCTTCTACTTCAACATCAAATTGGTAATGATTAGTTTTCTTCAACAATATATAAAGCCTACAGATTTAAAGAATCATGAAGATGGTTAACATATGGGTTTCAGGGGAAGCTTTATTGTTAAAATGATTTACCATTTATGTGCTACATCGAGGTGAAGGTTTTTATGATTGCTCGTTGGTATTTTTACTGAAGATTTAGGATTTTTTTGTCTTGGATTCATTGATAAAAGAAAGCGTTTTGGTGTTCATTCATGGAGGGTGATTCAAGACATTGGAAGACTAGATTGGAAGTATGGTACTAGTTCGTGGTTATGAAGAACAAAGTTGCATATTTTTGTTCCCTATTTGATGATGACAAAAAGGGGAAGAAGATTTATATTGAAGATTGCAGCTTGAAGATCCTTGATGATATGCATGGCTTAAGGGGAAGTTCGTTTATGTTTCATGCCATATTAACTTCAGGAGAAGTTCGTACTTACTTGGTTTTGTCATTATCAACTAGGGGAAGATTGTTGAGAATTATAGTTGAGTTGATAAAGACAAAACATGTGAAATGTGAAGGACTAAAGATGACAAAGGAAGAATTCTTCAACAAGATAAAGATTACAGAAGATCTTTTATATTTATAGAATATATCCTTTGTAACCCTAATCCTCTATTATATAAAGAGGGTTATAGGCGTTCATTAAAGTGTGTGTGTGTCAAGATGTAGTCAACTAAAGGTGTAGGTTGTGTCTAGGCATCGAGTTCCTACAATGGATGCCTAGGTTTTGTATTGTTAGTGTTAGGAGATGATGACGAAGAACCTTATTGATAATAATAATATTCTTTATGTTATTCCGCTGTGCTTATTATTATCATTGTGCTTATTGTTTATCCTAGATCAAGGTCTAAACAACCTAGAGTCTAAAACGGTCCAAGAACTTATAGATGGTGTGGTGCATAAGTTCTAACACATATAAAGAAAACCAACCTCATAACAAGCAAAAATGGGTTATGTTGATGGTTGCGGCTATGTTTTTGGAGTAATAAGGATGGATGATAAATGGGTTTATGTGTTTAGCCGTGTGATATGGGTTATAAGAATGGAGATATACGGATGAATAGCTGTGTTTTTTTTAATGAGAGGAGATTGTTGGTGGAGGCTAGCGTTTGTGAGAGGATTGTTAATGGAGGCGTTTTTTTAGGTTTTGAGATGGGAGATGAGAGTGGATGTACCAGTTACTGCATCTTTTTAGGGGTGAAGCAAATGTCTAAATTACCCTTACACCAGTTACACAAATCTACCTTATCTTTTAGTTATTTATATAAATAGCACATTCATTTTTTACCGTTGATCAATTAATCCAATGGCTAAAAAGTGGTTCTCGTAATTCTCGCAGATAAGGTGGTTCTGAAAATAAAGTCTCACTATATATATATATGATATATATATATATATATATATATATATATATATATATATAGTCTCACTATATATATATATGATTTTCATGTTTAGATTTAGTATATATGAAATTCTCCCTTAAACATAGTTATGTTTAGCAACACCTTAGTTTTTATAAAAGTTTTTCTTAGAACCTCAATTTTAACTTTATTCTAACTATCTCGCAAATATCTTCAACGATACTTAAAACTAAAACCTTTTAGTTGATAGATACACGGTGGTAGGGCTGAACAACGGGTCAAACCCGACCCGAACCGATTTTGAGGAAAACATGAACCGTGAACTGAACAGAAGTTAAACGAAACCGAAACAGAACCGATAGTTTAGGTGTATTTTCGTGGTTTTGACCCAAAACGAACCGAGCCTAACTGAGTAAAACCGAACACGAAAACGATAATTACATACAATAAAAAACCGAACCGAATAAGATTGGTTCGGTTCGGTTCAACCTGGTTCATTCATTTTGTTGGTTCGGTTCAGTTTTCGGTTGATTTTGGTGTGAGTACTGTGTATGTTTTTATTACAAATTTGAAACAAAGGGTATGTTTGGCAAAACTAGCTGTAAGCTGTATGCTGTAAGCTGTTAACCGTAAGCTGTAAACTGCAAAGTTGTTAACATAAGTTACAAGTTGTATCTTTTTTTTCAATAAAAGTGTTTGGTAAGTTAGCTTTTAAATATAATTAAAATATGTAAAATGATATAAAAGGACATATTTATAAGAGTAAACAGCAAAAAATGTCCCTAAACTTTTCAAAAATTGCGAAAGATGTCCTAAAAAAAAACTGCAAATATTGTCCCTAAACTTTCAATTTCCTGCAAGTTATGTCCTTTCCGCGTTACTGTAGCTGCAAATTCAGTTTTTAGACTAACGCTCGTTAAATTTTTAACGTTAGTGGCCTTTGAAATGACTATTTTACCCTTGGCTACTGTAACAATTCGCATTTTCAGGTTAATTTCTATTTCTGAATTTTTACTATTCATTTTTACTATTCACTTTCACTATTCATTCCCGAAATTTTTATTTCATATTCTCGTAAGTTAAACTATTTTAATGATAATCCGAGAGTTTGACACTCGTCGGATCATTTCTGCAAAAATCACGAAACCGTGTCTGAGAATTACTTTAAGGTTTAAACGTCGTTTAGGCATCCCGATATGTTCCCACAACATCACAAACAAGAGAAATGTAAGTTTTTCACCTTCCGTGACATTCTCAGGAATTTTAGAATTTTTCATTTTCCGAATCTGCGTTTTAGGCTTACGGTTTTAGGTCTAAAGAACGTTTAACACCAACCGACACTAGACTAAGCCTAATCTAGACATTATAAGTCTTCTTATTTCATTTTTATCATGATAGAAAAGTTACATTTTACTTTTCTCAGTTTTACGCAACTTTCGTACGTTTTACGTTTAACACGTTTTAAACCTACGTTTCCAGCGTTATCAGCGTTTTCGCGACCCATTAAACTTATCACTCATTTTTATAAGATAATAATGAGTATATTGACAAGTTTAGTCATTTCTATAAGTTTAATATTTTTACGATACCCGATTTTACGTTTCGTGACTTAACGGCTTACAATTAGCGATTAACGAAACCAAAACTCACTCTGTAAACTAAATAATATCAATTTAACCATTTAGTCACCCAAGAATGAGTCATGGCCGACTAAGAAGAGTCTCCAAGACTCTTCTTATCTTGCCTATCCAAGATTTCAACACTTGTTAAACTTAAGCCCTAAGTTAGCCTAATCTTGCAACACCTTGCAAAGCTTTGCATACAAGCTTGGTTTAGTCAAATATTTTTCACCTCCTTTGACTAAACCAAGGATATATAAACCCCCTTGGTCCTTGCATATTGCCGCCCCCTTCACAACACACAAACACTCTCATTATTTAGTTTCTAGCTTCAAGAATTTTAACTAGTTTCAAGCTCCAAGTAAACTTCATCTCAAACACTTGCAAGTTTATGTGATCTTCTTGAATTGAAATCCATTCAAGTCACTAAACGTCTCTATATAAACATCTCAACATCAAGACTTTCAAGAATACAAGAGTGTAGAAGGATTGCCAAAGTGAAGAGATTCATGTTCAATCAAAGTCCTAATCCTTGTATTAATTTTCTTTCCTTAGAAAGCCAAAAGTTGTAAGAAACCCTAACACACTCTCTTGCTCAACATCATTTTCATGCTTCTTATACTTCATTTATGCTATATATGGTCTTTGTATTATGTTCATGATGTACAAAAACCTTTAAAACAAGTTATGAGAACTATATGTTAACTTAAAATAGGTAAACAAGAAAACTAGTGACATATATTGTGAAATACGACCAAAATAGTTTAAACATGATATTGGACAATTACCTACTATTAAAGAGGGCTTTACAAGAAAAACTTAGCAATTTGAATCACCAAAAACGAGTACACGAGTCAAAAGATACGGCAAAATGAAGTTATTAAACCGGAAAAACCAAAACTGTCGAAACGCTACTGTTAGCAATCTGACCTAATTAAACGAGGCACTTCTGATCCATTTCATCAAAAAGTTAAAACACGAAAGTTTTCCGGAACAACATTTTCCTTCAGTACTATAAAATCTCGGCCCCTGAAAACGCATAACGAATGATATTTTTCTTCAAATTCTTAACAGCCCCTTTATGGTACCTAAACGATTATGTATTTGTCACGGCTAAGTAAAACCAAATGGCCTAGGAATGAAATCACAAACGCGGCTAAGGCCAAAGTTAAGATCTCAAAGACATGATAGCCAAGACCAAGGCCACGGCTAAGACCTCAAGGCTTTCTAAACCATCTTTATACAACGACATACACAACATACTAAAGTACTACATCATGAACAATATGAAAGACATATATATAGGCACGTCTTTGTATTCTTAGACATAATTCCAAATCTAAGACGCGAAAAATATTCTAGGTTGCACGTAGAGGTTTTCCCGGTTTCTCCAGCGATTTCGTTATATCCTTAAACATCATCCCCTCACGGTGAGTCATAGCCCCACTTTTCTCGTTTAAACTGTTTATTTAACTATTTGGGGGAGATACATGCTCAACTATTTTTATTTACTTTCACAAGTACTATAAACTTTTATTGATTACCGAGAGTCATAGCCCCACTTTTCTCGTTTAAACTGTTTATTTAACTCTTTGGGGGAGATACATGCTCAACTATTTTAATCTTAATTTTGATTATTTGCAAACTATATGTTGTATCTGAACTAAATGTTTATTCATGCTAAATAACATTATTGCCATATTTAGAGTTTCTATATCATGAACCATTAAGCACTATGCGTAGTGAACACGAATACTATCGTTAAATCTATTGGAATTAGTGTAACCATTAAGTTGACTCAGTTAGAGCAAACAAACACAACAAACATTTGAGAACACTAGGTATAACAAACAGATTACCTACTAGGCTATGATTGCAACAAATTATGAAACGAGGTTAACCTAGTACCTTTAGGTTAACCAGAACGATTATGAAACGAGGTTAACCTAGTACCTTTAGGTTAACCAGAACGATTATGAAACGAGGTTAACCTAGTACCTTTAGGTTAACCAGAACGATTATGAACAAACCAGAAACTAGAAACGAGAAACTAGAAAACTTAAGACTTCGGTACTAGTATCCTAGGGCAACGAAAGTACTATCTCTATGTGATATTATAATAGTCATACACTCGAAAGTTCTATGAACTACATTTAGTATTTACATATACTTGGCACGATGATTTCTTCAAGGTTTTCACATTTATTCCACGAACTCTATGAACTCACCAGCCTTGGTGTTGACACTTTAGCATGTTTATCTCAGGTCAATAATGAACGAGGCTGGCACGGAGGGGCACGGATACTCAAGAAGGCTATAAATGTTATTATCATTCGAAAACTCATTTAATGTAATTTGTAAACCGTGAAACTACTGGGACCTCTATATTTTGTAAACTCTGATGTTTGAATAAATCGAATGATAAGTATTTTAAAATGACTCAGTTAGAGTTCGTTTTCTGTTATTATAACTGTTATACCATGAAATAACACCCAGTTTGAATTCCACTGCGTATCACGAAATTAGGGGTGTTACAGCTACTTGTAACCACTCGTAAAATTTCACTTAGCAATAAACTATCTTACTGATTACTTATCCATTTTTCTACGTGTAATTTTTTTATTTTTTTATTTGATCATAATTACTATCTAATGTGACGTAGCTCCCATCCTCGATAAACGTGCTCTCACGCGGACCAACATCAACTTACTTAATTTTTATTTTATATAAACATAAAAACATTACGATATCTTATTTGCCACTTTACGATAATTCGTTAACAAACGTACAAACTAAACATTTCTTACCTATTAGAGTTTCTAACGAAACCCTAAATTATTATAATAACAAATATGAATAACTAAATCCTAAAACACTAAAGTACAACTCATTTAAACCAATGTACAAGCTCCTAAAGCATAAAAACCCTAAATCCACTTTAACTCCCGATACAAACCCTAATTTCATTAAACTATGATTTTATGTAATAAAATCACAAACCCAAATTAATATATATATATATATATATATTATATATATATATATATATATATATATATATATATATAAAATTTTTTTACAAATTATAAATGTACAAGTCTTTCAAGCCAAGGTACAAGTCCTTTATGCATAAAAACTAAATATTAATCTCATTTTAACCTTACATGTATTCAATTTAAAGCACATTGTCCAAGTATTTTATGCACCAATTTTAAAAATAAATTTCTTAAACTTAAGCACAAGTCTTTAAACCTAGAGTACAAGTGTCCAATGCACAAAAGCCAAAAATCTCATTTATATACTTTTAAACTTAATAAAATGTATATATAATTAAAGTAACTTAACCAAACACTAAAAATATATTTTCTATATTTCTAAACCCCTAGTACAACTCTATTAAACCCATGGTACAACCCTCTTAAGCACAAACCATTTTCCTTTTCTTTTTCTATAAATCCGACACATATATAATCGAATAAACCCTAACTTAATTTCTAGCCAAGAAATCCTTAAACCTAAACCCTAAACTAACTTATTACTTTTCCTAAACCCTAAGTACAACAACCTATAGCCCAATGTACAAACCTTGAAGCCATTCGATCCACATGCATCTTTCCTAGTTCGATTCCAACAAAACTTAAACTAAACCCTTTCCTTACAAATTTCTAAGTAAACTTACATACCACAAATACTCTTCTAAGACCCATAAACCTCCACATCACCTTGTCTTCCTTAACATTTACTTGGTAGTTAAATTCTTTGGTTCAAAACACAAACACATCACCACCCTCACAAACACCTCACGTTAACCCCCCCTCCTCCATCCACTTGTCCTCAAAACCCTTAGCCACATCAAATTGTCACCCATCTTCATAACAAGATAACAAAAAACCCTAGTTCTTCTTTTTCCTATATATAGTCGACACACCCATATTTTTTTTTACCAAAACCATAATTCGACCACAACCAAAAACAGCCTATCCTCACTAAACCACTAATCCTAAAGCCTAAATAGAAGCTAAGAAAAAGATTTGAAGAAATCTAGGAGAAGGAGAAACCTTGGTATTCCATTCACAAACAAAATCGACACATATATTCCATAATTGAATACATATTCAAGTAAGTAATTCTATCCTTTTTCATTTCTTTTATATACTCCAAATACTCTTAAAAACATTGCTAAATAATCCCTAATAAGTCACAAGATTAAAAACTAGTTTTTTTTTTTCTTTTTCTCTTTGTCGAACAAAAACCAAACGAACCCAATTATATATTTATTTCACAAAACAAATCAAGAAACCTTAAAACACGTTTGAGATGGATTAAATATGTTTATTATCATGTTATCATGCATTAAAACTAGCTATAACCTTTAGAAATAAAAAACTCAACATATTTTCTTTTTTTTTTCTGTCGCTAAATAGTCCCATTCGACCAACTTTAGACCAATGTTTCGACCCTCAAACGACTTCAATAAAATTTGAATTTTGGCCACGATACAGACCACCTAGCTAACTAATTATAGGAAAAAGAACATTGTGAAATGATTGCCTCGCCTCGCTTTTATTCGAGTCCAAAACCTGCCCTTCGCTACAGATTTTAACGCACCCTTTTTAAAATTATTTCGAGCTAATAAGCTCAAATAATAAGCCCATAAGATGAGAATAAGTTGTTTACTAACTTATTATAACTTTCATAAAAGAATCGTAACGAGTCGTGCCTTTCCCGAATTTTTAAAACGCGTTTTAATGAAATAAGGACTTCGAATGAAACACCAAAATGCTTTGAGGGCCGAAAGTGTCAAAACTCCAACTGAATTTAAAACTAGGACTTAAAATCTAATTCGACATAAAGATTAAGGGTAAAAACTTTCATTTCACCAAAGTTTAGGGGTAAAAATTATCATTTTACGAAAGTTGAAGGGTAAAAATTGTCATTTTATGAAAGTTTAGGGGTATAAACTGTCAATATGTGAAACTATAGGGTAAAAAGCGTAACTTCATATAATTATTATTAGAAATATATTATAAATATATTTATAATAAAAACTAATAAATAAAATACGTATATTTCAATAACTAACGAACGGAAACATAAAAATGAAAAATAAGATAAAATCTTATCCAACTTTTGAAGAGACTTCATGTTGTCTCATTTTAACATTTATTCGACAACCAAAAACGAAACAAAACGAATATTAAAAACTTATATATATATATATATATATATATATATATATTATATATATATATATATATATATAATATATATATATCCTGGAATATGATTACAGAAACGTGACATAACAACCCAGGTTTCGTGCCGGAGACGTTTATCAACTCTATTTAACTTTGTTTTCCATCCAGACTGCAAAGGTGAATTCATAGTCCAACTTTTTATACGTTTTTCAAATTTGTGGGGAGGTACATGCTACAAAACAAAACTAAACACAAGTATTTTCCTGTATGCTTTCCTGATTAATATTGCCTAAGTTACCTGTTGCCTAAAAGACCTCCTATCATGAACCTCTAATCACTTTCGGGTGAGCGCGAATACGGTAAATGTATCTATTGGGTGTGACGACCCCTTTTGTGTTACAGTGACGTGACCTAAAGTACTTTATTTGAGATGAATAAAGAGACCGGCAATCTCCTACTCGGAGGCAAAATTACTTCATTTAATTATGGAGTAATATACATTAATAGCTCATAACTATTGATGATCCCCAGTTAATGTTTTGCGTGTCATGAGACTTAGAGCAATATATAACGAACTGCGATATTACTGATTTACTTTCCAATTAGCTTGTGTTCAAACTGATTATAACTTTAAACGCTATGGATTCACTCAACCTTTGTGTTGACTTTTTAGCATGTTTTATCTCAGGTATTTAGAAGCATGATTTGGCACGGAGTGGTTGTGGACTTTTTCTTATAAAAAGAGTGTCAATTTTGTTATCATTCAACTAATAATGTATCTTTATCAATATATTTTGGAACTTCCCGTTGGGACCTGTATAATGTAACTCTGATTTAAATAAATGAATGATAACAATTTAATTTAAAACGTCTCTTTTCGAGTCATTTTCTATCTTCATGACTGTGATGCTTGAAGTAACTCCCCAATTTATATTCCGCTATGATTATCGAAAATGGGGGTGTTACAGAGTGGTATCAGAGCTCATGGTTATAGAGAACCAAATGTTTTCAAATATTGGACTATAACTACACTTTTAAAAATAAATGATTTCACACCATACCATCCTACGCCCTCCGTGCCTACATATTACTGTGATTAGTATATTACTTAATAGGATTATTTTACACTAATTTTCGCATACTTGATATTTACTCACGCACTTGATTATTTCACTTTCATTCACTTAATATTATTAATTACTTATAATAATTATTTATAATTATTATTTGTGGATTACTATAGTATCATGTCCCCCGAAACCCCTAAGGTTAACGAAACCACCCTCCGTACTACTTGTACATCACCTACCCACTCACCTTCACCTCAGAAACTTAGGAAAACTACATTCGATGAAAAGTTGATTGGTTGTCCGACAACGTTTGATGTTAGACAGAATTCACACCAAGAAACGATTCGGAAAGATGTTAAGTCAAACTCTTCCCAACCCGACACTCCAGATTCCCCAATACCAGACATCCCAGACAACGTGTCTTCATCTAAATCCCCTGACTACAATTTAAACCCTCATGATTCCATATTGACTCTTCTTTATCAACACGTCAGCACTCTAGACACTCACACTGAACAGCTGGAAGGGTTACAACCATTACGTTTCGAATGGTACGACCGTAACTTTGACACTCTGTTTAGAAGAGCTGATGCCGAGAGACGAGCAGTGTTTGACTTAGAAGTAAAGGTTGACAAAATGAAGAATACGTACATCCATAAATTTAGAAACTTAGATTCCAGGGTCCGCTGTTCGAGAAGAGAAAATGTTCAAACACGTGGTAGAGTGGAAGACATCGAAAGAACCCTATGGATGGCCAGGGAGACGGCAATAAACCAGGGTCAGAAGATTTTTGCCTTAGAAGCCATGTTGGACAATCAAATAAGGATGTACCAGGAATTTCAGGAACGTTTCTTAGAAATGGAAATTGCACAACTAAAACTTGAGACTGAAATTAAGCATTTACGTCAAGGACGTAACTAATCTTAAATTCACATGTATCAATGTTGTGTCTACTAAGCCGAATAGTATTTGGTTGGTATTTCCTGTATTTTCCAATAAGTCTGAAGCTTTCAGAGTTTGTAATCAATCAATAAGTCTATAACAATCTCCTTTTGTTATATATTTATGTTGAGAACAAATTATTTCCATTATGTCTTACAATAATGCTACGCATGCATGTAATGACTTCTCATGACCTCATACAAAATCCCACCATTTGTTACTATCCTTAATAGACAAATGACTCCACATAAACCCAACCATACTTAGAACGCAATAAATGTCAATTCCCCTTTTCTCCAAACCTAGGAAACCGACCAACTTGTAGCACAAGCTAGGATCACTATTGTCAACAAAAGACCCAGCACATATACTAGAGACAGAAAAATCTTTAACCTACCACATGAAATATTAATAAAAGACCTTGTATTAATTGTTTTGCACAAACAATCGATCAAGTTATTAATATCATACCATGGCATCACTTAAGATTATTATAAATTCCTTATACTAGGCTATAACCATAGAATCCCCTAAGATAAATTTCGGAAGAAAACTTGATGAATAAAGAGAAAGTTGCTGAATTTCAAATGAATTAGTTTATTCCTTAGCAATTTTATACCAAGAGTTAATCATTTATCTACGATATTAACCAGACACATCGTAAATAATTGATTCTCAATTGAATATAACTTCGCATTATGACCACTTGTTGGGAATAATATGTAATTATCTTATTACTCAAATTATTCTAACATGGTCATTACGAGAATTCTAAAATTCATATTTCTTGTGATATTAACAGAAGAAAGCCAACATGAAAAATACAAATACCTTACCAACACTAACCACCCCAATGACTCCTGAAGCTATCCAAAAGTTGATAATCAACATCATTGCAACGGTACTCGAAGTGACTGCAGTAGCTCACCTGAGTAACAGCAATATGGAAACAGGAGAAAAGAAGACGGCTGGGTCTTGCAAGCATACTCTCGAATGTTTCATGGGTTGTAGACCAGTTCACCATAAAGGCCCAGAAAGAATAATTAAACCTACCATCGCCCGTGCCTTAGGAATTAAGCAAAATAACCAAAAGTGAAAACTTGATGATAGGAAAACCACTATCCCCACCTACTGCAAATTCACCAATAACCACGACTGTCACCGCAAGCATCTTCAAGATCGCATCAACTACCATCGCCAACAAGTTTGTAGGTAGGAAGTTGGTAGAAACTGCATTGCCGCGCCTGTTAACAAAGCTGGTTATCTTGGAAAATGACCTCTATGTCAACGATGCAAGTTGCATCACACTGGAGTTTGTTTTGTTAAGTGTGGGAGATGCCAGGGAATAGGTCACCAGACAAGAGACTGCAAAACCATAGGCAAAAAGGAAAAGCCATCGGTTGTAGTGTACCACGGATGTGGTGGAGAAAGACACTACAAGAGTCAGTGCCCAAACTACAATACCAATTGGAAGGCCAAGACTAGTGCAAAAGAATAAGAACTCATCAAGATCTCAATAACATCTAAGAATGACATCTAAGTTTAAGCAGAAGATAAATCCTGTAGTAGATAAATAAATTGTGGTTTAGAACTCTCTAAGTTATATTTCCTTATGTACTCTACCTTAGATACGATGGATGTAACCTAAGTGTAATAACTACTTTTCGACCGTATGGAACCCCTACTTTGTAATATTTCCCTAATAATCACAATCTCGGTTTCTATTCCATTTGCCCTGTTTATAATCATCAAGTAGCAATATACTGCCATCTCACTAGAAATTTGGTTAATATTAGTTTTGACCGAACAATAGACTATTATCACCCTGTAGGATCCTCACACGAACCCTAAGATTTATTTCAAGGATATCCCATTAGTACCCTAGGAAATTCCAAACACATCACTGTGGTGTAAACCAAAATTTTCTTATCTTTTTGAAAAATATTTATGAAGTTATTTTACAAAAACAAAATGTTGAACACCATCTAAAACTTTTTGAAAAGCATAAATATCACAGTAACTGAGCCAAACATCACATCATTTGATCCTCAATTATACATAGCCTGATCAACTATGTATAATTTAGGAAGAATCATGTCATAAATGGAACAATTATCTTTTCAGGATTACTAATAACAATTTTCATTCAAAAGCAAATATTGAAACAAAATAAATTGTAAATAAAACATCACTTTTTGAATAAATACGATAGATGTCTACACCTATTACTTTTGCACCGTTAGTCCTCAAAATATATATCTAGTCCAAAAGTTCTCAAAATGTCATTTTAGACTTTAAAGTTATTAAATATCCCAAAGTTACTAAAATTACACTTTATGCCCTATTTTCCCGATATGGACAACTTTAGTCCCTGAGTTTGAAATTATTTGCAAAAATGGTCCTCTTAGTGTAAAATAAATGGGAAAATGTTTCCGAGACTTTGACAAGTTTATTGAATTTTAAAGAAGTGCTTATCAACTGCTTATAACACGTTTGGCTTATTTTTGCGTAAATAGGCTTTTAAAACAATTTAACCTGGCCCGTTAAGAATAAATGATCTGTTGGGTTAGAAATGAATTTAGGCTTTGACTTGGGCTCGTTAGGGGGTTCTAAAAATAGTTCTAAAGGGGTTATTGGGTGGCTTGATTTAGATGGCTTATTGGGCCTCCTAAAGGTCACGTATTTAATGATTACCGAAATTAGTTTCCATATAAGTGAATAAGGAAGTCCGAGAATTTGACGGTTTTTACAAAATATATAGGGAAACCACTAAGAATTCACAAAGATTTATAGTAAACACAACATAGTACAAATTTTATTAGAATCCACGAAAATTAATACATAAAGATATAATTAGCATTGGAAGTGCTAATGTTACAATGATTACAATAAAAGGCATAGAATCTTCAATAGGTTGACCCGCCATAGCAACAAAGACCACCACCAAACCAACGATAGCTAGATCCACAACGGGATGAATCACCTTGATTATCCTGCGCACGATAGCGAGATTAGATATTAGGCATAAGAACAAATAAGTTTTATTTCACTTAAGGATTACATAGACACACAACAATGACTCATTTAGCAACCCTAGCGAGAGACTATTACCCCTATATCTTGTCTACACCGATAGCGAGAACCACAATAGGCACAAGGACTGCTAGGACGCAAACCAAGAATGCATAATCTTCGTTAGGAACGTAAACCAAATAAGTAACTGCAAGAACAACATAAACGATTGCTAGGATTGTGATAAGGTGCGACATTTTGAGGTTTTTATGAGAGAATTTAGTGGTGAAAGAATGAGGATTAAAAATGGGGTATTTATAGGAGAAAAACTAGCTGTTAATTACTGTTCACGACCGTTGCAAATCACTATTCCTGACTGTTAGGTTTTACTATTCATAGACGTTAGGATTTACTGTTCATGGCCGGTAGGAAACACTGTTCACAGCCTTAGATTTATTAGGTGGCAAAACATTCAAATTTATTCCATCTAGTAGGAATAAAACTGACAAAACTACGTTCCCTTAAGTACCGAATGGAAATTCTTAGACAACCCTTTTTAGGCTAAAGATATAACCAAGGATTAGCAGTAAGACGATATTATTGGATTTATAGGACATAAAAATAAGATAATATTATATGTAATATTATTTTTAAACTTGAGGCATTTTAAGTATATCAAACTCACATCACAAATCAAATCGTTGTACGATTTCCCATTCTCACACTCACTATTCGAATAAGTTAGAATCTAAGCCCAACTCTGTTTATACTTCACTTTTCCTCACACCTCAACCAACGCAGACTGAATCTCGGGACAAGATTCCTTCAACGGGGGGATACTGTAACCACTCGTAAAATTTCACTTAGCAATAAACTATCTTACAGATTACTTATCCATTTTTCTACGCGTAAATTTTTTCTTTTTATTTATTTGATCATAATTACTATCTAATGTGACGTAGCTCCCATCCTCGATAAACGTGCTCTCACACGGACCAACATCAACTTACTTAATTTGTAATTTATATAAACATAAAAACATTACGATATCTTATTTGCCACTTTACGATAATTCGTTAACAAACGTACAAACTAAACATTTCTTACCTACTAGAGTTTCTAACGAAACCCTAAATTATTATAACAAGAAATATGAATAACTAAATCCTAAAACACTAAAGTACAACTCATTTAAACCAATGTACAAGTTCCTAAAGCACAAAAACCCTAAATCCACTTTAACTCCCGATACAAACCCTAATTTCATTAAACTATGATTTTATGTAATAAAATCACAAACCCAAATTAATATATATATAATTTTATTTTTTTTATTATTTTACAAATTATAAATGTACAAGTCTTTCAAGCCAAGGTACAAGTCCTTTATGCATAAAAACTAAATATTAATCTCATTTTAACCTTACATGTATTCAATTTAAAGCACATTGTCCAAGTATTTCATGCACCAATTTTAAAAATAAATTTCTTAAACTTAAGCACAAGTCTTTAAACCTAGAGTACAAGTGTCCAATGCACAAAAGCCAAAAATCTCATTTATATACTTTTAAACTTAATAAAATGTATATATAATTAAAGTAACTTAACCAAACATTAAAAATATTTTTTCTATATTTCTAAACCCCTAATACAACTCTATTAAACCCATGGAACAACTCTCTTAAGCACAAACCCTTTTCTTTTTCTATAAATCCAACACATATATAATCGAATAAACCCTAACTTAATTTCTAGCCAAGAAATCCTTAAACCTAAACCCTAAACTAACTTATTACTTTCCCTAAACCCTAAGTACAACAACCTATAGCCCAATGTACAAACCTTGAAGCCATTTGATCCACATGCATCTTTCCTAGTTCGATTCTAACAAAACTTAAACTAAACCCTTTCCTTACAAATTTCTAAGTAAACTTACATACCACAAATACTCTTCTAAGACCCATAAACCTCCACATCACCTTGTCTTCCTTAACATTTACTTGGTAGTTAAATTCTTTGGTTCAAAACACAAACACATCACCACCCTCACAAACACCTCACGTTAACCCCCTCCTCCATCCACTTGTCCTCAAAAACCCTCAACCACATCACATTGTCCCCCATCTTCATAACAAGATAACTAAAAACCCTAGTTCTTCTTTTTCCTATATATAGTCGACACACCCATATTTTTTTTTACCAAAACCATAATTCGACCACAACCAAAAATAGCCTATCCTCACTAAACCACTAATCCTAAAGCCTAAATAGAATCTAAGAAAAAGATTTGAAGAAATCTAGGAGAAGGAGAAACCTTGGTATTCCATTCACAAACAAAATCGACACATATATTCCATAATCGAACACATATTCAAGTAAGTAATTCTATCCTTTTTCATTTCTTTTATATACTCCAAATACTCTTAAAAACAATGCTAAATAATCCCTAATAAGTCACAAGATTAAAAACTAGTTTTTTTTTTTTTTTTTTTTTTTTTTTTTTTTTTTTTTTTTTTTTTCTCTTTGTCGAACAAAAACCAAACGAACCCTATTATATATTTATTTCACAAAACAAATCATGTTATCATGCATTAAAAACTAACTATAATATGATTACTGAAACGTGACATAACAACCCAGGTTTCGTGCCCGAGACGTTTATCAACTCTATTTAACTTTGTTTTCCATCCAGACTGCAAAAGTGAGTTCATAGTCCCACTTTTTATACGTTTTCCAAATTTGTGGGGAGGTACATGCTACAAAACAAAACTGAACACAAGTATTTTCCTGTATGCTTTCCTGATTAATATTGCCTAAGTTACCTGTTGCCTAAAAGACCTCCTATCATGAACCTCTAATCACTTTCGGGTGAGCGCGAATACGGTAAATAGATCTATTGGGTGTGACGACCCCTTTTGTGTTACAGTGACGTGACCTAAAGTACTTTATTTGAGATGAATAAAGAGACCGGCAATCTCCTACTCGGAGGCAAAATTACTTCATTTAATTATGGAGTAATATAAATTAATAGCTCATAACTATTGATGATCCCCAGTTAATGTTTTGCGTGTCATGAGAGTTAGGGCAATATATAACGAACTGCGATATTACTGATTTACTTTCCAATTAGCTTGTGTTCAAACTGATTATAACTTTAAACGCTATGGATTCACTCAACCTTTGTGTTGACTTTTTAGAATGTTTTATCTCAGGTATTTAGAAGCATGATTTGGCACGGAGTGGTTGTGGACTTTTTCTTATAAAAAGAGTGTCCATTTTGTTATCATTCAACTAATAACGTATCTTTATCAATATATTTTGGAACTTCCCGTTGGGACCTGTATAATGTAACTCTGATTTAAATAAATGAATGATAACAATTTAATTTAAAACGTCTCTTTTCGAGTCATTTTCTATCTTCATGACTGTGATGCTTGAAGTAACTCCCCAACTTATATTCCACTGCGATTATCGAAAACGGGGGTGTTACACTACTAAAGGGACATTTTTTGTAGTTTACATTTTTTTTAGTTTACTATTCATTTTATTTTTATTTCCCACCACCACCACTCTCTACCACCACCACCACACAACCATCACCACCACCTTTCATCTTCATCTTCTCCGGTGACCAAACCCAGATTCCGACCAATTTTTTTTTCTTTGTAATTATACTTTTTTTAATTACAGATTCCGGTGACCAAGAGTTAGAGTGGTTTATTTTACATGCGTATATCAAGAGTTAGTTCATTACAAAGGTTTGTTTGTCACTCTGTGTAGTATATCACATTATTTCAAGCTTGGAAAATCAACATTAGGATAATCATCTTCATTTGTCATATACCATAAAGTCATAAACTCCTTTGATATTGACATCAGATCCGAAACTCCTTTAGTTATCTTTCCCAAACTCTTCTCCTGTTACTTCCACCGTCATACCACCTTCTAGGGTTTTGACACAATCACCACTGTCACCACCATTAACCAACACCTCCAACACCACCATTGGATCTAGGATTTGGTGATGTCGCCGGATCAAGATTTGGTGATGGATTTGAGAACTCGTTTGTTACGGTGGGGATCAAGGATTTGGTGATGTCGCCGGATCAAGATTTGGGGATCTAGGATTTGGTGATGTCACCAGATAAGCAGTTGACATCAGTGAAAAAGATGTCATGGTGAAGGAAGACATTGAGCTATCTGATAAAGAGAAACACATATTTGATCTGTAAAACCCAAAAATCTAATGTGTATTAAAAGACCAAAATGCCCTCATACTTTGAAAATTAATTGAAACATATATAACTTACAAATAAATCACAAAACGTATGAAAACGAAACAAATGCGACATGAGATGATTACGAGGCACCATAATATAAGTATACGAGCTACCAATAATATTTGTAACACATTACTTAGTCACTTGAACCAAAAACTCAACAAGTTTATATTTATTTTTGTTCTAAAAATAGTTACGTGTAAGTCGTATGTAAGAAACGAGGGAAATAATGAAACTTGGACATAGATGTTGTGTGTTGGGCTTATAGGCCGACCCAAGCCTCTCCCCCTCATCCAAACCCACGACCCAACCACAATAAACCAGCCCATATCCTTTTTGTTCCTCCCTTATACACCGAACATCAAGAAAACACTACAAATAAACCCTAAATAAAAGTTTCTGCTGCTGTATTTTGTTCTGCTGCTGCCGCACCATTTAGGAGACTAAGAGAGGGTGATTTTTGTTCCATTTGTGTGTCATACATCCTAAGGTAACATGTCCTTAAAGCCTCAAGTCCATATGAATTGTTTCTTAACCAAAAAACCCTAAGTTATATATGATTCTGTGAGAAACTGCTACTGATCTGAGAATTGATTCGACTTTAACCGGCTGTGAATTGATGATATGAACGTATATTTTGATGTTTCTTGAGTCTAGATTGTATTTTAATGAAATATCTACCTGGAGAAATTTAGTTTGTAATTTTTAGAGGCTTGTAAGGCCACTTTTTGATTTTTGGAAAATCATATGTTCAGTCGTATTTAAAAGTCTGGAAAATCCATCCTAGTTTTTGAATTTTAGTTTTCAAAACGTGTCAAATTAGAAAGATCCCTTTGAACTGGGTAAACTTTGGGATGTTTTTTAGTATCTGGAATTTTTCTAGATTTTTTTGAATTTTTCTGAAGGGGTAGTGAAGTGGTAACTTATCAGGTGTTCTATCAGACATGTTTCTGGGACAAGTTGTAAAGGTGGATTTTTAATTCGTATCAAAACAAATAAATAAAATCTGGAAAAATTATGATAAATAATAGGAATATTGAGGAAGCTCTGTGAATTTTTGTAGATTTTAATTCGGAGTTCTACTATGATTCTTAAATTAAATAAAACAGGTCCAGAACATGATTAAAACCTGAAAAAGTGTGTTTTGTTATTTTAAAGGTGTTAAGTGTTTATATTCAAACATTAGAGGGTCTATATGATTATTTTGATAATACTAAAGGACTAAACTTGTAAGAACCTGTAACTTTACAATAATTACACCTTATACCCTAACCTTATGATAATTACACAATTGGTCCTTCAACTTAACCTAAATACTTAATAAACCCTTAAAGGAATAAAACTACCATAATAACCTTATGAACCTTGAACTACCTAAAATGGAAAAGCAAATTAAAACATGAAGTTAAGAACCATTTGTAATTCTCTTCTACTCCTTTAGGTGTGAAGAAGGAGAGGACCTGATCTTCTCATCTTATTTCGTTTCTGGTTGTGTTTGCTTTTGGAATAAGGTACAGATACTCTGCCCTTTTTCAGTAAGGGTGTCCTATCTCATTGACATGATTCTGATTTTGATTCGTTTAAGACTTCCCAAAGCCATTGCTATGATCCCTTTTATTATGAACCTTTCTGATTACACTCTGATTTGGACCTTTGGTATTTCATCTGATATATCTGATATGAACCATCTGTTATGGACCATCTGATTTGACCTTTGATATATGACCCTCTGATTATGATATGATATCTGACTCTTAGTTTGATACCCGAGCCATTTCACTAGGCATGGGGGTTCCATGTCCGTGTCATTGATGCACCAATGGCATGACTCTAGGGCGGTAGAGTGATGTTCCGCCACGTCCCCATTCTGATTATGATATGCGCATTACTTTGTTTATGGATTATATATGTTTCTGGGGGGCGTATGGATGCATCCTAGATCTGTTCTGTTTAGTGGATTTAACATGATTTGATATGATTTCTGTTCTGGTGACTGGTACTGTGTGCAATACATGCCTTTCACATATGTCTGGGAGCTAGCTACTCCATTTGAAGAATGAGGACATCCCTCATATTATCTGATTATCTGAGAGGTCTCCTCTCTATATGATTTGAAGATTTATGGTTACGATATGATATGATTTGTTTCTGGGCTCGTGGTGGATTACTATCCCTTTTCTCTTTTACTTATACTTATTCATGGACTTACCCCTTGAACCATATTGCATCTGTTTGACCTTGTTTCTGCTATTCTGTACTTTTCTATATTACTTTTTGTTATTGTTATATCTGTTCACTGGGCTTTTTAAGCTCAGCCGCACGTTTTCTTTTCGTGTGCGGCAGGTAATAAGCAGGACGACGGGTTTGGGTATGAGTGAAGAAACTTTTGGACTCAGAAGACTTTGATAGTTATTCTGAAGTAGAGACCATTAGAAGGAGTTGCTTTTGCAGACTTAGTGTTTAGTTTTGTTTCTGTTGTAACCTTGTAAATTTCAGAATTTCATTTGTAACCTTTGAGAATTTTTGTATTACTTGGAATGTATGCTTTGTTTTGATCTGATGTGAAACCATTAGTGTGACATCTTTACCCTTGTCGGGTTGGGGTGTTACAGAAACACATATTTGATCAGTTGCGTCAAGTTCTTAGTCACTTTAATCTTGAAACAAAGCTTCGTGTAGCTGGTGGGTGGGTGCGTGATAAGCTTTTAGGGAAAGACTGTTATGATATCGATATTGCTTTGGATAATATGTTGGGAAAAGAATTCTGTGAAAAAGTGAACGAGTATTTGGTATCTACAGGATAAGAAACACACAGGATTGGTGTTATTCAGAGCAATCCGGATCAGTCAAAGCATTTGGAGACCGCTAGGATGTGTCTGTTTGATGTTTGGGTTGATTTTGTGAATTTGAGGTCTCAAGATTACACGGAAAACAGTAGAATTCCAACTATGAAATTTGGTTCTGCAAAGCAAGATGCTTATCGAAGGGATTTGACTATTAATAGTTTGTTCTGTAATATCAATACATGTTTAGTTGAAGATTTAACAGGGAGAGAGTTAGATGATTTGAAATCTGGAAGAATCGTGACCCCATTACCACCAAAAGAGACTTTTTTGGATGATCCGTTGAGAGTTGTAAGAGCTATTCGTTTCAGTGCAAGGTTCGAGTTTGAAATGATGGAAGTACTAAAGTTTGCAGCTGCTGATGAGGATGTGAAATCTGCTATTGCTGATAAAATTAGTCGAGAACGGATTGGTCATGAGGTTGATCTTATGGTAAGCGGGAACCAACCGGTTAAAGCAATGGCTTACATATCTGAGTTGGGGCTGTTTTGGGTTGTTTTTACACCACCCACAAATTGTGACCCGTCGATCTCAGAAGAACTTGATAGGTTTTGTGTTGGATTTATGGATGTTGGATGGAAACATATGCATGAAATTGGATGTACCTTTAGCGATGATCAAAGGAGGCTGTATTCGTATGCATTGTTGTAAACTGCAAAAAATGTAAACTACAAAAAATGTAAACTGCAAAAAATGTCTCTCTAGTAGGCGAGGGTAAAATAGTCATTTCACAGGCCACTAACGTGAAAAATTTAACGAGCGTTAGTCCAAAAACTGAATTTGCAGCTACAGTAACGCGACAAGGACATAACTTGCAGAAATTGAAAGTTTAGGGACAATATTTGCAATTTTTTTTCGGGGACAACTTTCATAATTTTTGAAAAATTTAAGGACATTTTTTGGAGTTTACACTATTTATAATTGTAAACAAATATTTGAAGGGTGTATCAGTAATTTAAAGTTTTAACAGCTTCAAGATATTTAAAAAGTTTCATGAATCAGCTTTTCATTTAAGAGCTACTCCGGTATTTTTTTAAAAATAAAAGCTTGAAGTTAATGTATCCGAACAAAGCTAAAACTAACAGCTCTCTAAAAAACTTGTACACAACAATACTTTAGGGACCAAAACTGCAACAACCAAAAACCGCCTCTCTCCACCTTCAAAAAACCTTCGATTTCTCCCCCAATTCTTCCTCACTGCACTCAAAACTCAAATTTAGGGTTTACAGTAAACACAAAACCACATCAAATTCACCAAAATTAAGTAAGCCCGGTCACTCACAGCATCTCACAATGGCACGTAACGAAGAGAAAGCTCAATCAATGCTCAACAGATTCATCACGATGAAATCCGAAGAAACAAAGAAACCAAAAGAACGCCGTCCATTCCTCGCTTCCGAATGCCGCGACTTAAACGACGCCGACAAATGGCGCCAACAAATCATGCGCGAAATCGGTCGAAAAGTCGCCGAGATTCAAAACGAAGGTTTAGGCGAACACCGTTTACGCGACTTAAACGACGAGATTAATAAACTTATCCGGGAGAAAGTGCATTGGGAGAAACGGATTGTAGAGTTGGGAGGGAAGAATTTTAGTAAGTATTCGGCGAAAATGACGGATTTGGATGGGAATATTGTCGACGTGCCGAATCCGAGTGGGCGCGGGCCGGGGTATAGGTATTTCGGTGCGGCGAAGAAGCTGCCAGGGGTTAAGGAGTTGTTTGAGAAGCCTCCGGAGCTGAGGAAGCGGAAGAGTAGGTATGATATTTATAAACGGATTGACGCGAGTTATTATGGTTATAGGGACGATGAGGACGGGGTGTTGGAGAAAGTGGAGAGAGGTGCGGAGGAACGGATGAGAGCGGAGAGTGTAGCGGAGTGGGTGAGGTTGGAGGAGATTAAAAAGGAGGCGCGGAAAATGGTTAAGAGTGGTGACGTGGCGAATGTGGGACGTGGTGTGGAAGGGGAGGGTGTGGTTACGGGGATTTTGTTTGAGGAGGAGGAGGATGTGGTTATGGAAGAGAGGAGGGAGAGGGAGAGGGAAATGGAGGAGGAGAAAGAGAAGGAGTTTGTGGTTCATGTGCCGTTGCCGGATGAGAAGGAGATCGAGAAGATGGTTTTGGAGAAGAAGAAGAGGGAGTTGTTGAGTAAGTATGCGAGTGAGGAGTTGTTGGAGGAAGAGAGGGAAGCTAAGGCTATGCTTAATATTCACCGGTAGATTGCATTGGTATGGTTTCGTGTTTTCATAACGTTTGGTATATGAATAGTACGCTTGTTTACAGTTTATGCTATGTCACTAATTGCTAAATGATGGAAGACTAATTCGGAATTATGTGAAATTTGGTGTCATCGACTGTTTTGTTGACTTTATACACGGAGTTTGGTTATCGTTTGTGATTTATCTAGAATTCATATTTTTTATGATATCTTTATGCTTGAATGAATGATAATTAAGTTACTTTTCTGTTTATCATTACTTTTGTTGTTGTTTTCTATCTTTGTATGTTTGAATTATCAAAGACTCTAATCTGCAAGGTTGCTAATTTGATGTTACGAGATGTTTATTTGCTTTATATAGACGAAAGTAGGTTCTATTAGTTTGGGATTCCAGTAATTTTAGTTAGCGAATTATAGGTTGCAGCGTGGTTAGTTGGACGTTTATTTTAAATTCTTAATATTATTACATAGACTGACACTTATTTTAAATTCGTAACATTTGTTGCTATATAACATGTGAGGGCTGCACCAGTTGGACCCCATCTGCATCGATTGTTCTCTATGAGATATAATGTTTTCCCATGCTTAGTTTGTTTGATGACATTAGTCTGGTGGTGATTAAAAGGAGAGAGAAGAATAACATTTATTTAGTTCCAGCGGGACATGTAATTATAGAGGCAGGTTATAAACCTACCTCTATAGGCAGGTTTAGAGTATTCCCATATCCATGGCTTTAGAGCCAGATTTTAAATCCATTTCCATTAACCAAACGGTTCACATGTTAATGGGACCCATTACTTCATTCATGTTACCATTAGCGAAACAGCACCAAGTTTGGTTTTATTTAGGTTGGTATGGTTTCTATTCCGACATTTAATTGTGGAAAATATTTTGGAAGCAGATAATTGTGTTCAATTTAGGTTGCATTGTTTAAATGGTGTCTTTTACACTTTTATTATATGACAGTTAAATTCTTTTTTCTCCATTACTGCCACGTTTGCATTCTTCCGTTTTTTGGCTTATTTTGGACTTATGGGCTTATATAAGTTTATTATGTCATAACAAACTAATATATGCCCACAATTTTCAAATAAGCCGAAAAAACTAAGCTTATGAAATAAAGCTGAAAACTAGAAATAAGCTTAAACAAACACCCCTTAAGTAACCACCACAAAATGGCTTAGTGGTAAGGTATTTGACTTTCTGATAAGAGGTGAAGGGTTTAAGCCTTACTAGGTACACATTTGGGGGTGGCCACTGAAGCAGAAACAGTAAAGGAGATGAAATGTAATTTGTAGATACATATGCGTGGTAAAATGTTTAAACTCTTGGATTTCCATAAATGGAACAATGTAAAGGAGATGAAATATAGTTTTGAAAGGATACGAAGCATCTATCTTGCTGTGAAGGATGCGGGTAGAGACTTGGGTCTAAGGGTGTGTTTGTATTTAAAAAAAAGGTCTTACTAGCCCAATAAGTGTCTATCAAACACCCCCTAATTCTAGTTTAGGCACATTTAACTTAGTAACATGTGTTTTACCATGCCATTTTATCTGAGAGCTGCTCTTGTATTTTCTAAATTACATTAATATGCTAAGCCACTTTTACGCACCAAGGCTCCACAATATACTGCTAGGGAGACGAGCCTATATAACTTGATAATGCACTTTTGAGGTTTTTCTATGTTGATAACGTGGAAGTTAATTTGTCTCTCTATGGTAACTAGTAGGTAAACAGTGCTTTCGTAGCCTGACAACCTTTATTGGACATAATTATCTGCTACCTTGGCACCTTCTTTCTTGCTTTAATTCCTTGCCAAAAGCCAAATCTCATCATGGGTGTGTTTGGCAAGATTGCTGTTGCTGTTGCTGTTGCTGTTGCTGATGCTGGTGCTGAAAAAGATTAATAATGTAGTTTTTTTTTGTAGTAGTAGTGTTTGGCAAACTAGCTGTAATTGTAGATTAAAAGTGTAAAATGACGTAACTGGACATACAAATAATAAATGTGGGTTTTTTGAAGGTTAAAATGGTAATTATATAAAAAATAATCTCTAGCCCCTTCTAAAAAGCTGGTTGGATGAACTTTTAATTTTAGAGATTATTTTTCCTATAATCTTTCTTAATCTTTGCAGCCAAACGATACTACTTTTTGGACAATAGATTATTTTGTGAAAAAAAAAAGCTGTAGCCCCCATAATCTCCCAATAATATGTGTTACCAAACATAGCCCATATGTTTTTTTTTTTTATCTGTTGAGTGTGCAAGACTGTTCTGATTAGATCAGTCTAGTTTGGAAACTTTGCAATTCAGACAATTTTATGCATTATATTAGGCATATAACTAAAATAACAATTATCAATCCAACAAATAGAGCAACGAATAAACTGGAAATGATATTATGCTGCTCACAAGGGTATACGCAGTTTTGATTGTTGCTTGCTGCTGGAAAGGAGTTTATGTTTAAGCTCAGAGATTGATTTCATTATGATTTTGTCATTTCTGTTCTCTTTGTGATTCAAGTTAATATTTGTTCCTATGGGAATGAATTGCTATGAGTATGAATTAGTTTAAAGGCTTTATAGGGAAGGCATACATTGATCCGAAATCACATCCATTGTTGTAAGTAAGGCTGTTAATCGGGTAAACCCGACCCGAATAAGCCTTATTTGGGTCCGGTTAATTGGGTTTCGAGGAAGAGGAACCTTACCTGTACCCCACCATAATAAGGTTGAAACTCGCAACCATAATAAGGAAAGATATGAAAAAAAAAAAAAAAAAAATTCTTTATGCGGGTTATGTGGGTTAACACAAAACCCGCATAAGGTTGAAACTCTCAACCGAAACCCGGCCCTAATAAAAGTTTTGGTTAATCAGGCTAACCCGAATAACCCACATATTGATTTTCAACCCGTATCACCTAACCCGAATAAGCTTTTCGGGTTCGGGTAGGGTCGGGTTAGTCGCGTTCGGGTATTTTGACAGCCCTAGTTGTAAGAATGATAATATATCATATCCCCTTGAGTTGTGTTGTTCCTTCTGTTGAATTTATGCTTCTTTGTAGTCTAAATTATTGACTTCGGAAACAAGTTGCAACTCAAATTAGATCAGGTCCTGTTAGAACCACCCTCTTATAAATAGTGCATAGACAAATGAAATCCTTCACCGTTAGTGACATCTTATTGCATTTATGATTTATCACGTGATCGATTAACAAGTCAAAGATGGAATGCAAGCTTTGAGAATTTATGAAATTTTTAAAACTTACAAATCTCTCCCAACTCAAAAGTGTTTTCTTGATTGTATATAAACAATATTGGTTACAGTAGTTTGCATTGCCTTCTTATCACTTTAGGTAAATCATATGACATATAGGCCTGTAGGAACATTACGTTAAACGGCAAGATTATGACACGCTAACACGGTGTTCTTGAGTTAAGATTTGAAGGAAATGAAAGAAAAGGGAATGTTTTTTGTGTTCTTGAGTGTTTTTTCTTTATTTATTTATTTTTTTCTTTAAAGAAAGGAAAAAGAAGTGGAGAGAGATCAAAGATGAGAGGAATTTTTGTTAAACAATCTTCATCTCATTTTTCTGAGGAAAGGGAAAGGGAACTTAAATAGATTATGTCTAAAGACTAAAATGCCCCTTTTAAAAGATTTGTCACTAACAACTAAAAGGCAAACATGTAATTTGAACAAGTTATTTTCCTTTAACTTAAGAACATGATTTATGATTACTTTTCTTTTCTTTTTCTCTGTCTCAAGAACATATGAACCAACCACTCATTTACTTTTCCTTTCCTATTCTTTTCATTTTCCTTTGATTTAAAACTTGAGAACAGAGTGTAATGTCTTTCTTGGACCGATTGGATTAATAATCCAATCACATCTTGTAACCCTCAATTATAATCTCTTTTGTTTGGCTCTAGCTCCCTGCTATAGGCTTATATCAGCCATTAAAAAAATGTACTTTTAAGATCCTTGGACCCCATCTTTTCGACGATTGGAGGGGGCGTTCTATTAGGCAGCGAGTCTTTCCAGCGAAAAGAACTTTTACCTGAAGTCCAAATAAGTAACATGCCACCAGAAAAGTAGTATCCAAATTACCTATTGGGTTAACTTGAATAAGCATTAAAAGTGGGACTGGTTGGGGATAACCTATTAAACATTTAAACTGAATAAGAATAAGAACAACTTAGGGTTGGTGCTAGCTATTCGTGACTACATGATTGATATATATTAACAAGAAAAATATCATAGGTGAACAGATGACTTTAAAGTTGTGTGTAGAACAGAGCACTTGTTAAGTATGTATCCCAGCTTGTATAATCCATTAGAAACTGAGCCTACAAGCTGCTTACTGCACCTACAAAAGCGTTAGCTACTTAGCTGTTGCGCTGAAATGCAACTGTCTCGGTTTCCTCTTCTTCAGATCCATAACAAAACTCGGTTTAGTGTTCTGAAACTCTATTTTAGTGTCACAACAACATTAATTAGGCATTTGATCGCAAATGAGCTTGCACAAATACAAACTCACAGATAGATGATAGATGATACCAACTTTAGCTTTCTACAAGGTAATCTTGTCAATTTTATAGTAAACACTCAGCTGGACACATTTTAGGTCTGATACTCTGATTTAGTGAATACTTGTACCCATCTGAGTCAAGAAGCATCTTAGATTTTTGGTAAGATTTTTGTCCCCACTTCAGCTAGTACACATTTCGAATATTAAAGAGATGGCGGTGGTGATGCTATGGTTTCGGGCAGAGAAACTCAAGGACACAGTCCCATTTAAATCAGTGTTCTAAAAGGCACGCCAAGGCGTGGCTTCGCCGCCACGAAATGAACCTTGGCGGTGGCTCTAGGCGTAGCGTGGGATAAGGCGAGAAAAGGCGCGCCTTTTGATAAGGCGTGGCGCCATTTTTAGAAGCATTTAGGGGATTTACGGATTTAGGCTTGAATTTCTAGTATTTGGGCTATTTCCTTCTTGGGCCTTGTAATTTCAAAACTTAATTCCTACTTGGGCCTTGTATTTGGGTCTGGCTATTTGGGATTTGGGCTTTAGTAATTGAAATTGCTCTTAAAAAATGATATAAAAATCATAAATACCTAAATCTATAAACATTTTTTTGCCGCTTTAAGCACGCCTTAAGAAACGTCAAGGCTTCGCTCGTAAGGCTTGAGGCGTGACTGTGCCGCCACGCCATGCCTCACGCCATTTATAACATTGATTTAAATCAAGTAGTTCTTGTAGTATATGTACATGTTCGTAATGACGGACACAATGTGTGTGTTTAGAGCCTAGGCCCAAACAAATCAATGATATAGTTCATACATAAATTAGCCCAGAGACAAACAAATTTACGATGTAGTTTGCTACAAACTATCAAAGTAAAGTAGTTCGCTTCGTTGAATCGTCGTTTTGTTTTCTTTCTGTACTCACAATACAATATTTAGCTCCAGAACTTCAGGCATTTATATCCTTTTTTTAGTTCGTAAGTTTTCCGGCCAAGTATCCCCCAATTCAGTATGTCATGTATTACATCTAGTAATATCGTCAATGCTGCACATGTGCTTGAAACTGGTATATCTTATAGTCATGATGTTGACTTTTCAGGTGTATGACTACACTGCGGATGCAATTACATAAGAATTTCCATTTTCATGTAGATTCTGGTGGTCATATATTGAATCAAGTCAAAAGTTGTATCAGTTGGATGCAGGTACCAGTGACAAAACATGCTTTCGAAAGGGGAAAAGAAACATTACGATTGTTATTTTCCTTTTTTCAGTTTTTTTGACTTCTGCTCACGTTGATACCTGTCTATCAACTCTTGGATGTAGTTACTTTTTAATGGCAATCGATGGTATTATATGCTATGCATATGTCAAGCATATAATTCAGTTAATGTTTCCTAGATTTGTATGTTTCGAGTGATCTATTGACATTTAGAACCATTATATGATAGAAGGATTGAATGGTACAGAAGTTGCAAAATTCCTTCTTTTGGTTGTTACTATGAGCACGTTATATACATGTTATTGTGAATTTTACTTGATTTCATTTTAGGCGTATATTATCTGAAAACAGCTTAGGCCTTTATATTTGTATTCATTATGCCGTACACCTGTTATATAGGTCATTTGGAAGTCGACTATAAAGCATGTGTTTTCATACAAGAATTTTGTTTCAATGAACAAATGTGTTGCATATGAAAATCATTTTGGGCGTGATATGCAAAATTTTCCAAACGTGAATAAGATTTATAGTAACATTTTTGAAATCAACATAGGACATAATGTTGGATCAGTTTTACAAGTTGGGTTGTTCCCAAATTCTACCAAGTGTTGTATAACAGAGATGGTATCTTATTTGCCAATTGAAAAACAGCCTCTAAATCTCCGTGGATGCAACCTTAAAAGGAGTGAGTGCAGACTTCCCATCCCCTTTAGTGATTTGAAGAGTTACGTATTCTTTTAGGCTAGTGTCCCTGTATACAAGAGGGCTTTCTTCAGACACCAACTCCTTAATTGGCCTGTAAACTTTCGACTCAATCCCCTCATGAAATAGCCGAAAGATGGCGGCCACTGATATCCTCGGCCTTTCTTTTTGTGCCAATACACGGTGATGAACACTTTTAAATTTATCATTTGTGATGAGCTGTGTGAATAAAGATGCAAATCAGTTTTTCTTACCCTACACAATAGTACTCATAAATTTTTCGTCGTAACTTAAACTTGCCTGTAAAAGATCAGCAACGTTAACTACTAAAGCTCCTGAAAGTGGTGTGACGTCAACCCAATCATTTTGATGGAGGACTTGAAGGCCACCCAATAAATCTTGAAGAATTATGGTAAAGAAACCGGCATCAGTATGGCAATTTGCCCCCAGTGTCAATTCTGGTTCAGGACATGCTGGGTAGTAATGACCCAAGAGGAAAAGTCCTTCAGCACAGCCTAAGTTTTTTAGGTGATTGGGTTCGAGCCCAAGAGCCTTAGAGAATATCTCGAGTAGAGTAAGCCCCACTCTCATAACATGGTTAGAGTACTCAATTAGGATGTCTCTGCAAATTGCAAACTTACAGTTGTCCTCAATTAGATCTAATACATGTTTTAACGTACAGCAACATACATTATGAAATGTAATTAGTACTCAATTTAAAATAACGAAAGCCGTGTGGTCTGCTATTGATTAGCCACTATATACAGTACGGGGTATATAAAAAACTTATAGGGTTGTGGTCTACTTATCCAGTTGGCCCGAAACCGCATTTGCTAAGTACATTATTACCATCCTAGTTATACTGTCTTACAATAAGAAAGAAGTAATATGACATCGTATTACCTGCAAATCGATGGCATTTCTTCAAATTGAGGACGATCTGGAGCCATAACTGATAGAAAAGAATCGCTCCATGTTGCTGCATCATCTGTAAATAAATGAAAATTGCTAACACAAAAAAATCGCTTCCTAAAATCACGAGAGTAATACTGAATCTTTTCCTCAGTTTCCATCTCATGAAACTTTAGCACTCCATCAATCATCTCATCCAATGCTCTCTTCGGGATCCCATGATTTATTATTTGGAAAAAACCCCAGTTTTCACAAGCATCACGGACATTTTCAATAATCTCGTTACGAACATTGGTTCCGTTGAGGTCTATGATAGGGATATTGACCCGAGTTTGAGTTGTTGACGGGTGTGCCTTGTTGGTTATGAGTTGATCGTGGATGAAAATGCTAGGAACTTTTGATAATCCAGCATCGACAAGGCCTTTGACACCAGTTTTGGTGTAATCGAAAGCTTTTAGTTCTGATCCACGATCGTAGTTTGATCCGACTGCTGAGGCCATTTCTAGTGCTATGCTTATAGTTAGATCTGCTGGTTTGTGAAAATACTCTGCATGCAAAAACTTTCAGCTGATTTTGAAAGCTGGATCTGCTAGACTTTTTGTTTTGTTTTGCTAAGATTCCTCCTTGAATTTTGATCCTAGTACCAGACAATTGACTCACTCTGCCATATAATTAAAAAAGCTCATAAACTTCACATTATCTTGACCTATACAAATTGTTATTTTTTATTTGGAGGGAGGGGATTATTATATTTTGCATAGTATAAAGGTGTGTCAAAAAAATGTGGTGGTGTTTGAATGTGCTTTTTAAAGTGCTAATTGCAGCTCAAAAAGAGTTACGTAGTAAATAAGCAATTGCTTAAAGCTATGTATATTTAAAGTAATTCCATTAATCACTTTATCCACAACTCCTTAATTGGCCTGTAAACTTTTGACTCAATCCCCTCATAAAATGGCCGAAAGATGGTAGCCGCTGATATACTTGGCCTTTTTTTTTTTTTTTTTTTTTTTAATTAACTCTCTACTTAATTACCATAAAACCCAAACAAAATGGTGAAACAATTTGCAATCATGATCTGATTCGTAAGTGAAATGAGGAGGATGTTATTTTGCGATGGAATCTCAAGAATAAATGGCTTGGAGCTTAAAAGCAAGCATTTATTTCTTTGATTTAGATTTAAGGGGTATATAGGTAATTTATTATGCTAATTATTAGTTAAAGAAGAATATAAACTATTTCAGTTATTTAGTTATAATTTTATTTATTTTTGGATATTTGAGTATTTTAAATTTTTGAGAGAATATTGATCTAATTAAAAATTTGTAAGTATATTTATGTAATTTGTAAGTTTTGTAATGATATAGATAAAAAATTTCATATTTTTATTATAATATGTTCTCTTACCATTCTCCTTCCTCCTATAACAAAGGAATATTGGATATTGTATAGAGGTGTTTAGTTTATAAATTGGGCATATGCTTATATTATATAAGAGGCTTATTGCTTATATATTAATATATCATGACTTAGCTTATGCTTATGGGATATACTATGTGTTTGACTTAGCTTATTATACTCCTCCGTCTCAAAATATAAGTCCATTTTGACTTTTTTCAAAGTCTTTTTATGCCAACTTTGATCTTAATTTTTGTTTTTCTTGTTATATAATACTTGATGCAAAATATATAAATGGTCTTGTGTTTTAAATGTATTTTAATTGGTATACTTTTCATCAAGTATTATATAACACGAAAATGAATAATTAAGGTCAAAGTGGGAAAGAAAAGACTTTGAAAAATTAAAAATGGACTTATATTTTGGTACGGAGGAAGTAATTAATAAAGTAAAATGACAAAAAAATTCATAAGAATAATTACTAAATGAGAGTATAAATGTCTTTTAATATAATATCTTTATATAAGTTCACTCATCCATAAATAAGCCACAAAAGTTGGGTTTATCAAAAACCCCCTTATATAAACATACAAGGCCACTCATACAAGCTCGTAAGCCCACCATATAAACTTAGCCAAACATCCCCGGTATATCTCCGTGTCTGCGCATTGCAAATTTGCAATATACACCTAGAGTCCTAGACTACATACAACATTAAAATCCAAATTTTATCAGTTTTTGATTCACCCCATTATAGCCCAATTAAAAGTTATATACGGCCCAAATTGACCCACCAAGTTTATAGCAATTAGCAAACAAGAAAACTGATCCCTTTTTGAGTGTTTTGGTTCAAACTTTCGTCCACAACTCCACATAGAACAATTTGGTGTGTTCTCTTGTCTTTTTTGCTCATTTTAATATCATTCTATTGATGATATTGCTGCTATTATTCATTTCTTAAGCTTAGGCCATCTCCAATGCAGTGAGGTGGCAAAGTTTAAACACAGTTCTTTATGCGTACTATTCATTGTGAGAGTGCCATGTCATTCGTAGGTGTAAATGTTGTGTGTTAAGAGACATACGGTTTATGAACTGTACTTTATGAATTAAATATTTGGTTATCTTTTTGTGTGTCTACTTTTTGCTTTATAGATAACGAGCATGGCAGCCCGCGCGTTGCTGCGGGGTGTTTGTATACGTAGAATTGTAGAAAGTGAGTAGAAAATTGTTGTCGTAAAAGAAGTTGTATTATATTACAGAAGTTCATACACTTTATTACATAAAATGATGTACATAACTGTATTAAATTTAAAAAAAAAAAAGCGTATTCAAGCAAATGCGAGTTCTTGATACTGAACATTGTTGATCTGAATCTATACTTTTGTGCATCGTTGGATCTACCCTGGCTTTCAACCATTCCAGACTCGAACAAAACAGCGAAATTTACTTGCACAAAAGCAATGTAGTGACCACCAACTATTTCACCATAGTCATTACTTATGATGCGGCAAAGAAGGGCTTACCAATTACACTAAAATACTCCGAGTTGTTTTTTAGTCTTCTTCTGAATGACTAGTCTGCTGAACGAAGCAGATGCGAGTTAGTACCTTCATTGTCCTTAAACAACACATATTTACACAGTTAAACTGCATTCAAATAGAGAATATGATAGCATCATAAGACAAACTGATACATGAAATTTAGCTATTGCCATCATTGAATCCTAGTGTTTCTGGATAATGGAGTATGAATTGTTTTAGTTCAATATTCAAATTAATTTAGCACTCATCTATCTGATCAAGCTGATATTGTATTGATCAAATCACATAAGGTTTTTAATAAGCAAATACCTTAAAGACGATTGGCATTTAGGCCAATCTGTCATGCAACCTGGTATCCTAGCAACTAAGGTTGTATTAGCCTGCATACGGATAAGTGCCATATGACCTTGGTGTCAAATATTCAGTGTTTCTTAATAAAAGGTTTTCATCTGGTCAATGAATGTGCAAGCATGAAATGCAGAATCTAAAGTAATGTTCCATACCTCGGCAATTCCACACAATTTGCAAAATGAGGATCTGCTACCATCTTGTCTGCATTTTGAGCCCTTAATTTTACAGCAACTCGAACGATGGCAAAGACTGCACTGACAACCCGCGACCACCACTCCAACCTGTAACAATTTGAAATTTATATCGTAGTATGTAGAAAAGTCAATATAGTAATAGGTAAATTTATGACAGATTTCATATAGCAACCTGGTATACATGTCGTTATTGGTCAGTGGTCATAGCACATACACATTGGGCAGCAACTAAGGTTGCATCAGCGTGCATACAGAAAGTGAAATTTGAATTGAATAATAATTTTGCTTCTGAATTCGTTTCAGGAAATTATGTAAATAGGCAAACTACCTATATTTACTTATGCTTTGCGGGAATCAAAGCGGAAGAAAATCAGGGACAGATCAAATGTTAATGTGGGTTGAGACACTGTAACGCAAGGTTAATGTGCTTTCTTTCTTCATAACCTGAAAGTAAGAGCAGCCACATAAAAACATATGAGAGTGAAATCTTTGACATGCCAGAATGGTTCACATTTTCACGCATACCTGATGTCGAATTAGCATGAATCGATGTCATCCCTAGAAGTATCTGCCAACGAAAAAAATCAATATTCAATAGTGATAACAGAAAATTAGTACAATTGTAAGCTACACACCTGTCAAAAGGATTTTGGGTAACCTTGCTCCACTGAATTTCGCAGGTGCAGTAGGATTATGAAGATAATGGGTCTGCCCATTCTTCTACCCAATACCATCAGTGCCCTTTGATATATCTGTAATGCACAATTCTGTTCTAAAAGCTCGGATAACAATCATTCTGTCCATGGTGCATGTAGATGGCATAACCTACAACGCAAAAACAACCCATTATCTAATATATACATTTACCGAACACTATTCACCATGAACAGTACCGAGCACTGTTCACCATGAACAGTAGGTGAAAGTAAAAAAATAGTTTGAAAAAATGGCAGAAAATACCCCTGAAGTAGTCGACCCTTTGCAAAAGGAGTCCTTTTCCCAAAAAGTCTATTTCGAAAGTTTTGGAAAATGACACAAAGTACCGCTGAGGTCGACAACTCTTTGCAAAAAGAGTCCTTACGTACAAAATAAAAGAGTTTTTTTTTTTTTTCCTCCCCACATAATGAACAAAAACATAGTTGCAAAAAACTGATGCCAATCACCCCGGCGCAACGCGCGGCTGCCCGACTCGTTAATAAGCAAACACCGTCAAAATGCACATTAGTGGTCATCGAAACACTATTAAGTACAACCCATTTTCATACAGTTGATCATCAAACTCCGGATTCTTTTACTTTAGTTAAGGATGAAAATTGCTCTATTTTGATTAGACCGAAACACTGTTGAACTATCCTAAACACGTCTTATCAAACGACATTGTAGTGTACAATGAGAAAAGATTAGACTTGAACGACAAAAATTACTTTCAAAAGCATCTGCAGATATAATAAGCTGTTTTAAATAAGCTAATCCAAACACCACGTAATTTTCATCCCGACACTTGTTCCAGGCTCTTGTATTTCTAGGATACTTAAGAAAAATTATAAGAATCGAAACTTTACCAACAATCAAAATCTAATTGGTCATCTAAAACTTGATACAAAAAAGTTATTGGATCAGTTTGTGTAGCTCAAATTGTTTAAAGATCATATATATCTAGAGAAGAACATGACATACCTGAAGCAAGATCCGCAACACAGACATCTTGAAGCAAGTCAGGATCTGCTGACACAAAAGAAATCAAAAAGATGGTCATCATCATGGGAATCACCAAAGTATAATCGTTAGTAGCCTTAATAGAGCTTGATAATTAATAGAGAAAAGATAAGGAAAGTGGGTTTGAGTGGAAGGCGAAAAAATAAGATCATAAACCCAGGAATAAGCTAAAACAAACACCACTCCTAAAAATCAATAAGCTAGTTGAATCATAGAAGCATAAAAATAAATAACATGAAATTCATATTATTATTATTATAAAAATCACAATTGAACAAAGTAAAGTAAAAAACTAAAAATGATTGAACTTACTTGAACAATTGATAAACTCATGACCGATTGATGTGATTCGGCTGGGGTTTAGAATCAGTGCAACATGAATTGAATTTAAGAAAGGTAATTGTTTTAAGGCGGTGGAAAAAGTGGGGATGGAAGATTTTTTTAGCCAATGATCTGGAATTTTCATGAACCGTGTATATCAATAATAGGAGAAAGCCAAGGTGGGTTGGGCTGGGCTACACTGTACATGTACTGTTCTGTACTGTAGGTCACTGTAGATACACTGTTGATGTACTGTAGCAAATTCTGATCTTTTAATATATTAGATAATAAAATAAGCTGTAATATATTTATTTAAGTGAGGGCAGTGGAAACATAGTAAAGTGTGCTTGTTTTATATGTAAAGTTAAATGCTGACTTTTAAGTGATGCGGAATTGTATTATACTATTATACTCCCTCCGTCCCAAAATAAGTGTCCAGTTTGACTTTTCAGAGTCAAACTGGTTGAACTTTGATCTTAAATATATTTTTTGTGTTATATAATATTTGATGAAAAATTACACCACTGAAAAATACACTTAAAACCCAATCCATTCATATATTTTGCATCAAGTATAATATAACACCCGCAAAAATAGATAAGGTCAAAGTTGAACCAGTTTGACTCTGAAAAATCAAACTGGACACTTATTTTGGGACGGAGGTAGTACCTCAAAGTGTTTAATGGATTGTAGATGCCTTTATGTCTACTATGGTTTACTTGACACTTGGGGCATCCACTATGATGAACCTCTAAAAAGGTTTATACAATTAATACATCATATAATTATAAAGTGTTTAATATTGTAGACCTTTATGTCTACTATGGATAAAGCTATTAATAAAGCTTTTCATATCATAAAATACAACTAACATTTTCAAAAATAAAAATAAAAAAGAAATTATAAAATAGTTTAGACCACTTCAAGATTTTAGATCTTTTCATTCTACCTAAGATTGAAATGGTTTCTCACTATCGTTCACAAATTTATGGACCTCTTTAAAATATTTTAGACCTATTTATAAATTACCATAGTAGATGCTCTCACAACAAGATTTGTAAATTGTAATACTCATGAACAACATTTAAATCACTGAACATAAACAAATCTAGTTAAGTCCGACTGTCTCTCATTGTTTAAGGACTAGAAAAAAAGTAAAGTAAAGTAACTCTAAATACCGTTTTTCACGGGTTATTGGTCCCAATACCGTCTTCCACGGTGTATGGGGGAGGTTGAAATGTAGACAGTCTTACCCTTACCAAAGGTAGAGAGGCTGCTTCCGGTTCTACTTAAAGTAGAAAAGGACCTCCAGCCTGTTTAAGGACTAGGATTTATGTTATAAACCGATTTAAGATTTCTAATCCTTAATTTATGCAACTTTGAAAGAGGAAAGTGCCGACGTTTGATTCTTTTCTTCAGTCATTCTAAGCGTCATGTATTCTGTTAGGCTAGCTTCCCTATATACACACGGGTTTTCTTCGGACACCAACTCCTTAAGTGGCGCGTATGTTTTTGACATTCCATCATGAAATGGCCTGAAGATAGTTGCCACTGATATCCTCGGGCCAGTCTTTTGAGCCAATACTCGGTGGTTGATGCTTTTTAGTTTATCATTCGAGACTAGCTGCATTTGCATATTACACAATCTACAAAATCAATCCTTAACATATAACACTGCACTAACAAAACATGTATAATCAACAGCCATTAACAAAATATATAAAAACATGAATTAATTAGCTTTACTGTAGACAACAAGTCGAAAACTCATTCCGGATACGAACAAGCCAGCCGTGATGATAACCATCGGATCGATCATCATCAGACTCAGCATAAGAAGAATAAGCGGAATAGTTACAGCTGGTGATGGAGGTATACAGAAGTTACAGCTGGGCTTTAGATCTGCGAGTGTATTTTATGTGTGTGGGGAAATGAAAGAGTAAAGTGGAAATGAATAAGTAGTGGAGTGTATTTTTAGTATACTGAAGTAATTCTTAGTATACAAACTAAAAATATTAAAAGTATTGATGCGTGGTTTTGCAACCTTACAACAGGTTTTACCTCTCGAGGGATCTCAAGAGGCTTACAACCCCACCAGGCAGTGTACCTGACCGATGTAGTATAGTGTAGTGGTAAGTACGGGGGATTGATCGTTCTCCACAGGGAATAGTGTTCGTTAGGTATGAAAAACTACTCTAATAGGTCTAAGGGTGAGAGAAGATTCTTTTTATGTTTTTTATAATTTTATGAAAGCAAGTAAAATCTCGGGTTTGAAAGAGTGGGCGGAATTAGTTGCTAGTCAACTAACCCAAGTTACTACGAATGCAAATAAAATAAAATAACAGAAAATGAAAAGGTGGTAAAACTTATATGGAGAGAAATGTGTTTACTTAGATTTCCTTACTCCCTAACTATCTTTTACCGGTTGATTAGTGTGTATTAATTGCGTGGATGACGGGTGTATTCCTTAATACCAATCGTGGGGTGGCGTACGTACTTCCCCAACTCTACAAGCTCCTACTTCACTCCTATGTCGAGCCGGCTAGGAAGCTCCTAACATGGGATCACTAGAATTCGCTTGTGCATTAAATACAACCATAAAAACCTTTAGTACGCATTGGTTCATGTTTCTTAAGACGTTCAAGCAAGTTACCGAATAGGAAGTTAGCCAGTTTTCTTAAGCCTAACATAGATGAACAATCATCCAATACAACTAACAACACACTAATAACCAATAATCAATAGCTAGGTTTCATTAGATCTAAGCAAACACAAGATAAATCTAGCCTAGCATGTTAAACAAAAGACAAGAACAAGATAGAATCAAACAACACATAGACATATTGAATGATTAATTGATAACTTATCTTCAATGTAACATGGAAGATCTCAAGGCAAAAAGCCTTGAAAAAGCTGCTAAAATCGTCTTAGGGTTTTCACACACAAAGTTCCTCAATAAGTTCCACACTAATGACAAAAAATTGCAAAACTATATATAGACTTTCAGATCTGACGGCGTCACGTTATGGAGTGTGACGCCGTCACCTCGCCGCTTTTAGGGTTCCCGGATGACCTTCTTGACGCCGTCCCTCTTTAGCTCTCAAAAATCCGTTCTGGCTTATCAAGGCTTGACGCCGTCAGACTTAGGGGTGACGCCGTCCCTCTTTAAATTAAGCCGTGACGACCTTGATCACATTAAAGCGTGACGCCGTCAGAATTCCATGCAAATTTCTCTGGCTTATCATGAGTAATTTTCACATCCACCACTTTTGCCAAGCCATGACGCCGTCCAGAACAAATCCTGACGCCGTCAAAGGTAGTTTCCAGCACAATTTTGAGACTTTGTCATTTTCTTCACTTTTATGCTCCAAAAACGTCCAAAATGCCTCCTTTTCCAGATTTCTCCTCAAAAGTACCTAAAATGACAAAAGGAACGATTTAGGGCAATATTTGATCAAATAAATACGATTTAGGGCTTAAATGACCCCTTAAAAGCGGTACACTTTTCGCTTCATCAAATACCCTTACACTTGAGATTTGCTTGTCCTCAAGCAAATGTGCTTTTATTCTAATCAAAATACAAGTTAGGGGTCATTTAATACTAATATAAAAGTAATTGCAACAAATAATCGTTCCACTTTAATCATAATAAGCACGGAGATTACAAACTAGCACCTCACAAGTAGTGTTTAGATACTCACATCTCTCAAGTGTCATCAAAATAAATCTCATAAATGAAAACGGATAATATCTCTCACTACCTGTCATAGCAAATAGATTACCATAGGCTTGGGAAAGGATCGAAAACCTCCTCCACTAGGCGTAAGCACCTAAGATAAACTATCAAAGAGGGCTTTTACATGGGTTATAATGTTAGGTGTAGGGAAAAGGAAAACACGGTTTTGTTGGATAAAGGATATTTTACTGGTGGCGAGTTAAAGATCTTGATCAATTACATGTGCTATACAATGTTGCTAAGCCAAGACTCGACTCGATCTTAAGCTAAAAACAAAATAACAAAAACATAAAATAAATATAAAATGAAACGGGATGGTAGTCCGTATGTTTTTTTTTTTCTACTTTTCTTTTTCTCATTTTTTTGTATTTTTCTTGAATTTTTTTTTTTTTTTTTTTTTTGCATACACTTTTGCCCTACCATCCAAAATAATACATCATAGGGGCATTGCATTCCCCTTACACTTGAACTTTTACATAACTTTACAAATAACTATTCTAATGACTCGAATTAAGATAATCGAAACACTTGGAGTACTTTTAAAAAATATTTAGCACATATGGGGGTAATAATGTTGTTCTTCCCCATTACTCCATTACACTAGTACTTTACCCATGAGTCCCAATCGTCCCAAAACAATATGTACAAGGATATGACTCGACTTAGCAACCATGTAATCAATTAGATAATTAACTTGGGGTTTAAACAAATGTTGTCACAATAATGCACTAAAAATGAGTGCATACAAGGTAGGCTAAGGCGATTTGGGTGTACATTTTAGTGGGGTGTAAACAAATTCTTCCTTTAAGTAAAATGCTTAAAGGTCGAAACGAAAAGATAGGCTCTGAGGGGTGTACTAGGGGTATCGTGCACTAAAAATGAGTACAACGCAAAGGGTGTGGGAGAATCACTTGACCAATGTAGCCAACGTAATTATAACAAAAACACAGGTGTAAAACAATGGGTTAATCCTAATGCCTCTTATCATGTAGTAAATCTAACTACACGAATGTAGTCTCACTTGTGGCCTCGGAATGGTCCTAACGCAAGTTCTAGAATCTAAGTGCTACCGGTACACACATCATAGCATAAATGCTTTTCCTACCAATTCTAGGGGCGAACCTCACATATTTGGGGGTGGAAAATTTTTAGTGGTACGGTTTTTTGTGCTAGTCATATAATTCCTATCCATGAGACGCTTATTAGGACTAAAGTTTCACTCCTAAATGTTGTAAAAAATTTTAAATTTGGCACTAAAATTGCCCTAACAGGTATTTCTCTCAGTTTTATTACACATCTATTATTAAACAAACAAAAATCAAGCGTAATAGCATTCTCTAATCGTACTTTTACCCCCCTTACACTTAAGATGAACATTGTCCCCAATGTTCAAATAACAAGATGTAAAAGCATAAAGTAAAAGAATGAAATCAAATACTCCCCTGATTCGCTCGGTGGATAATGAAGTAACACGGTTAGATCTTCTTCCAAGGTAATGTTGAAGCTCCATGACTAATGCATCGCCAAAAGCTTGATTCCACATACATTTCCTTGTCCAAAATAACCTGTTAAACCTGAGAAAACAAACACGAAAACCTGCATAACATCGGCGGGATAAAATCTATATATAAGGATATAATGCTTGTGGAATGATAATTTTGCAGATTCCTGGAGATTATAAGTTATAGATTTAATAAAAACTTTTTATGAAAACAAAACTTTCAAAAATTTCAGAAAATTAAACCTGACGCCGTCAGGTTGTAGATCCTGACGCCGTCAGAAATAATCTGACAGAATTCTCATGTTAAGTTTCCGGAAAAATTTTTGGAAAAACCTACACCTTACTTCCTGGAATTCCTGCAAAACATCATTATGACTCGATACAAGCATTTGACTCAAACAAATACTAATATGTATGTTCATTTATTACTATTACGATTCACGTTCATTTGTGTTCTAATAAACCGATTTAGATTTCCCTTACACTTAACTTTTGCAAAATACCTTTATATGTAGTTTAGACGAAGTTAAAAACAAGATAAAGCATCTTCACAAATTAGTTTTTAACATGAATCAATAATAATAAAACTTAAACATACATACGGAAACAAATAAAATCAAATAAACAAATAAATAAACACACAAAGCAAATAAAACTTGGGTTGCCTCCCAAGAAGCGCTTTTCTTTATTAACGAGTCTTGTAGCTAGACTCAAAGTCACGCACATTACGTGACTCCATCATTGGTCACGGTTTCTAGGTCATCCTCATGCCCGGTTCTAAATTCCGGTCCTAATTTCAAACAATCCTTGTAGAAACTGAATATCCTTCCCATAACATAGTCTACTCCTTTACTTCTATCTCTATCATTCCTATAGTAGACTGCTTGCTTAAGCTCCTTCTCAACATTTGACAAGTGTTGGAATTGTTCTATCTTATATGGCATTTGGTAGTTTACCTCATCGGTCTCATCCTTAAATCTAACTATCCCTAAGGAAGGTTCATAAGTCATTCTAGAGACCTCAACAAATGGTTTTCCAAAAACCACTTGAGTTAAGGATGCATCGACTATTGGGCGGATATCTTCTACAATTACAAAGTCGGTGACATAGGTGAAGTTTCCTACATAAACCGGTAATCCCTTAACTCTTCCCGTGAAGTTACTCATCCAACCCTTGTCAGGGAACATCCTATACCCAAGTTGATTTTTCATTATCAAGTTGTAGTGGGCTCTAGTCATGATGTTTATGGGTGATCTAAGGTCGATGTAGGCTTTCCACACATGCAAATGTCCGATGTTGCATGGTATGTTGAGATTAGAAGGGTCGCCTATTTCTATGATTGGTCTACCTAGGAAGTATGGTGTCTCGGGGTCATCGAATAAGTTTGTATGATATGCGCGCTCTTCCTTAGTGGGTAGCCTATTGAAGTAGTCCTCATCATCATCTACTTCTTCAATCTCACTTGTCCTAACTTCCTTATCAACCTCGACTTTCTTAACCTCATCCTCAGGTTCACTATTATCCTCATTCCTATCAATTGGTTTGATAGTGACAATGTTGACGAAGTGGACGTGTTTGGATGAAGAGGGGTCTTTTACTTGGGGTCCGCTATTTGTGTTCCTAGTGTCCTTATGTGGAGGTGATAACACTTGGTTATTGAGAGCTTTCAATAAGTTGTCAATTTTATTGGTCATCTCCATTTGTTGTTGATTGAATTCGGATTCAAACTTAGCTATCCGAGCTTCTTGAGATACCATAAATTGGGACATCAATCCTTCAAGGTTATTGGTACTACCATAATTGTTGGAAGGATTGTTATTGAAAGTACGGTTCGAGTTGGAACCGCTCGATTGGAAACGATTAGGTGGGTTGGAAGAATTGGTTTGTTGTGCGTTTTGGTTTTGTTTCCACCTGAGGTTTGGGTGATTTTTCCATGAGGGGTTGTATGTATCACCGTAGGGGTTTGGCTCGGGTTTGAAAGTGTACCACTTGTCTCCCGCTCCGTCGGTACGCAAGGATGCGTAGTCTGCAAAAGCTTGTTCGGGGAGTTCCATGCAATCACGAGTGTCGTGGGGACCACTACATATTTCACATGAAGAAGTGATTTTGTTCACTTGGCTTGAAGGTTTAGGAGCCTCATAGGATTTCATGAGAAACTTGACTTGGTCTTCAAGTTCTATGATCCTACGGTCGGAAGTGCTTGAATTGTTCGAAGGCAAATATATTGCCTTGACCGTTTTATTCAAATCACGGGGATCACTCCAACTTTCGTTGTCATAAAGAGCAAGATCTTCCAGGAGAGCCCATGATTGTTCCGCACTTAGATCACGTAGCTTACCACCAGCCGCTTAGTCAATGGTTTGCCTCGTGTAGAGATTGATATGGTCATAGAAGATTTGGACTTGGAGCCAAAGTTCTATGCCATGATGAGGGACTTTTTGGAGTAAGTCCTTGAATCGAGTCCATGCCTCGTAGAGGGTTTCGCCTTGACGTTGTTGGAACATCAAGATATCATTCCTTAGCTTGGTAGTTCTTCCCGGTGGGAAAAACTGAGCAAGGAAACGAGTGGTGAGATCATCCCAAGAGGTGATGGATCCTGCGGGTTGACGCTCTAGCCATTGACTAGCTTGGTCCTATAGAGAGAATTGAAAGAGACGCAGTCGGGTCGTCTCTCGAGTGGCAACATCAAGGTCTATAGAGTCAACAATTTTGAGAAAGTCCTTGAGATGTTGATTAGGATCTTCATAACGAAGTCCATGGAATGCGCATCCGCTTTGCACCAACCGGATGGTGTCGGATCGCAAGGGAGTGACATTGGCTCCTTGAGTGAGCTCAATGGTGTTTCGATAGCCATGGTGGCTAGGACGGGAGTACTCTCCTAAAGTACGGGCTCTAGGAGGTGGTGGTGGTTGTTGTGGTGGTGGGTTGTTGGGATTAAGGATATTACCATCTTCCATGATGTCGAATGGTAATGGTTACGAACAAAGAAACGAAGAAAATAGATAGACTAAAGAAAACCTAGAAAAAATAAAATAAAAATCTCACTAGAAAGGAATCTGGTGAGTAGACCTATAAAATAAAAATTCAACCTAAACAATAACTATTCCCCGGCAGCGGCGCCAAAAACTTGATGCGTGGTTTTGCAACCTTACAACAGGTTTTACCTCTCGAGGGATCTCAAGAGGCTTACAACCCCACCAGGCAGTGTACCTGACCGATGTAGTATAGTGTAGTGGTAAGTACGGGGGATTGATTGTTCTCCACAGGGAATAGTGTTCGTTAGGTATGAAAAACTACTCTAATAGGTCTAAGGGTGAGAGAAGATTCTTTTTATGTTTTTTATAATTTTATGAAAGCAAGTAAAATCTCGGGTTTGAAAGAGTGGGCGGAATTAGTTGCTAGTCAACTAACCTAAGTTACTACGAATGCAAATAAAATAAAATAACAGAAAATGAAAAGGTGGTAAAACTTATATGGAGAGAAATGTGTTTACTTAGATTTCCTTACTCCCTAACTATCTTTTACCGGTTGATTAGTGTGTATTAATTGCGTGGATGACGGGTGTATTCCTTAATACCAATCGTGGGGTGGCGTACGTACTTCCCCAACTCTACAAGCTCCTACTTCACTCCTATGTCGAGCCGGCTAGGAAGCTCTTAACATGGGATCACTAGAATTCGCTTGTGCATTAAATACAACCATAAAAACCTTAGTACGCATTGGTTCATGTTTCTTAAGACGTTCAAGCAAGTTACCGAATAGGAAGTTAGCCAGTTTTCTTAAGCCTAACATAGATGAACAATCATCCAATACAACTAATAACACACCAATAACCAATAATCAATAGCTAGGTTTCATTAGATCTAAGCAAACACAAAATAAATCTAGCCTAGCATGTTAAATAAAAGATAAGAACAAGATAGAATCAAACAACACATAGACATATTGAATGATTAATTGATAACTTATCTTCAAGGTAACATGGAAGATCTCAAGGCAAAAAGCCTTGAAAAAGCTGCTAAATTCGTCTTAGGGTTTTCACACACAAAGTTCCTCAATAAGTTCCACACTAATGACAAAAAATTGCAAAACTATATATAGACTTTCAGATCTGACGGCGTCACGTTATGGAGTGTGACGCCGTCACCTCGCCGCTTTTAGGGTTCCCGGATGACCTTCTTGACGTCGTCCCTCTTTAGCTCTCAAAAATCCGTTCTGGCTTATCAAGGCTTGACGCCGTCAGACTTAGGGGTGACACCGTCCCTCTTTAAATTAAGCCGTGACGACCTTGATCACATTAAAGCGTGACGCCGTCAGAATTCAATGCAAATTTCTCTGGCTTATCATGAGTAATTTTCACATCCACCACTTTTGCCAAGCCATGACGCCGTCCAGAACAAATCCTGACGCCGTCAAAGGTAGTTTCCAGCACAATTTTGAGACTTTGTCGTTTTCTTCACTTTTATGCTCCAAAAACGTCCAAAATGCCTCCTTTTCCAGATTTCTCCTCAAAAGTACCTAAAATGACAAAAGGAACGATTTAGGGCAATATTTGATCAAATAAATACGATTTAGGGCTTAAATGACCCCTTAAAAGCGGTACACTTTTCGCTTCATCACAAACTAAAAATATTAAAAGTATTAAAGAGTAATTTTGTATTTTTGAGTGTATTTTGTATATAAAAAGTATAACACAAGTTTCAATACAAAAATAATAATAATATAAAAGTGTACCTTCTACCTAACAAGTCGCCCAAGAATAAGGAATAGTGGGACCCAGTCGCCCAAGACTTATGTACTATTATATAATAAAATAAGATTATACTGTTTTACAAAAAGACAAAAAAATCCAAAGTCGCCCAAGTTATGTAGGTCCCAGTCGCCCAAGAAGTACATACTGCAAGAAGTACATCTTAGTACTTTAGTGGGGACATACATAGGGACACATGTCACCATTATATGAGATCCGCCCAAGTTTTGTTGAGCGACCTGATCTCCTGGGGTATTTAGAGAAAAAAAAAATTGGGGCATCTAGGGTAAAGACCCTTGTACCTTTGGGGTATTTAAGGAATTTTCCTTTAATTAATTATTGTTTTGACCAATATATTGAAATTATATTGCAAATGTGTTTGTTATGTGTTATTTTGTCTTGCATGTATAAGGGTTTGAAAACAAAGAAAAACGGTAATTTTCGGATGAGTTTTGACGACGTTTTCGCGTTTAACGAGGTTCAGACGGACTCGGAAAAATTCCCCGAGCACGCCATTGGAAAGAGCACGAAAAAACGAGTCCAACGGTATTTTTATATATTTTTGAACCAGTCCAAAACTCATTGAAATGGCAGGTCAAATTATATCTAAATGGACCATTTGAGTTGACCCTTGACCAACATATAGGACTAACGATGCAAAAAATAGGACTAACGATGCAAACAAAACTAACGGAGGGACTAACGGGCAAATAATATTTATACACTTAACGTTCAAAGATAACGTCCATCCAAGATAGGGACCAAACGCGTGCAATGTTTGCCAAATTAGGTATGTCTGGCGTAAATAAAATGAAATAGCTCACAAACTTGCAATCCGTGTAAACCACAAGGACCATCCGTGTAATTTTTTTTTCTTGTAAATAGCTCTCAATTATTGGCACCGCCCCTGCACCAAAGCCTCAATTTTTAACTTTTTAAATGATCAGAAAAACACTTATTTTTTTGTTGAAAGCATTTGATGACTTGAACTATATCATATAACAATGCAATAGCTTAGAGAGTTAGATTCATTAACATGTTATCCATTTTTTTTTTTTTTTAAAATTTTACCAAAGAACTCACATCAACCTTGCATTGCGAGACATGGGTTCTCTGTGTCTGAATTACATACAATAGAGCTATATATTCAGGTGATTGAAACTTGTTTATATGAATATAAGTATTTAATTAATATATGACCAAACACTTGCGGATTAAGAGTAAGTTACAGATTATATTACAAATGTTTTGGAAAATCACCCTAAACCGAAGAACAACATTTCAAGATTAATTGAATCATCAAAAGAAGAACTGTGACACATGAAAAAGATGGCTCCATGATGTCTAAAGCAAGCTAGATCTGGAAATGCAAAAGAGCAGAAGTACCATCAAGTCCCTTTCCCCTATAGTAATCTACATATTCTTTCACCGTCGTACCTCTATATTTGGGTGGGTTATCTTCTGAAAGCAACTCTTTGATCGGTTCAAACACTTTCAATGTTGGAATTGCGCTTGTTGAAAAGAACGACGCCACTGATACTCTTGGACCAATCTTGTTTGCCAATACTTTGTGTTGTGCACTTACAAATTTGTCATTTGTAATCAACTGAAAAGGTTTCGCAAATTACCATGTATTAGCAACCTATACTTTTACTTAACACATTGATATTGAGTAATTAGAAAGAGGGAAAGAGAGATGCCTGCAGCAGATCACCGGCATTTACTACTAGAGCTCCTGGAATGGGAGGAACATCTGTCCATTGGTCTTGATAAAACACTTGAAGGCCACCTACATGGTCTTGCAGAAGAATCGTGATGAAACTGTTGTCGGCATGGTTGGGGGTGCCTATTGCTAACTCAGGTTGTGGGCATGAAGGATAGTAGTGCCCAAGTACAACAAGCCCTTCAGCACAACCCATGTCCAAAAGGTGATTGGGGTTGAGCCCAAGTGCCTCAGATATTAACTCAAACACACAACCTCCAAGCTTCAACACTTGGCTCGAGTACTTTGGCCATATATCTCTACATGATTTTCCGAAATAAACGTCAAATTTCAGATATATAGCTGAAGCCTACACCCAACATCTATAGTATATATGTAAGTATGCTACTTATTTACCTTTTATTTCATAGTTATAATTTTGATTATGTATATCGTTTGACAAATCAGATTTTCAACAAAAACTCACCAAAAGTCATAAAAAGTAAAACATCAATAGATATATCTGTCAATAAGTTTTTTAATCAATAAATATCTTGATAGCACTTTTGTTTGTCTATAGTGAAGCAGCCTACAATCAGGGACGGAACCAGAAGATAAAATCACAAGGTGTATTTACGAGAAATCAAACAAGGCTACATGCGCAACTTTTTGGGACACGGTGCATTTATAAAAAAAAATAGAGGGTTTTTTTTTTTTTTTTAAAACAAAATTAACACTACGAGACAAAAATTCATGGGTGTTCCCTGCCTCTGCAAGACATTAAGACGTCTAATGCAAAACTAATAGACACCACTCATAAATCATTTTAAGATCTTTAGGGTGCGTTTGGTTCGTAAGTGGGATTGAAATTGGATTGGGATTTAGAAAAGGTTTGAAAGAACAGAAGGAGAGAGAAAATTAATTAATATTTAAATTATATGTATGTTTAATAAGTTTTATGTATTTGTTTGAAATAAAAAAAGTATAAAATAAGAAAAAGAATAAATAATATGTGGTTGAAAAAATTTGATGAAATAAAAAAAAATTTGATTGGATGGAATAAAAAAACCCACCAAAATGTGGTGGAATGAAATCAATCATTCCTTCATTCCCAACAAAGTTTTTATTTTTTCTTTTGGTGATGCCCCTCCAAAAGCATGAACCAAACGCATAGATCATTTTAAGATCTTTAGTTGCTCGCGAATAAGTTACAATAGGGTTGGTTTACTTGTAATATGATGTAAAAAATCAATTGTTAGCCCAATATTTGATATTCAAAATTTTAATTAACAAACAAATGGCGCAAAATAAGTCAAACAAAAGATACGGAGTAGAAGTGATTTGTACATATACACAACAACATGTGTTTGATGATGTTGTTTATATTGTTGTGGTGTATGACTGAATTATAGTAGTGTACTAATCACCTCTCGTATTTTTTATCGATAACGACTAACTAGTCAAATAACACTAACCTGCAAGGCTGCGGCAACTCGTGTGGTTCCGGAGGATTAGGAGCCATCATGCAAAAGAAAGTGTCTCGCCAGTTAGTCACCGGAGCAGCATACAAATCAAAATTACTATTATAAACTACCCTACGATTCCTACTCAAATCCCTTGTATACCACTCCTTCTTCACCTCATCATCCTGCTCAAAAAACCCTCTAACCCCTTTTTTAACTTCCTCCAACATACTATTCGAAATCCCATGATTCACAATCTGAAAGAAACCCCAACTTTCCAATGCATCATTAACTTCCTTGATCACCTTTTTTCGTTTTATCGGATCTTCATTGATTCCCTCAAGATCGATAGTTGGAAGACTTGGTTTCGAAAGAGATGGTTCGATAGATTTTCTAAGGTTTTGAGGTGAAGGGACGTGGAATATTCGAGGAACTTGAGTTATACCGGCGTCAACGAGACCTTTGACGCCGGTTTTGGTTTCGTCGAACTCTTTGAGTTCGGCTTTTCGGTCATAGTTCTGTTGGATTGGAGACGTGTTGAGTAACATCTTCTATGTCTTGTTCTTATTTGGCGGCTATTTTGTACTACTAAAGTGTAAGAGTTTTTCTACTCCATCCTTTTGTATGTTGATCATGTGTATATAAATCTATACACGTGGCAAAATGATCAACGTTTGTTGGTTATTTTATGTTATTGTTGGATTTGTTTATACTATAATTTTCTTTTTAATTATTATGTTGAGATTACTTGTATATAATTGTATATAAATCTATACACGATAATAAATTATACAAGCCCCCTATTTTTTTGTTATTCAAGCCCCCTCTCTTTTTTTGATTTTTTTGATTTTTTTTGATTTTTTTTTTTTATTTTTATGATTTTATTTATATCAAAAAACTATAAACCTGAAAGTACGGAACATAAAATATAAAGTTTAATATGTCAAACGCTAAAAACTGTCAGAAATACGGAATAGAAACTGACAGAAAACTGTGTTATACTGAAAAGTCAAAGGAATATTCCCTTTGTCCCCTATGATTTGACATCATAGGGGGGCTTCTATAGTATAACCCTAATTGTATATAAATCTATACACGTGGCAAAATGATCAACGTTTGTTGGTTATTTTATGTCATTGTTGGATTTGCTTGCCAATATGATCCACATCATCATCTTTTTCTTATTTAAATTCTTCAACGCCACCATTGTTATTGGTCAGTTCGAGACACGAGATGTGCACAATTTGCTAGATCGGTTTACCTCAAATAAACAAGGATTCCACTAGACGTTTATGGTCGGTTTGCAATTCTCCGATGAAGATTCCGGTCAGAAATAAAAGAAGATGATGACACAATGAGAAAAAGGATATATATTTTGTATGTTATAGCCTGTAGATTAGGTAAGAGTATAAGGTGTCATGAATGAGCTCAATCTCCTCATTCGGGTCTCACGGGATGCCACGTCACCACAACAAACCACAACAAACAACCCCCTTATCATAACATACCACAAACTTCTCATTTGGGCCCCACCACTATCTATTTTTATTTATTTTATTCAAATACCCAAATAAACTAAATTCATTTCATAAAAATAAAAATACATTACAACAAATTTAAACACATACGAAACACAAACTTACGATACGAAAAAAAAACAATACAAGAATTAAAATAACGATACAATACGATACGAAATTTTATATAGATTTGTAATTGTCGATGAGATCCAACTTCTCCTCCCACACTTGTAACACCTGCTCCCTAACCATTTTCAAGGCGACATGAAGTTCCAGATCTGTTTCATCATTTCTTAGTAGAGTTTCTAGACCGACCCTGATAGCTGGATGGTCTTGAGGCAACTCACGCAACCTTTCGATCTCTGGAGCACGATTATGCATTTGTAGCATAACACGAGATATCTCGCCAAACAAATTGTTAATAAGTTTGAGTTCTTTTTCTTGTTCATTGCGTAATCGGGTGAGGATAGCCTTTTGCACCTCTGCTGGTTCGTTAGCCATAGTGTTTGTAGTGATACTTGCGAGTGAGTTTTATACGAAGTAGTGTGAGAAAATGAAGTGTTGTGAAAGTGGGTTTTATAGTGGAAACTAGCCGTTAAACTAGCCGTTGGAGGCTATTTTAAAATTCAGATTCAAAGTAAAAGTAACCGTACGAGTATTATTCAAATTCAAACGTAAACTAATAGTACAACATATTAAAAATGATACGGGAAAAGATAAACACGATACGGATAACAAATCATACAACACTGTTAAACATTTCTCAAAACCTCCCACACGTGAACGTATTCGAAGCTTCTCCCCCCAAATCGTTGTTCAAACATTGTCTTTGCATTGTTGAGAATCTCACCGTCATTCTCCCCGCCTGTACGCTGCAATTGTATGTAAATAGCGTTGAATTTTTGGCATTCACTGCTAAGTCTTGTCCATTTACCCGTGACCGTCTTTCTGTTATGATTGTCACCGTTAGACATATTGTTGAACATGTCGACAACCTGGTTCCAAAAGGAGTTTTCATTGTTGAAGCTTGGGTCTTGGGAAACTGCAACCCAAATTTCAGCTAGCAACTTTTCATCTTCTTTAGACCAACGATTATTCATTTCGAATGTGTGAAAAATATTACAAGTGTGTGAAAAATAGCCAAGAATGGTATGGTATTTAAAACCGTTTGAAATTTGAAATTTAAAATTTAAAATTTAAAATTCAAATTAAAAAAGGAGGGCGGGATATATTTATAAATTCAGTACATTTGATGTCTAATGATGTTAAAAATTGTTAAAAGTATATATTTTGTTAAAATGGAAAAAGCTAGGGCTTGTATTATGGTGAATAGTGCTCGACATATATATGATCTTTGAACAAATTATAGTATTTCTTGCTTGTGTGGTAAATCTTGATGTATATGGTGCTAGTTTGATGATACAAATATGATTAACATTAATTACGCGAGATTAAGGCAATATATACACTTTTGTGGCTATATGTATAAATCGGCTAGGATAAAAATTATAAAACTATTGGGGTTTTGAAAAACATAAAATTTTGGCTCAAGTGGTGAAATGGTGGAAATTAATGCTTAAAAGCCTATTTTGAATAACTTATTGAATAAGCCATAACTAATGGAGATTAGCTTATAAAAATGTGAAAATGGGCCGGATTATGTAATATGGGTCGAACATAATATATTTTGGTCATGTTTGACTTTTTGACTTAATAGCTTATTTATAAAAGCTTAATGGATATAAATAAAGTACGTTACGTAACTAATACTCACTAAAAAGGAAAAATGGGCTAAATATAATTTTGGGCTAAAAATACTATGCGTGGACTGTTGGGCCGAGCCCAACATGATAATGACCAACTTTGACTTTTTGACCAAACGGATTTAACGAACGTGTTAAATGATTTTTAGAAACGCGACGATATATATAAATTAACTAAAAATGGGCTTTGGGCTAAAATTAATGAATTTGAACTTATGGGCTTTCGGTGGCAGTTGGGCCAAGCCCAACCCAACTAGTCACAGTTGACTTTTGTTGACAAAATGTGTTGATGAATGCGTTTAAATTATTTTTAGCAAACTAACGATATATATCGTAAATCAAAAAGGCTAAATGGTTTTGGACTAAATATGAACTATTGGGCTTATTTGACGAATTCGGCCCAATAGATATGTCGGGTGACAAAAATGACTTTTGAAATATTTTCCGACTCACTATGGATATTATTACTTAACGATACGATATATAACTAAAAATTATTTTGGACTTGTTTTGAGATGCGTTAGTCTCCAAAAGGGTGAAAAATGACATTTTGACCAAATCCTTATAAATATGGACTTTTGTTGACTTTTTAACTAAATATTGACTTTGTGTCAAAATCTAGTGTTAATAATTAAACGTGACGATAACGATAATTATAACGATAAAAATACTTAAAACGACCTATATATATATTACGAACACATTTTGCACATATAGTTAACGAGACGAGTTATTTGAGAAATTGCATCACATGAGAAAAATGAAAACGTTGTATAAACGAGTGGGTCATGCCCAAAATTTTCTAAAATTCTAACACTTATAGTATTTTGATAAAAATACTTGACTTATGTAAATTTTTCTAAAATGCTTAACAATGTTTCTAAATTTCTTATAATTAAAATTGTATTATAAATAATAAATAATATTTATAATATAATATTCCTCCACTAACTCTATTATTTTATTAATTTCTCAAAAACCTATTTAATTAATTATAATCCTTAATTAATTAAATACTTAATTATTCAACTTAACCTAATATATATAGTGTAACTTTATTTTCAGAACCCTCTTAAGTGCGGGAACTACGAGAACCACTTTTTAACCATTGGATTAATTGATCAATGGCTCAAATGACTTGTGCCATAAATGTAATAAAGTGAAACACTATGTTAACATTTGAAAATGGTCGGAGGGTATTTTAGGGATTACAAATTGTCCCACGTTTTTAGGATAACAATAATTATCAGTAATTATCAGATTTTATTTTGACCTAATTAACACTTTTCTCTCATAAACCGCCTTTCCATTTTATTTTTTTCTCCGATCTCTCTCTAAACTGAAAAATAATGAAGACCCTCTCTTCTCTAGATCTCTATAAGCCACGATCAAACAACCACGATCTCTTCTAAATACTGACAGTCGCTAAAAACTGCTGCTACAGTCGATGTCTTGCCGGATGAGGCCGCTGGTTTTTCCGGAAAAATCTGATGTCACCACTTTATATGTATTCTTTATTTTTATTGTTGTTAATAATTGTTATAAAACTGATCATGTAAATATTGTTATAAAGTTGTTAGTATTTGTTAGATTTGTATTTATTCAAGTTTTCATGGTCTTTTTTTTTTTTTTATTATAGATTTATCAATATCCTTTTTCAGATCTGAGTTTATTTAAATTTTTTAGATTTTAAATATTGTTAATCATTTTTTTCTAGATCTGCTTGTGTTGCCGGAAAATCTGCCGCCGGTATCCATAGTTGCCGGAATATGTTCCGCCGTCGCCACCGCCACTGAAGTTGCTTTTGTTGCCGGAAAACTGTTGTTTCTTTTTAAAGTTTTTAAAGGTAAGTTTTGTTATAAAGTTGATACCACAGGTTTAACAGAAAAAAGAAAAAAAAACCTGGTTAAAATTCTTTTTTTGTTTTTATGAGCGAGCCAGCAAAAGAGTTGATACCAATGGGTCCATACTTTATTACTTAATAATTTTGACATTAAATTTGTAGCTTGGACTTTTCATTTTCTTGGAGAGAAACCAACGTTTGATGTAATGTGTCCAATAGGTAGGTTTCTTTTTTTTAATCTTAAACGACTATATCTGTTAACTATGTCATTGATCATGCTTTTGGGCTTGGACCTGACAAAACAACAATCTATTTCATTTTTCGTTATTTTCGGTACCTATATTATGGGCTTGGTTTCAAGAAATAACATTTCATTACTTGTTTTGAGAATGTGTTACACGGTCCATTATTAATTTGTTATTATTAGGGGTGTTCATTAAACGGTTCGAACCGAAAAACTAACCGATACAAATGACGTTGGCTCCACTGGATTTGGCTTAGTTGGTTTGGTTCTAGAAATTTGTGAGTTTTTAGTCGATTATTACTGGATATGATGTAAACTGCTGTATATTGCTTTTGATTGTATAATGGATTCAAGGATAAATTGATGCATATATGTTTTAAACTGTGCAAAACACATATGTTCAAAACATACATGTTCAAAACATATATGTTTTAATTAGTGGGATCTAACTAATGAAAACCATATATGTATGACAACATGTATGTTCAAAACATCTAATGTTTTAGAACAGGTATGTTTTAAAAAATGGTTACTTATAAACGGAATGCTTAAAACATGTATGTTTTCTGTTTTGGATTATTAAACATATATGTTTTGTGTTTATTATTAAAAAACATGTTTAGATCATTAGTTAAATACACACAAGATTGTGCATATGTGTTATGCTAGTTGTGATTAATTTTCGTTTCTTATTTGTTTGTGGTTTAATTGTTTTCATGCATGTTTGTTTCAGATTGATTGATGAAGATGATGATATCATTTAAGACCGGGAAGTGGATGAACACGAATATACATGAAGATAATTTGCGACTTTTGAAGATATATGATTATTGCATGTGTTTTTGTACTTGTAATCAAGTGAAATGTAACATTTAAGTCTATCAATATTGTTTTTTTTTTTTTTTTCTTTATAATGATTTATGTTCTTTAATTTGTGTTTCAAACTTTCAAAGAAAATAGTTATCATAAAAAAAAATGTTAGCTAAAAAAAACATGTATGCTCCTTGACTATTTGGAGAAAAAACATGTATGCACCTTGATTATTTGAAGAAAAAACATGTATGCACTTTAGCTAATTGAAAACGTGTATGCACCTTGGCTATTTGAGAAAAAACATGTATGCACCTTTGCCTATTTGAAGAAAAAAAAATAATAATAAATAAAAAATAATAATAAATCCGAATTTTAAAATTTATAAAAAAGGGGAATTATAAAAAAAAACAAAAATAATATGAAAATGTCTTTTACTATTATACCCTTTTGAATTAAATAAAAATAACAAAATGCTATGGAGCATTAAATGATGTACATTGTGTATTATTAGTTGTAAAAAGATGGTTCTCCGCAGTTCCCGCACTTAAGAGGGTTCTGAAAATAAAGCCCCCCAATATATATATATATATATATATATATATATATATATATATATATATATTATAATATATATATATATAGTATTTTCGAGATATAACGATAAATACTAGTACGGATGTTCCGTTACACGTGTTCCCACCGTACACTTACACCATGAGCCACCACCAAGAGTTACACACGATAAATCATTTTGAAATATATTTTACCGCACAGCAAGCAAGAAATACACGAGCACTGGTCACGCGTAAACTTTTCAAATAAAGTAAAGACATAAGAGACACGAACATTTCTCTAAGACTTACCGTACTGATTTAGGTTGCGTGTCGGCGCGGTTGCACTATTTTGTTGATTAGCAGATTGCTGTTGTATTTAAGGTGAGTTTATAGCCCCATATTTTTATACGAATTGTTTTATAAGCTTTGGGGTGAGAAACATGCAAAACTGTTTTCATGGACCAAAAACGGATTTTTGCTTTTATACACACTTGTATGCGGAAACCTAAGTTTAGCCGAATCCCATTGCTCCCACTATCATCAACCGTTAATTCCTTTCTAGGAAGCCGTTTGATATAAATAGATCTATTGGGGATGACACCCCCGTTCAGTTGGCTCGGCATAGCCAAGGTGAACGTATACCATATGAAAATAGACCGAGTGTCTGGGGATTAACACTCGCGGGCACCCCTTTCTAGCTAATGCCAGCTTGGTATGATGCGATTTCATAGTTCGGTTAGATGAGGCTTAGTGTTTGCATAGCAGGATAGTGTGTTATTACTGAATTGTTTGCTGATATTGCTATGGTCCATATGTGTTATATACTTTAAACCTATGAACTCACCAGCGTTAGCTGACTTTTAGCATGTTTTTCTCAGGAAACTAAGGTGTGTTTACTGAAGGCAGGGCATGGCGATGGTCATAATAATTGTTGGAAATATTTTTAGTATTGCGTTAACTCTGAAATTTGGACCGCTTTGTTTAATGGGCTACATTTTCATTTGAAATGGATTTTATGTAAGACAACATGACTTTGAACATGTAATGTATTTTAAAACGGATCTTTAATCCGTTCTCTATATCTTGTGTTGTGTTTATCGATTTAGTAGCACCCAAAGTGTATGCTTCTGCAATATTATGATTTTGGGGGTGTTACAGATTGGTATTCAGAGCCTAGGTTATAGAGAACGAGGTTTATAAAAACCTTAAACTATAACCGATTTATGAAAAACTTTTCCTTATGACCGCCAGATGCCTGCCAGTTTAGCTTGCTATGATTTGAGCATTATTTACTTTATTTGATTAAGTGTTATGATATGCTATTTGAGTATTTTATTAAGCATATATGATATAAGTATTTTCTATATACTTACACGTGTCGCACCATATTTGTCACAGAATATGTCTCTCCCTACCGGTACCTCATCAGGTGTACATTTCGAGGTAGCTGCTGCTGGACTCACTTCTCCGATGCGACAACCAGTTCCATTTGCGGATGACCCGTTGATGGAGGTTGTCCGAGCTGCTGCTCAGCCACCCATTCCAGCTCAGCGTACACACCTCTCCAGTGTCTACCTCACCATATTTACCCAGATATACCACAGCACACCGCTCATCCCCAGCCCAGCTATACACTTTCACCCAGCATGTTCAGGATACCCCACCTATCAGACGTAGGGCTTCGTATAGGCGAGTCCGTGGACGTCGCCTCCAGTTATCATCTGTGTTGTCTTCATCTCTCAGTAGGACCCGCTATGGCTACATGGGTACCCCTACTGAATCACCATCTCAGCCACCCATATCATCTCCAGACCATTCCCCACCTAGCCAGAGACTTAGGAGATCGGTTGAGACTTATTCAGAGGAGGATGAGGATCCAGTGGAGGATCCAGAGCAGGTTCAGGATGAGCCTATTCTAGCTGTGACTGCACCTACTGAGCACACTCCTATTTGTGCAGATGATGACAGGGACAAAGATGCCCCTATAGATTTGGATCAGGTTATGATGCCGCGGGATGGTAAGGGCATCATGGAGGATGTTCAGGGTATATTTGAGGTTGGACAGAGTTCTAGGGATGCACAAATTCAGGCTGTGAGTGAGGGTCAGTGGATGGATATTGCTTGTGATGTTAGCACGGGTGTACGTGCAGCTAGCCCAGAGTACACACCGTCATCTCCTTCATTCATGCCTCCATCTCCGATGCCTACTCCACTTCCATCACCAGTGGTTTCTCCACTTGCAGAGCTCGAGGAACCCACTGAGATGGAGCAGGTGTGGATTCAGCTGGCGAATCAGGCCAGTTTACTTGATGTGCATTCAGACCAGATCGGGAGGTTGGAGTAGTCCGACCGTATTCAGAATGTGGAGAGGAGGATTGGGACTGTTGATAGGGAAGCTTGTGTTTTATTTGAGGAGATGTACTCTGATCGGAGGGTGATGATTGGATTGAGAGCTAGATTGGATGCTTTGGAGAGGTTGCATGGTAGAGAGCTTAGGAATTTGGATTTCAGGGCTATTGGCTTAGGCAGAGGCCAGAGCAGGATGCAGGGAATGTTGAGACGAGCAAGAGGTGTTGATCGTACTCAGTGGCAGAGGATTATGACTGCAGAGTACACTATTGGAGCAGTGATGAGAGAGAATCAGGAGTTGAGAGATCGTATAGGCCAGTTGGAGACTACTATTGGAGGGTTGACTTTAGCATTTGATCAGTTACGCCTAGATAGTGACCGAGCTTAGAGTAGTTGTAGTTGATGATGTATTCATTAGGATGACTAGTGTTCCTTTAGTATTCCAGAACTAACTCTTAACCAAGCTTGTAATTTTGTGAACCTTTATCTTTTCGATATATATAACAAGCTTAGTTTTCTATCCGATTATTCATTTTTCCTCTGTGGTTGACTTTATTCTTACATTCTGTTTGCACTACCCATATATTCATATGATTCTTTCCTACCATAAGCAAAAATCTCATTTATCGCCATCTTTTTGTGATGCAGATAAATGGCACCCAAACGAAAGTCAACCAGAGTCACACGAGGACAAACCACCAACACACCCACCCCAACAAGGTCAGTAAGGGGAAGGACTGCTGAGAATGTCGCCCCGACAAGAGCCGCACAGGGCCAAGTTGCTGGGAACGCCACCCCGACCAGGGCCGCGGCAAATACAATAGTGGTGAATCAAGCAACTCTGGATCAGCTTGTTGCTGATCGTGTGGCCGCCGCGCTCGCAGCTGAAAACAATTCGACCACCAACACCGGAACATCTAGGCCAGTGACCAACAGCCGTGGTTGTACTTACTCTGAGTTCCGAAAGATCATGGTTGGAGGATTTGGAGGAACAGAGGGAGCCGTTGGCTTGACTAGATGGATTGAGAAGCTGGAAATCGTGTTTCGCATCAGTGGTTGTAACAATGACGACGGGGTCAAGTATGCATCTTTCACTTTTACGGATGCCGCTCTGACCTGGTGGAACAACTACATGAAATCTGCTAACATGGATGTTGCTTATGCCATGCCGTGGGAAGACTTTAAGGAACTAGTGATTAGGAAATATTGCCCACGAAATGAGGTCAAGAAGTTGGAGATAGAGTTTTGGAATCTGAAGGTGCAAAACAATAATATGGCTGCTTACAACCAGAGATTTCAGGAGCTAGCTTTGCTATGTCCTGAAATAGTTCAGTCTGAGGCAGGATTGATTGAAAGGTATATCGGTGGTTTATCTGTAACACCCCGACCCGACAAGGCCAAGATATCATATTATGGTGTCATACAAAGCATACATTAGACAAGCGTAAGTCTTTTAAATAAATAACCAAGTCTCGAACATCAAGACTAGTATCAAAAGATAATCCTAAATGCATAGTGGGTTAACCAAACAAAACCAAGTAAAGAGATAATATTCAAAGTACTGAAAGAAATGAAAGTCCGAAACAATGGACAACGAAATGATAAATAAATAGGTCTCTAATTCCTACTCTCTCTCATTCCCAAGCCCGTCGCCCCGCTTATTACCTGCCGCATAAGAAAAGAAAATATGCGGCTGAGCTTAAAAAGCCCAGTGAACAGATATATATATATATATATATATATTATATATATATATATATATATATATATATATATATATATATATATATATATAACATAACATAACGGTAAATAAGCATAAGCAACGAAGGAATAAGAATACAAAACGAAAAGTATAATCATGAAAGTCATATGAATTTTAAGGAAAACTAAGAATCAAGAATGCATGAGAACTGAATAAGAAATAAATCAAGAGAATAATGAAATAAGGGAAAAGTTCATATAAGGATGTGCCATAGGAACTACATACATAATCCGTCAAATCATACTAAAGCAATACAAGTATACGAAGAGGGGAGACCTCTAAGTAATAAAAGTGTGAGAAGGAGTGTAAGGCACACACCACCTGGTCACCATAACATACAATACATAAACCTAGGATATATCCATACGCTCCCTAACAAAATATGGATGCCAGTACTAGACTGGTCACACATATATAAAGTTGGCCAATAGTGTACACAATAAATCATAACATAAGGGGGAACGCCGTAGATCTATCACACCTCTACGGGAGTGTCATGCCTAGGGTGCCATCCAAGACATGGTCATGGTACCTCCACAACTAGGTTAACTCAGGCACTGATCTATCATAGCATAAAACAATAATAATCTAGCATGGCAAGAGAAACAAGATAGTAACTCAATAAGCATGGAAAAGCATAAGTATAGCATAGCAGAGACATTTAAATAAATGTCAGAATGAATCAATAAGAATGACAATCATACAATGAAAGTCATGAGTCAAATAAGGGAATCATATCAGGCATAGGATCGATAGAAATATCCCTACTGAAAAGGAAAAGAATATATGTACCTTATCAAAGCACACAAATCAAAGCAATAGAAATGAATGGAAGCAGGGGATCACTCCTTCTTCACCCGATCTATAATAATCATAATTTTACTTATAAGTTTCATAATCATAAAGGTTTCATTTTAGTTTTCTTTCCATTTTAGGTAACTTTCCATATTTAGTAGGTTTCCATATTTAGTAGCTTTCTAAATTTAGTAAGTTTAGCCAATTATGAGTATCATTAACGTTTTAATGTATTAAGTGCTCAAAATGATTATCATGACATATTAGAGTTTATTACGACCATTCTAATAGTTTAGGGTCTAAGGTGTTAATATTACAAAGCTTAAGGTCCAAAGTGTAAATTTTCAATTACATATTAAGATTCCTTATAATATGTTGGGCTACAAAGTACTGCTACATGAAGAAAGTCAAAGTACTGCTCGATAGAAGTCAAAGTACTGCTCATATTCTAAAGAAGTCAAAGTACTGCTAAAAGATAAAGGACTGATATGCGAATACGTTTAAGGATTAATGTGTAATTCTAGAATGTTCTTAGAGTTATTATTAGATTATAATTAGAATTACTTGTCGTTCAAGTATTGTAAACCGACTAGGGTTTTCCTTGTGTCTATAAAAGGACCCCTAGGTTGGCATTAGACGTATGAGTTTTTAGACGAAGTTTTAGAGAAAAGTATTAGTCGATTATTAGAGTATTAGTGTTTAGAGTTTGTTAGTGAATCTGTGTAAAGTAAGCAGGTTCAAGGTTTAATATAATCAAAGTTTTGTGTTAATTCTTCTTAGCTTTGTTGAAGTAGATTCCGCATACTTAACAAAGTATATCAGCGTTTCAATATTAGTAGTTTTGGATTTATCCATGGTTGCTAAACCCTTAGACAAGCTACAAGTTAGTTTGGTCAGAGTATATCGATCCAACAAGTGGTATCAGAGCTTGTGTGGAGACTCTGATTAAGAAGAAACCCTTAAAACCTATTTAACCACAAACCCTAAACGATGAAGACTGAAGTTGCACCAATCCCATCCATCACCTCACTCAGAATTCCTATCATCAAGAAGGGAGAATATGATCTCTGGAGCATGAAGATGAGGCAGTACCTTGCTATTACAGACCATGCTCTATGGGATGTAATTGTCAATGGTAATGTTGTTCTTGATGAACCTGTAGCAGTTGAAGGACAACCTAAACCACCTCAACCAACCTTGCCAGCAGCTACAAAGAGAAATCAAGATAAGGCTCTCAACATACTGTTGTCTGCTATTCCTGATGGTCACCTACTAAAGTTCCATGATGCTAAGGATGCAAAACAATTGTGGGCTGCGATCAAGACAAGATTTGGAGGTAATGATGCTTCCAAGAAGATGCATAGAAACTTATTGAAGCAGTAGTTTGAAACTTTCACTGTTGGTGAAAGAGAAGGTCTTGATGCTGCCTATGACAGATTCCAAAATTTACTTAGTATGCTAGAGTTGTATGGAGCAGAGGTAACCGTTGAAGATGCAAATTTGAAGTTCTTAAGGAGTTTGCCATCTGTCTGGCATGTGGTTGCTACCATGATTAGAGGACAACCTGGATTGGAGTCTATAGACTTTGATGATCTCTACAACAATTTGAAGGTGTACGAGCAAGAGATGAATGGTCACAGTTCTCAGAAAACTCACAACATAGCTTTTGTGTCTTCTGAAAACAGAAGCAGTACTTCCACTAAAAGTACTGCTTATCCTTCTCAAAGTACTGTTGGTGATACACAACATGTTTGCACAACCACTGTCACTACCATCCCATCACCAACAAACAACACCAACTCTGATGATGTTGTATGTTCCTTCTTTGCTCAACAAGCCACTCTACCTGTTACCTATCAAGAAGACTTGTTGCAGATTGAAGAAGATGCTTTAGAGGAGATTGACATAAGATGGCAAGTTGCCATGATCACTGCAAGGATCAAGAAGTTCATGAACAAGACAGGAAGGGGAATTGATTTCAAAGCCAAACAGGGTATAACTTTTGACAAATCCAAGATTGAATGCTTCAATTGTCAAAAGCTTGGACACTTTGCAAGGGAATGCAAGTTTGCAAAATATCAAGCAAACAGAATGATTGAACAACCCAAGGTTGAAAGAAAAGAGGTTCCTATTACTGAATCACAACCAAAAGCTTTGGTGGCTCAAGAAAATCTGGCTGAGATTGACTGGAGCAGTGAATTTGATGATGAACCTGTAATCTATTCTATGGTTGCAATGGAAGACTTTGATTGGAGCACAGCTTTTGATGAGGAACCAGGATATGCTGCTTTGGAATCAAGAGATGGTCTTGGAAGCTTTGACTGGAGCATGGAGAATGAAGATGAACCTGTTCAGATTGCTATGGTAGCTACTTCACCAAGTTCATCCAATGTCTCTGAGGTATGCTCTAAGTGTAATGATGTGTATCAAAAGTTGCTTAAAGATTATGTGACTGAAAGAGATAATTGTAGAACAGCTAGGTCTGAGGTAGCTGGTTATCAATTAACTTTAGAGTCAATGGAAGCCAAAATATTAACACATGAAAATAATGAAATGGCTTGGGGAGAAAAATATGAGCAACAAGATTATCAATTAAAATTAAGTGAATGGAAGTTAGGATGTAAGGTGTCTGAATTAGAAAAGATTACTAAGGAAAGAGATGCTTTGTTAGAAAAACTTGGTAGTATTAAACAGGCTGGTCTATCACATGTTCAATTTGTTGAAAAACAAAGAAGAATAAACAGTAGAGCTGGACTAGGTTATGGTGTTGAGGATAGTAGTTCAGATGAGACCCCACCTAGTGATAAGGAAGAGATCTTACCTAGTGATGATGAACTTACTAGCTCAGAAGAAAACACATCTAGGAATGAGGAACCAATTAGTGAATCACCTCCTGAGTTTAAGAAAGATAAGGAGTACCACTCAGTTCCTCCACCCACTGGTAGACTTCAACCACCTAGGACAGATGTTTCTTGTTATGGTATAGACAACCTAGAGTTTAGGAAGAAGCTTACTGGTCAATCTAGTTCTGAGAAACCCAAGGATGATTTTCAAAGGGGCAATGATCAAAAGTTTCCTACATCTTTTCAAAAATAAGCAGTACCTCCAAAATCTTTTCAAAGTACTGATAGACATTCAGCAGTACCTCCAAGAGAAATTTTTCAAAATACTGCTAACTATAGGAAACCTTTTAATTATAGAAGAGGATTTGGGAATATGGAGCGAAAATTATGTTATGTATGCTATAGTCCTGATCATTTGATTAAGCACTGCGACTTTCACTCAGAATATTTAAGTCAGTTCCCAAAGAATAGACCTGCCAACCATAAGCCAAGGGAGACTAGACCAGTTTGGAATCACTCAAATAGGGTTAACCATAGTAATTTCTCTAAAGATTATAGGTACCCTCACCAGAAAAGACCTTTTTCAAAACCATCAGTACCCTCAAGTACTGATAAGTCTAAGGTTTCTCAAGCAGTACCCTCTACAAGTACAGCTAAGTTTTCACCCAATCATGGTACTGCTAACACTTTTTCACATAGAAGACCTAAGAGATTCACTTCATATAAATCTAAAAGGTCTTACACCTCAAGCAGAGTACCTAGGTCAGAGAAACCTAAAGTCAAACGAAATTGGGTTAAGAAAGAAAGTACTGATGGGGAACAAGCAGTACTTTCATCAAATAAGGGTGAAACAGGGAGTGTTGTTGATAATACAACACATGACATGGGACCAAAGCAAATAATCATTGACCATGCCTTCAAAACCAGTGGAGATTACATACTGAAGGAATTCAAGTATGTCACTCCACAAGGGGAACACAAGTCAGTAATGGCTTGGGTTCCTAAAAGAAACTAACCCTTTTCTTTTACTGTGCAGGGCAACCCAGAGGAGGAGCTTAAAGATCATATTATTGTTAATAGTGGTTGCTCTGGCAGCATGACAGGGGACAAGGAGATCCTGTCAGATTTTAAGGCATATTATGGAGGAAGAGTTGCATTTGGTAATGATCCTGATGGAGGGAGAATCACTGGCAAAGGAACCATCAAGGATGGATGTATTGATTTTGAGAATGTTAGATATGTGAAGGAGCTCAAGTTCAATCTTTTGTCAGTTTCTCAGATTTGTGACAAGAAGTACCCCATTCTGTTCACTGATACAGAATGTCTTATTCTCTCTCCTGAGTTCAAGTTTGTTGATGATCACTTAGTAACATTGAAAGTACCAAGAACCAATGATGTGTATAGTTTAGACTTAAAGAGTCTCAATTCTGCTGGAAGAGCAACATGTTTAGTAGCCAAGGCATCATTGGAAGAAGCAAATCTATGGCATAGAAGACTAGGTCATGTAAATTTCAAGAACATCAACAAGCTGGTCAAAGGCAATTTAGTTAAAGGTTTACCTTCCAAAACATTCAAGACTGATCATTCATGTTTGGCTTGCAAGAAGGGTAAACAACATAAAGCTTCATGTAAGAAGCTTGAGGACAGAGTTATTAGAGAACCTTTGGAGTTGCTACACATGGATCTGTTTGGACCAGTTTCAGTAGAAAGTTTAAACAAGATGAAGTACTCCTTGGTTGTGACAGATGATTGTAGCAGATTTAGTTGGGTCTTTTTCTTGGGATTCAAAGATGAAACCTTTGATGCTATCCATGACTTGATAGTAGCCCTTGAAAATCAATTGAGACTCAAAGTAAGAGGTATTAGATGTGATAATGGAACAGAATTCAAGAACAAGCATATGGATGAATTCTGTGCCAAGAAAGGGATCAAGAGAGAGTTTAGCATTGCTAGAACTCCACAGCAGAATGGTGTTGCAGAAAGAAAGAACAAGACATTGATAGAAGCAGCTAGAACAATGCTTGCAGATTCACAATTACCTATTCTCTTTTGGGCTGAAGCTATAAGTACTGCTTGCTATGTTTTAAATAGAGTATCAGTTACTAAACCTCAGATGAAGACACCATATGAGCTGCTCATGGGAAAGAAACCAAACATTCATTTTCTAAAACCTTTTGGCTGCCCTCTGACTATTCTAAATACCATTGATTCTCTGGGAAAATTTGATGGTAAGTCAGATGAAGGATATCTATTGGGATACTGTACAAATAGCAAAGGTTTTAGAGTATATAACAGGAGTACCAAAAAGGTTCAAGATTGTCTTCATATTAAATTTTTGGATGATAAAGAACCTCAGAGAGGAAAAGGTCCTGATTGGATGTTTGATCTTGATCTCAAGTTCACTCCATCTATGAATTATGTGCCTGTTAGAGAAGAAAATCAAGCTGATCACAAAGAAGATGATTCTCAGTACATTGTTCATGAGTCATGTTAGACAAAATGTTCCTGATAAAGAACCTAAGTTACTAAAGAAAGTATGTCAACACACAGTCTGATGAAGATCAAGCCATACAGAGAACTTATGATGCTTTCAAGAACTATACAATCCTATAAATAAGGAATTCAAAGTACTGTTTCAACCTAACTGATACAGGTTGTCTGCATGAAGATCAAGCCATCACAAGATGAACCTATTTTAATAGGATGCTTTTCTACAGAGAAACTATAGCAATAGGATCCTAGTGAACATAAAGTCTAGATTGACAGTGTTTTGTATGACTGTTTTGCAATAACAGGTTTTACCTCTCGAGGGATCTCTAAGAGGCCTTACAACCCCACAGCAGTGTACCTACCGATGTATATAGTGAGTGGTAAGTACGGGGGATTGATCGTTCTCCACAGGGAATAGTGTTCGTTAGTATGAAAGGCTACTCTAATAGTCTAAGGTTGAGGAAGATTCTTTATGTTTATATTTTTTAGAAAGCAAGTAAAATCTCGGGTTTGAGAGTGGCGGAATTAGTTGCAGAACTACCCAAATACTACGGATGAAATAAAATAAATAACAAAAATGAAATGTGGTGAGAACTTATGTGTAGAGAAATGTGTTTACTTAGATTTCCTTACTCCCTAACTATCTTTTACCGGTTAATTAGTGTGTATTAGTCGCGTGGATGACGGGTGTATTCCTTAATACCATTCGTGGGGTGGCGTACTTACTTCCCCAACTCTACAAGCTCCTACTTCACTCCTATGTCGAGCCGGCTAGGAAGCTCCTAACATGGGATCACTAGAATTCGCTTGTGCATTAAATACAACCATAAAAACCTTTAGTACGCATTTGGTTCATGTTTCTTAAGACGTTCAAGCAAGTTACCGAATAGGAAGTTAGCCAGTTTTCTTAAGCCTAACATAGATAAACAATCATCCAATACAACTAACAACACACTAACAACCAATAATCAATAGCTAGGTTTCATTAGATCTAAGCAAACACAAGATAAATTTAGCCTAACATGTTAAACAAAAGACAGGAATAAGATAGAATCAAACAACACATAGACATATTGAATGATTAATTGATAACTTATCTTTCAATGAAACATGGAAGATCTCAAGGCAAAAAGCCCTGAAAAAGTAGCTAAAATCGTCTTAGGGTTTTATCCCAAAATTCCACACACTAAGCCCTCTCTTTAATGACAAAAAATTAGAAAACTATATATAGATTTTTGGATCTGACGGCGTCACCTTATGGAGTGTGACGCCGTCACCTCGCCGCTTTTAGGGTTCCCGGATGACCTTCTTGACGCCGTCCCTCTTTAGCTCTTCAAAAATCCATTCTGGCTTATCAAGGCTTGACGCCGTCGAACCATGAACGTGACGTCGTCCCCTTATGATTTAAGCCGTGACGCCCTCGATCAAGTTAAAGCGTGACGCCGTCAGAATTCACATGCTATTTTCACTGGCCCGTCATGAGTAAATTTCACATCCAACTTTTCTTGCCAAGGCATGACGCCGTCTAGAGTAAATCTTGACGCCGTCAAGAGTAACTTTTAGCCGATTTTTGAGACTTTGCCGTTTTCTTCACTTTAATGCTCCAAAAACGTCCAAAATGCCTCCTTTTCCAGATTTCTCCTCAAAAGTACCTAAAATGACAAAAGAAACGATTTAGGGCAATATTTGATCAAATAAATACGATTTAAGGCTTAAATGACCCCTTAAAAGCGGTACACTTTTCGCCTCATCAAATACCCTTACACTTGAGATTTGCTTGTCCTCAAGCAAATGCGCTTTTATTCTAATCAAAATATAAGTTAGGGGTCATTTAATGCTAATATAAAAGTAATTACAACAAATAATCGTTCCACTTCAATCATAATAAGCACGGAGATTATAAACTAGCACCTCACAATTAGTGTTTAGATACTCACATCTCTCAAGTGTCATCAAAATAAATCTCATAAATGAAAACGGAAAATATCTCTCACTACCTGTCATAGCAAATAGATTACCATAGGCTTGGGAAAGGATCGAAAACCTCCTCCACTAGGCGTAAGCACCTAAGATAAACTATCAAAGAGGGCTTTTAAATGGGTTATAACGTTAGGTGTAGGGAAAAGGAAAACACGGTTTTGTTGGATAAAGGATATTTTACTGGTGGCGAGTTAAAAATCTTGATCAATTACATGTACTATACAATGTTGCTAAGCCAAGACTAGACTCGATCTTAAGCTAGAAACGAAATAACAAAATAACAAAAATATAAAACAAACATAAAATAAAACGGGATGGTAGTCCGTATGTTTTTTCTATTTTTCTTTTTCTCATTTTTTTGTATTTTTCTTGATTTTTTCGATTTTTTTTTTTTTTTTTTTTTTTTTTTTTTTTTTTTTTTTTTTTTGCATACACTTTTGCCCTACCATCCAAAATAATACATCATAGGGGCATTGCATTCCCCTTACACTTGAACTTTTACATAACTTTACAATTACTAATCTAATGACTCGAATTAAGATAATCGAAAAACTTGGAGTACTTTTAAAATATTTAGCACATATGGGGGTAATAAATGATGTTCTTCCCCATTACTCCATTATACTAGTACTTTACCCATGAGTCCCAATCGTCCCAAAACAATATGTACAAGGATATGACTCGACTTAGCAACCATGTAATCAACTAGATAATTAACTTGGGTTTAAACAAATGTTGTAACAATAATGCACTAAAAATGAGTGCATACAAGGTAGGCTAAGGCGATTTGGGTGTACATTTAAGTGGGGTGTAACAAATTCTTCCTTTAAGTAAAATGCTTAAAGGTCGAAACGAAAAGATAGGCTCTGAGGGGTGTACTAGGGGTATCGTGTACTAAAAATGAGTACAACGCAAAGGGTGTGGGAGAATTACTTGACCAATGTAGCCAATGTAATTATAACAAAAACACAGGTGTAAAACAATGGGTTAATCCTAATGCCTCTTATCATGTAGTAAATCTAACTACACGAATGTAGTCTCACTTGTGGCCTTGGAATGGTCCTAACGCAAGTTCTAGAATCTAAGTGCTACCGGTACACACATCATAGCATAAATGCTTTTCCTACCAATTCTAGGGGCGAACCTCACATATTTGGGGGTGGAAAATTTTTTAGTGGTACGGTTTTTGTGCTAGTCATATAACTCCTATCCGTGAGACGCTTATTAAGATCAAAGTTTCACTCCTATATGTTGTAAAAAATTTTAAATTTGGCACTAAAATTGCCTTAACAAGTATTTCTCTCAGTTTTATTACACATCTACCATCAAACAAACAAAAATCAAGCGCAATTGTATTCTCTAAAATCGTACTTTTACCCCCCCTTACACTTAAGATGAACATTGTCCCCAATGTTCAAATAATAAGATGTAAAAGCAAAAAGTAAAAGAATGAAATCAAATACTCCCCTGATTCGCTCGGTGGATAATGAAATTACACGGTTAAATCTTCCTCCAAAGAGAATGTTGAAGCTCCATGACTAATGCATCGCCATAAGCTTGATTCCATAAACATCTCCTTGTCCAAAATAACCTGTTAAACCTGAGAAAACAAACACGAAAACCTGCATAACATCGGCGGGAAAAAATCTATATATAAGGATATAATGCTTGTGGAATGATAATTTTGCAGATTCCTGGAGATTATAAGTTGGAGATTTTAATAAAAACTTTTTATGAAAACAAAACTTTCAAAAATTTCTGGAAATTAAATCTGACGCCGTCAGGTTATAACCCCTGACGCCGTCAGAAATGACCTGACAAAAATTTTCATTTTAAGTTTCCGGAAAATTTCTGGAAAAACCTTTACCTTACTTCCTGGAAATCCTGCAAAACATCATTATGACTCGATACAAGCATTTGACTCAAACAAATACTAATATGTATGCTAATTTATTATTATTACGATTCATGTTCATTTGTGTTCTAATAAACCGATTTAGATTTCCCTTACACTTAACTTTTGCAAAATACCTTTATATGTAGTTAAGACGAAGTTAAAAACAAAATAAAGCATTTTCACAAATTAGTTTTGAACATGAATCAATAATGATAAAAATTAAACACACATACGGAAACAAATAAAAACAAACAAACAAATAAATAAACACACAAAGCAAATAAAGCAAATAAAGCTTGGGTTGTCTCCCAAGAAGCGCTTTTCTTTATTAACGAGTCTTGTAGCTAGACTCAAAGTCAAGCTACCCTATGTAAGTAAGCTCGTCATCGAGGACGTCTTTAGGGTTAAGCTTGGATTGAAGTTTCCTATTGGTTCGCTTAGTACGATATATCTTTTCAAACTTCTCTCCATCCGGGTCATACAACGTCATCTTAATATGCCATGACCCATCTCCATCTTTGGGTGGTTTATCCCAATTCCACTTATGATCATCTTCCTCACAAATCCACTTATTCATTCCTAGGTTAATTGGCAGAACTCCTAGGAAATCAATCATCTTTCTAAAAACTAGAGGGTCTTCAAATGGATCCAATTCGGTGTCCCTAGCCAAGAGTTGCTCCACCGAATGCGTTCGGTTAACAAAGTCCTCTTCTAGGTAAAATGGGCGTTGGGGTCCTATGAAGTCTCTATCAATCCAAGGTCCATATCTAGATGGTCTCCTATTTGATTCTAGCCAATGTGGTGTTGGTTCCTCACTAGTATCATAGGCATGTTTCTTAACATCATAGACTGACCAAGTATCTCCTTCTCCTACCGCTATCTTGGATTCCTTACAATCAATCATAGCACTAGCGGTCGCCAAAAATCCTCTACCTATCAACAAGGGGCATGTAGGGTCGCTAACCATATCAAGGACGTGGAAATCGGCTAAAATGGTTAGTTTTCCAATGTGCACTAACACGTCCTTAACTACTCCAACCGGGTAAGCAACACTTCCATCCGCTAAGCCTATTATCACCTCGGTTTCTTCAAGTTTTCCTAGTTTTAGAGAGGTGTAGAGAGGTAACGGAAGTAGGTTAAGGCTTGAACCAAGATCGGCTAATGTGTCATAAGCCTCCGAATTACCGATCTTGCAAGGTAGAACAAATAAGCCCGGATCATCTAATTTCTTAGGTAGCTTGTTTTGAACAAAGGCGGTCCCTCTTTCGCCTAACTTGAGCTTCTTTTCATCCAACTCATCAACAACCGGACTTTCAAGGTGGAGCTCCTTGAATTCTTCGTCAAGGTTTTGAGTGGGAGGTGTTTCAACTATGTTGTTGACCAATTTGGATGTCATAACTTCTTGGTCATTTGGAACGACTTGGGTTTGTTTGAAACACGTGCTCATGGAATTGACCGAATAATATTGTGGACAAGAACTAGGGGACGAAACCGATGAAATAGCTTTGACATTTAGTTTCGGGTTCTTGACCGTGTTGCTAGGGAGTGCTCCCATTTCTCGGTCATTGAGGGCTTTCAACAAGGTGTCAATCTTATCGGTCATCTCGCTTTGTTTTTGTTTGAAATCGGCTTCAAACTTGGCTAAACGAGCTTCTTGAGATGCCATAAATTGAGACATCAATCCTTCAAAGTTATTGGTACTACCATTGCCGGAAGGATTGTTGTTGAAAGTACGGTTCGAGTTGGAACCGCTTGATTGAAAATGATTAGGTGGGTTGGAAGAATTGGTTTGTTGTGAGTTTTGGTTTTGTTTCCACCTAAGGTTCGGGTGATTTTTCCATGAGGGGTTGTATGAATCACCATAATGGTTTGGCTCGGGTTTGAAAGTGTACCACTTGTCTCCCGCTCCGTCGGTACGCGAGGATGCGTAGTCCACAAAAGCTTGTTCGGGGAGTTCCATGCAATCATGAGTGTCGTGGGGACCACTACATAATTCACATGAAGAAGTGATTTTGTTCACTTGGTTTGAAAGTTTAGGAGCCTCGTAGGATTTCATGAGAAACTTGACTTGGTCTTCAAGTTCTATGATCCTACGGTCGGAAGTGCTTGAATTGTTAGAAGGCAAAGATATTGCCTTGACCGTTTTATTCAAATCACGGGGATCACTCCAACTTTCGTTGTCATAAAGAGCAAGATCCTCTAGGAGAGCCCATGATTGTTCCGCACTTAGATCACGTAGCTTGCCACCGGCCGATTGGTCAATGGTTTGCCTTGTGGAGAGATTGATATGGTCATAGAAGATTTGGACTTGGAGCCAAAGTTCTATGCCATGGTGAGGGACTTTTTGGAGTAAGTCCTTGAATCGAGTCCATGCCTCATAGAGAGTTTCGCCTTGACGTTGTTGGAACATCAAGATATCATTCCTTAGCTTGGTAGTTCTTCCCGGTGGGAAAAACTGAGCAAGGAAACGAGTGGTGAGATCATCCCAAGAGGTGATGGATCCTGCGGGTTGACGTTCTAGCCACTGACTAGCTTGGTCCCGCAAAGAGAATTGGAAGAGACGCAATCGGGTCGTCTCTCGAGTGGCAACATCAAGGTCTATAGAATCAACGATTTTAAGAAAGTCCTTGAGATGTTGATTAGGATCTTCAGAACGAAGTCCATGGAATGCGCATCCGCTTTGCACCAACCGGATGGTGTCGGATCGCAAGGGTGTGATATTGGCTCCTTGAGTGAGCTCAATGGTGTTTCGATAGCCATGGTGGCTAGGACGGGAATACTCTCCTAAAGTACGGGCTCTAGGAGGTGGTTGTGGTTGTTGTGGTGGTGGGTTGTGGGGGTTAAGGATATTACCATCTTCCATGATGTCGGACGGTAATGGTTACGAACAAAGACACGAAGAAAATAGATAGACTAAAGAAAACCTAGAAAAATAAAATAAAAATCTCACTAGAAAGGAATCTAGTGAGTAGACCTAATAGAAATAAAAATTCAACCTAAACAATAACTATTCCCCGGCAGCGGCGCCAAAAACTTGATTGCGTGGTTTTGTAACCTTACAACAGGTTTTACCTCTCGAGGGATCTCAAGAGGCTTACAACCCCACCAGGCAGTGTACCTGACCGATGTAGTATAGTGTAGTGGTAAGTACGGGGGATTGATCGTTCTCCACAGGGAATAGTGTTCGTTAGGTATGAAAGGCTACTCTAATTAGGTCTAAGGATTGATGAAGATTCTTTTTTATGTTTTTATAGTTTTTATGAAAGCAAGTAAAATCTCGGGTTTGAAGGAGTGGGCGGAATTAGTTGCTAGTCAACTAACCCAAATTACTACGAATGCAAATAAAATAAAATAACAAAAATGAAAATGTGGTGAGAAACTTATGTGTAGAGAAATGTGTTTACTTAGATTTCCTTACTCCCTAACTATCTTTTACCGGTTAATTAGTGTGTATTAGTCGCGTGGATGACGGGTGTATTCCTTAATACCATTCGTGGGGTGGCGTACTTACTTCCCCAACTCTACAAGCTCCTACTTCACTCCTATGTCGAGCCGGCTAGGAAGCTCCTAACATGGGATCACTAGAATTCGCTTGTGCATTAAATACAACCATAAAAACCTTTAGTACGCATTTGGTTCATGTTTCTTAAGACGTTCAAGCAAGTTACCGAATAGGAAGTTAGCCAGTTTTCTTAAGCCTAACATAGATAAACAATCATCCAATACAACTAACAACACACTAACAACCAATAATCAATAGCTAGGTTTCATTAGATCTAAGCAAACACAAGATAAATTTAGCCTAACATGTTAAACAAAAGACAGGAATAAGATAGAATCAAACAACACATAGACATATTGAATGATTAATTGATAACTTATCTTTCAATGAAACATGGAAGATCTCAAGGCAAAAAGCCCTGAAAAAGTAGCTAAAATCGTCTTAGGGTTTTATCCCAAAATTCCACACACTAAGCCCTCTCTTTAATGACAAAAAATTAGAAAACTATATATAGATTTTTGGATCTGACGGCGTCACCTTATGGAGTGTGACGCCGTCACCTCGCCGCTTTTAGGGTTCCCGGATGACCTTCTTGACGCCGTCCCTCTTTAGCTCTTCAAAAATCCATTCTGGCTTATCAAGGCTTGACGCCGTCGAACCATGAACGTGACGTCGTCCCCTTATGATTTAAGCCGTGACGCCCTCGATCAAGTTAAAGCGTGACGCCGTCAGAATTCACATGCTATTTTCACTGGCCCGTCATGAGTAAATTTCACATCCAACTTTTCTTGCCAAGGCATGACGCCGTCTAGAGTAAATCTTGACGCCGTCAAGAGTAACTTTTAGCCGATTTTTGAGACTTTGCCGTTTTCTTCACTTTAATGCTCCAAAACGTCCAAAATGCCTCCTTTTCCAGATTTCTCCTCAAAAGTACCTAAAATGACAAAAGAAACGATTTAGGGCAATATTTGATCAAATAAATACGATTTAAGGCTTAAATGACCCCTTAAAAGCGGTACACTTTTCGCCTCATCAAAGATGAACAAAGGAGGGCTTATGATGCAGCAAAGAAAAAGGGTACATTCAAAGATACTGCTCACAGTACCTTTGATCAAAGTACTGATGATACTTTTGACAGTACTTCTGGTGTGTTAGAACCATCAAATTGGAACAATGATGATGATTCCAATGTTGATGATGATGATTTGGATAATGCTAACATTCCTGGGTTAGAAGAAATTGATGATGAGCTCAATCATGAAGGTATTTTCTCAACCATCAATGAAGAACCTGATGTTACTAATTTGGAATATGATCTTCCAGTTCCCCCAACTCCTACATTGAGAGTTCATAAAGCTCATCCTCAAAGCAATATTATTGGATCACCCTCTTCAGGAGTGGTTACAAGAAACAAAGTTAAAGGTCTCTCTAAGCAACATACTGCTTTACTTAGCTTTGTTTACAAACAAAACAGGATGAATCACAAGGATCAACAAACATGCCTGTTTGCTTGTTTTCTATCTCAAACTGAACCCAAGAAGGTAGCTCAAGCTTTAACTGATGAAAGTTGGGTTGAAGCTATGCAAGAGGAGCTTCTACAATTCAAGCTTCAAGAGGTCTGGGTATTATGTGACCTACCAGATGGCAAGAGAGTCATTGGTACAAGATGGGTTTTCAGAATCAAAAGAGATGAAAGAGGGAATGTTATCAAAAATAAAGCTAGATTGGTTGCACAAGGATATCACCAAGAAGAAGGAGTGGACTATGATGAAGTGTTTGCTCCTGTTGCAAGAATAGAGGCAATAAGGTTATTTCTTGCCTTTGCATCATACATGGGATTTCCTGTCTACCAAATGGATGTAAAAAGTGCCTTCCTTTATGGCACAATTGCTAAGGAAGTTTATGTTAAACAACCTCCTGGTTTTGAAGATCCTGCACATCCAAACAAAGTCTACAAGGTGATCAAGGCACTGTATGGCCTTCATCAAGCTCCTAGAGCTTGGTATGAGAGACTCTCTAATTTTCTATTACAACATGATTACAGGAGAGGAGCAATTGATAAGACTTTGTTTATCAAAAGAGATAAGAAGGACATTATGTTAGTCCAAGTCTATGTGGATGATATTATCTTTGGAGCCACAAAGAAGACTATGGTGAAAGAATTTGAAGAACTTATGCAGCGGGAGTTTCAAATGAGTTCTATGGGAGAATTAACTTTCTTTTTGGGGCTTCAAGTTAAACAAACAAGAGATGGAATCTTCATTAATCAAGAAAAGTATGTTGAAGACATACTTAAAAGATTTGACCTCCCAACTGTCAAGCCTGCCACCACACCTATTGACAACAATAAACCATTAGGCAAGGATGAAGATGGACAAGCTGTGGATGTGAAGCTTTACAGATCTATGATTGGTTGTCTTATGTACTTAACTGCATCAAGACCTGACATCATGTTTGCTGTATGCTTGTGTGCAAGATATCAGGTTACACCCAAGGTTTCACATATGTATGCAGTCAAGAGGAATTTTTCGATATCTCAAGCATCAACCAAAGTTAGGATTATGGTATCCTAAGGAGTCACCTTTTCACTTGGAAGCTTTTTCAGATAGTGATTATGCAGGAGATAATTATGATAGAAGATCAACCTCTGGTGGATGTCAATATCTTGGAAGAAGATTAGTCTCATGGCAATGTAAGAAGCAAACAATTGCAGCAACCTCCTCTACTGAAGCAGAATATGTTGCTGCTGCAAGCTGTTGTGGACAAGTTTTGTGGATGCAGAATCAACTCTTGGATTATGGATACAACTTCAAAAATACTCCTATCAACATTGATAATGAGAGTACCATCTGTATTGTGAAGAATCCAGTTTATCACTCCAAGACCAAGCATATTCAGATTAGGCATCACTTCATTCGAGATTGTTATGAGCACAGGCTTATAAATGTGGTCAAGGTTCACACAGATGATAATGTAGCTGATCTACTCACTAAGGGATTTGATGTTTCAAGATTCAACCACTTAGTTGTGAGCATTGGGATGATTAACTACTAGGCTACATTTGAGGGGAGGCTTTAGTATTAGTTAGTATACTTTCTTTCAGTTCTTAATGAAAGTATTGGATTTTTAGTATTTTAGCTTATTTTAGTACCTATGTTGTATTTGAGGGGAGGCAACATAGTTATTAGTTAGAACTTAGTCATCTATAAAGTTCTATGATTCGTTTGAAGCATTGGTTGTGGATAAGAAGATGGAAAGTACTGATTTGCCATACAAAGTACTGGTCCAGCAAAGTACTGCTTCAACGTACTGCTTTGAAGAGTACTGGTTAGGTAGAAGTACTGCTTACGTGGAAGTACTGTTCCAACGGTCAAAAATGTGGGGTTCCGGTTAATTAATTCATTACGGAGGGGGTAAAAGCCAAATACAACGGTAACACTATTCATTAGGCTTTGATTTTTTAAATCTTACCCATATTTACCCTATCCCATTATACCGATTTTCACTCTTCACTTTATTCTTATCCATCCATTTATTCATTCGGTATCTACGATTCTAATCACAATTTACCTTCGCTTAACACATTCTTTCCCTCTTCACAATTAATGGCTAACCGTGATTTCTGTTCTAAGCATAACGTGGTCGCGAACTTGGATAAAACGGCAAAGAATGTTGATTTTCATGCGATAATTGATTTCTTGACTGGGTCATCAATCAATTATGCTATTTTGGTAAACCCTGATGTAATTGGACCATGGATTCAACAGTTTTGGTCTACTGCTAAGTCTGATGAACAAGATGGTGTTCCTTTTATTCGTGCTAAGGTTGCTGGTCGAGCAATTAGGGTTACTGAATCTTCAATTAGGGAAGATTTGCAATTTAATGATGCAGGGAGTGCTATTCGTTTTGAAAGACAAGAGATTTGGGATACACTCAGGGATATTGGGTATGAAGGTGATCTCACCATACTTACTTTTCAGAAGCCATTATTTAGTCCGCATTGGAAATATCTCATACATGTTCTACTTCACTGCTTGAGTCCTAAGAGTACTTCATGGGAGCAGTTTGGTCAGAACATTGCTTCTGCATTGGTGGGTTTAGCTACAAATCGTCCTTTCAACTTTTCAAGGATGATTTTTGATGGAATGCTCTCACACATCACTAATGGTTCACCATTCTTGATGTACCCTAGGTTTATTCAGGTATTCTTAAACAAACAACTTGAGGGTGTTTCTAAACCTCAAATTTTTCTACCTACAGTCACACTTCCACCAAAGGTGTTTACATTCATTGCTAAGAAGAGTATTAAGTTCTCTGGGAGAAATACACCTTTGACAGCCCATATATTGGAAGTTGCACAAGCAGTTAGGGATGCAGAGCAAGAGCAAGACCAAGAACAAGAGCAAGAGGAATACTCTGCATCAGCAATTAATGAGCAACCAGCTTCAAGAGAAGATAGTTCTTCACAACATACTGCTTCTCAACATATTGTTCCAGTTTCATCTTCACAAAGTGCTGCTCAGGAGAATTCACCTCAAGATGAGACTCCACCACCAACTCCCAATGCTTCCACAGATAGGCATCAAACATCTGAGGATGATGAGGAAGTTGTTGAGGATGTCTTGACCAACTATGAGCTTTCCAGGGAATTAAGGAGGCTGAAGAAGATCACTGATGATCAAGCTGATCAGATATTGGATTTGACAAGAAAGTTCAAACGATTAAAGAGGTTTGTTTGGCCATTAGTAAAGCAACACAGGTTGTGGGTTAAGTCACAGAAGAAGACTGGTCAATACTCAAAGAAGTCTAAGTCAAAGAAAAGAAAGATCCACAAGCAGTCTTCATTCCAATTGGGGAGGAATTTAGAGAATTTGAATGAAGATACTGAGTTCAATGAAGATACTGGACTTCATTATGATACACCACTTGAAGATATTCCTCATGAAGATACTGTTGAGAGGAAATGTGATGAAACAGAGCAGATAAACATTGAAGATGCTACTGTTGAAGTAAAAAGTGGTGATACTGAGGAAGTGAATTTGGAAGGAATTGATGATGAAAGTACTGCTCTTCAAGGTACTGCTCATCAAGGAACTATTACACCAAGGACTTTGGATTTTGAGGAAGATGTTGGTCCCTCAAACCTAGTTCAAGAGGAAGTTGGCCCTTCTAATCCAGTTCAACAGGAAGAAGAAGTTCGAAAACATACTGAAAGTGATGATGAGACTATTGCTGACATCATGTTGAATATGGCTAGACCAAGAGGTATAAGTATTCTTGATGTTGAACAACAACCTCATACTTCTTCTCAACCTACCCAGGAGTTAGATCCAAAATAAAAAGGTAAAGGGGTCATGGTAGAAACTAAGAAGAAGAAGCTCACCTTGAAAGAACTAAGAGCTATTCAGGATGCTAAAAATGAGGAAGCTGCAAGGAAATTATAGGCTGAATTAGATGCTGAAGAGTCAAGGAAACTTATTATCAAACCTAGAAGGCCACAAAGTAAAGCTCAAGAAAGAAATTCTATGATGGCTTATCTCAAAGGAAGAGGATATACAGGTTTGGTGAAATTGACACATACAGAGATGAAGGATTTGTATGATGCTGTTAGGGAAGCTATAGAAAAAGATCTTGCAAGCATTATTTCTTTTGAAGATAAGAAGCTTGAAGATAGCAGAAAGGAAAGAGTTGTTACAAGGAGCTCAAAGAGAAAAAGAACAACAACTGATGAACAGTCATCAAAGAAGCTCAAGGATTCTATTGAATTAAGAGTAGACACAGCTGATGAGCTAAGAAATTACTTGAGAGTTGTTGACTTTGAGCATCCAAAATCAAAAGATGTTGCAGATAAGAAGTCCAAGATTTCTACATTCTCAGTTGTAGATTCACAAGAAGGGGACTACTTGATATTTCATAGACAAGATGGAAGTTTTAGAGTATTCAACTTGTTATGGGATATTTTACATCTGATAGACAGAGAGGATTTGCTTCAGCTATATCTACAAGTGCAGACATATTTTGAACATATTCCACCACAAGGAGTGGGTCTGGTTCTGGTAGGAGACCTCACAACCATCTGGGAAACAGAAGAGACAAGTGATAGTGCTCTCTGGGAAAATCAAGAGGATTGGGAAATTAACAGATGGAGGTTCTTTGAATCAGTGGGAATACATGTTTTGGAGCTAGAAGATGGAACAATGATCCACATGTTAGCAGAGCAAAGATATCTACTTACTAGGGATCTGATGATCAGAATGCTAGATTATGGCATGGAAGTGGAAGAAGAAAGTGAAACTGCATTGATGGTGATTGGATTGTTCATCAAATGGACCATGCTAGCTGAAGATTGATGCATAACAACTGGTATGATATTTATAATATAAATATTTTGAAAAATAAATACTTTATTTAAAAGTACTGCTTGACAAACAGTACTTTCTCAAAGTACTGCTTGCAGCATAAAACCAGTAAAGTTTTTATAAAATCAGTGATTTTTGAAAAGTGCAAAAACATTTTGAAGCACAAAGATTTAAACAGCAACAAATGGTATTCAACTCACCATGTTTAAGTAAACAAGAAAGAGTTTGACTCATCATGAGGGTACGGCTCTGATGTGATTATCAAATCCGTTTTTAGTTGACAATTTACTAAAAATTGTATGGTTTTCAACTCACCATATCTATGTTAGTGAAGAGTTGGCTAGCCTACAAGATAATGGCTTGTAGTAAAGGCTGTGGAAAACCATTGTATGGTAATTAGTTCACCATGGTAGTGATTGTACTAAAAGAACTAGCTAGTCCAAAAGCAAACGGCTATTGGTAAAGACTACTCAAATCCGTTGATAGTTGATGATTTTCTAAAAATCATATGGTTATCAATGTACCATGGTTCTTAAACCTAAACATTGGCTACTCCAGAGTTAATGGCTTTGGTAAAGAGACATCAAAATCCATTAAGTTTTCAATGATTCACCTCTCACAGGAGTTAACACACCTGGAAGTGATGAGAATAGTATGAAACTTTTAAGATCTGATGTACCTATTGCCAATATGATGCTGAGTTGCTGAAAAGATGTGTTGCTAAAAAGATCTGTTGCTGATAAAGATTGCTGTTAATGATTACTTTGATGATGACAAAACAAACATGAGACAGAAGTTAATGATACAGTTTTTCCTTGAAGATAAAAAGTTTTGAAGTTAAAGAAATACAAAGGAACTTGAAATCAAGCAAGTGGAATTCAAGTTAGGGGAGGATTGTTGGGCTACAAAGTACTGCTACATGAAGAAAGTCAAAGTACTGCTCGATAGAAGTCAAAGTACTGCTTATGTTCTAAAGAAGTCAAAGTACTGCTAAAAGATAAAGGACTGATATGCAAATATGTTTAAGGATTAATGTGTAATTCTAGAATGTTCTTAGAGTTATTATTAGATTATAATTAGAATTACTTGTCGTTCAAGTATTGTAAACCGACTAGGGTTTTCCTTGTGTCTATAAAAGGACCCCTAGGTTGGCATTAGACGTATGAGTTTTTAGACGAAGTTTTAGAGAAAAGTATTAGTCGGTTATTAGAGTATTAGTGTTTAGAGTTTGTTAGTGAATCTGTGTAAAGTAAGCAGGTTCAAGGTTTAATATAATCAAAGTTTTGTGTTAATTCTTCTTAGCTTTGTTGAAGTAGATTCCGCATACTTAACAAAGTATATCAGCGTTTCAATATTAGTAGTTTTGGATTTATCCAAGGTTGCTAAACCCTTAGACAAGCTACAAGTTAGTTTGGTCAGAGTATATCAATCCAACATAATACTAACACTCTCACTATACAAAACAATCCGTATTACTTTTTATTTTATTTGCTTCGAAGATAGAACACAGAAAGGAGAAACCATGCATGCAAACTCTTCTTCTTCGTATGAAACTGTTGGGTCAAGAATTTGTCCAAAGTACCCTGACAAGATTTGAACATAAAATAGCCTAACTCACTGATAAAATAGTGGGTTACTCACTGATAAAGAAATCATTGAGTGTTGTAAAAGGTTCGTTGTTGAAGAAACACTTTACTTACTGATACGGTGTCAGTGAGTAAAGTATACGAGCTACAAACAACACCAGTATCACTGAGAATTGACAAATGTTTCAGTGACCCTGAAGATACTATCTCTACAAGCAGACTGATAAATATGGGCGTGAACTTCTACAAGAAAAGATAGAAGTCAGACAAAGACAAAAGAGGAAGAAGAAGAGGGACCACTTGGTGGATGACAACTCACACCAAGTGGATGACAACACACAACAAGTGGATGTCTACTCATACCTACCCCACATGCCTTTGTCTAGTTACCTGTATATAATGTCTGTGTTGTAATAGAGATAGTATGAATTCCTAAACAAACAAAAATATACACATAGTGTATTAGTTGATAGGAAAATCCTCTCATTGAATCATCAAGCATAGCTTGGATCAATGAGAGATTATTTGTCACCCTGAGGGGATACCATACCAAAAGTATCCCTTTAAGAAGTTGAAGATGTTATCATGTAATCTAATAGGTTTTGAGTAATCTTGTAACATTTGTTAATCATATTAATGAACTGTTCTTGTTTTACTCAAATTTCATGGACCAACAAGTGGTAGCAGAGCCTAAGGTTCATTCTTATGAGCCAGATCCATGCATGATTACTGATAACAATCTTCAAAAAAATAAATAAATGTGATCTTCAAAAACTGCTACTGGTATAGCAATTTTTGAGGGGGAGAAACACATTTATTTTGGTGACTGACAAACACCAATCCCCTCCCTGAACCCCACAAAACCCCCACCCACCACACAAATCTTATCCCCATCAAACCAAAACCCTCCCTGAACCCATAAAACACACACGCACCACACATATCTTATCCACACAAATAAGATTAACAAAAAAATCCACATCTACCATTATCTCTAAAACACAAACACACAGATCCACACAAACACAGACCTCATAAAAAAAAAACACCAAACTTCTCTTAACAAAAAAAGCTCATCGCTATAAAAAAAAACAACAGATCTGATATCCTTCACTCGAATCTCGATCTAAAATCGAGTAACAAAACCAACCACACAATCAAACTCATATCTATATCAAATCTAACCACAAAACAACACACAAAAATCAATCCCTCACTCCGGCGAATGCAGCAGATGTGGCGGCGATGATCATCAGCCCTATAAACTCAGAACCATATAAAAATCATGAAATCTTCTTGGATTAAAGCACCGAAGCCAGGTGTATAATGGATCCGTGGTGTGTATGAAGGTTGTGATAAGTGTTTATAGTTGTTGGAGGCTGATTGGGTTATGTAACATGGTTAGTATTAAGACTGATATGGGAATATGATTGATGGAAGCTGATTAAAACAATAATCAGTGAAAGAAGTGAAGTGAAGTGAGGTTGTGACTCACTGAGAAATCAGGAAGTGTTTAGTAGTGATTGTTAGCTTTCAGGCTAAGCCTGATCAGTTAGGAGAAATGAGGTAGCTAATGTGTGAATCAGTGTGATAAGCAGTGTGTTAACGGTGAGGGTAGGACTAAGACTGATGGGCTATACCAGTGTTCAAAGAACACGAATGTGGTGAACTCAGGAAGTGTCTTGGTTAAAAATCAGGATGTGTACTTGAATCCTAGGATACATCTGAATTAACGTCTATGGGTTAACCTCAGAGGTGTACGAATCAGTGGCATCACAGCCTTGATTAACTTCAGGGTGTCCTTCAGGGTGTGACAAAGATCAGAGGATGGGAAGCTAAGAGGCAGTTGTGTTGATCAGGGTATGGCAAAACTCAGGGGGCTGAGATCGATTGATAGGAATTTTGGGACTGAAATTAGTTTCAGTAGGTTTGAAGTTGAGAAAAATGTGGGTAGACTGAAGTATCAGTTAAGCAAAACTGAGCTATGTCACTTATGCTCACTGAAACACAACACTGACCCCTAGAACCCTACCCATGAACCCAGGTCACTGAAAAACAAACCCCCAAATCATACCTGGTCACTGAACCCCAAATCCCTGAACCCCCCTTGGGTGACTGAACCCTTGGTAACTGAACTGGTCACTGAACCCTGAACCCCTGGTGACTGAACCTCCAAGAACCTAAACCCTCAGTCCCATAACCCCCAGGTCCTTGAACCCATCAGGAACCTGAACCCTCTCAATGAGATAAACAATGAACCAGTCAAAGTAAACCCTCAGGACCCATGAACCCTGAACCCAGTCACTGAACCAGTCATTCAACTCACTGAACATCAGGAACTAAACCCAAGTCCCTGAACAAGCAGGTTTGAACCCAGGCTATTTGTATATTCAAATAGGGGGAGATTGTTGGGTCAAGAATTTGACCCAAGTACCCTGACAAGATTTGAACATAAAATAGCCTAACTCACTGATAAAATAGTGGGTTACTCACTGATAAAGAAATCAGTGAGTGTTGTAAAAAGCCCGTTGTTGAAGAAACACTTTACTTACTGATACGGTGTCAGTGAGTAAAGTATACGAGCTACAAACAACACCAGTATCACTGAGAATTGACAAATGTCTCAGTGACCCTGAAGATACTATCTCTACAAGCAGACTGATAAATATGGGCACGAACTTCTACAAGAAAAGATAGAAGTCAGACAAAGACAAAAGAGGAAAAAGAAGAGGGACCACTTGGTGGATGACAACTCACACCAAGTGGATGACAACTCACAACAAGTGGATGTCTACTCATACCTACCCCACATGCCTTTGTCTAGTTACCTGTATATAATGTCTGTGTTGTAATAGAGATAGTATGAATTCCTAAACAAACAAAAATATACACATAGTGTATTAGTTGATAGGAACATCCTCACATTGAATCATCAAGCATAGCTTGGATCAATGAGAGATTATTTGTCACCCTGAGGGGATACCATACTGAAAGTATCCCTTTATGAAGCTGAAGATGTTATCATGTAATCTGATAGGTTTTGAGTAATCTTGTAACATTTGTTAATCATATTAATGAACTGTTCTTGTTTTACTCGAATTTCATGGACCAACAGAAACATATACCGAAAATGATACGCATACAAAACAGCCTATATGATCACGCTACTCACACTACAACAGTTAATAAGAATGTTTTCAAAACTATGCCTAACGTGTAAAACATGCGACACAACCACAATACATACTTCTCGACACAAAAATGAACTCGCGACACCCTCTTCATGTTTATTTAGATGCGTTATGAAACTGAAAGAATTAAACATGTGATACCCATTTCCCAGCCCATCTACACGCATGAAATCACAACCCTTTTTCAGTCCCATCGACACACCAAAACACACACGAAAACACAGCCCTATCAACATACACTTAACACCACACGACACACACGCAAGGCCCATTTTACCGCCCTTTTTACACGCCAAAACTCACCCTAGTTCGACCCACACTTAAGTAGACACACACACAGCCCACAAGCGACTCATTTTACACAGCCACACGACACCCTCTAATGCCCACATAACATCATGAACTTCACACTACTCGACACCCTTTTTTATTCACAGTATGGGATTCGAAAATGATAACGAAACAAGCATGCCTTTTTCTCTTATTTTAGTTCGTATGATATAGTTTTCAACAGCTTTTTAGGTCGTGAGATATAGGTCACATTCATGTGCAATCATGGTTGAATAACAAGACATAAACAAGTTACTGCTAGGCTTTTTAGGTTGATGGTTCATGTATCAACTTTCATGAATTTCATGCGGCATTCCATACGTAAATATGTACAAGATTTTCTAGCCGATTCATTTTAGCCTTTAGGTGCCATGTTTAAACGTTAGTGATGGTATCGAAAATAGAGGAAGACAAGACAGTACACTTACCCTTGAAGCGTGATAAAAGGAAAGAACAAACGAACCAAAGGAACTACGATCACACCTCTCGAACCTGCTGTATAACCCACGACCAGGCTACCAAGTAGCAACCAAAAAACAAAATCTCCTCTTTGCTGTCTTTGTGAATCGAACAGGAAGAGAACAAGAAGTAGCAGCCGAGTTTTTGTTTTGTAGCTTTTTAGGGTTTTCAATGTGATAGAAAAATGTTCGGTATTAAAAGAATGGGGAAAACCGTGTGTTTTGATTAGGGTATAAAAGGAATGGACCTATTTTTGTGGGATTGTGATATAAATCAAACTTAATGCATTCTTATCTTTTCTTACTTGATCCTTAGCCGAAACTTGATATGGGTCAAAATAAAATGTCGCCTATATAGACTTGATTTTGAGAATATTTGTTTTGTGATTTTTATTTATAATGTAAAGTTTTATTTACTTAATTTATTAGGTAACTTAAGGTTTTAATTACTTTAGGTTAGGTTCAAATAATATTTATTTGTATGATTTTATGTATTCTTAAAATTTCAAAATTAGAGGGGTATTTTGGTCATTTCAGATTATGGAAATTTTAGGGTTTTACAACTCTTCCCATCTAAAAGAAAATTTCTTCCGAGAAATTGAAATACGAAATCGAAAGCGGAATCAAAATGAATACGCACCAAGTCAAAAAGAAAAATGTGGATAACTGGATCGCATTGATTCTTCGGTCTCCCAAGTAGCCTCGCTCTCAGGATGATTCTTCCAAAGAATCTTTACGAATGGAATGGTTTTAGTTCTCATGACTCTTTCCTGACGCTCCAAAACAACCTCCGGTTCTTCACTATACGAAAGATCTTCCCGAATCTGATCGAACGTGCAAGACACAACATGAAGCGGATGATAATTATACCCACGAAGAAGTGACACATGAAAAATGTCATGCACATGCGATAATTGGGGAGGTAGCGCCAAGCGATAAGATACTTCACCAACCCGATCAAGAATCTCAAACAGACCGATATAGCATGGACTAAGCTTCCCTTTCATACCGAAACGCTTAACGCCTCGAAGAGGAGAAACCTTCAAGAAAACACGATCACCAGAGTTAAACACAACATCACGACGATGACGGTCAGCATAGCTCTTCTGTCTAGTACGAGCTTCCTTCAATTTCTCTCTGGCCACAGCCACCTTCTCATTAGTAATCTCAATTAATTCTGGTCCCTCAATGAGTCGTTCCCCGACCTCATTCCAACAAACCGGCGCTCTACACTTACGTCCATATAACATCTCAAACGGAGCCATTCTGATACTAGCATGCCAACTATTATTGTAAGCAAACTCCACCAAACACAAGTATTCATCCCAGTGGCCTGTCCACTCTAAAGCACAAGACCTCAACATATCCTCCAAGGTCTGAATTGTCCGCTTCGACTGTCCATCAGTCTGAGGATGAAATGCCGTACTGAATCTAAGCCGTGTACCCCAGGCTTTATGTAACCCTTTCCAGAAACGAGACGTATAACGAGGATCACGATCGGACACAATAGAAGACGGCGTACCATGCAACCGAACAATTTCCTGCTGAAAAACCTGAGCCAAACGACTCACAGAATAATCAACACGAATGGGGAGAAAATGCGCAGATTTGGTCAGACGATCAACAACGACCCAAATCTCGTCATGCTTCCGAAGAGTACGAGGTAAACCGGTAACGAAGTCCATAAATATCTGGTCCCACTTCCATGTAGGAATGTCGAGAGGTTGCAAGAGACCACTTGCACGTTGATGTTCAATCTTAACCTGCTGACAAGTCATACATCTAGCCACATGTAAAGCTACATCCTGCTTCATCCCATTCCACCAAAAATGTTGCTTAAGATCATGGTACATCTTAGTCGAACCTGGATGAATAGAGAACGGAGAACTATGTGCCTCAGAAAGCACAGCTTCACGAAGAGTAGAATTATCCGGAACACATAGATGATCACCAAACCAAACGACACCATCTACATCCACACGAAATTCTGACTGTTTACCATCCTCAACGTTCTGTACAATAGCCCATAACTCACCATCGTCTTTCTGAGCTTCCTTAATCCTCAACATCAAATCAGACTCCACCTTCAAGCTAGCCCAAAAACCATCATGACCCCGAACACACAGCTCAACTTCCATAAGCTCTAAGTCATTAAGAATCCTCGGCTCAAAGTCAAGACTAGCAATCATTCCAGACTTACGACTCAAGGTATCAGCCACAACATTGGCTTTTCCAGGGTGATACTGAATATTAGTGTCATAGTCCTTTAACAACTCCAACCAACGTCTCTGTCGCATGTTCAATTCCTTCTGGGTAAAGATATACTTCAGGCTCTTATGGTCAGTGAATATATCACAACTCTCACCATAAAGATAATGCCTCCAGATTTTTAAAGCAAAAACAACGGCAGCTAATTCAAGATCATGAGTTGGATAGTTTGCCTCATACGGTTTCAACTGTCTAGAAGCATATGCAATCACTTTCCCATGCTACATCAAAACACAACCCAAACCCTTCTTTGAAGCATCGCTGTAGATCTGATAACCTCCTGAACCTGATGGTAGAGTAAGAATCGGCGCAGAAACAAGTCTCTTCTTCAACTCTTCAAAACTAGCTTCTCTCTCCTCGGTCCATACAAACTTCTCTCCCTTGCGCATAAGCTGAGTCAACGGTAACGACAAACGAGAAAAACCCTCAACAAACCTCCTGTAATAACCAGCCAGTCCAAGAAAACTGCTAATCTCAGTCTCATTGGTCGGTCTTGGACACTTGGTGATAGCCTCAACCTTAGCCGGATCCATGGTGATACCATCTGCGGAAACGACATGACCTAAGAATGCAACTTGTCCTAACCAGAACTCGCACTTGGAAAACTTGGCATACAACTTCTTCTATCTCAGAGTCTCCAAAACAACACGGAGATGGTACTCATGCTCCTCCTTAGTCTTAGAGTAAACCAAGATGTCGTCAATAAACACGATCACAAACTTATCTAAGTATTCGTGAAAAATCCGATTCATCAAATCCATGAAAACAGCTGGAGCATTCGTCAACCCAAACGGCATGACCAAGAACTCGTAGTGGCCATATCTGGTACGAAACGCGGTCTTAGGAACATCCTGCTCCTTCACACGTAGCTGGTGATATCCAGACCTCAAATCGATCTTGGAAAAGAATTTCGCTCCCTGAAGTTGATCAAACAAATCATCTATGCGGGGAAGTGGATAACGATTACGAATAGTGATACGGTTAAGTTCGTGGTAGTCGATACATAATCTCATGCTACCATCCTTCTTCTTAACAAATAACACCGGAGCACCCCACGGAGAAACAATGGGATGGATAGAACCAGATTCAAGCAATTCCTGTAACTGCTCTTTCAATTCCTTCAATTCAACAGGAGCCATACGATAAGGAGCCTTAGAGATGGGTTCAGCACCCGGAATTAAATCAATCGAGAATTCAACCTCACGCTCAGGCGGCATGCCTGGGAGTTCATCAGGAAATACATCTGGGAATTCACGAACAACCGAAAGGCTCTCCATACTAGGAATCACCAAAGATGAATCCTTAATCGAAGCTAGAAAACCTTCACAACCATGTGTCAGTAAAGAGCGAGCTTTCATAGCGGATATGATCTTAATAGGTTTACCAAGCCGAGAACCTTGGTAGACAAATTCAGGATTACAAGGATCACCAAAAATCACACGTCTGGTATGGCAGTCAATCGTAGCTCGATGCTCCGACAACCAATCCATACCTAAAATTACATCAAAGTCGTACATATCTAGAGGAAAAAGATTTGCAGAGCGAACTCTATCGTCAAAACAAAGAGGACAGTTCACGTATTCATGAGTAATGGTCACGGAATTTTTCATTGGTGTTGAGATAGATAAAGCATAGTTTAATGGTATTGCGGTTGTATTAATGTGTTTAGCAGATGTAGAAGATATCACAGAATGTGTAGCACCAGTATTAAATAAAGCAAAAATTGGACGATCAAATAAATACAGCATACCCGAGATAGTTCCATAAGTACCCGCAGCCTGATCCTTGGTTAGTGCAAAAACTCGACCCTTAGAAGCCTGCTGCCCACCATTTCCATTCCCACGGTTGGTGCCACTCGCCTTCGGACATTCCCTAACCCGATGTCCAAGTTCACCACAACTAAAACAGGCACCAGTAGCCTTATAACAAGTATGACCAGGATGAGTTTTCCCACACTCAACACAAATAGGAGGAGGTGGAAGCTATTCCCCCACATTCCTCTGCCCTGCTGAAGAAGTAGCACCACGATTATCCTACTGAATACCACGACTCTGTTGACCCCTGAAATGTTGGTCACGGCCAGACCGCTGATTCTGCCCACTGTTGTTGTTACTACGCCTGTCATTACCCCGAAACTCATTACCCCTCGAAGTAGCATTCCTCTAACTATTACCCTGGACCTGCTGATGATCACTCTCCTGAGTCCTCTTCACTCCATGTTAGGATTGGACACACGGTTAAGGTGGTTAAACCTTTTGTACTTTGTGTGTATGATATATTGAGTGAATATGATTAAGAATGCGGAATCTACTTAATCACACTTAGAAGGTTATTTGTGTTATGGAAATGGAACAGTTGTGTTTGTTATATGACAATGAACAATGAAAGATTATCACCAAACGATTCAATATTATTAAGATAATAATACGAGTGATCTTGAGTTATCACTAGGGTTACAACCTTGAATCTTATGTTTCTATTTCTTGTGATATTGTTTTTGTTCTTTGTTCTTGAGAGATATATTTTTGCACTATAAGTTTTAACACACATATATCTCTAGTCTAAGATCTTTCTTTTATATCACAAGAAAGATCTTTTACAATATTGTTAAGTCTAGTCGAACACTTGCTTTGAGAGTGTCAGTCATTAAGATACATCTTGTATCTATGTTTACAACTTGTTCTGTGAATATAACATTATGACTGATCACATGGGGTAAGATATTATCTACCGTATATTGTTGACTTAAATACACATAATATCTTTTCATACTTATCCACTCAGCAGCAAAAAGTACTTTAGCAGCAGCAATGTTAACGCTAGCAGCAGAATCCTTCAGCAGTAGAATGTTAAGCCTAGCAGCATAATCATTTAACGCTAGCAGCAGAATCAAATGTTAGCAGCAGGAACCAAATGCTCTAGCAGCAGAATCACACTTAGAGTATTTCTTTGAATAGAACCCGATATTAAACTTCTTGAATATTTAATTCCCAACAATCCTCCCCTAAACATGTGAATCCATTTCAACATGTTTCTGAATTAAATTATGGATTGTGAAGATCTTTCAAACACTTCTGTTCTTCAAGATTGAATATCTTTCTCAGTAACTCATCTGCTTTGTTCTTTGACTTTAACAATATCAATACACATCTTCAGTCTTCAAACATTGACCTAAAGATGGTGCAATTTCCTTGGATGGAGGAATTATAAGAGGCAATGGTGCTGTGTATCTTGGATGCTTGTTTCAACAAGTGAAATCATCTATCAGCATGCCTTTGCAAGTGATGAACAAACGTAGTGAACTGAAATTGAAACTGAAAGCTTTCTTCGTTTGACCTAGATAGAACTTTCTCCTTTGGAATGCTTCATCCCTTCTGAATATATATATAATACTCCAGAATAAGCTCTATTCTTGTCATTTTCAACCTCCATGTCATCATCTTGTATGCTCTTGTCTTTTCCTCCCTTTCATTGGTTAAACTTCCTTCTTTGGGATTTATTTCCTCCCCTGTTTGGAAGATCTCTCACAATGTATCTCTCCCCATCATCTGAGCTATCAATTAGAACTTGTTATCAGACAATGTTGTACATGTAGCCATCAATTCCTTAAGAGTTTAATTTGCTGCCCTCATCACTTCTAGGTGTGTTAACTCCTATGAGAGGTGATTCATGGGGCAATAACTCATAATCCATCAGTTGATGGTTTTCTGAGTCATTTTTTATTTCAAAAAGCCTTTTAAGAAAAATTTTGACTTTTAGCAGTATGCATATGATTTTATTATGAAAAATCATACTGCTTTCAACCATTTTGAAGGGATTAAGTGTATAACAGACACTTAATCAAGATTTCGGTTTAAAGCAACCTCTGGTTATGTGAGAACCAATGTTTTCAGTTATAAATAACTGCCTGTGTAAAGATAAACCTATTCAAAAGGCTTTCTTGACAGGGTTTCCAGCTCATAGCAATTGTTGCCTCTAACACAAGTGTTAGATTCACTTTTACTAGCTGTTCTTTCTATCAGATGTCCTTAGACTTGCTCATTATACTTAAAAGTATAAAATGATAGAAAGTGAGTTGAATCAGTTACTGTCTGATCAACTAAGTCATCAATTCAATGTGAAATATGATAACCAGGTTTCAAGAAAGTAGTTTTAAAGAATTAATGAACTTAGGTATAAACCTTTGTTAAGAATTCTCAAACTCAGTCCATCATAAACCTGTTATGCAAGCAACTGATATAACATTCTGCTGCTTCCATTTCACTTGAAAACTTCCTTTTGTGCTCAAATGTTCATACCTGAAATTGTTAGTCTAAAACCAAAAGAACAATGTACAAAGTACTTGTCTTATATTAGAATAAACATATGACTAACTGTATGAAATAACACAATTTTAAAGTAATAGATAGTACAAATTTACAAAGACAATCACAATTTTAAAGTAATAGATAGTACAAATTTACAAAGACAATAGTACAAACAAAAAGTGAACTACCAGACTTAATTGAGTAACCACCAGAATTAACTGAGTAATCACCAGAATTAACCACACTGGTATATATAAAAACACATAGATTGAAAAAAAAAAATAAGTATTAAGCATTCCAATACTTGCTACCAAGTACTGAAACCTTCCAACATCAAAAGCTTTTGTTAGTAGATCTGCAAAATTATGTTCTGAAGCAATTTTCATTACTTGAATTAACTTTTTCTCATTGCAATCTCTAATAAAATGATGTCTAATTTCAATGTGTTTTGTTTTAGAATGTTGTACCGGATTTTTAATAATGAAAATTGTACTACTATTATCAATATGAATAACAGTGTTCATAAAATTGTACCCATAGTCAAGAAGTTGGTTTTGAAGCCACAAGACTTGAGCACAGCAACTTGCAGCAGCTACATATTCAGCTTCAGTTGTTGAAGTAGCCACAGTTGTTTGCTTCTTACACTGCCATGAGATAAGTCTACACCCAAGGAATTGACATCCTCCAGTTGTTGACTTTCTGTCCAAGCTAGCACCAGCATAATCACTATCCGAAAATGCTACCAAATCAAAAGGTGATTCCCTTGAATACCATAGACCCAACCTAGGTTGACCCTTGAGATATCTAAAAATCCTCTTGACTGATGTTAAATGAGAAACCTTTGGAGTTACTTGAAATCTTGCACAAGCACAAACAGAGAACATGATGTCAGGTCTTGATGATGTGAGATACATCAAAGAGCCTATCATAGATCTGTATGTGTGTACATCCACATTTTCTCCATCTAAATCTTTTGGAAGTTGTTTCTCAGAATCCATTGGTGTCCTTGCCATTTTTGAATCAGCAAAGTTGAACTTTCTAAGTATTTCAGCAACATATTTATCTTGACAAATAAATATGCCTTCATATGACTGTTTAACTTGCAAACCCAAAAAGAACGTAAGTTCCCCCATGGAACTCATCTGAAACTTATCATGCATAAGCTTCTCAAACTCCAAACACATCTCCTTCCTTGTAGATCCAAAGATAATGTCATCCACATACACCTGCACTAACAAAAGATCCTTCTTGTGCTGTTTGATGAAAAGTGTCTAATCAATCTTTCCTCTTTGAAATCCATTCTCTTTTAAATAGGAAGCCAGTGTTTCATACCAAGCTCTAGGTGCCTGATGAAGGCCATAAAGAGCCTTTACAACTCTGTACACTTTGTCTGGATGGTCAGGATCAATGAACCCTGGAGGTTGTGAGACATACACCTCTTCTTCAATTGTGCCATATAGAAATGCACTCTTGACATCCATTTGGTAAACTGTGAAGCCTAAAAATGAAGCATAAGCTAAGAAAAGCCTAATTACCTCAAGTCTTGCTACTGGAGCAAAAAATTCATCATAGTCTATACCTTCTTGTTGTATGTACCCTTGGGCTACTAATCTAGCCTTATTCCTAATCACTATGCCCCTTTCATCCCTTTTATTCTTGAAAACCCATCTAGTGCCAATTACCTTTGCATTCTTAGGTAAATCAACTAGCACCCAAACTTTCTGAATCTTGAACTGAAGAAGCTCCTCTTGCATAGCTTCTACCCAGATTGAATCATCTAAGGCTTTCAGAATGTTCTTTGGTTCAGCTTGTGAGAGAAAACATACAAACAAGCAAGAGTTTGAAAACTCATGCTGCTTTGAAGCATAAAGGGCATCAAGAAGCCCTTGTTGGTCTGAAGACATCAGTTGTTGTCTAGTCTTCACACCTGATTGTACATCTCCAATCACATTATCTAGGGAGTGGACATTGTGAATTCTTGTTTGTGGAGTAGAAGGAACTTGATAATTTGATGGAAGATTATTGAAATCCCCCTCACTGTCTGAGAATTCTGCTTCTTTTGTTTCTGAAGGGCCAGCAGCAGAATCATTTGGCCTAGCAGCAGAATCACCAGCAGAAACAATTTGTTGTTCCCGAGTTCCAACTTCTTTCCTTTCATCTTCAACACCTTCTTTAGCTTTGCCAGAAGAAGATTCATCAGTTGTTGAAGTTGATTCCACACTTGTACTTGACCATATTGGCATCCAAACATGATCTTGGTTTGTCTCCTTTTCTAACCTTGCCTCATCTGTTGCTTGTGAACCTGAAAAATCATTACTTTTTGCAACAACAGGCACATAATTCATTGATTTGGTTAGAGTTTCAAGATCAAATAGCCATTTTGGTCCTTGACCTTCTACATTGGATTTATCTTCCAAAAACTCCACATGTAGATTTTCCTCTACAATCATAGTTCTTGTGTTGTATACTCTAAATGCTTTGCTATTAAGAGAATATCCAACAAAGAAACCTTCATCTGCTTTACCATCGAATTTTCCTAAATGGTCTAAGGTATTGAGAATTGTCACATGACATCCAAAAGGTCTAAGAAATCCTATTGCAGGAGTTCTACCTCTAAAAAGTTCATATGATGTCTTATTGTAAGGCTGTATAACTAAAACTCTATTTTGAACATAGCAAGCAGTGTTGACTGCTTCAGCCTAAAAAGTTATAGGTAGCTTAGAATCAGCTAACATAGTTCTAGCAGCTTCAGTTAGTGTTCTATTCTTTCTCTCAACAACACCATTCTGTTGTGGAGTTCTAGCAACACTAAATTCTATCCTAATACCTTTTTGTTTGCAGAAATCATCCATAACTCTATTCTTAAACTCAGTCCCATTATCACATCTAATGACTTTCACTTTCTTGTCTACTTGGTTTTCTATCTGTGTAATGAATGTCTTAAGGATGCTTGAAGTTTCATCCCTAGAACCTAAAAAGAAAACCCATGTAAATCTGGTATAGTCATCAATTATAACCAGACAATATCTCTTATGCATTATACTACTTACTGAAACAGGTCCAAATAAGTCCATATGAAGCACAGACAATGATTGATTGATAGAGTTAAAAATCTTGGGCTTACAAGTGGCTTTGTGTTATTTGCCTTTAAGCCAAGCAATGCATGTTTGATCATTTTGGTCGGTCCCAAACGGTCAACTAATATTGACCAAGTAAATGGTCAAAAAGAGTCAAACAGCTTAAGGGCACAATACAATTTACCAAAGGAGTTAGTGTATCCCCGCGTCGTTAAGTCCCAACGAGGTGTGAAATCTGTAATAGAACGAATTTGTGCTCGGGTGAAATTGAATAGGAAAAAGGGTTTTTGAGTGATTAACACTAAGGAATAAAAGAAAATAGCTTAAATAAGCTAATAGAACAAGTACGAGAAAGCAAAATACTTAGAAACGTTTAAAACTTAAAAACGTACGTTTAAATAAAAATTACGTAAATGTACAAAATAAAACGTGAATTCTGTCCAATATAAATCCCACGGATGTGAAAATTATATTTTTAGAATCCAAATGATAAAAGAAAATTAATGGAAAAAGAAAATAATATTTAACACTATTTAATTAATTATTATAAATTTAAAAACTATTTATTAATTATTAAAAATGCACTAAATTAAAAGAAAATAGGAAATTATCCTAGAAAATTAAAATTTTAACTTAGATAAATCTAAAATATCCTAAAACTTATTTTAAAACTGAAAATATATTTATTACACTTTTTATCTAATTATTATTAATTAATTACTATTTATTAATTATATAAACTATTATTGATTTTTAATAAATACTAAATAAACAAAGAAAAATCTGAAACTTTTTCTATAAATACTCTAAGGTGACAGGAAGATAAGAAAAATATAAAAATGAAAAGTGCTTAATGAAAAAGCAGAAAAATAAGCCAAATGGCTTAAATAGAAGCTATCACTTATTTTTATGTTGTTGATTTTCTGATTTTCTTTTACAAAACTATTTCACTACTGAAAATAACAAACTTTAATGAAGACAAAAATTTTAGAACTTAAAAATAAGCAGATTTAGAGCTTATGAGCTTATCAGTTAAGCTTTTTTGGCTCAAAATGGATGATAAGCTCAAACAAGCTAAACAAAAGGAAACAAAAGTGAAATAAGATGAAAATAAGTAAAAGGTACTGGGAATGAGTAAAAAGTACAAAAGATAAGCACTGATAAGCTTGGAATAAGCAAATCAGCAAGGTACTGCTAGAGTACCAAAGGTACTGCTAGAGTATCAACCTGCTGCTGACTTTAGAGGCTAAATAAGCTTATGAAATAAGCTATAAAGCACAAAGTGAAGATTGGAGTAGCAAGATGGGTTGGTGAGGTTTCCAAAAAGTCCAAGCTCAACCTGTGGGGTCCACTGGTGAGCTTTTGAGGAGCTTATGAAAAAGCTAGAATATACTGATTACTCAGTATACTCAGCAAAATGGGACAAGCAAAAAGCTACTAGCAGGCTTATCAAATAAGCTAGAAAATGCACAATAAGCCCTGAACCTTTGAGATGGGAACTTAAGCTTCATAAAAAGCTAAAGATCACAAGCTCAAGCTTACTGATGAGCTTTTGAGATCCTTATGAAAAAGGCTCACCTATACTGATGACTCAGTATAGGGAGTGATTTTGAGAAAACAATATGAGCATGATAAGCATTCACAATAAGCTATAAATGGAAAATAAGCAGTCACAATAACAAGCTAGCCAGAAGGGCTTATGAAAACAACAAATTTCACTCACTTACATGCACAGAGGATCAAGATGTGAGCTTTTGAAAAAGCTAATATGATCCTGGAGCAGGGCAAGTTTGTGAAAAAGGTCTAACAAAAAGCTAACAATTAAGCAGTTAAACTTGAGTGATAAAAGTAACTAAAAATAGTCTAATTAAGATTAGCAGCTAAATATTAATATCCTAAAAGCACAAATACTGAAACTCAATATTAAGACCTATAGAAAATTAACTAGTTTGATCAAAAACTGACAACTATGAATTTTGACTTTTTAAGGAAATGAGCTAAGTTGACTTTAACCAATTTCTAATGATCACTACTGACTGATTATGTTATATTATGATATATTAAGATGATATTAAGCTAGATTACCAAGTAATGAACAACTGTGATGAGATTTGCAATCCAAAATCCTAGTAGTGAACTAGCAATTTGAGATTAAAAGCTATTTTGAATTTCTCACAAATGAGACCTGAATTTTATGACTTAACTGAGATAATGGACCCTATTGTGACATATATCAGACAAGAACAATAGCACAAACAAAATCCACCACAGTTAATGCAGCAAATCCAAACAACCCTTTTAAACACTGAATTTGTGATTTCAAAAGCAAATGAATGATTTGGACCTCAACACTGATTTCAAACTTCATATTATCATAATACAAGACCTTATGAGCATAAAACAACAATAATACTAGCATGAAACACAGAACCACAGTAAAATGCCAAAAACTTAGAAATATGCTTACAAGTGAAATCCAGCTGAAACACAGAACCAAGAACCAAGAACACTCTTAATAGCTTACCAATAAGCTTCTAAACCAAGAGCAATCCAAAATTTACTCTGCTCCAAGCTTCTTCATCATTTCACTGATTTTTGTATTTTCATTGATTTTCTTGATTTCTTTTTGTATTTTTGTTTTTAAGGATTATAACTTGTTTTAAGGTTTCTAAAAGCTAAATAAGCTTTGTCAGGAGCTTATGTGAGCTAAGAAGTCCACTAAACAACAATAATCAACAATATTAAAATGACAAGAAATTAAAGGTACGATTAAGCATAAATGGAAATTTTAAGATAGACTGAAATGGGTACTGTAAATAGGTTTATTACAATTTGTCAAAGAGTAATAAGATCCTGAAAGCTTTTAAATTACAAGGTAATTAAGAAGAGCAGTAAAATGAAAATAAGTAAAATGAACATAAACTATGAAATCTATGATAATCTATTACAATGCTCAAAAGCCAAATTATATAGATACTTCCAACTCTGTCGACCTCTCAGAGACTTTCCCACTTGATCTTGGCCATTGGTTCTCTGTAATTCATCCTAGCCATTGAAATTGCTTTTGGCGCCAAAATATCAAAAGCAGGTTTTTAGCAATTAAGGATTTTTGGTTAGATGTTGAGGTGGAAGGGAAGCATTAATTGCTTTTTGGTTTGTTAGGTGAGTGGGATAGGAGGAGGGGGTGGTATTGCAGAGAAATCTGTGGGTGAAGGGTGGTTTTGGCGGTATGGGAGGTAGGGGATAAGTTTGACCGAAGGTCAAACCTTCGGGTTAACTAAAAAGGGTCGGTTGGGTTATTGATTGGGCTTGGGGTTATTGGGCTAGGTTTGTAACTGGGTTTAGTTATTTTGGGTTAAATAGGAATAGAATTGGATTTGGCTATTTAATGTTGGATCCGGTTTTAGTGTTTAAGTTTTAAAGTTTTTAAACTTTAGGGACCACTTGTGTAATTTCATAAAACTCAAAGGACCAATGCTGCCAAAACTCAAAATTATTTCCAAGGGTTATTCATGCCAAGTTTCAATAGTACAAGAACCATAAAAGATAATTTTCCATTTTTGAAAACCGGGGGACTTGTTTTGCCATTTTTGAAACTTCAGGGACTAATTTTGCCAATTGTGCAAACTTTGCTCATTTTTCAATTGTTTTCAATCCTTTTGCACTTGTAACAGATAAAAACACAATCAAATGATATTTTATGTATTTTGAAGCATATCTGCATGTTTTTAAATATTTTTGCAGTCTAAATGTGACAGAAATGATGAGTATTTAGACACTCATAAATCCTCCACACTAAACTATTGCTAGTCCCTAGCAATCTTTTATGAAAATTTAATGGATTTTATCTCTTTACCAAAAGCCATTACTTCTGGAGTAGCCAATGTTTTAGTATGTGATACTTTGGTACAATGATAACCAAATGATTTTGAGCAAATCATCAGCTGTCAACGGATTTGATTTGTCTTTTCCAAAAGCCGTTTGCTTCTGGACTAGCCAACTCTTAGATAAAATACAGTTATTATCTTTGGTGAGCTGATTACCAAATATGGTTTTCCACTGCCTTTACCACAAGCCATAACCTTGCGGGCTAGCCAACTCTTCACTTATAAAGATATGGGGAGTTGAATACCATACAATTTTAGGCAAATTGTAAGCCATAAACGGATTTGAGATATCTTTACCAAGAGCCGTTTGCTCTCGGATTAGCCAATCCTTATGTGGGTTAGACATGGCGGACTGATAACCATTTATTGCGTTCTAAGTGAGAAAAAAAAATTTAAAATTTTGGCCAAAATGGGGGTACTAGATGGTACATATGATCAAATTTGCTAGAATTCCCCCCCACACTTAGAACTGAATATTGCCCTCAATATTCAAAGCACCGGCTATAAAGCCGACACTTAGAACGTAAAAAGGAAATACTAATAGCCTTTTTTTTTTTTTTTTTTTTTTTTTTTTTTTTTTTTTTTTTATACATTTTTACAACATGTGGGGCATCTCCCCCACACTTAGGTGAGACATGGGTGAAAACCCATGTTTTACTACTGTTTTTATTAACCGAGTCGCTAGCTTGACTCGACCCCGAATTCATTGGTTCATGGGGAAGTAACATGTGGAAGAAACAATCTACATCGGACTTTCATTCAAGATGTCTAGATAAACATTGAAGTATATGAAAGGTCCACACCGATGAGATATATCCGGCATTTAAACCAATGTTAGATGGAAAATGCCGGGGTCAAAGGTAATATCCTCACTACCGAATGAGTGAAGGATAAGGGAAATCACCGGGTAGGTGAAGGGAAGAAGAGAGATCTGAATAGCAATTAAGATAAGAACTTCCTCCTCAAGAATTGCATATTCAAGTGGAGGAGGCAAGTCCTTAAACTTGATCTCAGGAAATTTATCAGTTTTCTCAACTGACTTGATTTCCTTATTATGAAGTTCAACGGGAGGGAGAGGAGGAGAATTGTCCTGATTCAACAATTTCTCAAGAAGAAGAATATCTCCCTCCAGATTAATCTCAGCGTTATCAATTCCTTCTAGAAATGAATCACACTTGAGAAAAGCCTCGATCTCTTCCAAAATGCAATCACTTCCCTCAAACGGAGTGAGAGAAGGGGAAGAGTCAGAAATGATAGGTAGAGAAGGTGTGGTGGGAACCCCACTCACAGAATTATGAGAATAACCAAGAAACTCATGAGAGTACTCCTCTGAAGCAATATCAATGACATCGATTCGGTTAACCGATTCAGAATCATAATTTGAGGAGTATCTCGAAGTTTGATCATGGTTAATGGTAACAACTTCATTATCCACACGCAATGTGATCTCATGCTTAAATACATCAATAAGAGCATGGCCCGTTTTTAGGAATCCTCTTCCAAGAATGAGAGGAACCTTTTGATCTGCGTCGAATTCAACAACCACAAAGTCAGCTGGAAAATGGAACTTTCCTACCTTTACAAACACATCCTCGGCAATGCCGAGAGGAAGTGATATAGTACGATCTGCAAGCTCAAGAGTCATGCAGGTAGGAGTAAGAGCCGGAAGAGAAAGTTTCTTCCACACTGAATGAGGCATCAGGTTGATGCTTGCACCAAGATCGGCCAAGGCATAGCATTCAACCATTCCTGGAAATACACAAGGTATTAGAAACTTTCCAGGATCTCCAAGCTTCTCGGGAAGCTTTTTCAAGATAACTGCTGAGCAGTTCTCATTTAATGGAGTTTTAGCCATTTCAATCAGTTTTTCCTTGTTGCTTAACAAGTGTTTGATTGTTGATGCAAACTTAGGCATCAGAATGATAGCATCCGCAAAACTTATGTCAAAATGTAATTCTTTAAAGATTTGAAAGAATTTGTCCATTTGTTGACTAGCCTTTTCGCGAAGCTTTTGCTCATTTAAGCGCGATGGGTAAGGAATATAAGGTTTGGATTTAGGTGCAGCAACTTCAGGAGTCTCAACAGATTCAAAGACAATTCCTGGTTTGGATCTCTTTTTCGGAACAACCGGAGGATGGACTTGTGCTGTACTTTGTGGGCTTGGAATTTGCACTTCGTCCGTTGTATCCTCCGTCTCTTTTTCCATTTCATACAACGGAGGAGGAATAGGACCAGAGGGTCCCTCATAAGCAGCACCACTACGAGTGGTGATAGCTTTGATGAAATTGGTATTTTCATCATCATCACTGTCATCAAGCACACTGATAGGAGCAGCATTGAGCATATTGGAATAAGCTTTGGCTGTTCTTTGCTCACTAAGTTTGCTTGACAAACTTTTAACAGTAAATCGTGAAAGAGTAGGATCTATTCTTGACGGTTTAGGAGCAATTGTGGGTGTAGATTTTTGGATAACCATAGGTTGGACGTATTTAGCACTTCCATTGTTAGAGGGAAGTACCGGGTCCTTTGTCACCTTGAGTCCATCATGAGCTTTACCACTACGTGTAGTGACAGCTTTTAGTTCACCCCTTGGGTTGACAACAGTGTTACTTGGGAGACCTCCCGAGGTAGAAGGTGGATTGAGATGGTCCATGAGACTGGCAAGCATATTCTTAACTTCGCTTTGAGAATGATCAATTTTGTTTGAAATTTCATTCTTAAGCTCAGTTCCTTGCTTGTGTATTGAAGATTGAAATTCATTCTTCAAATTAGAGATTTGATTTTGCATTGACCTCATTTTGGTCTCATTAACCTTGATGTAGTTATCAAGTTCATTTGAAAGAGGTCCTTGGTGATTAGGAGCTGAATACCCTTGATTACCCCTTTGGGGTGGGTATTGATTGTTCGGGGCATGAAATTGATTTTGCGTGTTTTGCCCTCTTTGTTGATTAGGATTAATCCTATTTGGATTGTTGGGGGAGGAAATCCGGGTGGTCCAATTTGGTTGCTAGCACGGTAGTTTGGTTCCACTTGAGGACGGTATTGATTACCTCCTTGATTGGAAGTTCCGGCTATAGCATGGACTTCAAATGCATTGCCATCGGTAGCAGTACAATTGTAGTAAGCGTGAGGACCACCACAAGTAACACAAACTTCTATCTTTTTTATTTCAGTAGTGTGAGAAGTTTGCGGAGCGGACTCTTTCTTTTGTGAGTTGAAAACCAAAGATTGAATAGCCTTCGTGAGTTCAGCAAGCTGAGTATCAGTACTAGACTGACTCACGAGAGATGAAGTAGAAGGACCAGCACTAGCCTGAGAATTATATGGTCTGGCTCGTGCAGTGCGGACCTTTGACTTATTTTCAATGAGTGCAATGGCTTCCTTAGTGGATTTGCTCAGAAAATTACCTCCAGCTGAGGCATTGAGAGAATCTTGGTCAGATGGGTTTAACCCATTGTAGAAAGTGTCCATTTGCATCAAATCGGTGAAACCGTGATGAGGACATTTGCGGAGCAATTCTTTGAAACGATCCCATGCCTCTCCAAATGGTTCATCAAACCGTTGAGAGAATTTCATGATTTCATTCTTGAGATACGTGGATTTAGAAGGAGGAAATAATTCATTTACGAACTTTTGAACCAAATCTTCCCATGTTTCAATCGATCGAGGGGGTTGTTTGTCAAGCCAAATTCGGGCTGCCCCATCGATGGAAAACGGGAAAAGAAGAAGTTTGATTGATTCCTTAGGGACATTTTTGCATTTTATGGTGAAAGTGATTTTGTTAAACCATCTAATGTGATCCTGAGGATCGTCCCTGTCAAAACCATAGAATTGCCGCTGGGTTACCAGGTTTATCAACCCAGTCTTAAGCTCAAAATTCTCAGCCACGATGGCTGGAACAACAATGGCATCTCCGTACCCATCGGAGGGTGCCTGGAGAAGCTCATTCATTGGACGATCTTCTGTCATGATGACAGGAGTTTTAGGATCAGTGCGTATCTCGGGTACGACTGATGGAGCAGAACGTCTATGACGTCTTCGAGGTATGTTTACAAGCTCACGAAAAGGGCTCGATGACCTAGAAGAATGAGTGCGCATGCACTAAGACGAGTCTAAGAATCCTTTAGAATGATGGAAACTTAGAAAAGGGTAAGAAGATTCTTTTTGGATTTTTATTTGTTTATGGAAATTTGAAATACGATATATTTGGTTATCGATCAGTCAAACGAATTAACTTAACGATAATTTTGGTTTTATATATATATATATATATATATATATATATATATAATATATAAATAAGAGAATATGAACAAGGATGGTAAATATACAATGGGTGTATATTCAACAACACTGATACTGCAAATGCGTTCTACGCAGCACACCTCTCCCGGCAGCAGCGCCAAAATTTGGTCGGTCCCAAACGGTCAACTAATATTGACCAAGTAAATGGTCAACAAGATTCAAACAGCTTAAGGGCACAATACAATTTACCAAAGGAGTTAGTGTATCCCCGGGTCGTTAAGTCCCAACGAGGTGTGAAATCTGTAATAGAACGAATTTGTGATCGGGTGAAATTGAATAGGAAAAAGGGTTTTTGAGTGATTAACACTAAGGAATAAAAGAAAATAGCTTAAATAAGCTAATAGAACAAGTACGAGAAAGCAAAATACTTAGAAACGTTTAAAACTTAAAAACGTACGTTTAAATAAAAATTACGTAAATGTACAAAATAAAACGTGAATTCTGACCAATATAAATCCCACGGATGTGAAAATTATATTTTTAGAATCCAAATGATAAAAGAAAATTAATGGAAAAAGAAAATAATATTTAACACTATTTAATTAATTATTATAAATTTAAAAACTATTTATTAATTATTAAAAATGCACTAAATTAAAAGAAAATAGGAAATTATCCTAGAAAATTAAAATTTTAACTTAGATAAATCTAAAATATCCTAAAACTTATTTTAAAACTGAAAATATAATTATTACACTTTTTATCTAATTATTATTAATTAATTACTATTTATTAATTATATAAACTATTATTGATTTTTAATAAATACTAAATAAACAAAGAAAAATCTGAAACTTTTTCTATAAATACTCTAAGGTGACAGGAAGATAAGAAAAATATAAAAATGAAAAGTGCTTAATGAAAAAGCAGAAAAATAAGCCAAATGGCTTAAATAGAAGCTATCACTTATTTTTATGTTGTTGATTTTCTAATTTTCTTTTACAAAACTATTTCACTACTGAAAATAACAAACTTTAATGAAGACAAAAATTTTAGAACTTAAAAATAAGCAGATTTAGAGCTTATGAGCTTATCAGTTAAGCTTTTTGGCTCAAAATGGATGATAAGCTCAAACAAGCTATCAAATAAGCTAAACAAAAGGAAACAAAAGTGAAATAAGATGAAAATAAGTAAAAGGTACTGGGAATGAGTAAAAAGTACAAAAGATAAGCACTGATAAGCTTGGAATAAGCAAATCAGCAAGGTACTGCTAGAGTACCAAAGGTACTGCTAGAGTATCAACCTGCTGCTGACTTTAGAGGCTAAATAAGCTTATGAAATAAGCTATAAAGCACAAAGTGAAGATTGGAGTAGCAAGATGGGTTGGTGAGGTTTCCAAAAAGTCCAAGCTCAACCTGTGGGGTCCACTGGTGAGCTTTTGAGGAGCTTATGAAAAAGCTAGAATATACTGATTACTCAGTATACTCAGCAAAATGGGACAAGCAAAAAGCTACTAGCAGGCTTATCAAATAAGCTAGAAAATGCACAATAAGCCCTGAACCTTTGAGATGGGAACTTAAGCTTCCTAAAAAGCTAAAGATCACAAGCTCAAGCTTACTGATGAGCTTTTGAGATGCTTATGAAAAAGGCTCACCTATACTGATGACTCAGTATAGGGAGTGATTTTGAGAAAACAATATGAGCATGATAAGCAGTTACAATAAGCTATAAATGGAAAATAAGCAGTCACAATAACAAGCTAGCCAGAAGGGCTTATGAAAACAACAAATTTCACTCACTTACATGCACAGAGGATCAAGATGTGAGCTTTTGAAAAAGCTAATATGATCCTGGAGCAGGGCAAGTTTGTGAAAAAGGTCTAACAAAAAGCTAACAATTAAGCAGTTAAACTTGAGTGATAAAAGTAACTAAAAATAGTCTAATTAAGATTAGCAGCTAAATATTAATATCCTAAAAGCACAAATACTGAAACTCAATATTAAGACCTATAGAAAATTAACTAGTTTGATCAAAAACTGACAACTATGAATTTTGACTTTTTAAGGAAATGAGCTAAGTTGACTTTAACCAATTTCTAATGATCACTACTGACTGATTATGTTATATTATGATATATTAAGATGATATTAAGCTAGATTACCAAGTAATGAACAACTGTGATGAGATTTGCAATCCAAAATCCTAGCAGTGAACTAGCAATTTGAGATTAAAAGCTATTTTGACTTTCTCACAAATGAGACCTGAATTTTATGACTTAACTGAGATAATGGACCCTATTGTGACATATATCAGACAAGAACAACAGCACAAACAAAATCCACCACAGTTAATGCAGCAAATCCAAACAACCCTTTTAAACACTGAATTTGTGATTTCAAAAGCAAATGAATGATTTGGACCTCAACACTGATTTCAAACTTCATATTATCATAGTACAAGACCTTATGAGCATAAAACAACAACAATACTAGCATGAAACACAGAACCACAGTAAAATGCCAAAAACTTAGAAATATGCTTACAAGTGAAATCCAGCTGAAACACAGAACCAAGAACCAAGAACACTCTTAATAGCTTACCAATAAGCTTCTAAACCAAGAGCAATCCAAAATTTACTCTGCTCCAAGCTTCTTCATCATTTCACTGATTTTTGTATTTTCATTGATTTTCTTGATTTCTTTTTGTATTTTTGTTTTTTTTAAGGATTATAACTTGTTTTAAGGTTTCTAAAAGCTAAATAAGCTTTGTCAGGAGCTTATGTGAGCTAAGAAGTCCAATAAACAACAATAATCAACAATATTAAAATGACAAGAAATTAAAGGTACGATTAAGCATAAATGGAAATTTTAAGATATACTGAAATGGGTACTGTAAATAGGTTTATTACAATTTGTCAAAGAGTAATAAGATCCTGAAAGATTTTAAATTACAAGGTAATTAAGAAGAGCAGTAAAATGACAATAAGTAAAATGAACATAAACTATGAAATCTATGATAATCTATTACAATGCTCAAAAGCCAAATTATATAGATACTTCCAACTCTGTCGACCTCTCAGAGACTTTCCCACTTGATCTTGGCCATTGGTTCTCTGTAATTCATCCTAGCCATTGAAATTGCTTTTGGCGCCAAAATATCAAAAGCAGGTTTTTAGCAATTAAGGATTTTTGGTTAGATGTGGAGGTGGAAGGGAAGCATTAATTGCTTTTTGGTTTGTTAGGTGAGTGGGATAGGAGGAGGGGGGTGGTATTGCTGAGAAATCTTTGGGTGAAGCGTGGTTTTGGTGGTATGGGAGGTAGGGGATAAGTTTGACCGAAGGTCAAACCTTCGGGTTAACTAAAAAGGGTCGGTTGGGTTATTGATTGGGCTTGGGGTTATTGGGCTAGGTTTGTAACTGGGTTTAGTTATTTTGGGTTAAATAGGAATAGAATTGGATTTGGCTATTTAATGTTGGATCCGGTTTTAGTGTTTAAGTTTTAAAGTTTTTAAACTTTAGGGACCACTTGTGTAATTTAATAAAACTCAAAGGACCAATGCTGCCAAAACTCAAAATTATTTCCAAGGGTTATTCATGCCAAGTTTCAGTAGTACAAGAACCATAAAAGATAATTTTCCATTTTTGAAAATCGGGGGACCTATTTTGCCATTTTTGAAACTTCAGGGACTAATTTTGCCAATTGTGCAAACTTTGCTCATTTTTCAATTGTTTTCAATCCTTTTGCACTTGTAATAGATAAAAACACAATCAAATGATATTTTATGTATTTTGAAGCATATCTGCATGTTTTTAAATGTTTTTGCAGTCTAAATGTGACAGAAATGATGAGTATTTAGACACTCATCACATTTTCAAATCTTTTGTGAGGTAAACCTCTTACTAAACCATTCTTAACAATCTGATTTATGGTTTTAAAACTAATATGACCAAACATTCTATGCCATTTCATTGATTCATCCAATGTAGCCTTTGCAACAAGACAAGTTAAATCCTTTTTAGGAACAATGTTCTTCATGTCAACACTGTACATATTGCCCTTTCTAGGAATTTTAAGAAGTACTTGACTTTCATCAGGCATCTTAAAATCAGGAGAAAGTACAAGACATTCAGTCTCACAGAAAAGAACTTTGTTCTTTTTGTCACACATTTGTGAGACACTAAAAAGATTATAATTTAGCTCTTTTACATAGTACACATCTTCAAAATCTAAATTTCCAGTTTTAATGGTACCTTTACCGGAAATTTTGCCACCAACACCTCCTCCAAAGGTAACATAGCCACCATCTAATGTTTGAAAATCAGAAAGATAGGACTTGTTGCCTGTCATGTGCCTAGAACATCCACTATCTGAGTATCCTTGATCCTCTTGTTGATCAATTGAATGTTCCTGTACATAAATGAGAAGTATTAGTTTCTTTTGGGGACCCAAGCCATTACTGACTTGGATCTGCCTCTTGCATCAATGTAATTTAATCTTTTAAGGACAGTTGATGCAACATTGGATTTAAGAATCCAACATGCTGAGGCCTTAACAGCATTTGCCCTGTTTCCCTTAGCAACAGAATGAACTGATTGCTTAGCAGCAAGAACTGCTAGCTTTTCAGTTCTACCCATTGGTTTCCAAACTTGTTTTTGAACCACTGCTTTTGTTTGAATGGGCCTTAGAACAGTCTTTGGTGCATGCTTGAAAAATGTTTTTGCACCCTTAGCTGTTGATTTTGGGTTAACAGTCATAAATGGTCGAGCAGCAGGAACAATTAGTCTAGCAGCAGGAACCATTTTTCTACCAGCAGGATCTGTGTTTGAGATAGACTTGTTTGAGACTGTTCTGGGTTTTGTTCTATTAACACTAGAACTAGAGTGAAAGTGAGTTTGAGGAGTTTGCCTTTTGAAATTCACCCTATTGTTTTCATACCCAGTTACCCACTGGTTGCAGAAAGCTGCAAGATGGTCAAAACTACCACATGTGTAACAAGCTTTGTTATAAAAAGCAAAGTCATCACCTAGTTGATGAGACTTGAGGTTATTCCAATTCCTTTGGTTACCTCTGGGCTTGTTGGTGGTTCTATATTTCTCACAATATCTAACTGGTTGCCTAACATGCTTAATGTTTGATTTAGGCTTATCAGTATTGTGTTTGACTATCTTAGGAACACTTGTTCCTACTTTCTTAACCACTTCAGGTTTAGACATAACCTGTACATCTTCATCACTATCATTTGTACTATCCTCAACAACTATAGCATCTCCTTTCTTAACAAAGGACACCTTGTTCTGATAAAGTAAAAGTTTTATCTAAACTTTCACTTACTTTTTCTATCTTAGGACTCTTAGTGGCCTTAGAACCATATTCCATTATTGGTTCTTGAAACTCAGCAAAACCTGTGTGTGCTAGGTCAACACCTAGAGGTGAAGGAACACCTCTATATGGTGGAGGAACAGATTTGTATCCTAAACCAGACTTAGCTTTATCGATTACTTGAGCTTCCCAAATCTTATTCATTCCTTCTGAGGCATGAGCTAAAGCATCTGCAGTTATCTTAACATTTTCAGTTTTATTATTGGCTTCAGCTAATTGTTTACTTTGACTAGCAAGTATTTCATCTCTAAATGCTATGCCTCTATGTAGAGCATTTAAATCATCAGTAAACTTAGATTCATTACCTTGAAAATGTGCAATTTGTTTTTCAAGTACACCTATAACTCTTTTATGATTACTTAAATTGGCTAAGGCAATAATTAGTTCTTCTCGCCTATTATCAGCTTTTCTTTTAAGTTCTTCATTATCTTTAAGAGCAGAACATGATTCAGAACATTTGGTTATGGAATTTACCTCTGAATCAGAGAAGGCCATTAGAGCAGTCTCAGTGGCCACAAGAGTAGCATTTGTTGGTGCTTCCTCTTCATCAGCCATGAAGCTCCAGTCATAGTTAACCCCATCTATGGCTAGCATAGCCCTTGGTTCTTCAAATGTGACTTCCTTCTTCTTCTCTTACCTATACCATGTGCTTCTATTATCCTGCTTCCTTGGGTTTCTACATTCTTTAGCAAAGTGTCCTAACCTGTGACAGTTGAAACACTCCACTTTCTTCTTATCAAACCCAGCAGTTTCATTACCATCAATGGTAATCTGCTTACCAGTTCTCTGCCAGAACTTCTTAGTCCTCATGCTAAGCAAAGCAACCTGCCATTTGATGTCCATCTCTTCCAAATCATTATCATCCAACTGATCAAGATCTTCATGAATTAGAGGAGAACCGCTAGTTTGACTAGACATGAATACATAAAACGATGGATCTCCAAGTCCAGTAACATTCTTCTGTGAACTAGTAGAAGGACCACCATATGTAGCAATAGAAACACCTTCAACTTCATCTACCTCTTCTGACTTACTAATACTAGGAGATGACAAGAGTGCCACATTCCCAGAACTAGTACTATAGATTCCAGACTTCTTTAGACTTTGTTCAACAATTTTGAAGTTATTGAACAAATCATTGAGTTTCATGGTTTCAATATCTGGCTTGTTCATCCAGACAACCACATGAGTATGGAACTCATCAGGTAGACTTCTCAAAAACTTCATGTTGAGATCTTCCTTTGCTATCTCAACACTCAATGCACTTAGCTGACTGACAAGCTTGTGTAATCTAGAAAACAACTTATCAAGAGATTCATTGCTATTTGAACTGAAATTTTCAAATTGTTGTTTCAGCAATGTCTTTTGTGTTTTCTTGGTAGTTTCATTACCACCGAACCATGCACAAATCTCTTCAAAAAGAGTTTTTGCATCTGGATACTTGCTAAAGGATAGCATCTGTTCACCAGGAATGGTCATAAGCAATAAGTTTCTTGCTTTTTGATCATTTCTCTTCTGTATCCTTTCTTCATTTGAAACTGGTCCAGTATTTCTTTGTCTTACTGTTTTGCCGTCAATGATAACATCTGAATAGCCTAGTGAAAAAGAATCACCATATGTAATGATATCCCAGAGAGCATAATCTTGAACCATAAAATATTGCTCAATTCTCAACCTCCATAGCTCAAACTCATTTTGTTTGATCATGGGCAACTTTGAAGCAACATTTGTAGCAGTATCCTGAACATCCATTTCTTAAGCTTCTTCTTCTAAATCAACTATATCAGCCTTGCTTTGATACCACTTGTTAGGATTGGACACACGGTTAAGGTGGTTAAACCTTTTGTACTTTGTGTGTATGATATATTGAGTGAATATGATTAAGAATGCGGAATCTACTTAATCACACTTAGAAGGTTATTTGTGTTATGAAAATGGAACAATTGTGTTTGTTATATGACAATGAACAATGAAAGATTATCACCAAACGATTCAATATTATTAAGATAATAATACGAGTGATCTTGAGTTATCACTAGGGTTACAACCTTGAATCTTATGTTTCTATTTCTTGTGATATTGTTTTTGTTCTTTGTTCTTGAGAGATATATTTTTGCACTATAAGTTTTAACACACATATATCTCTAGTCTAAGATCTTTCTTTTATATCACAAGAAAGATCTTTTACAATATTGTTAAGTCTAGTCGAACACTTGCTTTGAGAGTGTCAGTCATTAAGATACATCTTGTATCTATGTTTACAACTTGTTCTGTGAATATAACATTATGACTGATCACATGGGGTAAGATATTATCTACCGTATATTGTTGACTTAAATACACATAATATCTTTTCATACTTATCCACTCAGCAGCAGAAAGTACTTTAGCAGCAACAATGTTAACGCTAGCAGCAGAATCCTTCAGCAGTAGAATGTTAAGCCTAGCAGCAGAATCATTTAACGCTAGCAGCATAATCAAATGTTAGCAGCAGGAACCAAATGCTCTAGCAGCAGAATCACACTTAGAGTATTTCTTTGAATAGAACCCGATATTAAACTTCTTGAATATTTAATTCCCAACACTCCACGTCTAGACCTCTCTTGCATCAATTCCTTATTACGGACCGCATTGGAAACTTGTGCCACATCAGTAAAATCAGTATTTAGAATACCTTCAAGCAACTCATCACGTAACCCCCACTTAAAATGCATAGCCTGCTCCTCCGGGGTCCCAGCCTTCGTACCTAAGAAACCCGCAAGTCTCACAAACCTCTTCATATACTCCGCACTCGACTCCCTATCCAACTGGAAAATATGATGATAGTCACGCTCAAACTTCTTTTTCTCTGATCTAGGGAAGTACTGAAGGAAGAATATCTCCCGAAACTCAGCCCATGATAACCCAACAACAAACTCATCACCTCCCTTAGCCATCCGATATGCCTTCCACCAACTGAGGGCATCTCCTTCAAATTTGTAACTAGCCAAACGTGCCTTAAACCCATCGTCACAACCAAGTACCTCTAATATCTTCTCAATGTGAGATATCCAATTCTCCGCCTCCACAGGAGAAGTAGCAGCACTGAACGAACGTGGTTTCTGCTTAACGAAACGCTCCAACCACACATGGATCGACACTGGTGGAGCATCACCACCACCACCACCATTACCACTACTACTAGTGGTGTTCCTCCTAATCTCGTCCGTGATGCGTGCAGTCAAACCGGGAAGTAACGCATCAATAGCTCGCTGCACCGCTGCATCCAAAGCAGCACCAGAGGGTTCCTCATTCCGACGAGTATTCACCATCTGAAAGGTCATAAACGAAACAAAAGGACAAAACAAGCGTAAGGGTCAAAATGTGAAGAAAGAGATCGCGTCAAACAAAAAGCCTAGTGTCTATCCAATATCCTCACAGGTCATTTCTAAGGTTCTACAGGTCAAACCCAGCGCTCTGATACCATAATTGTAACACCCCGACCCAACAAGGCCAAGATATCACATTATGGTTTCATACAAAGCATACATTAGGCAAGCGGAAGTCTTTTAAATAAATAACCAAGTCTCGAACATCAAGACTAGTATCAAAAGATAATCCCAAATGCATAGTGGGTTAACCAAACAAAACCAAGTAAAGAGATAATATTCAAAGTACTGAAAGAAATGAAAGTCCGAAATAATGGACAACGAAATGATAAATAAATAGGTCTCTAAGTCCTACTCTCTCTCATTCCCAAGCCCGTCGCCCCGCTTATTACCTGCCGCATAAGAAAAAAAAACATGCGGCTGAGCTTAAAAAGCCCAGTGAACAGATATAGATATATATAACATAACATAACGGTAAATAAGCATAAGCAACGAAGGAATAAGAATACAAAACGAAAAGTATAATCATGGAAGTCATACGAATTTTAAGGAAAACTAAGAATCAAGAATGCATGAGAACTGAATAAGAAATAAATCAAGAGAATAATGAAATAAGGGAAAAGTTCATATAAGGATGTGCCATAGGAACTACATACATAATCCGTCGAATCATACTAAAGCAATACAAGTATACGAAGAGGGGAGACCTCTAAGTAATAAAAGTGTGAGAAGGAGTGTAAGGCACACACCACCTGGTCACCATAACATACAATACATAAACCTATGATATATCCATACGCTCCCTAACAAAATATGGATGTCAGTACTAGACTGGTCACACATATATAAAGTTGGCCAATAGTGTACCCAATAAATCGTAACATAAGTGGGAACGCCGTAGATCTATCACACCTCTACGGGAGTGTCATGCCTAGGGTGCCATCCAAGACATGGTCATGGTACCTCCACAACTAGGTTAGCTCAGGCACAGATCTATCATAGCATACAACAATAATAATCTAGCATGGCAAGAGAAACAAGATAGTAACTCAATAAGCATGGCAAAGCATAAGTATAGCATAGCAGAGACATTTAAATAAATGTCAGAATGAATCAATAAGAATGACAATCATACAATGAAAGTCATGAGTCAAATAAGGGAATCATATCAGGCATAGGATCGATAGAAATATCCCTACTGAAAAGGGAAAGAATATATGTACCTTATCAAAGCACACAAATCAAAGCAATAGAAATGAATGGAAGCAGGGGATCACTCCTTCTTCACCCGATCTACAATAATCATAATTTTACTTATAAGTTTCATAGTTTCATAATCATAAAGGTTTCATTTTAGTTTTCTTTCCATTTTAGGTAACTTTCCATACTTAGTAGGTTTCCATATTTAGTAGCTTTCCAAATTTAGTAAGTTTAGCCAATTATGAGTATCATTAACGTTTTAATGTATTAAGTGCTCAAAATGATTATCATGACATATTAGAGTTTATTACGACCATTCTAATAGTTTAGGGTCTAAGGTGTCAATATTACAAAGCTTAAGGTCCAAAGTGTAAATTTTCAATTACATATTAAGATTCCTTATAATACTAACACTCTCACTGTACAAAACAATCCGTATTACTCTTTATTTTATTTGCTTCGAAGATAGAACACAGAAAGGAGAAACCATGCATGCAAACTCTTCTTCTTCGTATGAAACATATACTGAAAATGATACGCATACAAAACAGCCTATATGATCACGCTACTCACACTACAACAGTTAATAAGAATGTTTTCAAAACTATGCCCAACGTGTAAAACATGCGACACAACCACAACACATACTTCTCGACACAAAAATGAACTCGCGACACCCTCTTCATGTTTATTTAGATGCGTTATGAAACTGAAAGAATTAAACATGTGATACCCTTTTCCCAGCCCATCTACACGCATGAAATCACAACCCTTTTTCAGTCCCATCGACACAGCAAAACACACACGAAAACACAGCCCTATCAACACACACTTAACACCACACGACACACAAGCAAGGCCCATTTTACCGCCCTTTTTACACGCCAAAACTCACCCTAGTTCGACCCACACTTACGTAGACACACACACAGCCCACAAGCGACTCATTTTACACAGCCACATGACACCCTCTAATGCCCATATAACATCATGAACTTCACACTACTCGACACCCTTTTTTATTCAGGGTATGGGATTCGAAAATGATAACGAAACAAGCATGCCTTTTTCTCTTATTTCAGTTCGTATGATATAGTTTTCAACAGCTTTTTAGGCGTGAGATATAGGTCACATTCATGTGTATTCATGGTTGAATAACAAGACATAAATAAGTTACTGCTAGGCTTTTTAGGTTGATGGTTCATGTATAAACTTTCATGAATTTCATGCGGCATTCCATACGTAAATATGTACAAGATTTTCTAGCCGATTCATTTTAGCCTTTAGGTGTCATGTTTAAACGTTAGTGATGGTATCGAAAATAGAGGAAGACAAGATGGTACACTTACCCTTGAAGCGTGATAAAAGGAAAGAACAAACGAACCAAAGGAACTACGATCACACCTCTCGAACCTGCTGTATAACCCACGACCAGGCTACCAAGTAGCAACCAAAAAAAATCTCCTCTTTGCTGTCTTTGTGAATCGAACAGGAAGAGAACAAGAAGTAGCAGCCGAGTTTTTGTTTTGTAGCTTTTTAGGGTTTTCAATGTGATAGAAAAATGTTCGGTATTAAAAGAATGGGGAAAACCGTATGTTTTGATTAGTGTATAAAAGGAATGGACCTATTTTTGTGGGATTGTGATATCAATCAAACTTAATGCATTCTTATCTTTTCTTAGTTGATCCTTAGCCGAAACTTGATATGGGTCAAAATAAAATGTCGCCTATATAGACTTGATTTAGAGAATATTTGTTTTGTGATTTTAAATTATATTGTAAAGTTTTATTAACTTAATTTATTAGGTAACTTAAGGTTTTAATTACTTTAGGTTAGGTTCAAATAATATTTATTTGTATGATTTTATGTATTCTTAAAATTTCAAAATTAGAGGGGTATTTTGGTCATTTCAGATTATGGAAATTTTAGGGTTTTACATTATCGAAGTCCATAAGAGGTGATGTGACTACCTCGAGAGCTGAAGATCTTCATGAGACCATGGAGATAGCAAACAAGTTGATGGATTAGGAACTGGAGGATGTTCCAGAAAAGAGTACTGACCACAAAAGGAAGTGGGAAGATCACTCGAAAAGTAGTAACAACAACTCTCAGAACAAAAAGCAGAATGTAGCCAAAGCTTATGCAGTTGGTTCAAGTGATAAGAAGGGGTATGACAAGAACGCACCTTTTTGTAACCGCTGCAAGCTACATCACAAGGGACAGTGCACAGTGAAATGTCACAACTGTCAGAAAATAGGACACATGGCAAAGAACTGTAGGGCAAGACCCCTAGCCACCGCTCAAGCAGCACCACCCCACAACCGTAGGGCGAAAGTCACCTGCTTTGGGTGCGATGAAAAGGGTCATTACCGGAATGAGTGCAACAAGCCCCGGAACCAAGGAAATGGTGGTGGACCAGGCAACCAAGTAGCAGTGGTTAACAATGGAAACCAGGGAAATGGAGGAGGAGCCTGTGGAAGAGTTTATGCTGTGGGCAGAAGGGAAGCCCAGGACGACCCAAACGTGGTGACGGGTACATTTCTCTTAAATAATCGTTATGCTTCAGTACTATTTGATACGGGAGTAGATAGAAGTTTTGTGTCGACTGCTTTTAGTTCTCTAATTGACATAGCCCCAACCACCTTAGATAATGTCTTCGACGTAGAATTAGCAAACGGAAACCTAGAGAGGGTAGGTACTATTATAAGGGGTTGCACTCTAAACTTATTAAACCGCCCGTTCAACATTGACCTTATGCCAGTAGAGTTGGGTAGTTTTGACGTCATCATAGGGATGGATTGGCTATCAAAGTATCATGCCGTCATCATCTGTGATGAAAAGATCGTCAGAGTACCTTATGGGAACGAAGTTCTGATAATAGAAGGAGATCGGAGTGATCGTGAGCGTTAGTCGAGATTGAGCATCATCTCGTGTACGAAGGTGCAGAAGTACATTGAGAGAGGATGCCACCTTTTTCTAGCTCATGTTACTGAGAAGAAGGAAAAGGTGCCCGGAGAGAAAAGGTTGGAAGATGTGCCAATCGTAAGGGATTTCCCGGAAGTTTTTCCAGAAGACCTACCTGGACTCCCACCGGCCAGACAAATCGAATTTCAAATCGATTTGGTGCCAGGAGCCGCACCTGTAGCGCGAGCACCCTATCGGTTAGCACCTACGGAGTTACAGGAATTGTCTGATCAGTTAGCTGAACTGTCCAGAAAAGGTTTTATCAGACCGAGTTCTTCGCCTTGGGGAGCTCTTGTCTTGTTTGTTAAGAAGAAGGATGGATCCTTCAGGATGTGTATTGACTATCGGGAGCTGAATAAGCTAACCATTAAGAATAGGTACCCACTCCCGAGAATCGACGATTTGTTTGATCAGTTGCAAGGTTCATCGGTTTATTCGAAGATAGACTTGAGATCGGGTTATCACCAGCTTCGAGTCCGGGAAGAGGATATCCCGAAGACCGCATTCCGAACCCGATATGGCCATTACGAATTCCAAGTTATGCCTTTCGGCTTGACAAATGCACCGGCTGTATTCATGGACCTCATGAATCGGGTGTGTAAGCCGTATTTGGATAAATTCGTGATAGTATTCATTGATGATATCCTAATATATTCCAAGAATGAGAAAGAGCATGAGGAACACCTCAAGCTAATTCTGGAATTATTGAAAAAGGAGGAGTTATACGCTAAGTTTTCGAAGTGTGAATTCTGGATATCGACTGTGCAGTTTCTTGGTCACGTAATAGATAGACAGGGGATTCACGTGGACCCTGCCAAGATTGAGGCAATAAAGGATTGGGCAACGCCCACAACGCCTACTGAAATACGACAATTTTTAGGACTTGCCGGTTATTACCGAAGGTTTATTGAGGGTTTTTCTAAGATAGCTAAGCCATTGACGAAACTGACACAAAAGAATGTGAAATACGACTGGGGAGATAAGGAGGAATAAGCTTTTCAACTCCTTAAGGAAAGATTGTGTAGTGCACCTATTTTGGCTTTACCCGAGGGTAGTGAAGATTTCGTTGTGTATTGTGACGCATCGCAAAAGGGTTTGGGAGCTGTGCTGATGCAGAGAGAGAAGGTGATAGCATACGCTTCTCGACAGCTGAAAACCCATGAGAAAAACTACATAACCCATGACCTAGAGTTAGGATCAGTCGTGTTTGCACTGAGAATTTGGAGGCACTATCTTTATGGTACTAAGTACGTGGTATATACTGACCACAAGAGTCTACAACATATCTTGAACCAGATGGAGCTGAACATGAGACATCGCCGATGGTTAGAGTTGCTTAGCGACTATGATTGTGAGATCCGTTACCACCCAGGCAAGGCAAATGTAGTTGCCGACGTCCTCAGTAGAAAAGAGCGGATCAAACCCCTCAGATTCAGATCGTTAGGGATGACGATCAGTTCGCCACTTCCAGTGAAAATTCTTGAGGCTTAGGGTGAGGCACTCAAGGATGAAAACCGACCGCATGAGAAAATTTACGGAATGCCAGAAAGTGAGAATGGCTTTGTAAAAAGATCCGATGGAGTTTTGTGTTATGGGGACAGGTGTTGGATCCCGTTATATGGAGGAATTCGTGATTTGATCATGCACGAATCCCACAAATCCAAGTACTCCATCCATCCAGGATCTGACAAGATGTACTTAGATTTGAAGAAGTTGTATTGGTGGACAAACATGAAGGCCGATATAGCTGAGTACGTCAGTAAGTGTTTAACGTGCTCGAAGGTCAAGGATGAACACCAGAGACCATCCGGTCTGCTTGTTCAACCTGAGAACCCAGAATGGAAATGGGAGCGTATCACTATGGATTTTATCACCAAGTTGCCTAAGACATCGAGCGGTTATGACACGATTTGGGTAATCATTGACCGTCTCACTAAATCAGCACATTTCCTTCCTATAAAGGAAAATGATAGCATGGATAAACTCGCGCGACTGTATGTGAAGGAAATTGTCGCAAGGCATGGTGTGCCAGTTTCTATAATCTCTGATCGAGACAGTCGATTCACGTCTAATTTTTGGAGGTCGCTTCAGGACGCATTGGGAACCGACCTTGACATGAGTACAACTTATTATCCTCAGACTGATGGTCAGAGTGAGAGGACCATTCAGACATTAGAGGATATGCTGAGAGCCTGTGTGATTGACTTCGGGAACGACTGGGATAGGCATTTGCCTTTAGCCGAGTTTTCCTATAACAACAGCTATCACACCAGCATTAAGGCTGCACCGTATGAGGCACTTTATGGTCGTAAGTGTAGATCGCCAATTTGTAGGGCTAAAGTCGGAGTAACGTAAATTGAAATCCGGGACGGATTTTCCAATTAGCTGGGGAGACTGTGACAAATGGTAAATTTTTATGTTGTTAATTAATATTAAATGATTATTTATTATTTTTAAGCTAGCATTTCTATGCGCATTTGCATGTTTCTGAGTATTTTTGAGCATTTTTGGGAGTTGTCCCTCACACTGTAGCTTACAGTCACTACAGAAAAAGTTTATTTTTGTCAGTAAGCATAAATTTTTCTATTTCTGATAGTTACTGACAAGTCTCGTAATTAACTGAGAGCTTTCTCACATTTTTCTGAAAAGCAACCGCACACGCGTACCGACAGCACAATACACATGGTAGCAGTCAAATAAATATTTTTTTGAGTCAGCAATAATATTTTATTACATTTCTGACAAAAACGTGGATAAAAACTTTATTTTACGTAATCGTGTCCAAAAAGGTCAAACCGGGACTTTACGGTCATGTTTAAGCTCAAACCGACACACGATACACCAACGAGAGATAAAAATATTTTCCCTCCCCTAAATCCTTGTCCATACCGGGCCTTAGTTGTTACTCCCCCACCAAGTTCCAAAATTTTACCACTAACACATTAAATCTTATATATAATAACACATTTTACTCTAAATGACATCAAAACAAAACCAAGTTATCCATATAACCTCACCAACACTTCCTAGATCATTTTCTAATGCAAACACACGGCTCAACTTAATTCTCCAAGATCCACACATTTTCTTTGAAGTTCAAGTAAATTAGAGTGCATATTCAAGAGTTTCGGGTTATTTGGAACGTGGTTTGGGTAAATTTGGTGAAGTTTGGGTTGTTCTTGGTCTCCTCTACCTCACGTTAACATCAAAACTTTGTAAGGATTCATCACAACTTTTCAAATCTTGTTATATTCATGTACATTTGATGTCTAATGATGTTAAAAATTGTTAAAAGTATACATTTTGTTAAAATGAAAAAAGCTAGGGCTTGTATTATGTTAAATAGTGCTTGACATATATATGATCTTTGAACAAATTATAGTATTTCTTGTTTGTGTGGTAAATCTTGATGTATATGGTGCTAGTTTGATGATACAAATATGATTAACATTAATTACGCGAGATTAAGGCAATATATACACTTTTGTGGCTATATGTATAAATCGGCTAGGATAAAAATTATAAAACTATTGGGGTTTTGAAAAACATAAAATTTTGGCTCAAGTGATGAAATGGTGGAAATTAATGCTTAAAAGCCTATTTTGAATAGCTTATTGAATAAGCCATAACTAATGGAGATTAGCTTATAAAAATGTGAAAATGGGTCGGATTATGTAATATGGGTCGAACATAATATATTTGGTCATGTTTGACTTTTTGACTTAATAGCTTATTTATAAGAGCTTAATGGATATAAATAAAGTACGTTACGTAACTAATACTCACTAAAAAGGAAAAATGGGCTAATATATAATTTTGGGCTAAAAATACTATGCGTGGACTATTGGGCCGAGCCCAACATGATAATGACCAACTTTGACTTTTTGACCAAGCGGATTTAACGAACGTGTTAAATGATTTTTAGAAACGCGACGATATATATAAATTAACTAAAAATGGGCTTTGGGCTAAAATTAATGAATTTGAACTTATGGGCTTTCGGTGGCAGTTGGGCCAAGCCCAACCCAACTAGTCACAGTTGACTTTTGTTGACCAAATGTGGTGACGAATGTGTTAAAATTATTTTTAGCAAACTAACGATATATATATCGTAAATCAAAAAGGCTAAATGGTTTTGGACTAAATATGAACTATTGGGCTTATTTGACGAATTCGGCCCAATAGATATGTCGGGTGACAAAAATGACTTTTGAAATATTTTCCGACTCACTATGGATATTATTACTTAACGATACGATATATAACTAAAAATTATTTTGGACTTGTTTTGAGACGCGTTAGTCTCCAAAAGGGTGAAAAATGACATTTTGAACAAATCCTTATAAATATGGACTTTTGTTGACTTTTTAACTAAATATTGACTTTGTGTCGAAATCTAGTGTTAATAATTAAACGTGACGATAACGATAATTATAACGATAAAAATACTTAAAACGACCAATATATATATTACAAACACATTTTGCACATATAGTTAACGAGACGAATTATTTGAGAAATTGCATCACATGAGAACAATGAAAACGTTGTATAAACGAGTGGGTCATGCCCAAAATTTTTTAAAATTCTAACACTTAGAGTATTTTGATAAAAATACTTGACTTATGTAAATTTTTCTAAAATGCTTAACAATGTTTCTAAATTTCTTATAATTAAAATTGTATTATAAATAATAAATAATATTTATAATATAATATTCCTCCACTAACACTATTATTTTATTAATTTCTCAAAAACCTATTTAATTAATTATAATCCTTAATTAATTAAATACTTAATTATTCAACTTAACCTAATATATATATATATATATATATATATATATATATATATATATATATATATATATATATATACATATATATATATATATATATATATATATATATACATATATATATATAGTATTTGCGAGATATAACGATGAATACTAGTACGGATGTTCCGTCACACGTGTTCCCACCGTACACTTTCACCATGAGCCACCACCAAGAGTTACACACGATAAATCATTTTGAAATATATTTTACCGCACAGCAAGCAAGAAATACACGAGCACTGGTCACGCGTAAACTTTTCAAATACAGTAAAGACATAAGAGACACGAACATTTCTCTAAGACTTACCGTACTGATTTAGGTTGCGTGTCGGCGCGGTTGCACTATTTTGTTGATTAGCAGATTGCTGTTGTATTTAAGGTGAGTTTATAGCCCCATATTTTTATACGAATTTTTTTATAAGCTTTGGGGTGAGAAACATGCAAAACTGTTTTCATGGACCAAAAACGGATTTTTGTTTTTATACACACTTGTATGCGGAAACCTAAGTTTAGCTGAATCCCATTGCGCCTACTATCATCAACCGTTAATTTCTTTCTAGGTAGCCGTTTGATATAAATAGATCTATTGGGGATGACACCCCCGTTCGGTTGGCTCGGCATAGCCAAGGTGAACGTATACCATATGAAAATAGGCCGAGTGTCTGGGGATTAACACTTGCGGGCACCCCTTTCTAGCTAATGCCAGCTTGGCATGCTGCGATGTCATAGTTCGGTTAGATGAGGCTTAGTGTTTGCATAGCAGGATAGTGTGTTATTGCTGAATTGTTTGCTGATATTGCTATGGTCCATATGTGTTATATACTTTAAACCTATGAACTCACCAGCGTTAGCTGACTTTTAGCATATTTTTCTCAGGAAACTGAGGTGTGTTTACTGAAGGCAGGGCATGGCGATGGTCACAACAATCGTTGGAAATGTTTTTAGTATTGTGTTAACTCTAAAATTTGGACCGCTTTGTTTAATGGGCTACATTTTCATTTGAAATGGATTTTGTGAAAAACTAGAAGGGGGGTTGAATAGTTTTACCATTTTAAAATTAATTCACTTTGTTACTTTATGTTATTTCAAAGAAAACAAGCACAAACAAATATTCACACAATATATATATGAGAAGTAAAGAGAGGAAAGATCAAACCACACAACACGGATGTTTATAGTGGTTCGGCTACAAAGACTCTCTTCCTTGCCCTACTCCACTCCTCGAGCCTCTAACTCGAGAGTTATCCTTCACTAAGAAACAAACTCTCTTCTAGGTGGAGAAAACCTTTACACGTCGCTTACTTCTTTTTCTGGTACTAAGCTAAACACCGGGTTCTATTTCAAGGTAGAACCAACCTAACGTCGCATATACAATTACCGACACTAAGCTAGATGTCGAGTTCTTTACAAGGGTACAACCACTCCCTTTTGGTTCTTTCACAAGGGTACAACCACTCCCTACACTCTTTGTGTTTTGAGGACTAAAACACTAACCACACTCACTGAGATAAATGATACAAGTAATGATGTGTGAACTACAACTATATCACACAGTAACTATGTTAAAGGTTTACACGTCTGTGTTGAACCTTGATGCTTAATCTCCCTTGCTACAAAAGGAAAGATCAATGAAATGAATGAATGTTAAATGTTAGATGATATGTAAATGAATGAGTATGAATGTTAGGCTCTATGAGTGATGGTGTGTCCAAATTAGAGGTGGCAATTTGTGCCCAAACTCAAAAAAATAGGCTAATTGGGTAAAATTTTAAAAGATTTGGGCACATTTGGTCCCCTCCTTTTTTTGAAATGGTCATATATTGCCCATTTAAAAGTTAAATGGGCACAAACGGGCTGAGAACATTAAAATTCTTTTTAAAGAAAAACTTATAGATATAATATATTTAATTTTTTAAATATAAATGAGGTATTACGTTTGAGGAATTTATTTCGTCGTTTTGGGTCTTTTCTAAAGCGATTTGTATAAAATGTGCCCGTTTGGCCCGCACCCGTTTGGCCCGCGCCTGTTTAGCCCGTAGCCCGTTTAGCCCATAGCCCGTTTGAACCGTAGCCTGTGCCCGCCCGGCCTGCCCGTTTTGCCACCTCTAGTCCAAATGATCAGCTTGCTATTTATAGGCAAGCTGATGAACAGCCGACGGATCCGGTGGATCCCATAAAAGGGATCCGTCCTTTATGTCGATTGGATCCGCCAACTTGACAGCAACATGACAGCTAATAGTTTTGGAAATCTTTCCAAATCCAGCTGTATCCTCCACTCCTTTGTCATGTCATATCAAGATCTTCCAAAGTCAACTATCTTGCTTGAAGATCTAGCCAAGATATTATGTATGATGCATGCCATGATGTCATTGTATCATTTAAAAATAAAGTTTCCTTTTAAGGAAATAAACTAGTAGATGTGTAAAATGTAATTCTAAGTAAACTTGTTAAACGTAAAATGTGTTTTAAAGAGACTTTAGCTAGCATTTATAATTTGCTAAAGGATATACTTTGTAATTGTCATTAACAAAACTAAGTAAAGATCGTAAAATATAAATAACGTTTTTAGGACGATATTTGTATTAACAATCTCCCCCTTTTTGTTGATGACAAAACATAAAGTATATTTTTGAGCAAAGGAATAAATATAGCATGAGTTCTTTAAAATATAGATTAAGTTTGTTTTATTTGAGTTTGAAAACTCTTTTTATGCAAAAGTGTATGTACTGTGATGATTCACAGTTATGCAAACTTAATCCTTTCTCCCCCCTTTTTGTCGAAACAAAAAGAAGAGTTGCATAGCGGAATGCGATTTTGAGAACTTTAAGAGCTCCCCCTTGTTTGATACTCCCCCTAAATGGAGTAACAAGGTAATGATGCATGATCCTACAAAAAAATAGTTAAAAAATGAAATGCTCCCCCTCGATGTATACTCTCCATTACAAGAGTCCCAACGTATACATTAAAAGGGTATGAGATGCTGCAAAAGAAATGTTAGTTGTGAATAGCCTCAAATGGAGAAGCATAATGCATATGATATGTTCATTCAAATAAGAATGATAATCTAGTTGACTTTAAAAAGTCAAAATGTAGTGTCTGATCAAAATATTGTACCTAAAGTACAAGTGATCAAACTAGAATATAGATTCCAAATAGCTAGATAATGATGTTAGTTTCCTAACTAATGAGAATATGCTTTACGTTGATCACTCATAAGCATAAAAACATCACATTCATTCATTGAAAATTATGTGACAAAAGTCACAAACATAATATGATGTTACATGAAAATAAAAAATACATCCTAAAAAATAAAAAGTCCCACAACAACATCTAGAAGGTCCTATATAATGAGACTAAAATTCTCCTATTGAGGAGGATGAGAGATGGCGTTAAGACGCTCAAGAATGTGGTTCAAAATGAAACTCATTTCATTTTGGATCTCATGCACCAAAATGTTTGTTCTTTGAGCTATGTAAGCGGTTCTTTCACACATGTTGCAATCATGGCGAGCAAAATCGGGCGGAAGAGTAGACTCATTTGGTTGTGGTGGTGGTGGTTGTGATTGGTTGTTGGGTGGTGGTGATTGTGCTTGTTCATTGGTTGGTGGTGGTGTTTGGAGGGAGTTCATGAGGATGTTTTGGTGGTCCATGGCTTCATTGAGGCGGTGATCTACCATACCCGAGAGAGTGTAGAGTCGGTTGAGCTCTTCACTAATCTCCTCTTGGGTTTGAGGCAAATTGATCTACATTGCCTCGTCTATGGCAATGAGAGTTGATGTGGGTGAGAGAGGTGGTATTTGAGGTTGGGATGATGGTGCATCATGGTATAAAGGACCATGGATATCTGGGAAAATCGGATGAAAAAGCATAGGCTCTTGACCTTCAAAGGTCATGGGTGGAGGATTGTTTGATCTTGGTGGGAGATCCTCCAAGTCATCAAGGTATGGATGAGGTGATGTAGGTGGAGTCCTAAATAGCTCCATGGGTTGGATTTTGGGTGAGTTTGGTTGTGATTGAGATTTGGCAGTCTGTGATGGAGCGGGTGGTGGTGTGGTTGCTATTGGAGTTATGGATGGAGGTGGAGTTTGTATGACAACATTGGATGGTGTAGGTGTGGATAAAGTAAGGAAATTTTCACTTGCTATAGGAGATGAATATTAAGAGGAGATGATTCCTCTGATGATGAGTTAGCAAGATTTATGAAGCAACAGGGCTTAACACTTATGCGGGCAGTGCGTTTTGGTGGTCTAGAGGTGGAGGAGTTGGTTGATTTGGTCATGGTGAGCTAAGAGAACTATAATACTAACACATGTTTAATCATAGATTAATCCGTTCATCGGAACTTACCTTATGAGGAGTTAAGCCAAACATAGACTTAAACTCGGAAAATTGATAACATCAAGTGTTATCGACCTGCAATTTTTAGTTAGTTCAGATACACATCAAATATCATCATAACAAGTTAAGAAACAACCATTATTAATACTACATTGTCTAATAATGTTTCGAGCCAAACACTCCTTTAACTCAACTTCTTCTTCAATTTCTTCATTCCCTTATGAAGCTTCATTACCCAACGTCCTATATTCTTCACCATTCCTTTGATGTTGTGATATTCGACTGATTCATTTGGGATTGGTGGAAGTTGGGTCAAGTACTCCGGAGGGGGAATCCTAGAGTTTGGCATTCCATCATCATCACTCATAGATGATGATGATGATGATGTTTGACCACGAGGACGTTTGCCCTTGTCAACCGATACCCTAAAGTCGCTCAAAGGAACGAAGGTGCGTTCTATCTCATCATATTCAGGAACAAATCCTAAGCCATTTCTAGGAATGGGTGCAAAAGCTCTAAAGAGACGAGTCAAAAGCATTCCATAAGGCAATGCCATGTTTCCTTGAATTGGAATATCGGTCATTCTCTTGGCGATGTAGTAAGCAAGGTTGAAGGGTTGATGGGTTGACACATTGTACATCATGTGGCAAAGACAAGCATTGATGTGATCGCGGTTTCCTACCGTGCACATGACATTGGCCCTTAAGACTTCTTCCATTTTCCTAAATTCGGGTTTTAGTTCATTTAGCTCCATAGCAAATGGATCTCTAGGAACATGTTTCCCTCAATACAACCTTGTTGGGTTGTTCCTAGGTATGAAGAGATGCTGATGAATGATTTCTTTTGAAGTCAAGGGAGTGGCATATGGTGCCGTTCGTTTAAGATTTGACTCAAGAATGGTCAATGACCATTTATCAGAATAGACACTTGTTCCATGACTTGAAACTCCTATGACTTCTCCAAATTGATTTAATGGGATATTGTATTGATGTCCATTGACGCTAAAGCGAATGTTTATGTAACCTTGATCGTTTGACTCTAGTTTGACACTAGCATAGAATTCTAAAATGAATCGAGGAATTAATGGTTCATCGATATCTAGGAGGGAATCGAAGTGAATAGCTGCTAGTTGTTCCCTAAGATAGGTTCCTTCATAGAATGAGGGGTCTACAAACCTACCCTCATGTACGTAGTGTTTTTCTAGAGCTTTGAAAATTTCAACTTGTTGTTCAGTGAGTCCTTTGGTTTTATGGTGTTTAGGTAGGTAATTTACGGTGTGTTTGTGAACATAGTTGGTCGCGGGAGGCAATGTTGAAAGGTTCAATCTACTGTTTTATCTAATCACTATGTTCCATTAATCCTAATCCAAGTCTAAGGTAGTTGAAAGGTTCTCTTTTGAGAGGTTTTGTGAGGATGTCGGCAATGTTGTCCTCTGAGGAAACTTTCTCAATTGAGATGTTTCCCTTCTGAACATTGTCGCGTAGGAAATGATGACGAATTTCAATGTGTTTGGTTCTTGCGTGTTGGACCGTATTTTTTCTGAGGTCGATTTCTCCTTTGTTGTTACAAAGAATGGGGATGTCGTTGAGTTCAATTCCATAGTCTACGAGAGCTTGTTTCATCCACAGTGCTTGTTGACACGCCTTTCCTGCAGACACATACTCTGCCTTTGTTGTTGAGATTGCGAGGGCTGTTTGTTTCTTAGCGAACCATGAGGTGAGACAATGTCCTACAAAAGTACAAATACCGCTAGTACTTTTTCTATCAACATAGTCACCGGCATGGTCTGAGTCGGCATACACTATGGTTTCTATACCTGTTCCTTTGGGATACCATAATCCTAAATGTGTAGTGCCTTTAATGTACCTAAATATCCTTTTAACGGCTTCAAGATGGGATATTTTGGGATCTTCTTGAAAACGTGCACATAGACAAACACTAAACATAATGTCCGGCCTACTAGCCGTAAGATAGAGTAAACTACCAATCATTCCCCTATATTTAGTGCTATCTACGGATTCATTTTCTTCATCCTTTGTGAGTTTGGTTTCTGAGGACATGGGAGTTTTCATTGGTTTTGAGTCTTCAAGACCAAACTTCTTAAGCATATCTTTGATATACTTTGATTGGTTGAAGAATATCCCATCTTCTAATTGTTTATTTGGAAACTGATCGGCTGTGATCAAGTCGTATTTATTTCCAAGGAATACAGTGGAATTTGTATTCCCGGGTCGTTATCCCCAACGAAGGCGTGAATGGAATTCGTGATCTCGAATCGTGATTGCGTGCAGTGAATGGTGAAATAAAAGTGATTTTGGGTTTCTAATCTAAGATAAGTGAACATAAATTAAAAACGATTTAAAAAGCAAGGAGAATGATAATCTAAAATGCTTGTAATTAAAAACGTGAAAGAAAACTGAAAACGGAACTAAACCGGGAAATACGCGAACCTAAAAACGTCAAAATAATTAAATAAAAACTCTACGGGTACAAATCTATTTTTCCTACATCCTAAATGGCAAAAGAAAATTTTACAAAAAAGAAATATATTTTTTTGACTTTTTAATTAATTAATATGAATTTAAAACTAATTTAAACTATTAAAATGATTTAAAAATAGAAAATGAAAACAGAAAAATCTGAAAAAATTCAAGTAATTCTAAAATAATATTTAAAAGCTAGGAAAAATAAAACCAACTACTGTCTAACCCTAATAAGCAGAATGGGACAAATAAGCAGTTTGCAAATAAGCTAAAAATAAGCTAATGTTAACTAAAAATTACCAAAATCTCAGAAACTGATTAACATACTATTTGACACTTAAAACAACAGAAAAAGCTCAAAGAAGCTACTCAGAATAAGCTGATAAACAGCTGATCAGTAGCAGTGTTGTGCAGAAAAGAATGAGTGCAAAGCACTTTTGCAGCTGATTTAAAAGCTAGGAATAAGCAAATTTGGGGAATCCAAAAGCACAAGCTAAAAGCTCATACTATAAGCTTCCTAAAAATTGAAAATGCCCAAAATCCAACCACAATTGCTACCCTAATTGAGTGCTAGATCAGGTGCTATAAAACTAAAAAACTGAGTGCAGACATCAGGACAGCAGAGTGGGGGGAAATTGCATGCCAATAATAAGCTAACAAACCAGCTTTAAATACTCAAATAAGCTAAAACAGATTAACATTAACTAGTAAGCTATTGAGAAAAACAAAAATCATGCAAAGATTAAAAGGGAATAAGCAGTTTAGAAGCAAAGAAAAAGCTGAGAAAACCTAATATTGCCCTGATGCAGCAGAAATGAAATTTGCACTTAACTCTTTTGAAAACCAATGATATACTACCTAATCTTGCAGTCTCATTTAACTCACTAAGTTACACCTTCTTATGTCAAAAACAATGATCAAGTAAGCTTTAGCTTGTACAAAGCTTATTGGAGCAGTTTTTGTTCTAAAATTCTACCTATAAGCCAAGAACCTACAAATGAATGAAAACCTACTAAAGTCCTACTGAAATATCCTTATTCTACCTTAATTAAGCTGAATCAAAACTAATAAATTGGTACATGAACAGTGTGACAGCTTATAGGCTAAAACAGACTCTAAACCAAACACACCTTATAATACTGAAATTGCAATTTTACACTAGAACATTATAATTTAAGCCATATTTTACTCTAAACTATGATTATCTAAATTATTAATACTCTAAGAAAACAGAAAACTCAAACAAATAAGCAGTTAAATAAGCTGAATACAAATAAGCAGTATGGCATGAAAATGAAAATTGAAACTCACAACTGATTCAGCTGAACCTGAATGAATCTAGTAACTAATCCTCAACCCAGGCTTATCCAATAAGCCAGAAATACCCAAATAAGCTTGTCACCTCAGCTTATTCTTCAAACTGCTTAATTGACCCCTTGGTTGACTTTTTGACTAAGTTTGACTTTTGAAATTAAAACTGAATTCAGTAACAATAAACTAACAATAAGGTGTCACAAACTTCTGTTAGCTTATTTAAACTGAAAAGAGATGGTTTTGGAATTTAAATAACAACAAAATTTAAATTACTGAATTGAAATTAAATCGAATTACAACTGGAAATGAACAAGACTTTTTTGAAGTTAAACTGAAATTGTAAATTACACTTGAATGAAATTAAGGTTACAATAAAACTTAATTAAACTTAACTAAAAACTACACTACGAATTTTTGGTCTAAATACAGTGACAATGTCTCACTATGTCTTCATTTCTTTTTATATCCATCCCAATGCTTTTTCTCTGTCTTCTCATCATTTCCCCACCATTGGATAGCTTTAATTCAATCTAAACCCTTCAATTTATTTTTGGCGGGAAAACAGGAGATAGTGGGATTTGGTATTTAGAGCACGTGAAGAGGGTACTCACGTGAAGCTTGTACTAGCTAAGAACTAGAGGAGGGGGGAGGCGTGTGCCAGTGAAAAAGTTGAGGAGTGGGTCGATGTCAGGGAAAGGTGGTTTTGGGGAAGGTGGGTTTGACCCTGGTATTGACCGGGTATTTAGCTAAGGGTTAAAACGGGGTTGGGTTAATTTGTTGTGGGCTATGTGGGTTGTGATGGGCCAGTGTTTAGGATTGGGTTTAGATTTTGGATAATGGGTTGGGTTGTTTTTAGTTTTAGGGGTTATGGGTTAGGGGTAAAGGGTTTAATGTTTTGGGTTTTTATTTAAGTTGGGATAAGGATTTGATTGATGTTAAGTTTAGGGACCATATGTGTAACATTCTGAAAGTTCAGGGATCAATTATGCACATTCTGAAAAATATCACCAAGGACCAATCTTGACCCTTTTGATATTTCGGAGGGTTGACTTTGACAATTTGAGCATAATCCCGGTCCAAACTTGTAAATTCCTTTCCCGGCTTCAGCTTTTCACGATTTTCCAATCCTGTGCTCGATTTTGTCTGTTTTTGCCCTGTTTTCGATCCTTTTGTACCTGAAACACATAAAAACACAAACCAAGGATATTTGCAATAATATATGGTGTATTTGGCCGTTTTCAGTATTTTTATGGTCTAAAATGGGCATAAAATGATGAGTATTTACACACTCATCAGAGACCTAAGAAAAAGTTTAGTTCCCCCATCATACTCATTTCAAACTCATCATGCATGATTTTTGAAAAATCGTTGCATAACTCTTGACAAGTTGAGCCGAATATAATGTCATCCACATATATCTGGACGATGATAATATGTGATCCCTTTTTCTTGGTGAAGAGAGTATTGTCTACTAGGCCCATGGTATACTTATGGTAAACTAGGAAGGTCTTAAGTCGATCATACCAAGCTTTTGGTGCTTGCTTAAGTCCATATAATGCTTTCTTAAGTTTGTAGACATGATTTGGTTTTTCAAAATCGGCAAAGCCGGAGGTTGTGCGACATATACTTCTTCATTTATAAATCCGTTTAAAAATGCACTTTTAACATCCATTTGAAATAATTTAAAATCATGTGCACATGCATATGCAAGTAGTATCCTAATAGACTCTAGTCTAGCTACGGGTGCAAATGTCTCATCATAATCTATACCTTCTTGTTGATTGTAGCCTTGAGCTACTTGCCTAGCTTTGTTTCTAGATACTATGCCATTTTCATCCATTTTATTTCTAAATACCCATTTTGTACCAATTATGGTTTGATTTTTAGGTTGTGGAACTAATGTCCAAACATCATTTCTAATAAATTGGTTTAATTCCTCTTGCATAGCAATAACCCATGATTCATCCTTTATAGCTTCATTTATATTTTTAGGCTCAACTGTTGAAACAAAACAAAAGAAATTACTTTCATTTTGAGCTTGAGATCTTAATGTTCTTTCATTAAGTTTTCCGATGACGTTTTCTAATGGATGACTTTTAGATTCTTTAATGTTGATAATTTCTTTATTTTCTGGTTCATCCTCTAAATTTTCAACCATTTGGTCTTCAACTAAGTCATCATCTACCAAAGGTGACGTCTTAGAGGGAGGTGGACTTTCATCGAATGTTATGTTCAATGATTCCTCGACTCTTGAGGTTTCTTTGTTCAACACTATGTATGCTTTACTATTTTGTGAATACCCTAGAAACACACCTTCATACGACTTTGGGTCGAATTTGGTGAGATAGTCCTTTGTGTTTAAAATGAAGCACTTGCTTTCAAACACTCTAAAATACCCTAAAGTAGGCTTTTTGCCTCTATATAACTCATATGGAGTTTTTCCTAAAAATGGTCTAATTAGAACTCGATTTAGAATATATGTAGATGTATCTACAGCGTGACACCAAAACTTTTGAGGTATGTTTTGTTCATTTAACATAGTTCTACTCATTTCTTGAATTGTCCTATTTTTCCGTTCTACTACACCATTAGATTGTGGAGTTCGGGGAGCCGAGAAATTATGTGTTATTCCATTATTATCACAAAAAGTTCTAAATTGGATTTCGTTGTCAAATTCTCGCCCATGGTCGGTTCTAATAGATACTATGTTACTTCCTATTTGATTTTGAATTTTCTTGCTTAGAATTTCAAATTTATCAAAGGCCTCATTTTTGGTTTTCAAAAATTTAGTCCACGTATATCTAGAGTAATCATCTACTATAACTAATGTGTAAAAATTTCCTCCATAACTTTGTATAGCCAACGGGCCAAACAAATCCATATGCAATAATTCTAGACACCTAGATGTAGATACCATGTTTTTAGCCTTATGGCTATTATGCACTTGTTTCCCAATTTTGCAAGCATCACAAAAGTGTTGGTCATATTTCAACTTGGGTAGGTTCCTAACGAGTTCCTTAGAAGATAAGGATTGAATAAGCCTCATATTGGCATGACCTAAACGTCGATGCCATAGAGTAGAGTTTTCGTCCAGAGATGTAAGACAAAGCTTGTCTTTAGGTGTTTTATCTAATTCCATAACATATACGTTATTCTTTAAAACACCTCTTCCTACGGTTATGCCGTCTTTAAGTATTTTACTTCCATTTTCACTGAAAAGGACGTTATACTTTTTGCGACATAATTGACTTATACTAAGCAAGTTAAATCCTAAATTATCTACATGAGCAACATCATCAATAGAGAGAGAGTCATGAGAGATCGTACCTTTTCCAATGATTTTACTTTTAAGTTTGCTACCGAATGTGACATTACCTCCGTCGTACACTTGGTAAGTTGAGAAAAGACTTTTGTTTCCCGTCATATGTCTTGAACACCCACTATCTTTGATCCGCTCATCAGGTTCTAGATCAACCTTTAAGCATACCTGAGTTCAAGAAAGACTCAAGCGTTTGGTCCCCAATATCTCATGGGCCCGTTTGGGTTAAACATAACATTATCATGGTTTATGTATGCAAATGGAGGATAGTTGTTCCATGACATGTAATTGGGACCTTGGAAGTTTCTAGGCATATTTTGATTCCAATTATTTTGATAATGATGTTGTAAGTTAACATTACTCTTAGGAAAGGGGTGTTTGGGAAACCTAGTCTGAGGTCTCTGTTGAGTTGTTTTAACTCTATACTCATTCCTAGCTTGACCTCTTCCTACAGAAACAGCTGGTTTTAGCTTGTTGTTAGTTATACTAGTGCTAGGTTTTCTAGTGACCTTAACGAATTCCGTATGGTTCATTTTGAGATCCTTCTGTTCAACTTCTGTACCCGCGGATCCCTTGGGTACAACTGGCGGATCCAAAACTTTGGATCCGTCGGATCCGTGGGCTTCTGACATAGTTGAAACAGTTTCTTTTTCATTCACAGTTTGTTTCTTAAAGTCACCTAAGGTTCCTTGTTTCATAAAACCTAGTCCGGTTTTATCATGAGGAAGTTTTTGCATCTTCATTATCTCATCTGCACAACTTATGTTTTTATCAAACTTTTTAAACTTAGAGTTTTGCTTAATGAGATCTTCCTGTGTGGTTTTTAGTACATCTAATTCTAATTTTAGTTCTTGACAAGAGACACATGTATCTTTACTATTTTTGCCTTTTTCCATTCGTATCTCTTTTTCTTTAAGCCAATACACTTCATTTTCTAAAAGTGTTGTTTTAGTTTTCAAGAATTTGTTTTTGTTGATGATTTTTAATGTTATATCACATAGTTTGTTATATTCTACTTCTAAGGTTTCATCATCTATAGATGAGTATGAGTCAGAATGTACCTCTTCTGTGTCATGAGCCATAAGGGCAACTTCGTTGTTCTTATGCTCATCATCATCTCCTTCACTATCACTCCAAGCTCCACTAACAAATGCTTTTTGAGACTTGTTCTTTAGAGGCTTTGGACAATCACCTATAAAGTGACCAGAATCTCCACACCTATAGCACTTCCTCTCTAACTTGCCTTTTCTATCATCGCGGTCTTCAGAAATGTAAAATGTGTTTTAAAGAGACTTTAGCTAGCATTTATAATTTGCTAAAGGATATACTTTGTAATTGTCATTAACAAAACTAAGTAAATATCGTAAAATATAAATAACGTTTTTAGGACGATATTTGTATTAACAGATTTTATGTAAGACAACATGACTTTGAACATGTAATGTATTTTAAAACGGATCTTTAATCCGTTCTCTATATCTTGTGTTGTGTTTATCGATTTAGTAGCACCCAAAGTGTATGCTTCCGCAATATTATGATTTTGGGGGTGTTACAATTTCCAACTCCACCTCGCCAAGATTTCTCACAACAATTTTCAAGTCCACCACATGAAGAATTCCATACTCCACCTGAACATATCTTTCCGGTTTTCCAACCGAAAAACGAACTGGTGAACAATCCGTCAGAAAATAAACCGGTGCACAATCCACCGGTTGCTGACCAAGACCCAAATCCGTTTGGTTTAATAGAGGAATAACTCAGACAAATGGAACAAGATATGGAAGTCTTCCTAGAAATGGAACAACGTAAAAGAGAAGAGGAAGCTGCTCGTTTTGGAGCAGCAAGCCAGGGATGATGAAGAACGTAGGAAGAACTGGGAAATGGTTTGGTTCTCACCTGATTCCTCTTCGACTGAAGATGGTTACCCAGACTCAGATGATACCTTCCATTAATTTGTGGTTGTTTATGTTAATCGTACGTTGTTTATGTTAATCGTTCGTTGTTTTTTCAAATCTGTTTAATGTAGTTTCTATTTGACGTTTAATGTATTTCTATTTGATGTTTAATGTATGTTAATTTCCTACTTTATAAAACGTTACAAGTTTTTATAAAACATTACAATTTTTATAAAAATTTTACAAAACTATTTACAAAAAAAAAAAAGGAAACAAAAAAAAAAAAACATTTCATACAAAAAAAAAAAAAAAAAAAAAAAAAAAAAAAAAAAAAAATCGAATTGTCAGAAAGTTACCTCCTCGTGCAGACGAGGAGGCCTTCCACGACGAGCCACGGTTAGCACCCCCGGTACCACGGCGAGCCACGGTTAGGGTGACACGTGGACCACGGCGAGCCACGGTTAACCCATACCGGGTGCTCTAAGAGGAAGGAGGGTGGGTTGGAGGTAAATGGGGAAATGTGATGTTTGGGGTCAGGTGCATAACGAGTTTTAGAGTAAAGGGTGCAATTTAGGGTGTTTATATGTTCGGTTATCGGGTTTTTCGAGTATATTCGGATAAAAAAAAATTTCTAGGTAAATTCGAAAACCGAATCAAACCAAATTCAAATTGAATTAAACCGAATTAAAAATTAAATTTGAATTCAATTCGGTTTTCAGGTTGACCGAATAACCGAATTATATAATTTATATTTCTTTTTCATTTATTTATATATGTCTTAGAAAAAAAATAATATAAAAAAATTCAAGCTTAAAAAATATTAGATTTATATTAGGAAAGAGTTTTTTTTTACAAACAAATAAAATGTATATAGTATATTTATGGGTGTTTAGGAGTAATGTGCGTAACAAATATTAGAGCAAATGGTGCAATCACATTTGGCTTTTGCCAAATCTAGGTGGACTCGTGTCAAGTTGACGCCATTGCATCCTCTCCCCCTCGTGGTGAATGAAATGCTAATAATTTGGTTTGCGCCAAATGAAGAGAAATTTGCATAATTTTAACCCCAACAGCTAGTTCCTTTTTGTTAAAATAAATAAATAAATATTTATACACTTTATTTTTACATAACCATTTTTCATTTTATATAAATCCCTTTTACACAACTATATTTTAACACGAATTAAAATCTTTCACTTCCATTTTCACTTTCATTTCTTTACTATATCTCAAAAAATGTTTCAACATCCGAATGATCTATTTTTAACAAACTTTTTCGTATTTCGTAACATCCAAATTCATCATCTTCCTCAATACCCACTACACCTTCATCCGCAAATATCTTCCTCACTACCTAAATTTGCTCCGTTTGGTAGCCAATATATTATGCCACCATAAACACCTAATTAGCATTATCTTCAACAACGATTTCAACATCTTCAACAAAATCCACCACAATTCTGTCAACCACAACAAATACAACCACTACCACCACCACCACAACCAAACCGAACAAGCACCACAAGAAACCCGCGAAGAAAACGCAAAATATTCGCTAAAGAAAACAGCCACCACCACCGCAACAACCGAAAAGGTAAATACTCGTTGGACCCCCCAAGAGGAAGCGTTATTAGCCAAGTGTTATGTTGATGTTTTCGAGGATAACCAAATCGGAATGACCAAGGTGAGCTATAACTTTTGGTTCAAGGTTTTTAATGAGTTCAATAAATCTTCTATACACAAACATACCAAGGATATGATTATGGGGAAGTGGGCAACGTTGAACGATAATTGCCAAAAGTTCAACTCTATTTACAAACGTTTAAAACATTTGAGTAGAAGCGATGAAAACGAGGTTGATCTTTTGAACCGTTGTAGTAGTTCGTTTCGCGACGAGACAAAAGGAAAAGTGTTTACTCAAGATAGGCAATTGGAAATCTTGAAAAAAAAATACCCCAGACGGGATGCGGCCGAGCCCATTGATCCGGATGATGTCATCGGGACATACCGGGCTATTCAGAGATAATCCAAGACCACGTCCCCCCGCCAAACCACGTCTCGCGAAAAAACTAAATAGGAAACAACGTCGGGCACCACGGCGAGTAACCAGCAAAATTTTGGGGGAGAATTTACAAAATGAATTTAGACTCAAATAAGAGGTCGCCCAAGAGATGTACACGATGACTAAAGCGAAAGATGCGACAATAATGAAGTTGGAATAAATAAAATTTCTCGGCACTAGCACCGGTGAGTTATTAGAGGAGGATGCATTTATCATCAACGTGTAAAAAATATATAAATAAAAAAACCAACAAAATATAGACGTGATATGTAGTCATTTACGTTATTTTTTTCATGCGTTTTTTTATTTTATTTTTATTTTGGTATTGTATTTTGTATTTGTATTTTAATGACAGAAAAATTAGTTGATTTGAAAAAATAAAATAAAATGGTGGGTCCTAAAATTGTTTTGCCATTAACGTTGCGTTCTTAAGTTTTAGATCAAATAAAAAGAAAGTAGAAAAGAAGGAAAGAATGGTAAAGAAAAGAAAATATTAAAAAGTTAGTAAAAATATTTGTGTTCTTTAGTTGAATGAGAAGGAGGAAAATGTAATAAGTTCTGTGTTCTTGAGTTCTGATGAATGAAAAAAGTTGATTTATCTACAATTATACACATACTTAAAATGATTAGAATTCAAAAGGTAAGGACAATTTTCTCATTTGACATGTAAAACTTTACTTTTCTTTCATTTCTCTCATTTTTTGAAGAGAAGTTTTTATAAAAACTTTTCCTTCCATTTCCCTCATCATCCTTCTTTTCCATTCACAAATAAATAAATAAATAAACCGGAGAACACAAGTTTATTTAAGTTTCCTTTACTTTCCCTTCTTTTCTTTTCAGAACTAAACTCGAGAACAGAATGTAGTGACTGGGGAGGATGTTTTTGGGTGTGCGAGTGATGAGGAAAGTGAAAGGAGATGTGAGGTGCATGACGTGGCACATAGGTGGCAGTTTAGGTTGAGCCGTTGCACACTTTGCTTTTATTTTAACAAAAGGGGTATGTCCAAACGAAATGGAATTAAGTAGTGTCATGCCATAATTTTCACCATAATGATACAAAATTAAAAGTGTAAAAGCTAAAGATACGCAACATATTTATTCAAAACAGACGAGATACGTAACAAAACTTTGGAAATTACTAGAATACGCAAAATACTTTCAAAATATGGACAATATACGCAATATTGACCAGTATGTGACCTATTTGAGAAAATTTACAGTAATGGCACATGTGGTTTGCTTTGACTTTCACCTTTAGTCCCTTGACTTTTTTTCACTTAGAATAGTTACAGTAATGTTCCATGTGGTTTGCGTTGACTTTCACCTTTAGTCCATTGACTACTTTTTTTCACTTATAACTCTTTTTTTACTTTCACCATTCACTTATTTTTTATTTATTTGCTTTATATTTTTTTTTCCTTTTATTCATACACTAATTTTTTTTACACTTATTATACTTTTTGTACCATTTATTCCCACATTTTTTTGGGTACATCTATTACTTTTGTTTTACACTAATTTTTTTACGCTTATTCACACACTATTTTTCTTTACACTTAATAAACTTTTTTTACACCAATTTTTTTGTTTACTTTTTTCATATATTCATACATTATGTTTTTTACCACTTAGAAACATGAGACTAATTTTTTTTGACACTTTTTATACTTATACTTTATGGCAACATTTCAATTAAAAAAAAAAAAAAAAAAAAAAAGGAAAAAACTTTTTAGGAAAGAAATTCTAAATGTTGCGTTAAACTTTTCACAAAACTAACGCCCTCATGTAACTTATATTTCCCAAAAAGAAATTTTTCTAAACGTCTAGTTGAAGTATAAGTATAATGAGTGTAAAAATTAAGTAACAAAATTATCAATTTGAAAAAAAAAAAAAAAAAAAAATACAAAGCATGCATGAATGAATGAAAAAAAAAGTTAAAAAATTTATTTTCTAAACGCTGCGTTGAAATATAAGTATAATAAGTGTAAAAGTGAAGAAAAACAAAATTTATCACGTTTGAAAAAAAAAATTTAAAAACTTGTATGAATAAATGATGAATAAAAGTAGAAAAAAAAAAAAAAAAAAAAAAAAAGATTTTTCTATTGCGTTGAAGTATAAGTATAATAAGTGTAAAAGTGAAGAGACAAAATTATCACTTTAAAAAAAAGGAAAAAACTACAAAAACTTGGATGAATAAATGAGAAAAAAGTAATTTATTTTTAAACGCCGCGTTGAAGTATAAGTATAATAAGTGTAAAAACGAAGAAAAGAAATTATCACTTTGAAAAAAAAGAAAAAAAATAGAAAAACATGTATGAATAAATGAAAAAAGGTAAAAAGAATTTTTTTACTAAACGTTGAGTTGAAGTATATGTATAATAAATGTAAAAGTGAAGAAACAAATCACTTTGAAAGGAAAAAAAAAAAGAAAAAAAAAATACAAATACTTGTATGAATAAATGAAAAAAGGTAAAAAGAACTTTTTTTTAGACGTTGCGTTGAAATATAAGTATAATAAATGTAAAAGTGAAGAAAAAAAATTATCACTTTGAAAAAAAGAAAAAAAAAAATCAAAAACTTGTATGAATAAATGAAAAAAAGCAAAAAGATTTTTTTTTAAACGCTGTGTGAAAATATATGTATAATAAGTGTAAAAGTGAAGAAACAAAATTATCACTTTGTAAAAAAAATACAATAACTTGTATGAATAAATGAAAAAAAAAAGTAAAAAGCTTTTTTTTTAATGTTGCGTTAAAGTATAAGTATAATAAGTGTAAAAGTGAAGAAAAAAAATTATCACTTTGAAAAAAAAGAAAAAAAAAAATACAAAAACTTGTATGAATAAATGAAAAAAAGTAAAATGAATTTTTTTCTAAACGTTGCGGATAACGCTCAAATTGTACATGGTTTTAGGAGCGTTATCGTGGATTTTATGCATATATTTTGATCACCTTTATGAACTTATGGTACTTAATGAGGTATAATTTCTATTTTAGGTTCATGGAAGCTCACGACAAAGAAAACCAAGAAAAAGATGAAGAAACGACCAATAAACGAAGATTTATGCATATACGAAGAATTCCCGACAAAAACGAGTCTCTTGGAGTACATTCGAGAAGATAAAGTCATCAAGTTATTGGTCCAAAGACTCAAGAATAAAGCACAAGAGGAAAAACGAGAAAAGAAATGAAGAAAAGAAGCTTAAACGAAGAATTATTGGAAGACTCGTTGTTCCCGACACACCTCTACCATTTTGGCTATAACTTGAGCATACGAACTCGGATTTAGTTGATTCAAGCGGCCACGGAAAGCTAAGAGAAAGAGCTACAACTTTGGTCTTTATCATTTTTGGCCAGAAGGCTCCATCCGATCGGTAGGAGCCCGCATCCGATTCGGATGGAGCAAACTTGATTTTTACGAGAGCTCCAACCGATCGGTATGGCCCCGCATCCGATCGGTTGGCTGAATCTGACTTCTCCAAGTTATTTTTAATGCTTATTTAAGTGTCATTAAGCCACAAGTCCGATCACTTGCTTCCATTAACTCAATTTCCTGTCATTTTAATGACACTTGGAGGACAAGTTTGGCCAAGGGTCTCTCATAAGCTTATATACACCCACTTTGGCCATTTTGTAAAGGAACTCATAGACCAATCTCATATCTATCATATAACTCTCATGTAACTCTCTTAACCACCCCTCACCCTTTTCCAGAGGTGTTGGGGGGTTGGCTTGGTCGACATACAATGGAGGATTCATGTGTATCTTATGAACTTTGGTATATTCTCTTTTAATAACATTCATGTTTGGTTTCTATGATTGTGTTGATTCTTATTTGTCTTGTGAATGATGTCTTAATACTTTTTTGGTTCATATGATAACTTATGATAAAGGGATGTTTAGATATTTGTAGTGTTTGTTTGGATTATGATGATAACATCATATTTAGTTAAATTGGAACTTGTCTTGTTTATTGTTTTGATTAATTATTGTTGAGTCTATATGTCGAAAGGATTCTCAATAGTGGTTGATTTCAATTCATTAGTCGACGAATGTTTTGGTCTTGTACTTTGTGACGATTGTATGAGAAACTTAATAAACATAACAAGTGAAAGTTTAATTTAGATTAAAGGTCGAAAGGCATCTTTTGAATATGTGTTCTAATCATTATTTTTCAAGAAAATGGAACTTCACAAATTGATGACATCAAAGTTATGGGTCGAAAGAACTCTTTGTTTGTTGTTGGTTTAGGCATGAGTTTTGTGACATGACCAATTGATTAAAGCTTATGTATATTTGATTTATAAAACACTAGACTATTATAATTGGTTCTATAGGTCGAAAGGATTACCCATGATAATATGTTTTCCAAACTAACCATCTTAAAACTAGTAAAGGCTTACACCAAGTTCTTACTAATTTATTATAAGGCTTACACCAAGTTCTTATTAACTTATTATCATTGCCAAACATGTATGTTCTTTGTGTGATTGTTCTTATATTGCTTTTCTTGTTGGTTTGATCCGTGACAATCATAACCATCAACTTGTTACTTGCTTAAACAAACAAACGACACTTGAGTGCAACCAAGTCTCTTGGGACGACCTTGACTTACCAACCTCTATACTACATACGACTAGGGTATACTTGCCCGAATGTGTTCCTAGTTAATCGGTAATTCTTGTTTATAAATTTAAAACCTTTTGCGAACGCACCAAGTTTTTGGCGCCGCTGCCGGGGATTTGGTTTTTGTTCTTAGGTGTTTGTTTGTTTGATTGCTCTTGCTTGCTTGCTTGTTTGTCATGATAATTGCTTAATTGCCTCCCTTGCGTTTTGTTTAAAAAAATTCTCATCTTTTGCTTAATGATCTTGGCATCAAAATCAAGTGTTTTGGTGTTGGGATTTGGTTTCATGTCTCGAAAGTGTTTGCGAAAAAAAAATAATAAAAAAAAACCCACCAAAAATGACCAGAATCATCTAGCCGATCGGATGGCAACTCCAACCGTTCGGCTGGACCACCCAAACCATCTCAACCGATCGGTCACCACCCGTAACCGATTCGGTTGGAGGCTTCTGTCCAATTTTTTTTCTTAGTTTTGTTCTTCTTGTTTTGTGAGTTTTATATTTTATATGTTCTGTGATCTCTTGCATGTTTTTGTGTTTCTTTTTCTAGATTAGTCTCGTATTAATTTGGAATAAGACTATCTTGTTTTAGATTGTTTTGTTTTTATTTGTGTTACGTGACTAATTGTGTTTGCTTGCGTCTATGTGCTTGTCATTTTATGTGATTTTGCTCTTATTTGTTCATGTTTATTTCTGTTTTAAGTGTCGTTTTATGTTCTTGATGTTCTTCTAGTATATATGTGTTTATGTGTTTTACTTGTGTTTATTTTCGTGTTCGTTACGTTATGCGTTCCTGTTTTATTTTGTCAATAAAAGTCTTAAGTAAAACTTGTTTTCATTAAAAAAAAATAAAAAAAATTGCCGAGCCTTACAACCGATCGGTTAGATCCACCAACCGATCGGATGGAGCTCTCGTTAAAAATTTTAAATTTTGTTAATTCCCAACCGAATCGGATGGAGACCATGCAGATCGGTTGGAGCTCTCGGTAAAAATTGGCCTAACCCATCCGATCGGATGGCGGGTGTACCGATCGGTTGGGAGTCTCGGAAAAAGTTGGATCAAATGAACCGATCGGATGGAGCTCTCGGTAAAATCTTTTAAATTTTGTTAATTCCCAACCGATCGGATGGATACTCTGACCGATCGGATGGACCAATCGGTAAAAAAAAATATAATAATAAATAAAAATAAAAAGATGTTATTTTCATTTTTCGTATTTTGTTCTTGTGTGTTTGTGTTTAGATCGAATAAGTTTAAATGTCTTTTGGTTTTTGCAAGAGTATTATTTTCTTCTATTCTACTTAAGTTTGGTTTTTGCATTTTAAAATTTTGTTAATTTAGTACGTTGTGAATAAATAAGTACTTGTTTTAAAAATAAAAATATATTGAACTTTGTGGGTATGTTCACTGGAAACCTTCATGAGACTTCACTCGTCCACTCGGGCCACCGAGGGGTTTAAAAGGCTTGTTGCATACGCTAAATGCAACCGTGATGCCTACGAAAGTGAGTTTTAGAATTTTACGCGTTTTTTGTAGTTTAGTTTATTTTTGCAGATTTAATAAGCTCTTGGAGATTGGATTATTGGTGATATTATACTTGGTGTGGATATGTTTTGTTGAATGAGAAATTGATTGATCTCATAAGCTTATGCGTAGCACCTTATCATATGGAGTCGATTGCGATTTCTTGGCCCGGGAAGTTTTGTTTCTCTTGGACTATTTATTTATTTATTTCCCTATTTCACATGCTTTGAAGTTTATTTTTCACAATAAGTATAATGTTTAACTTAAGTGTGGGGGGGGGGGGGGGGGGGGAGTAAATAGAAAAAACGAAACTACTTTTCAAATTTATAATTTTTGGGGTCAATTTAAAATTTTGTATACTTGTTTGCCCTTGTGATCTAATTGTTTTCACGCTTTTAGGATAATATATTAGTATAACTGGATCAATCCACTGGTGAAATCTGTAATTTTGAAAAAAATTGAGATGTGTCCCGATTAATATTGCAATCCATTCTGGGATCGATAACATTTGCTAGCACATATTATAGCCCTTTTCCACTAAATTGTGAGGATTTGAGCCTATTTCATATATAGCATACATCTTTTATGCTTTGATCTTTTGCTATGAGTGTGCCGGTGATTTTATTTATTCTAGAACTTGTACTTGTAAATCATTACCTGACCGCAGTAAGATCACATTCGTGTGATATAAGTGTATTCGTGTGATAAAGAGGCAACCTTAGGAATAAAACCAAATGACCTTCCGTTTACATCTAATGATATATTAGCTAGCCACATCGGTTAGTTAAAATACCAATATGGACCCATTTGTTAGCGTTTATCTTTAGCGCTAGATACCCCTAGTTAAACCCTCCGAGCCATCCTTTTCATTTTTGATTAAATCCAGAAAAATCCAAAAATATTTTACACTTTAAACCTTAGCCTAACCCATTGTCAAAGTCTAAACGGTTGGTTGTTAGTTGCTTGGTTGCTGGATTGTTTTTTGATGATTATTAGTTAGCCACACTTTGCCGTTCGTGTGTGCCATTCCGACGAAGATGGAGAGGGCCCGCTTCATATTTTGTATTTTTGTGGTGTATGATTATGCGAAGTGTGGGGGAGATGTGATGTATGAAAGAAAGGTTGAAAAAAAATTGTAAAGAAAAGAAAAAAAAAATGAATAAGTCATCAAAAAAAAAGAGAAAGAAAAAAAATATGTGATGACAATTATAGCCAATGTGCTATATTATTATGAAGATGAAGGAAGAGGAAGTATGTTTGAGATATCGATTAGCCAATGTGCTAAGACGTGATATACATATATGTTCGGTGATCGATATGAAAAGAAGAGGAAGTTGTTAACTATAATCATTTACGGGTTTGCGGTTTGTTCGGTAACTAGCAACAATGGGACTTAGACTTGACTTTATTTTTCTTTTAAAACCAATTTCATAAATACTCCCATGCCTTATCCCTAACCTTACCAAATTACTTTATTCGTTGTTAGCTTTCGAGCATCCGGATATAGTGATGGCTTTGTGAAAATATGTAGTGCATTAATATTGTAGTGACCATCCGGTTTTTGAATAATTGAAAAACGCGCCAGCGATCTTGTGCGTATTTAGGCGACCATCCGTTATGTAAATAACGTTGCCAGTGAACCAAGGTACAATCTAGTGACCATCCGTTGCTTAGCTAGTCAAGGATTCGTTGCTAGCGGTCTATTATATTCTTGTATGAAATATTTGAACATAAGCCTGGTACAACCTCGAAGCCCAAACATTACAACCCGAATAAAAGACCTCTTTAGATGTTTACACTTTGTGCTTTCGCCACGTCGGTAGAGTTTTGTTTCTTGTACAAGCCTATGGTAATAAACGGATCATGACTGAGCAATGAGTGTGATTTCTCTTATATATACTCCACTACTTAAATAAATGAGTGATTGAGTGAATTATACATTGTTCCTTTTTCGTGAGGTGTTTAGAAATGTTACTCAAGCAAGAAAATCTATGGGTATTGTCATACATCTCGGTTTTTCACCATAATGCTTAAAAATGATGAAATGTATCTTGTACTTGTACTTGGTAGATTTGCATCATAATTTTTATAATCATTTTCATGCACCATGTGGGATATGTTTTTCTTAATATTTGCTTGAGGGCAAGCAAACCTTTAAGTGTGGGGAGTTTGCGCTCATTTTCTCATTTTCGCTTTTATTATTAATAATAATAAAAAAATTACGATCTGTCCAACCGATTGGATGTTCGAGCATCCGATTCGGTTGGTAGGTTGCATGTTTTACGAATTGTCCATCCGATCGGATGGAGATGCAAACCGATCGGATGGATGCGTCGCAAAATTTTCAAAATTTTAAAATTTTCTTTTTGTTTTGTCATCTAGGTATGAGTTTCGATTTTTCTTTTTCTAGATTTGCTTGAGGGCAAGCAAAGTTCAAGTGTGGGGGAATATGATAACGCTCAAATTGTACATATTTTTAGGAGCGTTATCGTGGATTTTATGCATATATTTTGATCACTTTTATGAACTTATGGTACTTAATGAGGTATAATTTCTATTTTAGGTTCATGGAAGCTCACGACAAAGAAAACCAAGAAAAAGATGAAGAAACGACCAATAAACGAAGATTTATGCATATATGAAGAATTCCCGACAAAAGCGAGTCTCTTGGAGTACATTCGAGAAGATAAAGTCATCAAGTTATTGGTCCAAAGACTCAAGAATAAAGCACAAGAGGGAAAACGAGAAAAGAAATGAAGAAAAGAAGCTTAAACGAATAATTATTGGAAGACTCGTTGTTCCCGACACACCTCCACCATTTTGGCCATAACTTGAGCATACGAACTCGGATTTAGTTGATTCAAGTGGCCACGGAAAGCTAAGAGAAAGAGCTACAACTTTGGTCTTTATCATTTTTGGCCAGAAGGCTCCATCCGATCGGTAGGAGCCCGCATCCGATTCGGTTGGAGCAAACTTGATTTTTACGAGAGCTCCAACCGATCGGTATGGCCCCGCATCCGATCGGTTGGCTGAATCTGACTTCTCCAAGTTATTTTTAATGCTTATTTAAGTGTCATTAAGCCACAAGTCCGATCACTTGCTTCCATTAACTCAATTTCCTGTCATTTTAATGACACTTGGAGGACAAGTTTGGCCAAGGGTCTCTCATAAGCTTATATACACCCACTTTGGCCATTTTGTAAAGGAACTCATACACCAATCTCATATCTCTCATATAACTCTCATGTAACTCTCTTAACCACCCCTCACCCTTTTCCAGAGGTGTTGGGGGGTTGGCTTGGTCGACATACAATGGAGGATTCATGTGTATCTTATGAACTTTGGTATATTCTCTTTTAATAACATTCATGTTTGGTTTCTATGATTTTTTTTATTCTTATTTGTCTTGTGAATGATGTATTAATACTTGTTTGGTTCATATGATAACTTGTGATAAAGGGATATTTGGATATTTGTAGTGTTTGTTTGGATTATGATGATAACATCATATTTGGTTAAATTGGAACTTGTCTTGTTTATTGTTTTGATTAATTATTGTTGAGTCTATATGTCGAAAGGATTCTCAATAGTGGTTGATTTCAATTCATTAGTCGACGAATGTTTTGGTCTTGTACTTTGTGACGATTGTATGAGAAACTTAATAAACATAACAAGTGAAAGTTTAATTTAGATTAAAGGTCGAAAGGCATCTTTTGAATATGTGTTCTAATCATTATTTTTCAAGAAAATGGAACTTCACAAATTGATGACATCAAAGTTATGGGTCGAAAGAACTCTTTGTTTGTTGTTGGTTTAGGCATGAGTTTTGTGACATGACCAATTGATTAAAGCTTATGTATATTTGATTTATAAAACACTAGACTATTATAATTGGTTCTATAGGTCGAAAGGATTACCCATGATAATATGTTTTCCAAACTAACCATCTTAAAACTAGTAAAGGCTTACACCAAGTTCTTACTAATTTATTATAAGGCTTACACCAAGTTCTTATTAACTTATTATCATTGCCAAACATGTATGTTCTTTGTGTGATTGTTCTTATATTGCTTTTCTTGTTGGTTTGATCCGTGACAATCATAACCATCAACTTGTTACTTGCTTAAACAAACAAACAACACTTGAGTGCAACCAAGTCTCTTGGGACGACCTTGACTTACCAACCTCTGTACTACATACGACTAGGGTATACTTGCCCGAATGTGTTTCTAGTTAATCGGTAATTCTTGTTTATAAATTTAAAACCTTTTGCGAACGCATCAGTTGCGTTAACGTATATGTATAACAAGTGTAAAAGTGACTATTTGTGTAATTTTTCTAAGTGGTAACCGTAAAAAGAAAAAAGAAATTAAGTGAAAGGTGAAAGAAATTAGTGTAACTTTTCTAAGGTGAAAGTAAAAAACTTGTCACATACCGGTAAATGTTACATATGTTGTCCATAATTTGCAAGTATTTTACGTATTTTAATAATTTTTAAAGTTTGTTACGTATCTCGTATGTTTTGAGTACATATGTTGCGGATCTTTATTTTTCAGCCCACTAAAAAAATCTGATTAAAAGTTTGTATGTATAACAGGAAGAAAGAGTTGGAAATTAAAAAAAAAGAATATAATAGTTAGTTGAATATATTTAATAAGGGGATAACTTGGCTACAATCCTTCACAAAAAATACACAAGATATGAATCTGAGACTCAAAAGAAAAAAATCAGGATCCACAAAAAGGATTAAGGACCCATATTTATAGCACAAAATTGTAGCTAATTGGCTACAAAAAATTATACTATCTAGGTCCAAAAATAAGTGTTTACTTTTCATAGTCAAACTGGTTCAACTTTGACTTTAACTATTTTTTAGGTGTTATATAATATTTGATGCCAAAAATATAAATGGATTAGGTTTTAAGTGTACTTTTTATTGGTATAATTTTTCATCAAAAATTATATATATATATATATATATATATATATATATATATATATATATATATATATATATATATATATATATATATATATTAGGTTAAAGTTGAACCAATTTAACTCTAAAAATATAAACCAGACCCTTATTTTGAAACGGAGAGAGTAACTAATATATTCCCATTTAGTAATGATTATCTTTAATACGTTATGCAAAAAATTAAATAGCATCACAATCAAGGATGATGGTGGCTCGTGTTTCAAATATGAATCTGATAGAGCCGTATTCACAATAATATTTATTTAACTTTTCATCATCCATTAATTTCCTTTTACACTGCTCACAGTCGATGACCTAAGTGACCTGAGTCAGCGGCTGCCACGTCAGCTTTCTCTTTCCGGCGATTAGACATGACTAAAGTGCCACAGTCGATGACCAATTTTTTTTTTAATAAAACATAAAAAAAAAAAAAACCTTAAAATTCATTAAAAAAAAAAAATTCAAAAAAAAAAAAACATTACATATATTATTCAATTAAACATTAAAAACATTAAGTAAGTTATTCAAATAACAATCATGAGCACCCTCTGATCGTGTATAGTACCCCCGAACCTAACATACTGGGCCGGGCATGCTCATAACCTGAACCGCGGCAGAGTCAAGACGGACAAGCGCACATTATAGACTCCAGTCTTACCAAGCAGAACAAGAACACGCCCCGGTCTCGCCAGGCCAGGCCGGAACACATCATCGGTCGCCGCCACGCTGCCCGGCCGCCAAAAGCCAGATCTCTTGGGATTGTGTTCACCATGTGATCTGACACCTACCTACTAGGGGAGGCGTAATTTGGCTCGCAGAGTCCCGATGCAGCTACAGGTGACGGGTGTGTGTAGTATAAATACCCCTACCTCATTTGTTACTCTCAACTGATAGCATTAACTCTCCCATAGTCCGCATATACACTTTCTCTCTCTAAAACAATATACTTACTCTCACACCGGAGGCCGACCGCGGAAGCCCCCTTCCGCGGTGAGACTAACGGTGGTGTCTTTTCTTAGCAGCTTTACAAGACACTTAGCACAAGATCCGCTCCTGCCAAGAGCTAGCCTAAACTAGGTCTTGCGTTGAGCCCAAGATTTGTACTAACAAGTTGGCGCCATCCGTGGGACCAGTTACACAACTGCGTTTCTAAAGAACTTTACCATGGGTAACCAGGTGAATGACTCTTCCCCAGCCCGAGAGCATTCGACAGTACAGAACACTCTTGGGAAAGGGAAGAGCCATGAAGGAGAGGAACACCATTCAGGCTCTCTCCCGGAAGAGGCGATAAGGGAATTTTGCGACAAACATTATGACCAACTATTGCCCTTAATGGCCGAGAAAGTCCATGCGGAAAAACTGAGACAAGTAAAAACCAGCCTTGACTTCGAAGATGAGACACAAGGGAACTCACGATCCCGGGAGCAATCTCGAAACTCTGAGTCAAAATTCCTGGGGGGAAGAAAGACCGAAAGAAAGCGGAAGACTAGCCCCAGCGTTAGGTCCGGACCTTCTGAAGGCTCCCACTCACGAAGTGTTTTTCCCAGACTCAGCAGCAGAGAGCCCGAGGACGACGGTGAAAGGACCAAACACCTTCGGTCGACCGTTTTCACCCGTCTAGGGGAAAGACGAGAAGATGTCAAATCACGATTGGGGGAGAAAAGGTCGGACGTGTTCTCTCGGCTTAGATCCAAAAGTCACGCTCGAAGGGAGCGAAGAGTTGAAGCCAAACATAACCGGCGGGACAACCAATTCCCGACGGAGAGAAGTCCGGATAGACAAAGAAGGAGTACCCCCAGTCCGACCCATAGCCGCGCCCCCCGCTCTAGGGAGAAAGGCGCCGAAGACAGAGCTGCATGCTATGGCTCTGGTAGGCGAAGGGAACGGACGCCCATGGAAAGTGAAGATAGTGTTGGGGAATATTGGGAAGCCAGATCCGGAAGGAACAAAGGGGGTACAGATGATCTCTATCATCCGTACGATGTTGAAGATACGGGCCCCTTCACACAATGGATCAGAAACTTTGAATTCTCAAAAAGGACCCGGATGCCCTCAAACGTCAAAACCTATGACGGGACAGGGGACCCAGAAAACCACTTAAAGAACTTCTGTACGGCAGCCAAAGTTAAACGGTGGGCCATGCCCACCTGGTATCACATGTTCAACTCCACCCTCATGGGCCATGCACGAATTTGGTTTGATGAGTTGCCGTCAGAAAGCATAGACAGCTTTGAAGATCTTCGCAAAAGTTTTTTGTCCTACTTCCTTCAGCAGAGGAAATATACTAAGGATCCAGTGGAACTTCACCACATCAAACAAAGGGAAGGAGAGACAACAGCGGCGTTTGTTGACCGCTTCATGGCCGAGAGCATGCATGTGAAAGGTGCTCCGGAGTGCTTGAGGGTTTCAGGCTTCATGAATGGGATTAATAATCCGGAGCTGATCAGAAGGCTCAACGATAAAATCCCAAAGACTGTTGATGAAATGTGGAAGGTAACCACGGCTTTCCTTCGCGGTGAAACAGCCACGGCAAACTTGTCAAGGAAGAAGCAAGACCGCTTTTCATGGAAATCCCACGAAGGGGGGTCCCGGACGTCCAACAGTCAGACCTTTGAAAGAAAGACGGAATTCAAAGGGCGCTCCAAGGCAGACCGGAGGCGAAGTGACTGATTCACGCCCCTCACAAAAACACCAAAGGAGATTTTGGCAATGGACTCAGTCAAATTCACAGCTCCACCACCCATGGCAAGTCCGGTGGAGTCAAGAAATAAAGACAAGTACTGCGACTTCCATAGAGAAAGGGGACACCACACGGATGAGTGTTTCCAGTTGAGAAAGCAGATTGAGGAGGCGGTCAGATCTGGCCAGTTAGCACACTTGGTAAAGGAAATCAAAAATGGGACCCAGAAGGGCGGAACCGCTAAGGGCGGTAAGAAAGAAACCGCGCCTAAGGATAAGGCTCCGGCCATATTCATGGTGCAAACTTGGCAGCGGAGTGTAAAACAAAGAGTATCCCCTCATACCGAGCCAAATCTGGAAATATCTTTCCCTCCAATAGAGGAGGATGATTGGGACGACCATCCGCTGGTAATAAAGGCCGGAGTGGGCGGGCACCACGTGCATCGGATGTACGTGGACAACGGAAGTGCCTCTAAAGTGCTTTACGAGCACTGCTTTACCGCCTGAGCCCGGAAATCAAGAAGAGAATAGTCCCCGCCACCGCACCGCTCCTCGGTTTCAGTGGTGAGTTATCATGGCCCTTGGGGCAGATTCTGTTGGAAGTAACATTAGGTGATGAAGAGAGCTCAGCTAGTGCATGGATGAACTTCATGTTGGTCAGATCACCCTCTTAGTATAATGACATAATAGGCAGGCCAGAGATACGACAACTCAAAATTATCCCTTCCACGACCCACGGCATGATAAAATTCCCCACTCAAGGAGGAGTAGTCACCTTACATAGTGACAAAGTCGTTCCGGTGGAATGCCAGATGGTCGCGGAACCCCAACCACAGCAAGGTTCTGGTGAAACCCCGGCAAAGGAGGGTGTTAAAGTAGCAATACACCCGGAATTCCTAGACCAGACTGTCATTATAGGAGGAAGCTTAACTGATCAAGGTAGGAAGGACTTGTGCGAGCTGTTAAAAAGCAACCTAGACATCTTCGTTTGGCAACCATCAGACATGAAGGGAGTGCCAAGGAGTATAGCCGAACATAAGCTGAATGTCCGGGAGGGGTACGCCTCGGTAAGGCAAAAGAAACGGGGGCAAGCCCTGGAAAGAAACAAAGCAATTAATGATGATGTGGCAAAATTGGTAGAAGCTGGCATAATGAGGGAAGTCCACTACCACGATTGGTTATCAAACCCGGTTCTAGTCAAGAAGAGTGACGGAAGTTTGAGGATGTGTGTGGATTTCAAAGATCTGAACAAAGCTTGTCCGAAGGATTGTTACCCTCTTCCGGAGATCGACTGAAAAGTCGAGTCTCTCTGCAAATACACCTTCAAGTGCTTTTTGGATGTGTACAAGGGATACCACCAAATCCAGATGGCCGCGGAAGATGAAGAGAAAACCGCATTCCCCATAAACCAAGAGATTTTTTGCTACAAAAAGATGCCTTTTGGCCTGAAAAATGCGGGAGCCACATACCAGCGGCTGGTGGACAAAGCTTTTGAAAAGCAGATTGGAAGGAACTTGGAGGTATATGTGGATGACTTGGTCATCAAGAGCCACTCGGAGACGGAGATGTTAAGAGACATAGAATAAACTTTTGGGACTCTCCGAAAAATTAACATGAAGCTAAATCCGAAGAAGTGCACTTTCGGAGCAGAAGAAGGAGTCTTCCTAGGACATGTGGTTGGTAAACAAGGAATACGGGCGTGACCGAAAAAATCCGAGGTCGTTGCCCAATTGCCTTCTCCACGGACCTTGAAAGAAGTACAAAGTCTGAACGGGAAATTAGCGAGTCTCAACCGCTTCTTATCAAAGTCCGCGGAAAAATCCTTGCCCTTCTTCAAGACGCTCAAGAAATGTATCAAGAAAAGCGACTTCCACTGGACACCAGAAGCAGAGCAGGCGTTCAAAGAAATGAAAAAACATATGGCTAACCTTCCAACTCTCACGGCCCCCCGACCGAGAGAGGAATTGATAATGTATTTGACCGCGGCAAAGGAAGCTATAAGTGTAGTTCTGCTGGCAGAAAGAGAGTCACACCAGGAACCTATATACTTTATCAGCTGAGCGCTCCAAAGTCCGGAGATAAACTATAGCCCGATGAAAACATTGGTGTTAGCATTAATTCACGCGGCCAGAAGGCTCAGAAGATATTTTCAAGCACATCCTGTAGTTGTCATCACTGACCAACTAATCAAGCAAATGCTGGCAAAAACGGAGAATACGGGTAGGATGGCCAAATGGGCTATCGAGCTAGGTGAGCATGATATCAGTTTCAGACCACGAACAGCCATAAGAGGACAGGTATTTGCCGATTTTATCGCAGAAGTTCCGGAGGAAGAAGTTCCGGTAGCATAAACAACCGCGGAAGAACTGCCATACGCCGAACCATGAAATTTGTACACCGATGGATCCTCGTGCCAAGAAGATTCCGGGGCAGGTTTAATCCTTACAAATCCCGAAGGTATGGAGTTCACCTATGCTCTGAGATTTGAATTTGATACATCCAACAACGAGGCAGAATACGAAGCACTGCTTGCTGGTTTAAGGATAGCGGAACAAATGGGGGTGAAGGACCTATCCGCAAATGTGGATTCTCGGCTGGTGGCAAATCAAATCAACGGTGTATATGAAGCTAAGGAGGAGAGTATGGCACGGTACCTAGCAAAAGCTCAGGCGTAGATACAAAACTTCCGCACGTTCTTGATAAGGCAGATTCCGCGAAGTCAAAATAAGCAAGCGGACGCGTTGAGTAAAATAGCCTCCACCAGCTTTGCCCACCTGACGAAACAAGTTTTGGTCGAAGTCCTGAAAGATAAATCAATTCAGGAAAAAGAAGTCATGGCTGTAGTAGAAGAAGAAGGGGACACTTGGATGACCCCACTCCTTGAATACTTGAAAGATGGAGTACTACCCGCGGATCAAAAAAAGGCCATGAAGCTAAAGATCAAGGCAAGGCAATACGCCGTCATCGACGAAGTCCTATTCCGTAAATCATTCCTAGAGCCGTGGTTGCGATGTGTGGGCCCAATACAGGCCAACTATGTGATTAGGGAAATCCACGAAGGCTCATGCAGTATGCACTCCGGACCGCAGGCTATTGTGGCAAGACTGCCAAGTCGACCGGCCAGTTCCCAGGAATCCGTAGCATAAGTTGACCGCCATCACCTCTCCCTGGCCATTCTATAAATGGGGCCTAGACATCTGCGGCCCATTCCCAGAAGCTACCGGGAGGATCAAGTATTTGATAGTGGGAATAGATTACTTTACAAAGTGGATTGAAGCTAAGGCCCTTGCAACCATTACCGGCAATCAAGTGAAAAAATTTGTGTGGGATAATATTGTGTGCAGGTTCGGCCTTCCGGGAGAAATTGTGTCAGATAATGGTAAACAATTCAGAGACAACCTTTTCAAGGACTGGTGCAAAAAACTTAACATCAAACAGCGGTTCGCATAAGTGAAACATCCGCAGGAAAATGGACTGGTGGAAAGGGCGAACTGGAGTTTAGGAGAAGGCATCAAAGCAAGGATCGACCAGGGAAGTAGGGATTGGCTGGAGGAATTGCCGCATGTGCTGTGGGCACACCGGACCATGATTAAATCCAGCAATGGAGACACACCGTTCTCTCTGACTTATGGAACGGAGGCCGTTATCCCCGTTGAAATAGGGATGTCATCCCTGAGGTGTGCTCTCTTTGATCTGGTAGAAAATGATGAAGCCCTGCGTCTGTATTTGGATCTTGCAGAAGAAATAAGAGAAGTTGCGGCCACCAAAGAAGCAAGAAGTAAGGCTAAGATGGAAAAATACTGCAACGCCAAAGTCCGCGGCATAATCTTTAAACTAGGAGATTTCGTCTACCGCAACAATGAGGCTAGCCTGGTTGAAAATACCAGAAAACTGGGCCCTAAATGGGAAGGCTCGTATAAAGTTATGGAGGCTTTGGGCAAAGGAGCATACAGGCTCAAGAACCAAAATGGCCAAGACTTGCCCCGGACATGGAATGTCCGAAGCCTCAAGAAATGTTACTTATAATTAAATGTAAGTGTTCTCATTTTTTGTGGCTGATCACGGATCAAACCGGCAACGGGAACTCACCCTAGCATACTTGGTTTCATGTACTTTTTTTTTATTTTTATTAATGAAATGTGGAATCCGATCAACTCCGCAGCTTTTCCAAAATTTACTTTTCATTTTCTCTTATATTAATTACTTTTGTCATATACATGCATAAGCCGGAATTCAATTCCGCAATCACAAAAATGCGTAAGAGGTATTGCAAACCCGGCATGAGGACAAATAATCTCATAATTGACTAAGGCATATAAGTGGTATTGCAAGCCCATTGACCACTAAGCTATCCCCGGATTTCTAAAGTACGGACACACAGAGATAGAAAACCAAGTCTGGTCATCCAAAACCCGGCAAAAAGATAATATAAACAACCAAGTGTTAAACATAGCAAAAATTGTTAAGTTGCATTCATCATCGATTACAATATACACGGATGCATACATCCGGTTTACATCATCAGGGTTAATAATAAAACCTTCACAGAAATACGGCAGGGTAGATATAGTCAAAATATCACCCGAGGAACGGCCGAGGAAACCAAACCAACTAACCTCCAAACTCTTTAGGTTCGATCTGGCAAAGGACTGCAATATCAAACATGTCATCATTCTGGGCACTATCATCCCCAGTTTGAGCAGTCACCGGCCCTGAGGGAGTGATAATGGTCAGAGGCTCAGAAGTTGCAGGGGCGACACTCGAAGAAGGACCAGAGGTGGTAGGAGCAGGAACTGAGACGGCAAGGCTTTTGTCACTATATTCAAACTCTGTCCCATACTTCATGTTCTTCATTTCCTTGTACGCAGCAATAGCCTTGGGACGAGCGGTAATAGCCTTCAGCACAGACTCTGAAAGGACACACTCTTCCGCGACAGGAGGTTTGAATGTAAACTCTAAAGACCCCGGAGCACGATCTTCCTCCAACACCAGCTGCGACATCAGAAACTCTAACGGAGCATCCTTACAAGCTCCAAGGGATTCTAGCAAGGGGAAGGACATATTTGCTAACCTTACCACTGCGTCCTGAAAATGTTTTTGAGCCTCGGGATTATAAGCCTCCACATCCTAAGGTTTAACTTATTTCGACCTGTGGACAACCCCGGCTTCTAACCCTTGACGCACCTCCTCCGCTATAGCTACAGAAATACACCACCCAGCCTAGTCTTCAGCTCCAAGGACTCCTTGAATTTTAGAAAAGCATAACGAAAACCATGGATGATAACCCAGCATTTGCCTTCGGTAGCCATTAAGCACCGGGGGAAGAGCTCCGTATCAAATTCCCTATTTAGAGCGGCCAACCTCTTATCCAAGTCTGCTATATGCTCCTCGAAGCTGGCACAGACATCACCTTCCCTCTCCTCAAGAAGCTTACCCACTTGATCTTGAACCTGCTGCTCCAAAGTACCGCAAACTATCTCCAGGCCTGACACCTTGTGACCAAATTCTTCATTCTTTGCGATCAACTCTACGTTCTGGGTGGCAAACTCCGCGTTCTTCTTACCATACTCCTCAACCAAGGCCACTCCCGCTGACAACTTCTCACAATGAGCATGGAGCTCAGCCAACTCCTTATCCTTGGCTTCCGCGGCCGCCTCCAGTTTGGATACGCGGCCACGGAGATCAGCTGTCTCAGAAGACTCACCCTCCAACTCACTAACCCGAGCTCTCAAATCAGAAACCAGCTTTTCCCTCCTCTCCAACTTTTTGCTCAACCTGCGATTATGCTGAAGTTCATACTCCAATCGCAGACGAACCTCCGAAGTCATACATATCTACTGGGAGGAGAGCAGGTTGTACTGATTCAACAATTCCTCGGCCCCCATATTCCAGAGCACGGACACATACCCAGGCGTGGCAATATTATCCACAACGCTGCGGCAAACCCAAGGGTCATCCATCTTAAACCCATTTGTAGAAAGCCACTTCGGAACATATATAGATGAAGCCTCAGCGGTATCAACAGAAACGGACTGGTAGAAATCCCCGGAGTCAACAGGCTCCACAACCCCGACTTCAACATGTTCAGACACATCCTGGGTTTGATCTGGTTTCGAAGTCTCAGCAAACGGACTGAGAGATCCTCGATCTACAGATTCGTTGAGGTCCAGATTAGGAGTCTCGGAAGCCTTGCCCTCAGAATCTTCATGGGCGGGAGTAGCAGAATCAGAAGAAAGAACAATGGTGTTCTTCATAATGTTGGTATCCGTATGAGGACCAGAACACACCAGCCCATCCCCTGACTCATCCTGAAGTTCAAGCACAGGAAGGTCTTCCGCGGAGGGAGCACCTGAAAAATAAGAAAAAATACATAAGTACAGGCAACGTACGCGGCATATAAAAAAAAAAAGGAAAAGGGAAGAAAACAAGGCATACCGGACCTAGCCGCGGTCTCTTTATGGACAAGCCTCTTCTTCTTCTTCGGGGGTTTCTCGGGCGCATCGATGGTCACCCACTTCTTCCCAGTCTGCTTCCCGGCCTTAGCAGCCTCTAGCTCATCCACAACGGTATGCTCCACCAACTTAACCACATTCTCAGACGGCTCAACAACACGCGAGGCCGTCTCTGCTCTCAGCATAGGCTCACCCTCCTTCAAGGTGCGTTCCCCGGTCGCCACCTTAAAAACGTCTGGTTGATTGATAAAGGAAAACAAATCCATTTATGCAAAAATCAAAGTACAAAGTTAGACACGGACGTACACAGATAAGAAATGGTAATAAAACAGATCTAGCAACCCACCCGTATCATCCGGCCATAAAAAAGTCGGGCGGCTAGTATCATCGTCCTAGGTCTGGCTTAACCCTATAACATTCAAAAAGACCTCCGGATATTTCTTAAAAGCGGCCCTCTGGGTATCAAGGTGCCGCAGCAGCTCTAGATCCACATCCGCGTCGGAAGGAGGAGGGTCGCGGTCTATTGACACTTTTTCGTACCATGGGATGGAAAGAGGGAAGATGGTTCGCTTCATAAAGATAAAGCGGTCTTTCCAATTCTTGACTGAGTCAAGTGCGGCAGTATAACAGACGGGAACCACTAAGGATTTAGGACATTTTCTCTTTTCTAAGGTCATCCAGCCGTTCTTGATACCGACATAATAAAATTTCCTAAACAAGGCAACAGTGGGAGTACCACCGTGTACGCGACAGAGAATCTCAAAGTGACTAATCCTACACGCAGCTAAGACGGATAACTGCGAAAGGTAGATCTGGAAATACTCTAAAACGCGTAGCAAGAACAGCGAAAGGGGTATTATAAAATTTCCCAACTCAAAAAACTAGTATAAACACCTATTTTCCCTTCCGGGGCATCCCTAATAGTATCCCGGATGCCGGGTGCCTCCGGTAAAAGGTGACCAGGGATGTTGTATTTCTCACAAAACTCATCTACAGCCTCCTGGGTAAGCTTAGAGGTCACACTACTTATATGATCGTGTGCCATTCTAACTAATCAAAAAACGGAATGTAGAAGAAACCTAACCTGAAAAATCTAATTCCGGAAGTAAAGGAAGCGAGAAGAATAAAGGCGGAGCGAGTCTTTTTTCTAGAGAGGGGGAAAAATAATTACTGTGTGTGATAAAAGAATAACAGAGGCATGCCCCTTGGTATTTATAGGCACATACACATGCGCCATCTGTTAAATCGAAAGGCCACAAAGTTGCCACGTCCCCGGACACTTACTGGACGGTCGAAGATCTACCCAGATGAACCGTCACGATTGTCGCAGAAAACGAATGGTCAGTCGCCGAAACGTCAAGTCAGTTAGTAAAATAAGTGGGTAAAAAATGCTTCGCGACTACCAATGACAGGTTGTCACCACCGAAACAAGCGGAAAGTGGAATATCTAGTCAGCAACATAGGACACGCGGCAATATCAGCCGCGGAAGTTAAAAGAGTCTATCCAACAAGGCGCGACAATTGTAGCCGCGGAACTCTAAATAAGTCTAGAACACTTGCTCTCAAACCGAACAAGTATACTAGACTGGGGGGACTTGATCATGTATAGTACCCCCGGACCCAACATACTGGGCCGGGCATGCTCATAACCTGAACCGCGGCAGAGTTAAGACGGACAAGCGCACATTATAGACTCCAGTCTTGCCAAGCCGGACAAGAACACGCCCCGGTCTCGCCAGGCCGGGCCGGAACACATAATCGGCCGCCGCCACGCCGCCAAAAGCCAGATCTCTTGGGATTATGTTCCCCACGTGATCTGACACCTGCCTATTAGGGGAGGCGCAATTCGGCTCGCAGAGTTCCGATGCAGCTACAGGTGACGGGTGTGGGCAGTATAAGTACTACCACCTCATTTATTACTCTCAACTGATAGAATTAACTCTCACACAGTACGCATATACACTTTCTCTCTCTAAAACAATATACTTACTCTTACACCGGAGGCCGACCGCGGAAGCCCCCTTCCGTGGTGAGACTAACGGTGGTGTCTTTTCTTAGCAGCTTTACAAGACACTTAGCACAAGATCCGCTCCTGCCAAGAGCTAGCCTAAAGTAGGTCTTGCGTTGTGCCCAAGATTTGTACTAACACCCTCATGATCCCTACGTATGTACCTTCGTGGAACTTTTGGTTGTGATGCTTGGTAAGCGTTTCAAGCAAACTTCCCGAACTCCATAAACTCACTCAGAACTTCATCATCGTCGGAAGACGAAGAACCGAATAATAGCTCGTAAGACATAATTAAAAGAATGTGTCTTAAGGTATTGATAGAAATGTTGTTTGAATATGGATGAGAAGTTGTTTGAATTGTGTTTGAAATTGTGTATTTAGAAATGTGTTTGAGGTTGGTATTTATAGGTTGAAAAAGTATATATATATATATATATATATATATATATATATATATATATATATATATATATATATATATATTTTTTTTTAATTACAACGGTTTGAATGTTTAAAACTCGGTCAAATAATAGACCGACTTTGATTCTCGGATTAACTTGACCAACACTCGACCGATGTTTCACATTCGGTGTGACCGATGTGAATATCGGTCAATTAAACCGACCGACCGATTATTTCCGATCGACTGCTACAAGCCTGTGTTAATTCATCTATCCTAATCCATATCATACTGATGAAGCAGATTGATAGATATACATTGCATACCAAAAGGGTTTTAGTCGAGGTTAACCTAATTGATTCAAAACAATTATTATTAGAGTAAATTGCAAAAATCGTCCCTGTGATTTTCTCAGATTGCAAAAAACGTCCATGTGGTTGGATAATTGCAGGCAGCCTCCCTGTGGAGGAAAGTTTTCATCATTTCGGTCCCTGGTTTTAACTGGCGTTAAATGAATTCCGTTAGAAGTTACACGTTTAGCCCTTGTGGCCCATGACCATTGCAGCGTCCATCCTTTTTTTGTCCATTTTTACGCGTTTTTGTCCGTTTTCGCCCATTTTTTTACGATTTACTCTTATTTTTTACGTTTTCGTCTATTTTTTGACGTTTTCGTTTGTTTTTTTACGTTTTCGTCCGTATTTTTTCGTTTTCGTCCGTATTTTTTCGTTTTTGTCCGTTTTTACCTTTTTGTACGTTTTCGTCCGTTTTTTTACGATTTCATCCGTTTTTTTCGTTTTCGTCCATTACTTTACTTTTTGCTTCGTATTTTTCCGTTTTCGTCTGTTTTTTACGTTTTTGTCTTTTACGTTTTCATTTGTTATTTTACGTTTTAGTCCGGTTTCTTACATTTTCGTCCGTTTTTTTTACGATTTTATACGTTTTTTACGATTTTATCCGTTTTTTACGTTTTTGTTCGTTTCTTACGTTTTCTTACGTTTTTTTGTTTGTTCGTTTTCGTCTATTTTTTTATGTTTTCGTCTGTCTTTTTACGTTTCGTCCCTTTTTTTACGTTTGAGTGTGTTTTCTTACGTTTTCGTCCGGTTTTTATGTTTTCGTCCATTTTTTTACGTTTTCGTCCAATTTTTTTTTACCTTTTTGTCCGTTTTCTTACGTTATCCTAACATAAGAAAACGTAGAATAATGTACAAAAAACGTACAATATCATATGAAAAAGAACAAAAACATAAAAAAAGATGAAAACATAAAAAAGGGGATGAAAACGTAAAAAATCAAACGAAAATGGACGAAAACCTAAAAAACTGATTAAAATATAAAAAAAACGGACGAAAACGGACTCAAACTTAAAAAACGAGCGAAAACATAAAAAAAAGACAAAAACGTATAAATGGTAAAAAATAACAAGAAAACGTAAAAAAATTGACGGAAATGTAAAAAAAATGGAGTAAAACGTAAAAAAAACAGACGAAAACGTAAGAAAACACACTCAAACGTAAAAAAATGGACGAAAACGTAAAAAACAGACGAAAACGACACAACAAAAAAAAGCGTTAGAAAACAAACAACAACGTAAGAAAACGAACGAAACGTAAAAAAACGGATGAAATCGTAAAAAAATGAACAAAAACGTAAAAAAATGGACGAAAACGTAAGAAACCAGACTAAAACGTAAAATAACAGACGAAAACGTAAAAAAACAAACGAAAACGTAAAAAAAGGACGAAAACGTAAAAATAACAGATGAAAACATAAAGAAACGGGCGAAATCGTCAAAAAACAGACGAAAACGTAAAAAAACGGAGTAAATCGTAAAAAACAGACGAAAACGTAAAAAATGGACGAAAACACGCGAAAACGGACGAAAACGCGTAAAAATGGATGAAAACGTAAAAACAGACGAAAAAAGGATGGACGCTGCAATGGTCATGTACCAAAAGGGCTAAACACATAACTTCTAACGGAATTCATTTAACGCCAGTTAAAATCAGGGACCAAAATGATGAAAATTTTCCTCCACAGGGAGGCCGCCTGCAATTAGCCAACCACATAGATGTTTTTTGCAATCTAAGAAAACCACAGGGACGATTTTTGCAATTTATTCTTATTATTATTATTATTATTATTATTATTATTATTATTATTATTATTATTATTATTATTATTATTATTATTATTATTATTATTATTATTATTATTATTATTATTATTATTATTTATTTATTTATTTATTTATTTATTTATTTTTTTTTATAAAAACATCACTTTATTAGAAACACGTAGGATTTACAAGAAGTTAGTAGGGAGCCGAGATACTAACTGGGCCCCCACTCCTCTAGCTATAGAAAAGCTAATCCTACTAAAAATATGAGCAGCAGCACGTGCTCCAATGTCTTGAGTCATCGAAAACTTTCGAATACGCTTCAATAAGGTCACTGCATCCTTCTCAAGTTCCCCAAAAGAAGAGAAAGAGAAGGGGAGGAACCCATATCCAATACTTGCGCACTTAGCCTCATACTTGACTCGTTTACGTTGTGCAGCTTCAATCACCACACGACCCGGCACAAAATCAACCATACCAGTTTGCGTCAGGGGCGATGATCCAGTCAAATCAACACATACATCAAGTCCACCATCCCAAGAGTAGAGCAACACATCAGCAGGACGTAAAGATTTGTCCCTTTCATCACAAAGTCCAATGTCAACCTCTTTACGAGCCGAAACTCCGGATCGAGAACATATGTCAACAAGAACATCACGTACCACGTTATGCCGATGTTTAATACCAATAATGCCAGCACAAGATACGGCATGGTCCCCATAAATATCCCCAGGAAAGACCCTGGAACAAGCGGAGCACGGCATCTGAACAGAGAATAGGGGGACACCAAGTCGATATATAACAACCCGTAATTTTTCAGGCTATTATTTTAATCGTTCATCTATTTGTTTTTGACAAATAATACAAATTTAATATTTTCTGACATTTACTGAGATTTAAAAATTTAAAAACAAAAGGTTATCTCGTTTTTCCTGATGAATGATACCACACGCGTACCGACATGGCAGTATTAACAACTTAAAACGAATGATTATTAATCTGAGTTAATGATTTTATTTTTATCTAACATTTATAAAAGCGTTACCAAAAATATATTTCGGGCATTTTATCGAGACCAAATGTCGTGTTTATATTATAACACAGCGGGACACGAGGTACAGTTAATATACTAATAATACTAATAATATTAATAAATCCTACCCTACCCACACCCATACCGCCCATATACTTTTCTTCTTTCCCTCTTCCTGCTTCTGTCGACATCTCCCTTCCCCTCCTCAAATATGGCGCCTCCCTTTTTGGTGAAAGATCAACCTATGTCATCCCCATCATTTAGCGGGTCAAACAAGAAAATAGAGGAGAGATTGACCCATCACCATCATATCTTTTGTCCATCCTCTCTTCTTCCCAGGCAAGAGCACGCGCATAAAGCTTTGCAATAGAAAGGGACATGAGCTGAAAATATTCGTTCACATGTGTTGACCTCAAAAGCGAGTCTCAAAACTACTTCTTTTGTGTCCTTTTAATCTCGTTTGAAGACCAGGAAAACATCACAAGTCCTTCTCGTATACATCACTTACTCACATCTCCTTATGGTACCAGCCGCCCCTCAATTCCGACCATTCGAACTTTTGCCGCCACCATCACTGTAAGCTACCGTCAGCGTCACCATCGAGATCAAGGTTGTTGGTTCGCGATTCACTCTTGTCGTCTCGTATTTCCTTCCTTTTGCCTCCTCTTGGGTATACCGAAAGATCTTATTTAGACTTATTATTATTATTTTGATTAAAACTATTGTTATTGTTTTTGTGGATTAAGAGTTCGATTAAAACATGGTTATAAATATTTGCGTGTGGTTAATAATATTAAAAAGAGTGTTTGAAATTCATTTGAATAGGGTCGAATTCATACCCGTTTAGAGTTTGGCTGTGGATTGCACACTTAAGATATTGGTGGTTTGTGGGTGATTTAGTCTACGAGTCAGTTTTTATTCCGGTTTGAATTTGGAGAAATTGTTAGATTTGGGTTTTGAATTTAGGTCGTGATATTTACCAGTCGTTCAAAAGAAAGATATATGTAAAGAAAATGTTTTGTTTGATTCATTCATTTGGGGCGCATTTTGGGATTTAAGGGACAGAGGGTGCATTTGGTTTTTAGAATGGGCTTAAGCCCAAGTAAATATTGAGGAAGTGCATGGCTTTCTTTAACCTGGTCCAAAGCCACCAAAAATTTAACAAGAAAACTCTTATAAAAGTTAAGGTTATTAGTAAATATGATTGGTATTAAATTTTTGATTCACGAGTTTTAAATGTTTTAGACATTGAAATCAATGGTATGTTTCAGATATACACGAGATTAAATACTTAACAACGAACATGAATACTTAACAAATTTTACATTAGATTTTTAATTGACACTTGATAAAATCATTGGACACTTGAACTACAACGGACCTAAATACTCCATTAATATTTATTAAACTAATAACGAATGGGTAATTATAAGTTGACGGGAATATTATTTTGAGAAACTAAGTTTTGTTGAAGACACGACAGATTGTGAAAAATTATATAAAGAGACGTGTCAAGCCGAATGTTATAAAACTCTCTAGCCTAATACTTTGATGTCGAATTACTATTCCTTTTTGGCGTGAGTATTTTGGGGTCTATGTCTTCTTATCACCACACAAAACATTAACATTAAACTTTTTACAAACTTTAATACAAGTAATCCACGAAAACTAAGGCACTTGTCTTTTTAAAACTCTTTATTTTTCGAGACGTATTCTGAGATAAATATATACATATTAGGTTGTGCCTGTGCCTTCGATATCGTTGTTGTTGTGACCATTGTGATGTTTTGCGTTACTGCAAGCTAAGGTGAGTATTCACAGCCCCCTTTTTACCGCTTTACTTATTTGGGGTGGAATGCATGACTTAAATTTTTATTTGAACTTATGACTTTTATGTTTTATCTGAACTCTTTGAAAATTGACTTTGAACCTTAAGACATTATTTTGAGATTATGACTTGTTTTGAACTTTATGTGCCGTACATACTAAATGCAAAGTCTCCCATGTTCGGAGCAATCTAGACAATAATTCTCGCCATGTCGGTGAGTGACAATAATTCTCGACTAGGTGGTTGAGTGACAAAGTCTCCCATGTTCGGAGCAATCTAGACAATAATTCTCGCCATGTCGGTGAGTGAAAAATAATTCTCGCCTAGGTGGTGGAGTGACAAAGTCTCCCATGTTTGGAGCAGTGCAAAGTCTCCCTTGTTCGGAGCAGTCATTATTTATTATGTACATGGCATTTTTATTGTGAACTTGATAAACATGTGTGTTTGATTATAAGACGTACAATTTTTTTTTATTTTTTGATATAATGGTTGTGTAACCATAGGTTACAAGTCTTGTATGGGCAGGACTTGTAACTGAATGGTTGACACTGTCTCTATTATTTGGACCTTTTCTTAAAAACCTTGGACTTCTTTTGAACAAAACCTGTATACTCACCAACTATTTTTATAGTTGACCCGTTTTTCTCATGCATTTCAGGTGATCGCCAGTAAGTATATTTTATGAAGCTATTAGCACTAAGGAGTCTTCATCTATCATGTTTAGTTGGATGCAATAAAAACGTTATCTTTTGGAAACAAACTTTTATGTTTCAAATGCTGTTGTTGGCTAAAACAATGTTGTATAGTGCACTGTTTCTTTAAATTTAAATTATGGTATTGTTCTATACCACTCTGCGCTGTATATTGATTTCGTAGCACCCCATGACCCGAACGCTTCCGCAATGCCACATTATTTGGGGGTGTTACACGATAACATAATACACACCGATAGGTCCTAGCGTTCATAGTCTGTCCCAACCCAGATATCGGAACTACCCTAACCAGTCCGAATTGTAGTCCTCCATTTGCGATTTCCATAAAGCCATCTGTCGAGTAGATAAAGAAAATGTAGATTCGGCAGTTCGGGTAACACGTGTGAAATATATATCTGCCAGTTTCTTCATGAGTTTGGGGGCAGCGATCTCACATGGATTACTCAAAAGGTCAATCTCCATTTTCACATTAAAAGAACACAAGGCATCATCAAAGGAAGGCCCAGGGGTTACGATACCAGAATGTCGAAGCAACTTAGTCTGCAAGCTAGCAGATTGAAGTCTAGACGCAAGAAATGCGTAGTTCAAGACATCACCTGCAGAGTATACACCAAGCCCTCCGAACGCAAAGGGTAATGTAGCAAGTCTCCATTGCCAATCACCAAAACCAGGCCCAGAAGCAGTGACAATACGCTCTAGAGTAGAGCGAAGAGTGTTGGGCTATGAAATATCAAAGTACTGCTGGAAGTCAAAGTACTGCTAATCAAGTCAAAGTACTGCTGCTCGTTGAAGGACTGCTATGCAAATTGTTTAAGGACTAATGTGTAATTCTAGAATGTTCAGTTAGATTAGAGTTATATTTAGAATTACTTGTCGTTCAAGTTTGTAAACCGACTAGGGTTTTCCTTGTGCCTATAAAAGGATCCCTAGGTTGACATTAGAGATATATGATTAGATAAGATTTTAGAGAGACAAGTTTACACGAAGAAGCTTGTTAGAAGTATTAGTGATTAGAGTTTGTTAGTGAATCTGTGTAAGAGAGCAGGTTCAAGGTTTTAATAATATTCGAAGTTGTTTATTAATTCTTCTTAGCTTTGTTGAAGTAGATTCCGCATACTTAGCAAAGTATATCAGTGTTTCATTATTAATAGTTTTGAATTCATTCAAAGTTGTTAAACCGTAGACAAGCTACAAGTTAGTTTGGTCAGAGTATATCGATCCAACAAGTGGTATCAGAGCTTGTGTGGAGACTCTGATTAAGAAGAAACTCTTAAAACCGATTTATCAACAAACCCTCAACGATGTCGACTGAAGCTGCACCTATCCCATCCATCACCTCACTCAGAATTCCTATCATCAAGAAGGGAGAATATGATCTCTGGAGCATGAAGATGAGGCAGTACCTTGCTATTACTGACCATGCTCTATGGGATGTGATTGTCAATGGTAATGTTGTTCTTGACGAACCTGTGCATGTTGAAGGCCAACCCAAACCACCTCAACCAACCTTGCCAGCAGCTACAAAGAGAAATCAAGATAAGGCTCTCAACATACTGTTGTCTGCTATTCCTGATGGTCACCTACTGAAGTTTCATGATGCTAAGGATGCAAAGCAATTGTGGGCTGCGATCAAGACAAGATTTGGAGGTAATGATGCTTCAAAGAAGATGCATAGAAACTTATTGAAGCAGCAGTTTGAAACTTTCACTGTTGGTGAAAGAGAAGGTCTTGATGTTGCCTATGACAGATTCCAAAATCTACTTAGTATGCTAGAATTGTATGGAGCAGAGGTATCTGTTGAAGATGCAAATTTGAAGTTCTTAAGGAGTTTGCCATCTGTCTGGCATGTGGTTGCTACTATGATTAGAGGACAACCTGGATTGGAGTCTATGGACTTTGATGATCTCTACAACAATTTGAAAGTGTACGAGCAAGAGATGAATGGTCACAGTTCTCAAAAAACTCACAACATAGCTTTTGTGTCTTCTGAAAGTAGAAGCAGTACTTCTACTAAAAGTACTGCTTATCCTTCTCAAAGTACTGTTGGTGATACACAGCATGTTTGCACAACAACAAAGAGCCCCATCAAAAGAAATCTGAGCACGCTCAAAGACCCGGGGAGAGCAAGTGCGCATAGCAAAATATAATTTGGAAATACCAGCACAAGCACGAAGGAGCAATAACTCACACTGAGGGTCATTAATCTTAGCAGTAGCACCCATAAGCTCAATGGTTTTTGCAACTCTTCTCATAACAAGCTCACTACAAAAATCAAAGTCCACACTAGGGGGCCCACCCAGTAATTTAACACCATGCAAAGGTCGGGCAATATTAGGTGGGAAAACACCCTCAAGCCTGCTTCTGGGATCTTCCTTAGGCCAAAAAACCTCAGTTTTATCAACATTGAGGTGCAAACCATAGCGAGGTCCATCCAACATGATAAGCTCTAAAACCTCCCCTACAACCAAAGTATCTGTAACACCCCAACCCGACAAGGGTAAAGATGTCATAATAATGGTTTCATATCAGATCAAAACAAAGCATACATCAATAGTAATACAAGGTTACAAAAGTAATACTGAATATACAAGGCTACAAAGGGAACAAAAGCTAAATACTAAGTCTGCAAATGCAAATCCTTCTACTAGTCTCTACTTCAGAATATCTATCAAGGTCTTCTAAGTCCAAAAGTCTCTTCACTCATACCCGGCTTCCAACTAAAACCTGCCGCAGGAAAAGAAATGCGGCTGAGCTTAAAAAGCCCAGTGAACAGATATATATAAACGAAAACGAAAGTAAAAGAAAACGAACATGTATAGTTTGGTGCATTGGGTTTACAAAGGTATAGTCAAAGAGTACAAAGTAAGAAAGGGTCAGAAATCCACCACGAGCCCGAACACAAATATAGTAACCCTGTAAGCAATCTAGAGGGGATACCTCTCAAATAACCAGATAATATGAGGGGTGTCCACATGTATCAAATTGGAGTGATCAGCTCCCGAACAATATGTGAAAGACGTGGATTGCACCCATGCATCAGTCACCGAACAATATAATATAATATCAAATCATGTTAAATCCACTAATACGAACACGAACCTAGGATGCATCCATACGCCCCCCGAACAATATACTGGCCATAATAAATGTAGTGTGCACATAATAATCAAAATGGGGACGGTGTGGAACATCACTCGACCACACTGGAGTCATTCCATTGGTGCATCAATGACACGGCCATGTTACCTTCATGGCTAGGAAACGAACTTGGCTCGGGTATCAAACTGAAGGGTCAAAGGTCCAAATCAAAGCAAAGGTTCAAATAGTCTAAGTCATCGAATCATGGTCAAAGTCCCAATATCAAAGCAAAGGTTCAAATAGTCTAAGTCATCATCGGAGGTTCAAAATCAAATGGTTCATTTAAAGTAATCTTTATCAAATGATTTTCATAAAAATGATCTTTAATAACGGTTTTCACAAAAGTAGTCTTTAAAAGTAGTTTTCATAAAAGCTTAGCCCAATTCCAATTAAAAGTGGTGGCGCATATTTCATAAACATCATTTTAAAAATAGTTTTTCCTCAAAACATTTCCATGATATAATTAAAAAGGTTTTCACATCTAGTTACCAAAATCAAATGAACCCTCGAAGTATCAAGTGAGTCGAATACTAATATCACAAGGTAACGAACGAATATCAAATGGATCATTATAGAGGCTCAAAGCAAAAGGGTCATATCGAACATCAAAGTCAAAATGAATCAACCAAACGAACCAAAGTGTCAGGGAACGTAGCAATGGCTTAGGGAATCTTAAACGAATCAAGATCAATGAGTCATGAGAAGGAAAACACCCTTACTAAAAAAGGGTAGAATATCTGTACATTATACCGCACGTGCAAACATATCTAGAAATATAAAGATCGGAAACAACTCCATCTTCAGCGAATCTACACGAACACATGGTCGTCTTATTATTAATATCTTCTTCAAATCAGATTTTTCATTTTATTCGGCTTTCCATTTTTAGTAACTTTCCATTTATAGCAGGTTCCCAAAATTAGCAAATTTCCATTTTTAGAAAGTTTCCTTATTTAGCAAGTTTCCAAAAATAGCAAATTTCCATAATTAGAAAAATTCCACAAAGTAATTAGGTTAAGTCATTTATTAAATATTATTGTGGAAATAGGGTTCATTTTAGCAAGTTATAAAAGTCTATGGTTATTTATGACAAGTTTCCATATTTTAGGATTTTAATTGTAAATACACCAAAGTTAAAGGTTTAAAATGAGATATCTCAAATTACTCGTTTTAAATCATAAGTTATCCAGAATTACACTTTTAACCCTTTAAGTTTAACAATTTACAATTTTTACCCCTTTAGTTAATTAAATTACAAATTAAACCCTATTATTACATAAATCACAATTTAACCCTTACCATATCTATATTTACACATCAAGCCCTTAATTTTACCAAATTACACATTACACCCTTTATATCATTAATTATATGAAACAACCCTCAATTTCTAGAATTTACAAAACAAGTCCCTTAATTTTACAAAATTACAATTCGACATATAACTTACCAAATAAACCTTTTACTTCCAAATTTTACACAAAGTACCACCATATTATATTTTATACGAGACACCCCTGGTCCCATGTGACTTACAAAAACTACCCACGAGTTTAAATAATTTCAAAACATACCCTTTTAATTTTAAAATCCGATCGGTAAACCTTTTTCTTCACAAAACCCTAACCCTAAATTTACCCATCATGATCCAATCATTCAAACATCATAATAACGCATTAATTAACCAGATTTAATCATAAAACATAAACCCTAATTCGTATGATTAGGTTTTCTCATTTTTCCTTTATTTCCTTTTTAACCCGATTAGAAAACAAATATTACCATGATCGATCTAAGCTATAACAAATCAAACAATCATTTTTCCAGAGTTGTAAGACGATTATAGAACCCATAAAAATTATATTCAGATCTCAGAAAATTTGCATGATCATATTTGGATTTTATGTATGTTTTTGTTTTCTATAATTCATACGATCAATCTTGCTTGCATGATCTGATTTAACCAATTTATATGAGTTATATATGATATAAAGATCACAAGAAAAATACTAAACAAATTTTAGAACGTGTAGATTAAGCGTAAGAATTTGGTACCTTTCGGATTGAATAATCGACACAAGTAAATTCCCTACGTTCGAACCAAGTTTTCTACGACCCAAAGCTTATTTTTCCTAGCTTCTTTAGACCTTGAAGAACACCAGAAAATTGCTCAAAGACTTCCAGAAAATCGGATGGAGATGGGAGAATTTTGTGTGTTTAGTTTTAGGGTTTCGGTAAATGTAGAAAAGAAAAGAATAAAAGAACCGAGTATAATGGAGAGGAGAGGCAAAATTTTCGGTCCAAGTTATAGTATAAGAGATCAAATATTGATTTGAGAAGATTTCCTAATTTATTTTGTACATATCTTGATTTTATTTAATTTAAATGAATTAATAAGAATAATTAATAATACATATTAATAAATCGGCCATTTGTATAATTTGTGTGTGATCATAATTTTTTTTTGTACTTTGCAAAATGTTAAATTGTAGTAATAAAAATTACTTTGCTTCATATCTTGCTCATTTCAAAAGATTTGGGATTTATTTGATATTCTATGTACCTATTAATCAAATTTTAAAGTTACAAGGGCAATTTGGTCTTTTTGCATATTTTAGATTTTTGGGTATTACAACTTCTTCCCCTTTAAAAGAAAATTTTCGTCGTCGAAATTTGAAGTCGCAAAGTTAAACGAAGTCGTAGCGAGTCGCAAAAGATCATCACAAACATTTTCACGCCCGAGGAGGTTCTTCCAAAAGGATCTTTAGACCAAATAGTTTCTCATGACTCAAATCAAAACGAGGTGGGCTCAAATTTCTCAGAAGAAGACAAAATAAATTGATTCTGATCAAAAGGTCCATGCAACAAAATGGAGGATAGGTGAATCTTCCGGAAAGCTCATATGGAATACGAACAACATTTCAGATCAATTAACTGTATCAACAGTAGAGAGTTTTACAAGAATTCAAGATTTATAACTGAGGTCAACAGAATGCAACACGAGAGTCCAAAGTCATCCTGATATTTGATGAACGAAAACAGAGTATACGCATAGGTAGAACGAACCTAAGGTCTCACTAATCACGGATAATCCGACGGAGATCAAATTCTAAGCTTCTTAGGTACTCCCCAAGATATCCTATGCCCACAACAAGTGCACGTTATATGATGTAAGTATTATCACGTTGGCCAGACGTCATAATACTGGCATCATATAAATATGCCCTCATGATGGTCATACTTTATCTCAAGTCGTAATCAAAACCACCTATCTTAATCCACCTAGTACTTCTACAGTCTCAGAGGTCAACAAAATCAAATGCCATAGTCAAGAGAGAAAACAAAACTATTCGCAAGAGTATCAAAATCTTAGATTGCCTAGCAGAAGTGAGGTACGCCGTCACAAGCATCATATCTTCCACAACTCGCTAAAATCTCTCAAAACAAAGCCATCACCGAACATATGAAAAATGAACACGGAACTGAAATGCTTCTAGGGAACTTGAATCATTAAAGGATCTTATTACTATATAACGAAACTTAAGAGAGTCAACGGAATGAAAGTTAGTCGCCAAGAACTTCGGCCTTCATAGAATCAATTCTTCCAAACATAAAGGGTCTGTTTCAAAAATCCGCTCATTCAACACACCCAATCTCTTCAGGTCCGATTAATCTGTCTTCGTCTGTCCATCAATCGGGAAGTGAAACCAAAATCGGAAACTTGTTTCTGGTTCGTCGAGCCTCCTGCATTTCTTCTTGGAATGTGATGGAGTAATGTGGATTTCTGGCACGATCTTTAAATCTCTTCATCATCCAGTCTGCTTCCGCTCTCAATTCATCTTAGTACAACCAAGATGAATAGGGAAGTGAGACTGCATGTCTTCATCAGCTCCAGGTTCTCCATCTTGACAAGAATTTCTTCTTCTGCATCGCCAACACTTCTGCCTTGTAAGTAATGTCTTCACTCTTCAGGGTAGCCACCGTTGTTGTCAACTCCAGGTCATGTATTGAAGTAATTCTTCTGATGCGCTTCTAGTTGTCTTGATGCATACGTAAAACCTTCCGTGCTGTAAGGGAGTAAAACCGAGTCTCTTTCTGGAATGCCCCAAAATTCGTTCCGCTGAAGGTATGGAAACTACTTTCTATTTCAGCTTTTCCAAAATTCCATTCTCAATCAACTAAGCTGTTTCTCTCGGTTCACGAAATTTCTCAATGGTATCACAAATTGTAAACATCATTCATAATTCTTCTGCAAAGCTCAAAAGGTTTCAGTTCTCCATTCTGTTATCGGTCTTGACCACTTGGTGATAGTTTTCAAAACTTGCGGGATTTAAAGAGATATCTGTAATACCTCGTAAAAATCCCATGTCATTAATAATGTTAATCACCAAATAATACCAATTTATGTTAAATAACCTTTTGTGCGGACTACATTTTTTTTACACATATATATATATATATATATATATATATATATATATATATATATATATGGCAACGATCACCAAGTCACCCCAACGAATTCGAACTCACCATGAATAGCTCGCACGCGTACCGACACCACAGTATTTATGGGTTAAGATCGACAATTAATTTTTGGAATCGATAACGTTGTTTTTATACCAGTTTTATAAAAACGATCTCAGAAATGTATTTCTCGCATTTTTGCCAAATCAAGGTACCACATTTACAAGTTAGCTCAACGAGACACGGGGTACACGAAGCCTAAACTAAACACAACTTACCACTTAATTTAAATAAACACAACTGTCACCACTACTATAACTTTTTATTATACATCACTATCATCCCCTATCCCTACTCTCTGTAACTCTTCGAAGTCAACAAAAAAAAATGAATGATGCGTCGCTCTCTTTACTTTCTCTTCTTCCCAAACAAATCACGGGATCACCTTGAGATCTTCAATGGAAAACGACCATAGCTGCAATCATCTATTCACAGGAGTTGACTTTGAAAGTCATGGTCAAAAACCCCTTCTTTGTCTCTTTTAATTCGATCGAAGCAACAAGAATGGGACACACATTGAAATCCTCATCACACGCACTCACATCTCTCCAAGATTTTATAGCCTCTCCTCTCTATTATAACCAGTATCTTCTCTTTTTTCGGCCATAAAATACGGCCACTACCATCTCACCGTCGCTCACCCTACTACACCGCCACCACTGCCTTGCTTATCTCATCATTCCCACCATTTCCATACACCCCACGCGCCTAGAAACCCCTCTCTCGGTAACTATAATTTGCCGGCGAGTTTTCCGGCAACACAAATGGAGGTAACGAGTTTAGATCGAGTGTTTGGAGCAGTTTTGGGTCTCTTTTGGGTTGTTGCTGTCGCCGCCGTGTGCAGCCACCACAGCCGCCTCCTTCCTCTCATCTTCTCTCTCGATTCATTTAGTGGTATGGTAAAACCACTCGCGTTCACTCTTTTGTTCACCGATTTATTTTATTTTTGTTTTGATTTGTGTTCGTGGATTAAAACTGATATAACTCGTTATTATAATTTTGAGATTAAAACCCGAATTTAAAACATTCCTTTTTATTGTGTTCGTGTGGTAAGTTTCGACAAATGTGGGTGGCGTCTAGGGTTGAGACCGAGACCACAAGGGTCTCGGCAATATTACTCTTGTTATTGTTCTTGATTAATTCGGTTCACAAGCCCCCACTAGGGTGCTGTTCGGTTTATAGAAGTTGAGCCGAGACCAAAGTGGTCTCGGCAATGGTCATTGTTGTCGGCATAAGAGTGTCGTAATAATTGTTGAGTTAGAAATGGTTTAGCCTCGTATTCGTTGTTTCGGACTCGGTTCAAACAAGACCCAAGTAGGACGTTTGTAGTGTCAACTAAAACCAAAAATATGGGTTAATGTGGGTTTGCAAGTTTCACAGCTAGGGTGCGTTTGATTTTGAAATACTTGAGTGTAAATGAGACTAGAAAACCATTGAGGGTGCGTTTTGGTGTTCGGCTAGTGACAGCCCAAAGTTATAAAAATTGTTTTGGGCTCAATAGCCCACTTAAGGGTAACTTGTTTTAATGGGTTGTCGGACCAAAGCCCATTAGAGGTACAATTGTGTTGGACTTGAGTTTTGAAATGAGTTAAGTTAATATATGGTGTGTTTGGGAAAATTTAATTTAGATCGTTATCGGATTGACAATATTAGATATCGGATTCATTGAACATTTTGACTCGAGACGGTATAATATATTAACTTCAAAATGAACTTAATATATTAAACACGAAACGAACACAAAATCTTCAATAAAACCCAAACTAATATTACAAGAATAATAACGAGACATGAAACTTGTAAAACATTGTATTTACAAACTTGGTTAATCCAAGTCTCGATGATTTGATAAAAACTAATTAGTTAAACTCATTTTATTATAAAACGTTTATGTTTTATACAAACCATTTGGGATAACGGGGTAAATGTCTAAACGTACAAACTAAGTTATCTTATTTAAGGGGTTTTTTTGTCGTTAACTTCTAGGTTTGTCCTCTTTGGTTTGAGTCCTCGTCAGTATTCTTTCGAGTTTGTTGATGTCTTTTCTCTTTGACGTGAGTTGTCTGTCGAGTCTATGTTTCTTACCACACCACACGAAACGTTGAAACTAAACTTTTGATAAGTTTTGAAAACTGAGTAATCCACGAAAACTATGACACTCTGTCTTTTATAGACTTTATTATTTTGCGAGACTTGTTTTGAGATAATCGTATACGTATTAGGCTGTGCCGATCCTAGACCGTTGTGTACCGCCGTGCTTGTACCTCTGTGTACCGTCGTGCCGTATGTCTTGAGACCGTTATGTCTTGCTTCTCGAGGCCAGTCGTGTCAGTTGTGATCTTGCATTTCTGTGGCTAAGGTGAGTTCATAGTCCCACATTTTACTATGTTTTCAAATCCCGTGGGGAGATACATGCTATAAATCTGAACACAAGTATTTTCTGTATGCTTCCCTGATTGATATTGCTAAGTAATATTGCCTAAGTTATTACCCCGCCAATTTAAAAGTCCCTTTATCATGAACCATTAATCACTTGCGAGTGAACGCGAATTTCGTGAATAGATCTATTGGAAGTTGACATCCCATTTGTACTAGCCGGATAGATAGCCATAGTGTTAGCCGGATTGATAGACAAATGCACTTTATTCGAATTTGAGTATGGCAAAACTCCTACACCAGGGCATTTATCACCCATATCATTGCTATGATTGGGATATTTATTATTACTACCCCTACACGTTAAGGTTTGCGTTTCATGAGGCTTAGTGCAATATTTATCTATTTATTACCCCTGCAATATCATTGTTTTCACTAATATTTACCTTGTGTTCAAACTATTACAAATGAAACACTGTGAATTCACTCAACCTTTGTGTTGACATTTTAAGCATGTTTATCTCAGGTAATTAAAGAAATCTCAAGCACGGAGTTGGCACGGGCATGGAGAAAAGACCCACCCTTATTTCAAATAACTATATCATTCTTTTCAAACTCATCATTACTTCTGTGAAACACTACCCCTTTTGATAAAAAATATGTAATCTCTGAATATTGAGTTTTCATTGAATGATATAAAATTTCCCTTTTTATCAAAAATCTATACTTATGATTGCGATCTAGTTGGTAATACCCCGTTTAAGTCTTCCGCTGTTATTTAAAAATTTACGGGGTGTTACAGATTGGCATCAGAGCCTAGGTTATAGAGAACCAATTGATTTTTAAAACAATGGACTATAACCGCGATTTCAAAAAGGACCATTTTTTTTAAAACTCTACCACCCTATGCCCTCCGTGCCAACACCTACAAGTACTTGCATTGAGATTTGCTTGGCAGATTATGCATAACGAAAAAAATTTTATCACCTACGAATATTATTATGATCACCTACGAATGTTCGCATTGAGATTTGCTTGGCAGATTATGCATATCTAACGAATTAGTTTTATCACCTACGAATGTTATTATGACTAATGCATATTTATATTATTAATGACTTACACTTATTATTATTGGGATATTACAGTACCATGTCTCCCCCGATCCCCGTCATCATTCTGTCTGATGTTGAGACCGAAGTGACACCAGTACCATCAGCTACTCCACCCACTACTGTTATCATTTTATCAGATGCTGACACCGATACCACCATGCTAGTTGACCATACTACCACCTTATCCGAAACCATGTCCGGAGAGACTGAGCCCTTTGAGGAGGGTGAGGTTGCTCCTACCCCAGCTGTTACATCTCCTTGTCACCCGACTCCACCTGTGTACGGTCCCCAGACATGGGATCAGTACATGGAGACCCAGCAGTTTTTACCTGCTGATTGTCTTCCATCACCACCCCCAGTTTTGACTCACCATTCCCCTGGGTCAGAGGCGGATGACGAGTCGTCTGACTCCGACTCTCCCGACTTGGCTTCACCCATACCACCACCACCTGCACCGGTTCGCCGGCGTAGGATAGTCAGATTTCTACAGCCTTATGAGCCCGCACCATTCGGGCAACTTTATGTGCCTTGCCAAGGGGGCCCACCTAGGAAGTACACTGCCCGGAAACGAGCACGTGCACCTTCAGCCCCATTGGTACCACCACCAGCTATCATACCACCATCACCAGCACCAGCATCCTCATCACCATCACCTGTATCAGCATCACCTTCACCACCATCACATCATACCACCACTGAGGACCCACCCAGAAGAGCACTAAGTAGTTCTTAGACTGCACTATTATCATCAATAGCTTCTATCCAAACCAAGGGACGTATGGCCAAATTAGTGACGCTTGTAGTATCTCTTTGTTGAATAACAAATTTGAGACAAATTATCATTTGGACATGTGGTTCGACTATGCTATGCATTGATATCGGTCTAAAGAGCCGAGATTTTCCGTCATATGTGTGGTGATTGTATCTACATGATATCATATTAAGGTGGTCATGATTTATTCTGACCTTATCATGGTTGAGCTAATCTCGTTGTATTACATATGTCTATTAATAGGAACATCCTTACTATGTCTCACTCTTCTAATAAGTACTTTCCTACGAACCTTGAATTGGTGCACAATCTCATATCAACAGTCGCCCATTGCACTCCATGTTTTACCACTTATCCTATAAACTATTATTATACCATTTTACAAACTATTACCATGTAATATACCAACTTGATACCCTACCACTATCAACTTATGAGTTGTTTTGTTAGTTTCATGTAAACCACTTTGTAAACACCCTACAGACCGTTTTGCTACTATCTGGTGAAATCATTTACTATCACTTTATAAAACATTTCGCTAAAACTTTATATATTGTTTATCACTATCCCATTAGTCATTTCGTTACTCTACCTTACCACCCAATAAACCACCACTTTGCTTCCATTTTTCGACTATTTGACTACCTTACTACCCTCTTATAAAAATAATAAACGGTGTCGCTATCGACATACAAGCTATTTTACGAATCATCCCACAGACTATTTGATATAAACACAATAAACAAAATTTGCTACCCTACTACAAATCTATAAACCAACAAATGTTTTTACTGACACCCTGCAGACTATGTTGCAAACACCCTACAAGTTTTATTATTGACTCATAAATTATTTTGCCCCTCTGAGCACCACATTAACCGCTGATAAAACAACAAACTATATCGCAATGCATCACAAACCAATTTTTCGTTACCCTACAAAACGTTTTACTACAAAAAAAAAAAAAAATCAAAAATTGCGACCTTACTGCCAATAATAATAAAGGGTCATCCCTATTGTTCTATAAACTATTTCACATATTATGAACTACTTTATTTTATGCAATAAATCGATTTGCTACTTTAATACTATTCCATAGACCAACAAACGGTTTCGCCAACATTTGTAAACTAAGGTACATTTACCCAAATTTTCCGTCACCATTTTATAAACTCTTCTACACACCGTTTTACAACCTATTCTATAATCACCCTATGAACTAAGTCCTCTTTGAAAAGTATATTAAGCTACCACTTTACGAACAGAATTACCGATACCTCCCTTTAAACTAAATCCAACATTGCATCGTTAAACTTTAATTATGCAAAGCCTGATCACCTATGCTTAATTCAAGCAGGACCATGCTATGCTGGGGATAGTTGTCTAAAATTTTTGCAAAGAGTTAGAATTTCTACTACTACTTTTGAGAAATCACAACCTTACATAAAAAGTTGTGCAAGTTATGGGCATCCGTACTAATAAACACAAATAGACTTCGACACCATCTTATCACATGAAATCAGTCTAGTCTCGCCGCATATTCTATGCTACAATGACCAGTTACATCATTAGTCATCATAGAAACAACCTTCCAACGAACATAGCCACAATCAACGGGATTACCTACGACCACTACCATAAGGATTTGTACGAAGCTTAACCTTATGACATCTCACTTTACTTCACATCATCCGATTTCGAAGGATCCCACCGTCAAGCAGACAACTTGTAAGTTCGATAACTACCAAATGACTCATAACCCCAAGAGTGACTGAGGCTTACCTTTCTGTACTCGATAACAATCATGATGATGATTACATTTAGCCCCTAAACCGAAACCATGCTTTCTGTGTTAAACACTAAGTACACTAACGGATCAACCAACTGATTGCTAGTAGCAATCAACACCATTCTTCAAGACTTTACCATTCGTGTTAAGCGCACCACCAAACTAGCCATTTGACTACTAATAGAACCAACGTCATCACTTAAGGTTGCACCATAAACCTACTAGACACCCATAAGACATCGACTTAGTGTCCACATAACTTGAGGTTTGGACATTTTTGGTCTAGTTACTAAATTACCCACGATGAGAAACCCGTCCGCGTACCTTATAGTAAAAGGATCTTAACAATACAATGAGGACCCTCGAGGAAGGTAAACAATGAAGGAACCAAGACTTGCCTAGGATTGAAATTATAGATATGCCATACCTTAACACTATTCCTTCGAAGTGCAACCTTCCCACTCATCCTGTAAGATAAAGATTCTCACCTGGTAGAAGCGCGTGAAATTGGATAAGCAATTACTTAAGAGACGATGTGCCCTTTCAGAGTTTTAGATAACATAATCGCTTTGACCCATGACATCACTTTCACATGGATTATAAGAGGTCACATCTGGCCATAAGACCTTTAACTTCCTTCTGTAACAAGACAAACATCCCTCGACAAAGTACCCACCTGACTTAGACCACTATGCCACGATCTCGAGTCACAATACATCATAGTTTTGCCTTAACAAGTTAAGCACCTGCCATCAAGAGCATTATCCGATGATAACTTTTGAGCGTTCCCAATCATTGGCATCCGAATTTGCCCTTAGTTTTGACTCATGGGCCATCACTCTCGACTAGCCATATATGCCTACTGACATGTTATTCCTTGTCATTCACACCAAGGGACTTTTCCCTTAGATTCTCTATAGCCGCCATGAGAAAAATAGCGATATCTAGCCTCATTGTTCTAATGAAATCCACCCTTTCATGTCGACAACTACACCTACCTCCCACGAAGGATGAGTACACAAAATAGGCTCTAGGAGACACAACAATGGCATGAGCGAATGATTGAAATAGCTGGGATAACCATTTAGCATTAATCAGACCCTCCTACAACCACCAGATATCTCACTAGTAGAAGGGTTGTTTCATTTGAGGTACTTTATGGTCGGAAGTACCGACCACCCGTTGTTGGGCAGAAATTTGAGACGTTCAGATCTCATGACCTCAATTTATTCAACCACTGAGAAAATAGTACAAATCAGACAACGGTTACAAGCTTGAACTCCCTGAAGAGCTTAGTAGGGTACACAATACCTTTCACGTATCGAACCTGAAGAAGTGTTTATCGGATGAAACCCCTGTCGTTCCCTTAAAAGAAATTCGACTTAACGATAAGCTAACCTGTGATGAAGAACCAATAGAAATCTTGGATGGAGATGTCAAACGAGTGAAACAAATCCGTATCCCTATTGTCAAAGTTAGATGGAACTCTAAGAGAGGACCAGAGTACACATGGGAACGCAAAGATCAAATCCGTTCTAAATACCCCCACTTGTTTGATAACACAACTCCGACTACTACCACATCTTAGGATTCGGGACGAATCCAGTCTAACGGGTGGGTACTGTAATACCTCGTAAAAATCCCATGTCATTAATAATGTTAATCACCGAATAATATCAATTTATGTTAAATAACCTTTTTTGCGGACTAAATTTTTTTACATATATTTATATATATGGCAACGATCACCAAGTCACCCCAACGAATTCGAACTCACCATGAATAGCTCGCACGCGTACCGACACCACAGTATTTATGGGTTAAGATCGACAATTAATTTTCGGAATCGATAACGTTGTCTTTATACCAGTTTTATAAAAACGATCTCAGAAATGTATTTCTCGCATTTTTGCCAAATCAAGGTACCACATTTACACGTTGGCTCAACAAGACACGGGGTACACGAAGCCTAAAGTAAACACAACTTACCACTTAATTTAAATAAACACAACTGTCACCACTACTATAACTTTTTATTATACATCACTATCATCCCCTATCCCCACTCTCTGTAACTCTTCGAAGTCAACAAAAAAAAAATGAATGATGCGTCGCTCTCTTTACTTTCTCTTCTTCCCAAACAAATCACGGGATCGCCTTGAGATCTTCAATGGAAAACGACCATAGCTGCAATCATCTATTCACAGGAGTTGACTTTGAAAGTCATGGTCAAAAACCCCTTCTTTGTCTCTTTTAATTCGATCGAAGCAACAAGAATGGGACACACATTGAAATCCTCATCACACGTACTCACATCTCTCCAAGATTTTATAGCCTCTCTTCTCTATTATAACCAGTATCTTCTCTTTTTCCGGCCATAAAATCCGGCCACTACCATCTCACCGCCGCTCACCCTACTACACCGCCACCACTGCCTTGCTTATCTCATCATTCCCACCATTTCCATACACCCCACGCGCCTAGAAACCCCTCTCTCGGTAACTATAATTTGCCGGCGAGTTTTCCGGCAACACAAATGGAGGTAACGAGTTTAGATCGAGTGTTTGGAGCAGTTTTGGGTCTCTTTTGGGTTGTTGCTGTCGCCGCCGTGTGCAGCCACCACAGCCGCCTCCTTCCTCTCATCTTCTCTCTCGATTCGTTTAGTGGTATGGTAAAACCACTCGCGTTCTCTCTTTTGTTTACCGATTTATTTTATTTTTGTTTTGATTTGTGTTCGTGGATTAAAACTGATATAACTCGTTATTATAATTTTGAGATTTAAAACCCGAATTTAAAACATTCCTTTTTATTGTGTTCGTGTGGTAAGTTTCGACAAATGTGGGTGGCGTCTAGGGTTGAGACCGAGACCACAAGGGTCTCGGCAATATTACTCTTGTTATTGTTCTTGATTAATTCGGTTCACAAGCCCCCACTAGGGTGCTGTTCGGTTTGTAGAAGTTGAGCCGAGACCAAAGTGGTCTCGGCAATGGTCATTGTTGTCGGCATAAGAGTGTCGTAATAATTGTTGAGTTAGAAATGGTTTAGCCTCGTATTCGTTGTTTCGGACTCGGTTCAAACAAGACCCAAGTAGGACGTTTGTAGTGTCAACTAAAACCAAAAATATGGGTTAATGTGGGTTTGCAAGTTTCACAGCTAGGGTGCGTTTGATTTTGAAATACTTGAGTGTAAATGAGACTAGAAAACCATTGAGGGTGCGTTTTGGTGTTCGGCTAGTGACAGCCCAAAGTTATAAAAATTGTTTTGGGCTCAATAGCCCACTTAAGGGTAACTTGTTTAAATGGGTTGTCGGGCCAAAGCCCATTAGAGGTACAATTGTGTTGGACTTGAGTTTTGAAATGATTTAAGTTAATATATGGTGTGTTTGGGAAAATTTAATTTAGATCGTTATCGGACTGACAATATTAGATATCGGATTCATTGAACATTTTGACTCGAGACGGTATAATATATTAACTTCAAAATGAACTTAATATATTAAACACGAAACGAACACAAAATCTTCAATAAAACCCAAACTAATATTACAAGAATAATAACGAGACATGAAACTTGTAAAACATTGTATTTACAAACTTGGTTAATCCAAGTCTCGATGATTTGATAAAAACTAATTAGTTAAACTCATTTTATTATAAAACGTTTATGTTTTATACAAACCATTTGGGATAACGGGGTAAATGTCTAAACGTACAAACTAAGTTATCTTATTTAAGGGGTTTGTTTGTCGTTAACTTCTAGGTTTGTCCTCTTTGGTTTGAGTCCTCGTCAGTATTCTCTCGAGTTTGTTGATGTCTTTTCTCTTTGACGTGAGTTGTCTGTCGAGTCTATGTTTCTTACCACACCACACGAAACGTTGAAACTAAACTTTTGATAAGTTTTGAAAACTGAGTAATCCACGAAAACTATGACACTCTGTCTTTTATAGACTTTATTATTTTGCGAGACTTGTTTTGAGATAATCGTATATGTATTAGGTTGTGCCGATCCTAGACCGTTGTGTACCGCCGTGCTTGTACCTCTGTGTACCGTCGTGCCGTATGTCTTGAGACCGTTATGTCTTGCTTCTCGAGGCCAGTCGTGTCAGTTGTGATCTTGCATTTCTGTGGCTAAGGTGAGTTCATAGTCCCACATTTTACTATGTTTTCAAATCCCGTGGGGAGATACATGCTATAAATCTAAACACAAGTATTTTTCTGTATGCTTCCCTGATTGATATTGCTAAGAAATATTTGCCTAAGTTATTACCCCGCCAATTTAAAAGTCCCTTTATCATGAACCATTAATCACTTGCGAGTGAACGCGAATTTCGTGAATAGATCTATTGGAAGTTGACATCCCATTTGTACTAGCCGGATAGATAGCCATAGTGTTAGCCGGATTGATAGACAAATGCACTTTATTCAAGTTTGAGTATGGCAAAACTCCTACACCAGGGCATTTATCACCCATATCATTGCTATGACTGGGATATTTATTATTACTACCCCTACACGTTAAGGTTTGCGTTTCATAAGGCTTAGTGCAATATTTATCTATTTATTACCCCTGCAATATCATTGTTTTCACTAATATTTACCTTGTGTTCAAACTATTACAAATGAAACACTGTGAATTCACTCAACCTTTGTGTTGACATTTTAAGCATGTTTATCTCAGGTAATTAAAGAAATCTCAAGCACGGAGTTGGCACGGGCATGGAGAAAAGACCCACCCTTATTTCAAATAACTATATCATTCTTTTCAAACTCATCATTACTTCTGTGAACCACTACCCCTTTTGATAAAAAATATGTAATCTCTGAATATTGAGTTTTCATTGAATGATATAAAATTTCCCTTTTTATCAAAAATCTATAATTATGATTGCGATCTAGTTGGTAATACCCCGTTTAAGTCTTCCGCTGCTATTTAAAAATTTACGGGGTGTTACAATATCCTCAATTAAGAACATCGTTGTCTCAACAAATATCAATCTCTCAGAATGCACAATGATCGACGAATTTCCTAACAAAGTGCAAAGATGATTTTCATGCTCTTCCTCATCTCCGAACGTACTATTAAGTCATACAACGACCATTCGCCCAAGTACTCACGAGAAAACATCATTTATCAAATTCGCAAAACAGTCAGAGCTTTAGCTAATACTATTAGCGTCACTAACCGTCATAGTAGTCGTTTACGAATACGGAAAGCGATTCCAAGAATAAAATAGAACATAAAGTACTAGTCGAAAGACATGAAAGTATCACAATCAAAATCAAACATATTCAAATCAAAACATAAAGATAAATCGTTCTCAAATGCAACTAAGTCTCGTCGCTTCCCTCTACCTTAGCCTTAGAATGCTCACCTGAAAATGATGCTTAAAAACGTCAACATAATGTTGGTGAGGTTCATAGGTTTAAGACACACAATATATCTCAGGCAACCAGTTCACTGTGATTATAAAACATAGCAGGACAGTAAGACTAGTCATTATACTAGATAGCATGCAAACTCAGTCATTCAACCAACATAAACCACTTAAGGGACATAAGGGACGGAACGTGCCCACGATCCAAATAGCAATATCCAACATCAATTGGGACGGAACGCGCCCACGATCCAAGTTCACAATAATGGGTAAACCATACTACTCTCCAATTGGATAATGGGAGCATAGCTACCCTCCAAATGGACCACACAGAATCACCACACAATAATCTCATAACATGCAATACACGTATAATAACACTTACAAGTCCATGCATTTACGACCACATAATCACAGTAACTCAAAAATATTTCAACACAAGCATCATTCCCATCCCAAGTTAAAACAAAGTAAAAATGGGACTATGAAACTCACCTCAAACTTTGCAGCTTCCAAATTATCAATCACAAATCTATACAACAAAATAAGATCACATTACACGCAACCAAGCTAAAAGCTATAGTCCATGTAACACACATATGATGGATGTCTAAGGTTCATGTAAACCACCATGGATCACCTAGAATCCATACTAACCACTACCAAACACTTACACTCACTAAATCCCTTGCATACAGTTTTTCAGAATACGCAGATTTTTGGGGTACTTCTACCCACATGAAATCACAACAAGATAAGCTCTACAACTCACACCAAAAATTCACCATGGTCTTTCATGAGCATACAAGCTCCTCCCAGAAGGCCATGCACTAAAAACACACACAAGTGCTCTTTGAAAAATCAAACATGAAAACTATCCAGATTCGGATCTGAACACACACCAAAATGTTTTGACCTAACAAACATATTTTCACAACTTATTAACGCATACCCTTCGCGTGGAAGTCAAAGGGAATATACAACTCAATTTCTCCGGAAGGGCTAACCCAAATTACACTTTTAAAACCACCTTTGACCTCAAAACTTTTAACCTAAATCTGTCCCGGTTTAACTGTTTTGACACCTTCACTTGCAAAAATCATTAGACTTACTTCCGGACCTCGAAATCGCTCGTGGCCGGACTTTTTGGAAAGCACGTTCTCTGAACTACAATTTAAACTCAAGAATCATCAATTAACTCATCTCCATCTATTAAATATCTTCGTATCTTTACAGCCTTATGAATCTGTCCAAACCCTAACTCAATAACTAACATGTTTTATACCCTAATCTCTTCACCAATCATCATAATATTACTAATTAATGATCCCAACATGTTTTTAATTAATAATTTACAGAAGTAAACATAAACCCTAATCCATCATATTCTTGTTACATGAATTATAATAATTAATTGAACACAAGTATTGAAAATTATACCTTGATCTTGATTTTTAGGCTTCAATAATAAAACCCTATTTTTTTTCTTCTTGCTTCTCCCTTGGTCGACCGAAATTTTACAAAAGAATGGGTTGGGGTGTTTTGGTTTTGTATTTATACTACCCTAAGAATATTCTAGATAACCTCCTTAATTAATAATTATAATTGGACTAAAATTTTGTTTCCTTTTCCCCCCTAAACCCAAATTCGGCCGCCCCTTGTATATATATATATATATATATATATATATATATATATATATATATATATATATATATATATATATATATATATATATATATATATATATATATATATATATATATATATATATATATATATATTTTCAATATTAATTATTACACTTAAAACCTTGTACTCTCGATATTCTATAAGAACCCATACGAAACCTAACGTCTTACGCGATAAACTTTCGTTTTACGACAACTCGAATAATTATCATTTTCAAACCAAAGTTCCCAAAAATAGAATTTCACGCTCACTATTAATATATAACCCATAAAACTGATCACCACTTAACTTACCAACGCTCACAAGCTTGAACAAAACTCGTTACACAAAAACCCCGAACAAAACCATACAAGTCATTTCCACGTCACCAAAGTGAACAAAAATGAACTTAATCAAAACAACACTACTCAAGACACATCAATAGAGTCACACAAAGGATTTAGTGCCAAAGCACACATTTATCACACATATGCCACACAAAACACTTAAGTCACACCAAGCAAAAATTAAATTGATCGAAACTAATAGTTAGACTAACCTGCTAAAATCACGGTTGTTACATCATCCCCCACTTAGGGAAATCTCGTTCCGAGATTTAGCTACTTGTCTCACCAACCACATCAGAAAACAAATTTGGGTACTTAGACCTCATCTGATCCTCGCGTTCCCAAGTAAACTCAGGACCACGCTTCGAATTCCAACGCACCTTTACTAAAGCTATCTTACCACGCTTCAAACTCTTGACCTCTCAGTCCATAATCTCAACAGGTTCTTCGACAAAATGAAGGGTCTTGTCAACCTTAATCTCATCTAATGGCACATGCAGACTAGCATCCACCAAACATTTCTTTAAATTAGATACGTGAAACGTATCATGTACACCACTTAGCTCCTGAGGTAATTTCAGTCGATATGCCACAAGTCCAATCCTTTCCGTAATCTCAAAAGGTCCTACGTATCTCGGTGCTAATTTGCCTTTCTTACCGAAATGCACAACACCCTTCCAAGGAGACACTTTCAGCATTACAAGATCACCAACACTAAACTCTAAAGGCTTACGGCGATTATCCGCATAACTCTTTTGGTAATCCCTTGCTGCCTTAAGTCTTTCCTTAATCTGAAAAACCTTATTCGTAGTCTCTTGCACTAGTTCAGGACCAATTAGTTGGCTAGTCCCAACCTCTGCCCACAGAACAGGTGATCTACATTTCCTCCCATACAACATTTCAAACGGCGCACACCTAATACTGGAATGATAGCTGTTATTATAGGAGAACTCAGCTAAAGGTAAATGAGTATCCCAGCTTCCTCCAAAATCGATAGCACATGCTCTAAGTAAATCTTCTAAAGTCTGAATTGTTCGTTCACTTTGCCCATCCGTCTGTGGATGATAAGTTGTACTCATATCCAAACGTGTATCCAAAGCCTTCTGTAGCGACTGCCAGAACCGCGAGGTAAACCTACTGTCGCGATCCGATATAATAGACACTGGCACACCATGTCGTGCCACAATCTCACTGATATAAATTCTTGTCAGCTTCTCCATCTTATAATCCTCACGAATGGCCAGAAAATGTGCAGACTTCGTCAGCCTGTCTACTATGACCCATATCGTGTCATGCCCATTACTTGTTCGAGGCAACTTGGTAATAAAATCCATCGTTATATTCTCCCATTTCCACTCAGGGATCGGCGGTTGTTGTAGTAATCCAGAGGGTTTATGATGTTCAGCCTTAACTTTCAAACAAGTCAGACACTTACTAACATACTCGGCTATTTCCCTCTTCATTCCTGGCCACCAATAAGCATCTCTAATATCGTAATACATCTTATCAGATCCTGGATGAATTGAGTATCTCGTTTTATGAGCCTCGTCCATGATCAACCTTCTTACATCTCCCACCATCGGAACCCATATCCGATCCAAGAAATATAATCCACCATCCTCTTTTTTCTCCATTTGTTGATCCAACCCACGCAGCATCTCAGCTATTGCGTTTTCATCATTGAGGGCTTCCTCTTGTGCTGCCAATATCTTCCTCTTGATTCCTGATTGCAAGGTCATGCACATAGCTCGCACCCGCTTAGGCTTAATCCTCTCCTTTCTACTCAACGCATCAGCCACCACATTCGCCTTTCCAGGATGATAGCGAATCTCACAATCATAATCACTAAACAATTCAATCCATCTTCTCTGTCGCATATTCAGCTCCTTCTGACTGAAGATATGCTGAAGACTCTTATGATCCGTATAAACAACACTCTTTGTGCCATACAGATAATGTCTCCAATTCTTGAGGGCGAACACTACCGCACCAAGCTCTAAATCATGAGTGGTGTAATTCATCTCATGAATATTAAGTTGTCGGGATGCATAGGCTATCACTTTCCCTCTCTGCATTAGTACACATCCAAAACCTTGTTTCGACGCATCACAATACACCACAAAGTCATCTGGTCCGTCTAGAAGCGCCAGAATAGGTGCATTGCACAAATTATCCTTTAATGTTTGAAAAGCCATCTCTTGCTCCTCTCCCCAGACATACTTCTTATTCTTCTGGGTCAACAATGTGAGGGGTTTGGCAATCTTTGAATTTTTTTGATAAATCGTCTGTAATACCCTGCCAATCCTAAAAAGGAGCGTATCTCTGACGGCGTCGTAGGAGCCTTCCAATTCTTGACCGCTTCGACCTTTCCAGGGTCTACATGTATACCTTCACTATTAACTACATGACCAAGAAAATGTACCTCTCTAAGCCAAAACTCGCATTTTGAAAACTTAGCGTACAACTTCTCCTTCTCCAGCAATTTAAGGACCAACTTCAAATGCTCTCCATGCTCCTTCTCAGTCTTAGAGTAGACTAATATATCATCGATGAACACTATCACAAATTTATCCAAATAAGGCTTACAAATGCGATTCATTAGATCCATGAATACCGCAGGTGCATTTGTCAACCCAAATGGCATAACCGTAAACTCAAAGTGTCCATAACGAGTCCTAAAAGCAGTCTTCGGAATATCCTCCTCATACACTCTTAACTGATGATAACCAGAACGTAGATCTATCTTCGAAAAGAATCGAGAACCTTGCAGCTGGTCAAGGAGATCATCGATTCTAGGAAGAGGATACCGATTCTTAACAGTTAACTTGTTCAATTCCCGATAGTCAATACACATCCGGAATGAACCATCCTTCTTCTTAACAAACAACACAGGTGCTCCCCACGGAGAGTGACTGGGTCGGATAAACCCCTTATCCTGAAGTTCTTGCAACTGCGCGGACAACTCCTGCATCTCAGAGGGTGCTAAACGATATGGGGATTTCGCCACAGGTGCCGCTCCAGGAATCAATTCAATACGGAATTCAACTTGACAGATTGGAGGCAACCCAGACAAGTCTTCAGGAAAGACGCCAGGAAATTCACACACCACAGGAATCTCTTCTATTTTAAGTTCTTTGGATTTCACATTCTTAAGGGATTTCAAATCATTCCCTAAGCATTCTCCTTGTATCCGATGTATAACACCACTCTCTAAAGGAATACGAACTACCTTTTCATGGCATACAACCTCGGCTTTATGTTTAGACAACCAGTTCATCCCTATCACCTCATCAAAACTTCCATGTCCAAAAGGTATCAAGTCAATCATAAACGAAATACCCTCTAACACTATTGTACACCCACGAATAATCTTGTCAACCTCTACCTCCTTACCACTAGCTATTTCAATCACAATACTAGGTCTAAGTTCACTAGGCTCATCATTCAATAGTCTAGCAAACGAACCAACTTAAATATCACAACATTAGTACCAACAGATAACCGAGGTATCAGCATATGATAGGTAGAACGGAGGAGAGTGATGTAACAACCGTGATTTTAGCAGGTTAGTCTAACTATTAGTTTTGATCAATTTAATTTTTGCTTGGTGTGACTTAAGTGTTTTGTGTGGCATATGTGTGATAAATGTTTGCTTTGGCACTAAATCCTTTTGTGTGACTCTATTGGTGTGTCTTGAGTAGTGTTGTTTTGAATAAGTTCATTTTGTTCACTTTGGTGACGTGGAAATGACTTGCATGATTTTGTGTTCGGGGTTTTTTGCGTAATGAGTTGTGTTCAAGTTTGTGAGCGTTGGTAAGTTAAGTGGTGATCGGTTTTAAGGGTTATATTAATAATGAGTGTGAAATTCTATTTTTGGAAACTTTGTTTTGAAAATGATAATTATTCGAGTTGTCGTAAAATGAAGGATTACCGCGTAAGATGTTAGGTTTCGGTATAGGCTTTTATAAAATAACGAAAATGCAAGGTTTTAGGTGTAATAATTAATATTGAAAAAAAAATAATAAAAAAATATATATATAAGGGGGGGGGGGGTGGGGGCGGCCGGATTTTGGGTTTAGGGGGAAAAAGGAAACAAATTTTAGTCTAATTATAATTACTAATTAAAAGGGTTATCTAGAATGATCATAGGGTAGTATAAATACAAAACCAAAACACCCCAACCCTCTCTTTCGTAAATTTCGGTCGGCCAAGGGAGAAGCAAGAAGAAAAAATTAGGGTTTTATTATTGAAGCCTAAAAATTAAGATCAAGATATAATTTTCAATACTTGTGTTCAATTAATTATTATAATTCATGTAACAAGAATATGATGGATTAGGGTTTATGTTTACTTCTGTAAATTATTAATATAAAACATGTTGGAATCATTAATTAGTAATGTTATGATGATTGGTGAAGAGATTAGGGTATAAAACATGTTAATTATTGAGTTAGGGTTTGGACAGATTCATAAGGCTGTAAAGATACGAAGATATTTAATAGATGGTGATGCGTTAATTGATGATTCTTGAGTCTAAATTGTAGTTCAGAGAACGTGCTTTCCAAAAAGTCCGGCCACGAGCGATTTCGAGGTCCGAAAGTCAGTCTAATGATTTTTGCAAGTAAAGGTGTCAAAACAGTTAAACCGGGAAAGATTTAGGTTAAAAGTATTGAGGTCAAAAGTGGTTTTAAAAGTGTAATTTGGGTTAGCCCTTTTGGAGAAATTGAGTTCTATATTCCCTTTGACTTCCACGCGAAAATTAGCCGATAATAAGTTGTTCAAGGATGGTTGTTAGGTCAAAACATTTTGGTGTGCGTTCAGATCCGAATCTGGATAGTTTTCATGTTTGATTTTTCAAAGAGCACTTGTGTGTGTTTTTAGTGCATGGCCTTCTGGGAGAAGCTTGTATGCTCATGAAAGACCATGGTGAATTTTTGGTGTAAGTTTTAGAGCTTATTTTGTTGTGATTTCACGTGGGTAAAAGTACCCCAAAAATCTGCGTATTCTGAAAAAGTGTATGCAAGGGATTTAGTGAGTGTAAGTGTTTGGTAGTGATTAGTATGGAGTCTAGGTGATCCATGGTGGTTTACATGAACCTTAGACATCCATCGTATGTGTGTTACATGGACTATAGCTTTTAGTTTGGTCGCGTGTAATGTGATCTTATTTTTGTTGTATAGATTTGTGATTGATAATTTGAAAGCTGCAAAGTTTGAGGTGAGTTTCATAGTCTCATTTTTACTTTGTTTTAACTTGGGGTAGGAATGATGCTTGTGTTGAAATATTTTTGAGTTACTGTGATTATGTGGTCGTAAATGCATGGACTTAAGTGTTATTATACGTGTATTGCATGTTATAAGATTATTGTGTGGTGATTCTGTGTGGTCCATTTGGAGGGTAGCTATGCTCCCATTATCCAATTGGAGAGTAGTAGTTCTACTCACTATTATTTTGTGTGGTCTGATCAGAGGGTATGGTTTACCCATTATTGTGAACTTGGATCGTGGGCGCGTTCCGTCCCAATTGATGTTGGATATTGCTATTTGGATCGTGGGCACGTTCCGTCCCTTATGTCCCTTAAGTGGTATGTTGGTTGAATGACTGAGATTGCATGCTATCTAGTATAATGACTAGTCTTACTGTCCTGCTATGTTTTATAATCACAGTGAACTGGTTGCCTGAGATATATTGTGTGTCTTAAACCTATGAACCTCACCAACACTATGTTGGCGTTTTTAAGCATCATTTTCAGGTGAGCATTCTAAGGCTAAGCTAGAGGGAAGCGACTAGACGAGACTTAGTTGCATTTGAGAACGATTTATCTTTATGTTTTGATTTGAATATGTTTGATTTTGATTGTGATACTTTAATGTCTTTCGACTAGTACTTTATGTTCTATTGAAGATACCTTTGGAGATTTGTTTTGGTTATTTTCTTTTGGGGTATCGTTATGACACTTTGTGTCTGTACTTTGCTCTATTTATGTGCATGTAGTAATTCTCTATTATTTTAGAACGACACCACACTTGAAATCCGACCCCCCGAGTTAAATCATCCAAACAGGTAGGCCCCGAGACCCGAACTATTAGGAGAGACCTGCGAAGGGAAACCCTTATAACTCACAGCTTCGGACTAAGAGGAAAATCCGGATAACTAACTACTTCGATAAAGACTATAACTAATGTTAAAGTTTTTAATTAAGTTTTGATAAGCCAAAACTAATTTGCATTTCTAGATTACGAATAAGAACATTTCAAAGCTAAAATAAAACGAGATGTACGATTATGAGTTTGTTATATCTTAGGAGTTACATAAATTCGAGATTCTAAACGATGTATACATATATGTTTTTTCGGTGATCAACTAGTGATGATCTATAGATGAGAAATCGTCATCCATATCCAATCCATTAATAATTATGCATATTCATATCCGTTAGTTACCGATTTAGCTCATCCATATCTGGATTAGGTAGATACCCACTTTATCAGATGATCATTTCCATCTCTAGTGAAAACTCACGACCCAATGATGAAAAATATGTACCCATCATCCTTGTATTATCACGATGTGTATCATGAACCGATTCGTGAAACTTATGGAGTACGCAATTTTCTTTTGATATCTAAAACACAATAAGTTACATATAATTTTTCTAGCGGTGATTGAATTATAACATTAGCAAGGAGCCAGGAACAATTAAAGATTGAAATCGGGTGATACTCTAAACTACTTGATATAACTCAAGAAAGTTTTTCGATCTAAACCTACTAAAAGCCGAGCCAAGCGGTAGAAATAATAAGTTACATATAATTATATGCATGTAATACATATTTTTTAACATTTTATTTAGAATCACACATAACGGAAGAACAATATTTCATGATGGATTAACTTGAAAAATAAGGTTTTATGATGCACAAGAAGCTATAACTTAAAATGCAAAAGAGCAGAAGTCTCATCTAGTCCCTTTTTATTAAAGTAATCAACATATTCCTTCACGGTAGTGCCTCTATACTTGGGTGGGTTATCTTCTGTAAGCAACTCTTTGATCGGTTCAAAGACTTTAAGTGTTGGAATCGAGCTTGTTGTAAAGAATGAAGCCACTGATACTCTTGGACCGATCTTGTTTGCCAATACTCTATGTTGTGCACTAACAAACTTGTCATTTGTAATCAACTGAAAAAGTTCAGCATATTACCACGTATTAGCAACCTATTCTTTTACGTAAAACACCAACAAAATGATAATGAATAACGAGAGGGAGAGAGAGAGATGCCTGCAAGAGATCACCCGCATTTACAACTAGAGCTCCTGGGATGGGAGGAATATCTATCCAGTGCTCTTGATAAAAAACTTGGAGGCCACCTACATTGTCTTGCAAAAGAATCGTGATGAAATTGTTGTCGGCGTGGTTAGTTGTGCCTATTGCTAACTCAGGCTGTGGACACGAAGGATAGAAATGGCCAAGTACAGCGAGCCCTTCAGCGCAACCCATGTCCAAAAGGTGATTTAGGTTGAGCCCAAGAGCCTCAGATATTAACTCAAACACACAACCTCCAAGCTTCAACACTTGGCTCGAGTACTTTGACAATATATCACTACACGATAGACCAAATTTAACATAAAATTTTAGACAGTTGAAGTGTACATCCGACATCTATAGCACGTATATAAATAAGTAACTACTTTTTTACTATTTCATGATCTTCGTTTGCTTATGTGTATATGTTGACAAATCAGATTTGCTACAAAAAATTTCACAAGTCTTAACGTGAACAACAGGATTAGTAAATACTTTGTCAATACGCTTTAAAATCAATTAAAATGTCATATACTACAAAAACTGTGCTCATCGAGATTTTAACGAAAACTCAAAGACACCGTTCTAGTTAATCTGATTGTTGCTTGTAATGTTACTTTGTAATGTTGTCTCTAGCTACTTGATAGACGACTCAATAAAATCCGGCCGTCTCAGGAAAAAGAAGAAATCGAAGATCAGTTTTAAAGTTTTTGTTTGCTTCATAAGTTATACTCTGTTGGTTCAATGGATATATGATGTCACAAATGCAATTGGTTGATCAACATTTTTGTCATTCAAAATTAGAATCACAAACAAGAAAAACTCATTCAGAAAGCAATCTAAGCCTAACCAGATGGCATAAATTTAAATAGGCAAAGAAAGATATGGAGTATGTTTCATGGGAGGTAATTTGAACTAGACCAAATCACCTCTCACTACAAGAAAAAGTAGGACGGGCGCGAAGGCTTTGGCGAGGATATGCATGTCCTCGCTAAAAGCAACTAAATGACATAAGATCCAAGTTTCAGTCTTTGACTATGCCAAAAAGGGAAGAATAGTTGACCCAAACTATTTGCAAGGACATGTCCTCGCCAAAAGTTTGGCGGGGAAAATTAGGGGGGAAATAATTAACAAAAATGAAAAAGAGGGAGAAATTCAACGAGGACATGTCATCGTCAAAAGCTTTGACCAAATGTTGACCTTATTGATGGTAGCTAAACAGATCAGTCGAGATGATATTGACTACACAATCTCATTTCTTCAAAACGATATCAAGAATTGTTAACAGTCAGAACGGGCCCGTCACAGGAGTTGAAGTTGGAGATGAGTTTCAATATCGTGTTGAACTCGCTTTGGTTGGTATGCTAATGAAATTGGTAAAACCGAGTGCTTAATAAATTCTGGTGGTGGTGCTGGTGAGGTCACTAAAAAAAACTTTTCGAGGACCAAAAGCTCGAAAGAGGAAATTTAGCTTTGTATAACAATATAGGAGCTAAGCTTCCTATATGGGTTATTCTAACAAATGTATGGTGGATCGAACCATACTAACAATTAGTTCTCATCTACACTTGGTAATATTTGTCTATATAATAGCTCCCTCCAAAAAGATTCAACAACTAAATTTCCTTGTGGTGATGGGGATGGTGGGGATGGGGAGTAGGGAATTATTGTGGTGTAGTCATGGTTTAAAAAAACGGTGTGAGGCGACGCCTCGAGGCGCGCCTTGAGGCGAATCGGCCGGAAAACGCTTATGAGGCGGCGCCTCTGGTGGTTGATTTGGAACGTACGCCTCCGTTGGGTGAGGCGGTGGTGAAGCGTGTGAGGCGGCGAGGCGGGTACGAGGCGGATATGGTGGATTTGTGTTTTGAAGTAAGGAAGAAGGTACAGTCAGATCTGGTGGATCAGTGTTTTAAGTGAAAGGTGGCTGCTTTTGACCTAAAAGGAGAGAGAAGTGAATAATATATGGGTAGCGGGCCGGATTTGTTTTTTTATTAGGCCTATTAACAATTAATAATGGGCCAATTAAAAGTTTTTATGTTAATTAAGAATAGGTCTTACTTAAATATACAACTAAATGTATATATAATGTAAGTTTTGCAACATTTATATAAAATATATAATTCAAAAATATTAAATAAAATAAAAAATTAATAAAAGTTTATAAAATATGTATATAAAATATATAAATACCTATTAAAACTTATATATATATAATTTCTATATATTTTTTTAATTCCGCCTCGACCTTACGCCTCGGTCCGCCTCGAGGCTTACGCCTCTCGAGTCGGAGGGAAAACGCCTCGAAACTCGCTTCCGTACTTTTAAACCTTGGGTGTAGTTATGATTTACATTTGTGGTATTTTAGCGACTTTTGTTTATGTGTTTACTTCCTCAAGTGGTTATGGATAGTTATGGACATGTTTATGAGTTTAGCAACTTTGTTATTGAATATGTGTTTTAGCGAATTGGTATGTTTGTTTTGGGCAGAGGCGGCTCTAAGGGTGGCCGGGGAGGCCAACCGGCCAGGGCCCGATTTCGCGAGGGCCCATTTAAAAAAAAAAAATCATATATATATATATATATATATATATATATATGTGTATTTTTTTAAATAGGTATTAAACATTTAAACTTGGGCCCAATTAAATTCCAATCTTATAACTAAATCTATAACCCATAATAAATTTATAAGCCCAATAAGGGGTCTAAGGGGCACATTTTTTAACGGCTCGGATAGGGCCCGTAAATCCTCGGAGACGCCTCTGGTTTTGGGTAATTACAGGTTGTGGGTTTTGGTAGATTATTTCCCCAAAAAATATGAGAAAGTTGTAGAAAGCTACAATATATTTGTACTTTTGGCGAAGACAAGTACTCGCCAAAGCCCATAACCATATTTTAATATCAGAGGTATTGGCGAGGACATGTCCTTGCCAAAACCGTGGTGAGACCGACTTGTATAGTGACAAATGAATTAATTAATTAATTAATATAATAAATTAATTAATTAAGTAATTTGGCTTTGGCGATGACATGTTTTCGCCAAAAGTCTAGCGGGCCCGGTTTATAACTTTGACTGAGAATTTGGTGGGCCTCACGTTGGCGTCACTAAAAACTTGAAAAAGTCCTTGCCTAACCAAAGACCTTTAGCAAGGACCCAAAAAAGTCCTCGCCAGTGATATAGACGATTGGTACAGTGTCTCATATCTTACACAGAATTAGTGCGGTCCTTAGGGAAGGGACGCATGAGGTTGAGACTGGATCCTGAGTTTTGATTCCCATTTATCCGTCTAAACCAACCTTTTAACGAATTACTGTTAAAAAAACGAGTCAAAGAACAAAAGTTAAAACCTGCAAGGCTGCGGCAACTCGTGTGGTTCCGGTGGATAAGGAGCCATCATGCAAAAGAAAGTGTCTCGCCAATTAGTCACCGGAGCAGCATACAAATCAAAATTACTATTATAAACCACTCTTGTCTTCCCACTCATATCCCTTGTATACCATTCCTTTTTCACCTCATCATCCTGCTCAAAAAACTCTCTAACCCCTTTTTTCACTTTCTCCAACGTACTATTCGCAATTCCATGATTCACAATCTGAAAGAATCCCCAACTCTCCAATGCATCATTTACTTCCTGTATAACCTCCTTTCTTCTTACAGAATCTTCGTTTATTCCTTCAAGATCTATGGTTGGAAGACTTGGTTTTGGACATGGTTGTTTGGAGTTAAGGTTTTGAGGTGAAGGGACATGAAATATTCGAGGAACTTGAGTGATACCGGCGTCAACGAGTCCTTTGACGCCGGTTTTGGTTTCGTCGAATGCTTTGAGCTCGGCTTTCCGGTCATAGTTCGGTTTGGATAGAGACGTGTTATCGAGTACCATCTTGTTATGTCTTGTTCTTGTTTGGCGGCTATGTTAAGTATACCAATGTGTAAGAAATTATGGGGAAGTTATTTGGAGGTTTTCAATCATTTGATGCGTAGGTTTATACGGTTTGCATCGCCAGTTATACATTTGATAAAACCCCTGCTGATATGAGAAAGGCTGTGATATACTGACCCAACACAGGGAGGGTGTGTTGACTTCCCGCTGTCGCTGATTGTCTGCTTTGTCGGCTTGTATATTCTTTAAAAATAGGTTTTGTCTCTTATGTAAGGAGGGAAGGGTCCGGTTAGTATGACCCTCTGAGAATATAGAGAGGGCCCATAAATTATATTCCTTCATTTTATATGTTGATCATGTGTACATCTACACGTGAAAGGATCATTGTTTGTTGTGTAGTCAATGTTCACTGTTTGTTGTTTAGTTAGACCATCTCTAATGGTTGGTTTTTGTTGGTTCAAACCAACCCAAAAACAAAGTAAATCATTGAAGTATTGGTTTGTACCAAGTTTGGTTTGAAAAATCAAACCACCATAAACCACCCCAATTGGGCCTCACCATCACATTTACACATGTAAGAGTGTAATTCTTATTTAAAAAAATGTAAAAGTAAGTGATGATGTGGAAATGTAAAGATGGTTTGAGAAGATGTATTGTTGGAGTAAAAAATTGGTTTTTAAGAAAGCTGATGTGGCAGTGATGTGGCTGATTTGAACCAAAAACTGTTGGAGATGGTCTTAGTGACTTGTGTACATGATAAGTGACAACTGATAAATGGCCTATGATATACAAACTCCCCCGATGTCAAATCAGGGGAGGTGTCAACTATTTTGGTCAAAGATTTTTTTTATGGACAGTATATCATAGTTTTTTATCAGTTTTTGTTCAGTATTTCTGACAGTTTTATAGTTTTTGTCAGTTTCTGTTCCGTATTTCTGTTCCGCACTTTCAGGTTTATAACTTTTTGATATAAACAAAATTATAAAAAAAAAAAAAAAAAAAAAAAATCTGAAAACAAGAGGGAGGGGGGGTGTGAATTTCGAATTTGGGGGTGCGGGGGTAAGCTGGGCCTGACAAATATATGATCGAATTCAACAGATTTTCTTACGACAATGGTTCGGTAAACACACCATCAAACTAATTAATTGATTAGTTTATTTAAGTTCTTAAAGCTTGTTGATAATAATATACAAAGTGTTCAACATCACACCTTTCGGCTTTCACTAGTGGACTAGGTAGCAAGTTATGTAGAGACTAACAAGATAATTGGGACTTGTATTCTTCACTTGATTAAAAAAACAGGTACATAAAGGCGTTTATATATATATATATAAAAAAAAAAAAAAATATATATATATATATATATATATATATATATATATATATATATATATATATATATATATATATATACGAAAACCTAACTAGCTAAGTGAGCTAAATGAGCATAAACATTAGGCCTTTTGTAAGTTAACATCTTTCCTCAAACTCACAATGTTACATCAATAAACAGTGAAAGTTTGTGAGACAGTAAACGAGAACGTGGGCCTCAATGTGGCATGGTAAATATATCTGCAATCTGGAAGCAGACGAAACAAATGGTAGAGAAAGAGTTGCAACCTCAAGATGGTGACAAGTGAAATGATAATTCATCTCAATATGCTTGGTCCTTTCATGAAAAAAAGTGTTGCGCGCAATTTGAATAACCCTACGATTATCAAAATGTAACGGAGTAAGGCTACTAATATGAATACCTATATCTGCAAGCAACCAACGTAACAATACAATATCACAAGTAGCCATAACCATGGATGTTACTCAGCTTCTGTAAAAGATCTTGAAAGATAATATTTTTTCTTACACTTTCACAAACTAAGTGAATCACAAAGAAAAATACATTACCAGGTTGTAGACTTGAGAGTAACAGAATCCAATCCAATCAATATCAAAATAAGCACGCAAGTCTAAGGAAGACGAGAAGAAAACGAGAGTGTCTGTTGAGTACCTCGAACATACCTAAGAACCTGTAGAATAACATCTCAAAGAACTGTGGGAGTAACAACAGACTGGCTAACAATGTAGACAACATAAGGAAAATCTGGAGGAGTCACTGCATGTAAGATAAACCAGACTCCCTACAATAGTCTAATATAAACTAGGATCAGGCAAAGGATCACCATACATAGGAGTATATTTTGCTTTAGCATCAAGAGCAGTATAAACAATCATATTATCTATCATTTTGGCACGATCAAACAAATCAACTATATACTTGGATTGAGATAGAAGATAAACTTTTAATGATAAAGTAACCTCAATTCCAAGGAAATAACATATTAAACCAAAATCTCATAGCAAACCGATGAGACAACTTTGACTTTAATGATTCAATTCCATCACAATCATCTCCAGTAATAATCATATCATCAACATACACGGATAAAAAAATACGTCTATCACTTGAACGTTTGACAAAAAGTGCGGAATCATGATGGCTAGATACACAATTGTTGATACAAAAGTTGGGCGTTCCTTGTTTGCGTATCAATTGGATCTTAATGCTTGAGACCTGCGCACTAAGAGAACAAAAAACACCGTTAGGCTTATCGTGGGATTGTCTCCCACGATTATCCTCCGGCGTGAGAGTAAGTAATCGGTTTTAGGGTTTTAGTAAAGAGTTAGGGTTATGATATGATACCTTTAATGAGAGCCGAGATGCCCTTTATATACACACGAAATCCTTGTTGGTTTCGTGTTCCTTACTCTTCGGCGTATCCCGCCTTATTCGGTCCATTGATCCATATCCCGTAAATAAGAGATCCTATATCAAGGCCAATAATAGATTTCGGATTTGGGCCGTTGTAAGCCCAAATCTTTATCGTGATAGCCCACGCATGATGGGCTTGAGTATTGGTCGGGTTCGTGACCCGAGTGCGGACTATACGTCATCATGTCCCCCCAGTCTAGTATGCGCAAGGTGAAACTGCGGATGCTAGACTAACAACTGTAGCGAAAAATATTCCAGAATGCGTAGCGGGGAAGTTTCAAGTGTTTCCCGCCTAAAAAGCAATACGATGAATCTAGTCCAAGTAAATCCGAATATCCCTCGTAAATCGTGAGGGGTGGGTGAAAAAGTGTTTCACCTCTTGATCTCCCAGCCACACGATTAGAGCGAGTGGGTTACACATGTCAATCATCCATGAGAGCATGTAACACTATATAAAGTGTTGTCTCCATTTCACTGTGGCTATCACAGTAAAAACGTCCATTGCCACCATTGTTAAAACCTCTAAACAGCGAACAAGAAATCAATAACTCTTAAGGTAATAGTGCATGCGCTGCAGAATCCATTGAATTCTAAACATGGTTCTTCAATTAACCGACTTTACATCCGATATAACCGAGGACGAACTTCGTCTGTTCACCTCGGATTATTATATCCCGATAGCGTTGCACTCGGTGGTTCCGGTGGCGACTGCGCCCATAGCGGACTTCCCTGAAGGGAAAGTAGGGGTATACACACGTTTCTTTGAATTCGCTAACCAACGTGTGCCCATTTCTCTATTCTTGTGCGATGTTTTAAACTACTATCGCCTCTATATTTCCCAACTGCACTGTATAGGTGCAGCAAAAATAACAAATTTTGAAGTAAATTGTCGCCTGGTCTGAATGAGGTGCTTCGAACTTTAGCATCGTAGTATCCCTTCATTTTTGACTTGGCTTTTGCCTCACGTATAGCTGCGCGTTCACGCCTTTCTTCCAATAGGTCCAAGTCTATACGTCGTTCGTCGTCATTGGTTGCGACATTAACTTCCGCGGTACGAATAGTTGGCATCCCAATTTCAGCTGGTATGACAGCTTCTGTCCCATAGACAAGAGAAAAGGGGGTGTCTCCATTGCTAACTTTGATTGTCGTGCGGTGCGCCCATAAGACATGCGACAATTCATCCACCCATCTTCCTTTGTGTTTGTCCAGGCGCGCTTTAATTCCTTCGCCCAGACTACGATTTGCGCGCTCAACCAAACCATTGGTTTGTGGGTGTTTAACCGACGCGAAGTGTTGTGTAATATTTAGTTCTGCGCACCAGTCTTTGAACGGGTTATCGCGGAATTGTTTTCCGTTGTCCGAAATGATTTCCCCAGGTAATCCAAAGCGGCATACAATGTTTTCCCAAACGAATCGTTTTACTTGATTACCTGTGATTTTCGCCACTGCTTTTGCCTCAATCCACTTAGTGAAGTAGTCTATAGCCACAATAAGAAATTTCAGTCCCCCTGCTGCAACAGGGAAGGGACCCGCAATGTCGATACCCCACTTATAGAATGGCCATGGCGAAGTGATAGGCTTTAGCTCTTGTTGTGGTTGGCGCGGGATGGGTCTATGAACTTGGCAGTCGCTACATTTCTTTATCACATCACGCGCATCGCGATGCATAGTGGGCCAGTAGTATCCTGACCGCAAGGCTCGTGCTACGACGGACCGTGGTCCTGAATGTATACTGCATGAACCGGCGTGGATCTCTCGGAGTACGTAATCTGCCTGAAGAGGTCCAACGCACCGAAGCCATGGTTGTAGAAATGAGCGCCGATATAGGATACCATCTCGAAGTTCGAACCTCTGCGCTGTGCGCCGTATCCGTCGAGCGTCCTTCTGCTCATGGGGCAATATGCCTTTGCTTATAAATTCGACAATAGGGGTCATCCACATAGGATTCTGCTCCTCTATTACCATGGATATCTCCATCTCCGAGATGGATTTATTTTTTAGGATCTCCACCAACACTTGTTTTGACAGGTGCGCAAAGCTTGTAGATGCGATCTTGCTTAGCGCATCCGCTTTTTTTGTTTTCCCCTCTAGGAACTTGTTTAATGGTAAACCTGTCAAAACCTTGGATTAGTGACTTGGTCTTGTCGAGGTATTGAACCATGTTATCCTCTTTAGCCACATATTCGCCCAACACATGGTTGGCTACTAATCGGGAATCCACATTTGCTTCTAGGTTGCGTACACCCATTCGAGTTGCAATGCGTAATCCAGCAATTAGGGCTTCATACTCTGCCTCGTTATTCGTAGCTGTGAATTCAAAGCGCAGTGCGTAAGTGAATTCCATTCCTTCTGGATTGGTGAGGATAAGGCCTGCGCCCGACCCATCCACGCATAAAGATCCATCCGTGAACAGGACCCATGGTTCTTGTAGTTCTACCTCGCTCCGTGGAGGTGTAGCATCGGTGTCTGGTTTTTCGATGATGAAGTCTGCTAGTATTTGCCCCTTAATCACAGTGCGTGGTCTATAAGAGATGTTATACTCGCCTAGCAATACACTCCACTTTTGTAATCGCCCCGATGCGTCGGGTTTGGAGATAACTTGCTTGATTGGTTGGTCTATGATCACCGCTATTGGGTGTGCTTGAAAGTACCTGCGCAATCTTTTGGCGACAAATACTAATGCCAAGACCAACTTTTCCATTGGGCTATAGTTAATCTCTGTCTTCTTGAGCGCTTTGCTTACAAAATATACCGGTGTTTGTACGGAGTTCCTATGTGTCAGTAGCACCGCGCTGACTGCTCCATGAGTCGCAGACAAGTACACAATTAACTCCTCCCCTGGTCGGGGTGCGACTAGCTTGGGAAGCGCTGCTATATGTTGCTTAAGCTGTGTAAAAGCTTCTTCCGCTTCTGTAGTCCAACGAAAGTCTCCCTTTTTTGTACACTTCTTGAGTGTTTTAAAGAGGGGGAGTGACTTATCTGCTGATTTGGACAGGAATCTGTTCAACCCGGCTAGTTTTCCATTCAGAGACTGGACTTCTTTCAACGTGCGTGGTGAAGGGAGTTGGATGACAGCCTCTGTTTTTTCTGGGCATGGTTTAATGCCATCAGGTTCTATCAAGTATCCAAGGAACATGCCTTCTGTAGCGCCAAAAGTGCATTTCTTAGGATTTAACTTCATGTTGATCTTTCATAGTGTTCTAAATGTTTCTTCAATGTCGTGGACCACTTCATCTTCGGTATGGCTTTTTATGACAAGGTCGTCAACATAGACCTCTAGGTTGCGGCCCACTTGCTTTTCAAATGCATTATCTACCAATCGCTGGTAGGTGGCGCCCGCATTCTTTAGGCCAAAAGGCATCTTTGTATAACAGTAGACACCTTGGCTTGTGTGGAAGGCTATTTTTTCCTTGTCTTCTTTAGCCATTTGGATTTGGTGGTACCCTTTGTATGCGTCTAAAAAACATTTAAAGGGGTATCCGCATAAAGATTCTACCTTCCAGTCTATCTCTGGTAGTGGGTAGCAGTCTTGTGGACATGCTTTGTTGAGATCAGTGAAATCCACGCACATTCGCCAACTACCATCACTCTTCTTGACCATCACTGGATTGGAGAGCCAGTCATGGTAATAGACCTCTCGCATGATACCTGCGTCAACAAGTTTGTGTACTTCCTCTAGAATGGCTTTTGCGCGCTCTGGAGCCTGGCCGCGCTTTTTCTGCCGTACTGGGGAGTATCCTTGTCGGATTTTCAACTTGTGTTCTGCAATCGAGCGTGGCACACCAGTCATGTGCTTTGGTTCCCATGCGAAGATATCCAGATTCTTTTGCAAGAGCGCGCACACGGCAGCTCTGCCTTTATCAGACAGCGATCCCCCGATCGATACTTCTTGCTCCGGGTAATCAGGATGAATTGCGACCTTCAGGTTTGATACTTTAGCTACGCTCTATTCTGGGGTGTGCGTCGTCTCACATGTAATCGTGTTACACTCTCTAGGTGGCACGGCATTATTATAGATGGTGACAATGCCGCCTTCTATCGGGAATTTGAGCATCCCATGTGCTGTGGACGGTACTACTGCGCGTATTGCCGAAATTCCTGGTCTTCCGATAATGCCATTGTATGGCGAAGGAGATCTGATCACCATAAAATTCATCCAGGCTGTCGTGGAGTGTTCCTTATTACCAACAACAACTAGTAGTCGTAGTTGCCCCATGGGCCATATCTTTTCTCCCGTGAAGCCAGTCAACGACGTCGTGGCCGGGCTTAATTGTCTTTGTATCTCAGGTCGCAATCTTTTGAAACAATGCTCATACATTATGTCTGCTGATGCCCCTCCATCAACATACATGCGGTGGATATCATGACCCCCCGTATTTATCTCGATGGTGAGTGGTTCCGCCACTGCGTTGTCCGCAGCCAAGGTGGGGAAAGAGATTTCGCTTCCATGAGAAAATTTCTGGCTGACCTTTTGCCTAGTCTTTCGCTGCCATGATTGTATCATGTAGATTGTGTCAGCCTTGTCCTTAGGTGCTTCTTTCTTGCTCCCGGTCTTCTGTTTGTCTTTCCCATCCTTGATGTTCTTAACTAGATGGTCCAATCTGCCTTCTTTTACTAGCTTATCAATTAGTTGGCGCAATTGGACACACTCATTGGTGGTGTGGCCCTTCTGTCCATGATACTCGCAGTATCCGTTCCCTACGCGCCGATCTTCTGGGGTGCGCATCGGTGGGGGTCCCTTGGAGTCTTCGTTAGTGGGGTATACTTGTCATTCTCTCGTCCGCCCCCCTGACTGCGGTAGCTTTTGTTACGATTGCTACTCTGGTCATTGGATTGTCTCCTGGGCTGTTCTTGTGACCTATAGTTTGAGTAGCCTTTCTTGCTATCCGCAGCGGCGGCTTCTCCTTGGATGAAGGACCTCGTGCGCTTCATAAGTTCGTCAAAGGTTTGGGGAACCCTATCATTTAACTTTTTGATAAGTTCTGGGTTATTGATTCCGTTCATAAACCCTGAGATCTTTAGTATTTCGGGGCATGCCTTGACATGTATGCATTCGTCCTTATAGCGCTCCACATAAGCGCTTGTGGATTCCCCTTGGCGCTGTTTTACCCTAGCGAGTTCGACAGGGTTCTTGGCGCACTTCTTCCTCTGAGTAAAGTTCAAACGAAACGCCTTCCGCAACTCTTCAAACCCATCGATGCTTCTACGTGGAAGCTTACTGAACCAGTTTCGCGCATTCCCTACTAATGTAGAATTAAACATGTGGCACCACACAGGTTGTGGCCAATTTTCGATGGTAGCTGCTGATTCGAAAAATTTTAGGTGGTCGTCAGGATCACCTGTCCCATCATAAGTTTTAACATTAGCGGGCATGCGCCTTCTCTTATCTTCTGAAAAATCACTGATGCGACGAGTGAATGCGTCATACTTTTGGCGGCGCCAGGGACGAGACATATCTTCGTCCTCCTGGTCGCGGTATCTTCTCCTGGACTTCCAGTGTCCTGTTTCTTCGTCCTCGTTGTCTGAGGAGTCACTTGAGGATGAGCTTACTCTTTTGCGGCACTTGCGCCGACTATCCTCGGAATCCGAGCTTGAAGGGCTTTCGCTTGGGGAGCACCGTCACCCAAGTATATCGTGAATCCTGCGACTGCCAAGCCTAGTGTGGACATTGGCGCGCCGTCCATCGTCTTCATGCTCCTACAGATACTGTAAGTCGGCTGCTTCATCATCCACAACTTTCCTTCCGATCCTAGTAAACACTGGGTGTCGGCGGCTATCCTTCTCGCGCCTTTCCTTTCGGTAACGCGGTGGGGATGCTTCATGCTCAGGGTCGAAGTTGAGCCGGGCTTGCAGACTCTGACTTGACCTCTTTTTCGCTTCCTCTCGCATAAGCGCAGCCAAGGTTTCATAGTTTTGAGACACGAAATCACTTGGCGCTAGTTCAGGCGTGACTCCTTCTAGCGCGAGGATGTCTGTTTCCAAATCAGGACCCTTGTTTCGGATAGGCGCATTTGGCGGCTCAGTGAGGTCTAATTCTGGCATGGTGAAAGGAGTGCGCTGTAGATCTTCCGCGCTAGTGGTTGTTGTAGTAGCATGGGTAGTCCTTGTGAGCGGTCCTGCTGTAGTAAAGTCCAGATCTGAGCATGATCCTCGGTTTTTGGGCGCACTGGTTGTTCCAGAGGCCTGCTTAGGGGCTGAATCAGTTTGCTGCTTCTGCCCCTGTAGGTCACCATGCGTTTTCTTCGCCTGCGGAGTCCGCTGATTTAGGTTTCTGTGCTTTGTCATTCTAGTTCTTAGTAAAGTTCTTAGTGTATGGTCCCACGGATGGCGCCACTTGTTGATACAAAAGTTGGGCGTTCCTTGTTTGCGTATCAATTGGATCTTAATGCTTGAGACCTGCGCACTAAGAGAACAAAAAACACCGTTAGGCTTATCGTGGGATTGTCTCCCACGATTATCCTCCGGCGTGAGAGTAAGTAATCGGTTTTAGGGTTTTAGTGAAGAGTTAGGGTTATGATATGATACCTTTAATGAGAGCCGAGATGCCCTTTATATACATACGAAATCCTTGTTGGTTTCGTGTTCCTTACTCTTCGGCGTATCCCGCCTTATTCGGTCCATTGATCCTTATCCCGTAAATAAGAGATCCTATATCAAGGCCAATAATAGATTTCGGATTTGGGCCGTTGTAAGCCCAAATCTTTATCGTGATAGCCCACGCGTGATGGGCTTGAGTATTGGTCGGGTTCGTGACCCGAGTGCGGACTATACAATCAAGTGAAGTATCAACTGTGAAAAACTTCTCATATCAAGCACGTGGTGCTTGTCTGAGACCATAAAGAGTTGTTCAGAGCTTACAATTATCACTTGATTGATGAGGAACACCAGGAGGTGGAGTCATATAAACTTATTCATTTAGTTCACCATTCAAGAAGGTATTCTTGAGATCCATTTAAGATACTTTCCATTAACAACTAAAAGCCACTACAACCAAAGTTTGAACCATTGTCATTTTCGCAACATGAGCAAATGTTTCTTCATAATCCATGCATACTCTTAAGAGTATCATTTAGCGACAATACGAGCGTTATATCGTTCAATAGAACCATCAGATTTGGTTTTAAATTTTGAGACCCAACGAGAGCCAATAGCAAGCTTGCGAGGTACCAAAGGTACCAAGTTCATCTGTGAGTCTGATGCAATGCAGTAAGTTCCTCAGCCATAGCACACTGCCAAAATAGATCACAAATAGCTTATGTAAAGGACATAGGCTCATGAAGATTGTGTACAGAAGTAACACAAGAACTCGAATACCAAGATTAAACAAAATCATCTTTATGGTGGACTTACGATAACTTGTGGGTCAAACATTTTTAGGAGGAACCGCTATAAGTTCATGAGAAAATTGGGTAGCCGTAGGAGGGGGTTGAGTAACAGTCGATGTAGCTTCCAAAACTATTATTGGTTATGTTACAGTAGTGGTGCTGGTTTGTGGAGGTGTATCCTAATACTCGTTGTATTTCAGTATTGGTGGTTTCTATGGTTGTTTCTAAGACTGGTACTGTTACTCCCACTCTTAACAATGATGATGACTCCCACTCTTTACGTGCCACTTCTTCTTATCCTACAGTTCTTCTTACATCTACCAATGCATATCTCCCTAACACTAACACAAGAATTCCCATTTGAAATAATCTTTAGCAAGGTTATTACACATAAAGTAGAGGTTGTAGGTTTCTGAAGAGTGGGGATTTGAATGATCAACAACGTGCTCAGAAGAATGTTAATGTAATCTCTAACGAGGCCATCTAATAAGGTGGATAATTGTCTCCATCAAGTCCAAACTCCGACTTTACAACCTGTCTACGTAGCAAGCCCACAACTACCAGGCCCAACATCTCCCACACTAGCCCAAGTTCGATATGTATATCTTCAGACGAGCCTTGGTCTAATCGGTCCACAAACCTCATGCCATCCCTCGGCCCACTTGGCTCCTGCTATCACCTCACCACATGCCCATGTCCAATAGTATCTACTACTGACCCTAATTCAACAATTTGTATATCCGGCCCAACTAGCCCCTGCTGTCCCTACGCCATAGGCCCAACAAGAATTTTTGAAAAGTCCACAACCATATGGTCATGCTATTGTACCCTTATAGCATGCTTCTGTCCCACATAATACTCCGAATTCTCAGGGAACTAATATTACGCAAGCTTTTCATACCATAGCTCTACCAGATTTTGGAAAACCGACTTTCAAGACTCGATAAGTCATGAAACTTTGGAGAAACACCATATATATACTAAATATACATCCTGCACTTTTACATAAATATTTGCGGAAACATAAATATCGACTTATGCCAAATGACCGTTTATATACTTTAAACACAACTTGTGCATAATTCTTTAATATTCTATCATTTCTGCAAATACAACTTTAACACCATAAAAAGGACTATATAAAACCCTACTTTTCAAAAGAGTATAACATTACGACACATGGGGGTTTAACTTGCTTCAAGCACGACATCTACGACTACATTCATACGCACAAGCCATACATCCATTCTACGCTTTACCTCCTTAAGGCGTATATTCCAAGACCTTAAATCATCCACACAACCTACAAAACATTTCTACTATAACACGTAAGCTTTCGCTTAGTAAATAAATGGGCAATAACATGATATCATACATCATTCAACGTATTAGCATCAAACACTTCAAATACTAGTCCAAAACACATAACCTCACTATTACGTGCATAAAAGCACGTAAACAAAATATCATTCACACTATTACATCCGTGTACTCATTTAAACCAACATCATTCTATAACAATCATAAAGATAACATACCTTAACTAGTTTCACAACTAGTCTAACCACATCTTTAGCTAGTTACGTTCAACAAGTCTCATTCAAACTTAATCCAAGCATTTTAAGCCAATGCCTTCTAAATCCTTAACACAATCTATCGCATAACACATATATATGATAAAATCAATATAACTTCATATTATAACCGATTTACTTACTTTAACCCATAACTATTTACCAAGGATGCTATCATCATAACCTCTTGATTCCTAACAAGAATCATCATAAACATTTAACATCTCTATATTGCATAATTAACTAAAAAGGGTTTACATAACACATAACATAACCTAAACTTATCTCTTCCATGTATCATGATCATATGTTAAAAACCCACAAATTTACCAATTTACTCATTACCCACAAAGGGACTTAAGCCCTAAACACTATATCATCATTACTTTAACTCAAAACTCTTATTACCAAAAACTCTCAATTTGGTTATATAAACTCTAACTCAAATTGGTCAAGGATAGGAGTTACTTTCTTGTGGAGGAACATGCTAGGGCTTCAACTGTAACACCCCAACCCGGCAAGGGTAGAAGTATCACATTAATGGTTTCATATCAGATCAAAACACAGCATACATTCAATAGTAATACAAGGATTCTCAAAGGTTACAAATGAAATACTGAATACACAAGGCTACAAAGGAAACAAAAGCTAAATACTAAGTCTGCAAATGCAAATCCTTCTAATAACTTCTACTTCAGAATAACTATCAAGGTCTTCTAAGTCCAAAAGTCTCTTCACTCATACCCAGCTTCCAACTAAAAACCTGCCGCAGGGAAAGAAATGCGGCTGAGCTTAAAAAGTGCAGTGAATAGATATATATAAACCAAAACGAAAGCAAAAGGAAACGAACATATATGGTTTAGTGCATTGGGATATATAAGTCAAAGGCAAAGAATATAAATAAGAATGAAATGAAAAGAAAAGGAAATAAAAGGATCAGTAATCCTCCACGAGCCCGAACAAACCACATATAGTAACCAGAGAGGGGAGTCCTCTCAGATGTGAAGGACGTGTATTGCACACAACATCAATCACCGAACAATATAATATAATATCATGTTAAGTCCACGAACACGGACACGAACCTAGGATGCATCCATACGCCCCCCTCCCCCCCTCCCCCGAACAATAATATAGGCCAATAATAAATATGATGTGCACGTTACGAACAATATGGGGACGGTGTGGAACATCACTCAACCACACTAAAGTTATGCCATTGGTGCATCAATGACACAGCCACGTTACCTTCATGGCTAGGAAACGAACTTGGCTCGGGTATCAAACTGAAAGGTCAAAGGTCAAAGGTCCAAATCATAGCAAAGGTTCAAATAGTCTAAGTCATCGAATCAGGGTCAAAGTCCAAATATCAAAGGTTCATGGCAAAGGGTTCATCATCGAAGGTTCATAATCAAATGGTTCATTTAAAGTAATCTTTATCAATTGATTTTATAAAAATGACCTCTAATAACGGTTTTCACAAAAAGCAGTCTTGAAAAGTAGTTTTCACAAAAGCTTAGTCAAATTCTAAATAAAAGTGGTATCACATATTTCATAAACATCATCTTTAAAAATAAATTTTCCTCAAAACGTTTCCATAATATAATTGAAAGGTTTTCACATCTAATTACCAAAATCAAATGAACCCTCGAAGCATCAAGTGATTCGAATACTAATATCACAAGGTAACGAACGAATATCAAATGGATCATTATAAAGGCTCAAAGAAAAAGGGTCATATCGAACATCAAAGTCTAAATGAATCAAACAAATGAACCAAAGTGTAGGGGAACATAGCAATGGCTTGGGAAATCCTAACGAGTCAAAATCAGAAGTCAAGAGAACGAAGGCACCTTACTGAGAAGGGCAGAATATCTGTACCTTATTAGCAGAACACAAGGATAGCAAATGACAAGGACCAAATTAATCCTTCCTCGAACCTAAGGGAGTAGAAGACATAATGACAAGTGGTTTTTAGTTATCTTTCCATTTTAAGTGACTTTCCTTGTTAGGTAACTTTCCTTATTTAACAGGTTTCCCGAATTAGCAAGTTTCTATAATTAGCAGATTTCCACAATCAGAAAGATTATAATATCACCAATTTAGGTTAAGTCATTAATCAAGCCTTATTATGGGATTAAGGTATATTTTAGCAAGTTACAAAAGTCTAGGGTTATTTATGACAAGTTTCTATAAATTAGGGTTTCAAATGTAAATATATCAAAGTTAAGGGTTTAAAATGAAATTATTACAAATTACTAGTTTAAAACACATAATGGATTCAGAATCACACTTTAGTCCTTTAAGTTTCATTATTTACAATTTACACCCTTTAGTTATCAAAGTTGACAAAACAAACCCTTCTTATTTATTTTTAAATCGTATAACACCTTTAATATGCAAAACAAAACCCTAGTTCCTCTAAATCATTAACCAATCATGACCAATCATTAGTAAGCATTAAATGACCAGATTTAAGTACAAAAACCCTAACCCTAATTTGTTCTAGGGTTTCTGATGCGCTTGATGTGTCGTTGCGGTTTAGCAGTATTAATGCCTACTCAAGTTTTAAATTTATATTTAGCCGACTTATCAATAACACACACACTTAACGAGTAGTGTACCCGGTCAGTATGAATATAATGGTAAGTAGAGTGTCGATCACTAAGAGTGGAACGTATTATCTAGTTATTCTAATCAGTATTTTAATATCCTAAGTTAGCTATACAACCTAATCTAACGCAAGGGGGTTCAGCCTGAGAGACTGGCACAGTTTGGTTATGATTAAATAGAAAACTAAACTAATGAGCACGAATCAGCGATTAGCACACACGTACACAGATAGATACTGGAGACAATAAGAAGACCTGTCCTGATAATTAAGTAGCTTGTCACTTGTTTTATTGCTAGTTTTATATGAAGTGTATATAATTAAACCTTTCTCGTTTGCTCTAATCTTATCGGCGAGTAAACCCTTAATGATTACTTATGTCTATCCTATTTATTTAAGTGACGCTAAAACAAATAGGCGAGGAAGGGGCATGGTGACCCAAGCAATGCTCAGCTAGACACAGAGGTTATCAATGCACTAATAAAAGTCACCAAAGACATCAACATATAAACTTTAATTAATGGGAAAGCAATATTAAGGGGAGTGCATGATTTTCCGTAGTCACATGACACAAGCCCATCAATCCTGATGAATTAAAGTGTACTAATACAATAAAACAAAACTACTTAATGAATTGAATACATGCAGGACCTTCTTACAGCTCTTGTATCTTCGTTTAGGTGTGTCTTGTGCTGCTTGGTCGTCTGAATTCGGCTCTAGGGTTTCTGTCTTCGAAAGCTTAGTGTTCGAGAGAGAGCTAAAATTCGTCTGTCCTTGGGGTATTTATAGTTTCTGTCAGAGGGATCGATGCGGCGCATAGAGTTGTTAGATGCGGCGCATTGACTTAACTTCGCGTGGGGTCCAAGATTAATATATTCTGGAATATTCGTACACCGTCTTCAGATGCGGCGTATCTTGACTTTGTATGCGGCGCATGTACTTGGATTGTATCTTGTGAAAACTTGATAGTGATACGCCGTATGTTAGAAGTATAATGCGGCGTATCTGGAGTAGAACGAGCTTGATCTTCTGGATTTCGGTAGGCTTTTGACATCTTGCTTGTTTTGCTCCATAATTAGTCCAAAATCGCTAAGTTTCACATAATGCTTGTTTTTACCTGAGAATTACTAAAGTAAATATTAATGTATCGATTCTCATAGATAATATAATAAAACAAGTCAAATAAACAGGATAAATGATGATAATAAAATGTACTTATTTGAGTTCATCAAATATCCCCCCACTTGAACTTTACTTGTCCCCAAGTAAACCTTAGAATTAATCGTATGAAAATGTATCCTAAAAGATATTTAGGATTTATTTTTATATTTAAGCATGTATTCGTTTTGTCATAATCACACAACCAAACACTTAACGAAGTAGAAACTAAAATAATTTTTAATGTAAAACAATTCTAAATCGTTTAGTTGCTTAGTCGTGACGAATATTCTATCATATGCTTGGCAAGTATACGCATCTCCCCCACTAAAGCCAAGGAATAACAAGTCTAAAGCGGTAAAAAGGGTTTGTTAGTTAAGGGTTGATCATCCTTTTTAATCTCTATCGATCTCATATTCCAAAAAAGGCGACAAAATTACAAATACATGATCGAATCCACGACCACGATACTTGCAATTGCTCAAATCCTTAACTCGAATAGGCTAAAGATAGGACCAATTAATCTTCACCAATAATATTATATCAAAAAGGGCGACAAAATCATAAATACATAGCCGAATCCACGACTACGATACTTAAGATTGCTCAAATCCCTAATCTCAATAAATCAAAGGTTTGGATGAAGAATGATATAGGGTATGGATAATATTTGGGATACAAATTGGTGTAAAATGAAAAATAAACAAAACAGATAAATTAAAATCCTAAGTGTGGTTAATCACTTTCCCAACCATCCCATGAATAAGACTCATATCATTGAATAACTCACGCTTTAACACTTGAAACACACGCTTTAGGTAGACACGAATTATATTCAACAAGATCTCAATCAAAGAATAACCTTAGTTGGCGTTCCCATAACGGCCAACTCCCATTCAATCCATAAATATAATATACAACAAATAGTGGTGATATCTCCCACTTAATACAAAACTTTACATAAGTTGGTTAAAACAAACTTCCAACTTTTCCTTTTTCTTTTTCTTTTCTATTTTTTCGATTTTTTTTTTTTTTTTTTTTTTTTTTTTTTTTTTTTTTTTTTTTTTGACATCAACATATATGTGTAAAATTTAACAATTTTTTTATCTCAATTTTTTTAGATAATTTTTCCATATTCTTCATACTTTCAGAAATAACTGTAATAGTGAAAGTAGCAAACACACGAAAAATAAACTAAAGGATATACAATATTTACTTTCATACCAATTGCATTGTGCAATTTCCTGACCTAACCAAAGATAATGAATTACGCACACGAACACAGGTAATGTAAGGAAACACACTTTGCCTAAAGCAATTAACCACGGATTTTAATCTACATGGTAGGCTAAGGTGTAAGGGTGTATCGAAACATTATAACAAAGGTGTAAGAAACGTAAGGAATGGCTCTGAGGGTTTTTCTAGGGGTATCTTACTCTAAAAGTGAAAGTAACAAAGGGTTTATACGGGGGTTAACTAACCAGTGTAGTTAGTTAATATCACATAACATATAAAGGCTATTTGGGTGTAATCCTAGAAATTTACCAATTTAGACAAGTCACTCCAATTATATAGATAATACTTATTATGGTGGTCTCGAATAGTATACAAGCCAAGTTCTAAAGTTTACAAGTCACCAGCACACTAAAGTTTTAATATTTTTGAAAGAATAGAGTTATGCGTGCGGTTATGTAATTTAGACTTTAAACAAAAACATGCTAAAAATTTTTTAATTTTGATATATTAAGCGCATTTTAAGCATATTTTGAAAAAGTTTAGGACAAGTAAGTGTTCTAATTCTCCAATCCCCCCACTTAAGTTAAACAACGTCCTCGTTGTTTGTGTCAAAGGTTAAAAACTGGAAAATAAAAAGAATTAGAACAGAAAAACTCCCCTGAGATTTGCTCGGTATGATCCTCCATTATTCGTATAAGAGCAAAAATCAACTTTCTTGTGGATGACAACGTTTAAGCTCCATAGATGATGTATCCACAGAAATGCAGGAATCTGTAATACCATCTAGACTTTAACACACCTGAGTTAAGAAGGATCAAACTTGCATAATACATTAGTAGTTAGTAAAATTAAAACATAAAAAAAAAATTAAACTGTAAATCATCAGGTCAGTCGATACGCCGTATCTTATGGAAAAAGATACGCCGTATCGAGCCTGGAATAAATACGAATCAGAATAGAAGATGCGTCGCATCCTTAACCAGGGATGCGCCGCATTAAATAAACTGACAGAAAGTTTTAAAGTCAAAAATAAAATTGCAGAAAATGAAATAAGATATGACCAGTGCAGGTGATGCGTCGCATCTTATGATGGAGATGCGCCGCATCTTCTGCAGGTCTGACAGACTCGACACATAACAGAAAAGTAAAAATTATTCTTCCGGGTTGTCTCCCGGTCAGCACTTGTCTTTATTCCAGAGTCTTCAAGTTAGACTCACGTTCAGCTCCTTATTCTAATACTTCGGGTTCAAACTCCACCACTTCGTTCTCAGTATCCTCAATTTTATTATCAAAGTATTTTTTAACTCGTTGCCCGTTTACCTTGAATATATAACCTTTTTTTATCGCATATTTCAATAGTCCCGTATGGATACACTTTCTTGACAACGAACGGACCCGTCCATCTTGATTTAAGTTTACCTGGATACATCTTTAATCGAGAATTAAATAGCAGCACTTTCTCTCCAATAGTAAACGTTTTATTCCCATGTAACCTCGAGTCATGCCATCTTTTAGTTCTTTCTTTGTAGATCTTAGTATTTTTGTAGGCCTCATCTCTTAGTGCGTAGAGTTCGTTGAGTTCCATGAAACGGTTCTTCGTTGCAGCTTCCATATCCATGTTACATTTCTTCAAAGCCCAATATGCACTTTGTTCAATTTCGACCGGTAGGTGGCATGCTTTTCCGTATACAAGACGAAATGGAGTGCATCCCGTCAGTGTCTTATAGGCTGTACGAAATGCCCATAAGGCATCATTTAACTTGTCAGACCACCCTTTCGGATTATATCCAGTCATTTTTTCTAGAATTCGTTTTATAGCCCTATTGGTTACTTCAGTTTGCCCATTGGATTGAGGATGGTATGCGGTGGAAACCCTATGATACACTCCATATTGTAGCAAAGCTCTTCCTAGATAGTGATTACAAAAGTGTGTTCCCCTATCACTAATCAATGCTTTAGGAACTCTAAACCTAGCGAACAAACTTCGCAAAAATTTAAGCACTACCTTGCTGTCGTTTGTTGGTGATGCTTGCGCTTCGACCCATTTTGATACGTAATCAACAATAACCAAAATATATTTATTACCTTTAGATTCAGGAAACGGTCCCATGAAGTCCAAACCCCATATGTCGAAAACTTCACATACATGGATATAGTTTTGAGGCATTTCGTTTCTTGATGTAATATTTTCGGATCGTTGACACGTATCACATCCTTTTATATAATCTTTTGCATCATCCAACATAGTGGGCCAATAGAATCCTGCATCAAGGATTTTTCTTCTTGTAATAACTGCACCGTGATGTCCCCTCGTCGGCCCCGAATGGCAATGTGCCAATATTGCTGGGATATCATCACCATCTACGCATCTTCGTATAATATTGTCAGGGCATAATTTAAAGGCATAAGGTTCATCCCAAATATACTCACTAGCGCGATTTAGAAACCTTCTTTTCTCGTCGGATGTTAGCCCTTTTGGAATTTCATTTGCAACAATAAAGTTTATATAGTCGGCATACCATGGTCTATTATTATTGCTCTTAATTCTTATCATCATAAGGTGTTCATCAGGAAAGTCATCAGCGATTTACCTTTCATTAAGCACCTCCATATCAGGGTTTTCAAGTCTAGATAAGTGGTCAGCAGCTAGATTCTCTGCACCCTTTTTATCTTTAATTTCAATATCGAATCCTTGGAGCAATAAAACCCACCTAATAAGCCTTGGCTTGGCATCCTGTTTATTGAACAAATACTTCAAAGCAGAATGGTCAGTGTAAACCATAGTTTTTGACAATATAAGATATGACCTAAATTTATCGAATGCCAAAACTACTCCTAAAAGTTCTTTTTCCGTGGTGGTGTAATGTTCTTGGGCATTATTTAATGTTTTGCTAGCATAATAAATTGGCTTAAATTTCTTTTCTATCTTTTGGCCAAGTACAGCTCCAACAGCATAATCACTAGCATCACACATTAGTTCAAAAGGCAGATTCCAATCTGGCAAAATTATAATAGGTGCAGAAGTTAGTTTTTCTTTAAGTATATTAAACGCCTTTTTGCAATCTTCAGAAAAATCAAACTTCACATCTTTTAGCAATAGTTGGGTCATAGGCCTAGATATCATTGAAAAATCCTTTATGAACCTACGATAAAATCCAGCATGCCCTAAAAAACTTCTAACACCTTTTACATTAGTGGGGTAAGGTAGTTTGGCAATTACATCAATTTTAGCTTTGTCGACTTTTATACCTTTCCCAGAAATCTTATGTCCTAACACAATTCCCTCTCTAACCATAAAATGACATTTTTCCCAATTAAGAACAAGGTTAGTTTCTTCACACCTAGCAAGCATTTTATCAAGTTTAAATAGACAATCACTAAATGAGTTACCGAACACCGAGAAATTGTCCATGAAGACTTCCATAAAGTCTTCTACCATATCATGGAAGATAGCCGTCATACAACGTTGGAAAGTAGCAGGGGCGTTGCATAGTCCGAATGGCATTCTCCTATAGGCGAAGGTTCCATAAGGGCAGGTGAAAGTCGTCTTCTCTTGATCCTCGGGGGAAATGGGTATTTGGAAGAAACCTGAAAAACCATCTAAAAAATAATAATAATCATGTCCTGATAGTCTTTCTAACATTTGATCAATAAATGGAAGAGGGAAGTGATCTTTTCGCGTAGCATCATTGAGTTTGCGGTAGTCGATGCAAACTCTCCATCCAGTAACAGTTCTTGAAGGGATTAGCTCATTGTCGTCATTGAGTACTACCGTCATTCCTCCCTTTTTTGGTACAACGTGGATAGGACTGACCCACGAGCTGTCGGAAATTGGGTAGATAAGTCCGGAGTCAAGTAATTTCACAATTTCATTTTTCACCACGTCCTCGACTTTTGGATTCAAACGCCTTTGGGGTTGGATAGTTGGTTTGAATTCATCTTCCATGAGGATTTTATGTGTACAGAATGACGGGCTAATTCCCTTAATATCAGACATACTCCACGCTAATGCTCCTCTTCGTTTATATAGTACCTGCAAAAGGGATTCTTTTTCTTTTGGCGTTAAGTCAGATGCAATAATAACGGGTGAATTAGTGTTCCCATTTAAATAGGCATATTCCAAAGTAGAAGGGAGATCCTTAAGCACAGGTTTAACATCATCAATTTCATTAGCACTAGCGGAATAAACTTGTTCTTTTATTACGTCGTTGCTGTCATCAGATAAATGCGCCGCATCGATATTTCCGATGCGCCGTATGGCGTTACAAACAGCGGAATCGACAGCGAAATAATTATCAATAGTATTTTCATCAACTTGATCTTCTATAGCAATTGTGTTTTCTAAATTTTTAAGCAGAAAAGAATCAAGCAAATTACTTTTTAACAATTTCTGAGTAAATTGATTAATCTTGTCATCAGAAACATCGATATTATAGCATTCATCGTCTTCAGAATTAGTTTTACTCATAGATTGTTCCATATTAAATTCAACCTCATCTTTTCCTATGGTAAGAGTTATCTTTTTATTAAAAACATCAATCATGGCCCTAGCAGTGGCTAAAAATGGTCGTCCTAATATTATAGGAGTTCTAGAATTTTCGGGCATATCGAGGATAACAAAGTCAATAGGTAGTTCAAATTTATCAACTTTTATTAATATATTTTCAGCTATTCCTAATGGGTATTGTATGGACCTATCAGCTAGCTCTAAGCACATCCTAGTAGGTTTTGGTTCACCAAGGCCTAATTTTTCATACATAGAAGAGGGCATAAGACTTATACTAGCTCCTAGGTCGGCTAAAGCATTTCCAATATGTAAATTTTTAATTTGACAAGGAATAGTGAAACTCCTTGGATCTTTCTCCTTAGATGGAAGTTTGTTGAGCAATGCTGCTGAGCTTCTTTCCCCCATTGTTACAGTGCAAGCCTCTTCAAGTTTGGACTTGTTTGTAAGCAAGCTCTTCAGATATTTAGCATATTTTGGCATTTGCACTAGGGCTTCCAATAATGGTATGCTTAGCTGCAGCTGCTTGAGATTTTACAGGAACTTCCTTTGATAGGCATCTTCTTTCTCCTTTCTTACCCTATGTGGAAAAGGTAGTGTTGATCGTTTAAGTTCAACAGAAGGTTCTTCTCTAATCACAGGTTCTGGATTAGTCTCTTTTGGTTGCTCCTGCTCAGATGATATAGATTTAGGGGAAATCTTGTTTGTGCTGTTATCCTCGGGTGTCTCTCCGATTTGAAAGGTTGACTTTCCGCCTCTAGTTGTAATCCCTTTCAAATCGTGTTTTACCAAAAGAATCTTGTTAAGCACCGTTGACAATTGGTGCACTTCAATTGCCAATCCATTAATCATGTTGTTTTGTTCCTTTAGTAACAGCTCATGACTGCCTTTGAATTCATTAATAAAGTTTCTTGCTTCATGATGTTCTTTTTCATTTGCTTGAGCGATTAGTAGTGCAAACTCTTCCATGGTAGGGTTTCTTTGGGGTCCTCCGAACCAGTTGGGGAAAATATCGAACATTCTTCCTGAAAATTAAAACAGGTAGATTTCAAAGTAAAAACTTCCTAGTATAAGGGTTAGAATATTTTCCATTCGGAAATAAGAAAAATAAAAGTTGCTGATATCTGTAGACGATGCGCCGTATCCAAAAAGTTGAATACGCCGTATCTTATTACGTTAAAATTTAATCAGACTTTTATTCAGAAAACAGATACGCCGCTTATAATTTTAGAATGCGCCGTATCTAGTCTAAATTATCAAAAATCGATTATATTTATTAAAATTAAATGCGTCGTATTAACAAAAGTTAATGCGCCGTATTTTCGTTACGTTTCAAAATACAAGATTTTTGATTTAGAAGATGCGCCGTATCGATAAAAATCGATGCGTCGCTTTTGTTTAAAAATTCGAAAAACTGTTTTTAATTTAAATAGAAAATACGCCGTATCTGTTAAAACAGATGCGTCGTATGGCGTTAGGGTTTAGAAAAATTTCTTATTAAAAACAGAATACGCCGTATCTTGAGGAAAGATGCGTCGTACTCAAATTTATTAAACGCGTTGTATTTTATAAAAATTAAAACGCAATACGCCGTATTTGTGAAAACAGATGCGCCGTATCGTTTATATTAGCACAGTACAACGATAGCAGAATACAGAAAAATACAGAAAAGAAAAATAAAAATAAAATCAAACAAAACGAAACAAAAATTACAGAAAACAAAAACACACAAAAACAGAAAATATGCAAACTATACAATGAATGCAATCTATCTAATATATAACAGGGTTAGTGGTTAGAATCTAAAAAAAAAAAAACTAAAAAGCCTAATTAAAATACTAATCAAATTAAAAGATAATAACAATTCACTCCCCGGCAGCGGCGCCAAAAACTTGATGCGCGTGATGTGTCGTTGCGGTTTAGCAGTATTAATGCCTACTCAAGTTTTAAATTTATATTTAGCCGACTTATAAATAACACACACACTTAACGAGCAGTGTACCCGGTCAGTATGAATATAATGGTAAGTAGAGTGTCGATCACTAAGAGTGGAACGTATTATCTAGTTATTCTAATCAGTATTTTAATATCCTAAGTTAGCTATACAACCTAATCTAACGCAAGGGGGTTCAGCCTGAGAGACTGGCACGGTTTGGTTATGATTAAATAGAAAACTAAACTAATGAGCACGAATCAACGATTAGCACACACGTACACAGATAGATACTCGAGACAATAAGAAGACCTGTCCTGATAATTAAATAGCTTGTCACTTGTTTTATTGCTAGTTTTATATGAAGTGTATATAATTAAACCTTTCTCGTTGGCTCTAATCTTATCGGCGAGTAAACCCTTAATGATTACTTATGTCTATCCTATTTATTTAAGAGACGCTAAAACAAATAGGCGAGGAAGGGGCATGGCGACCCAAGCAATGCTCAGCTAGACACAGAGGTTATCAATGCACTAATAAAAGTCACCAAAGACATCAACATATAAACTTTAATTAATGGGAAAGCAATATTAAGGGGAGTGTATGATTTTCCGTAGTCACATGACATAAGCCCATCAATCCTGATGAATTAAAGTGTACTAATACAATAAAACAAAACTACTTAATGAATTGAATACATGCAGGACCTTCTTACAGCTCTTGTATCTTCGTTTAGGTGTGTCTTGTGCTGCTTGGTCGTCTGAATTCGGCTCTAGGGTTTCTGTCTTCGAAAGCTTAGTGTTCGAGAGAGAGCTAAAATTCGTCTGTCCTTAGGGTATTTATAGTTTCTGTCAGAGGGATCGATGCGGCGCATAGAGTTGTTAGATGCGGCGCATTGACTTAACTTCGCGTGGGGTCCAAGATTAATATATTCTGGAATATTCGTACACCGTCTTCAGATGCGGCGTATTTTGACTTTGTATGCGGCGCATGTACTTGGATTGTATCTTGTGAAAACTTGATAGTGATACGCCGTATGTTAGAAGTATAATGCGGCGAATCTAGAGTAGAACGAGCTTGATCTTCTGGATTTCGGTAGGCTTTTGACATCTTGCTTGTTTTGCTCCATAATTAGTCCAAAATCGCTAAGTTTCACATAATGCTTGTTTTTACCTGAGAATTACTAAAGTAAACATTAATGTATCGATTCTCATAGATAATATAATAAAACAAGTCAAATAAACAGGATAAATGATGATAATAAAATGTACTTATTTGAGTTCATCAGTTTCTCTTTTATTTTTTTCATTCGATATATAATAATCCGATTATAACAAAAATTAACTACGATCCATCTAAGCTTCTACAATTCGTTCAAGCATTTTTTCCAGATCATATAATTCGTATAAAGTCCAAAATAAATAATTACAACCCCTGGAAAAATCGTATAGCTTGTTATGGATTTTTAATAAGTTTTTGCTCTCTGATGAGACGAAAAGTGTACCGCTTTTAGGGGGTCATTTAAGCCCTAATTCGTGATTATTTGATCAAATATTGCCCTAAATCGTTCCTTTTGTCATTTTAGGTACTTTGGAGAAGAAATCTGGAAAAGGAAGCATTTTGGACGTTTTTGGAGCGAAAAGTGAAGAAAACGGCAAAGTCTCCAAAATCAAGCTGGAAACAGAGCTTGACGGCGTCACGCTTTGTAGGTGACGGCGTCACGTACAGGCAAAAAGATGAATATGAATTTACACGTGACGCGCCAGAAGGTTTTGTGGAATTAAAGGGTGACGGCGTCACGTGTTAATGGATGTAGGCCGTCAAGTGTTAAGTTAAAGAGAGACGGGCTAGAGGATTTTTGAAGGTGACGGCGTCAAGCACCATTGTGACGCCGTCAACCCTTGACGCGTCAGAGAGGATTTTGGATGATTAAAAGGGGACGGCGTCAAGAAGGCCATCAAGAAACCCTAACCGCGGCGAAGTGACGGCGTCAGGACTCAACCTGACGACGTCAGAAGCCATTGAGTGACGACGTCAGAATGACAACTTGCACAAGAAGAAACCCTAGTAAAACCGTCACATGCTGATCAAGACAATCACAACTTACGCGCGGAGTAGCTGTCACTGTTTTGGCCATAAAATCTTCATACGAACTCGGATTTGGGTGATTCAAAAGGCCACGTGAAGAGGACGAAAAGATCTACAATTTGGTGAAAATGGGAAGTTGACGCCGTCACTTGTACGAGCTGACGCCTTCAAGCCTTGCCGACAGAAATATTGCCTATAAATACAACATCATAACTTCACTTTTTGTAAGCCCTAAACCCTAAGTCCGATTCTAGGGTTTAGGTAGGTGTTTTTCCAGCAACTTAGAGGGTTTCAATCACTTCATAAACATCAAATATTGGTTTGTTGATTCTAACTTAATTATGTCTTTCATTATTGTGGTTGTTTGCCCTTCATTGATCATGCTTTGCTAATTCACCTTGTGTCTACTTATGATTGTGTGAAACTTGTATATAATTAATTAGATCTTATTGATTCCTTGTTGATGTATGTGTCTATCGTCATCAATAAAGGTGTGACACTTCAATAGATCTTATTGGTTTAGCTTATAATTCTTGTTTCCTATTGTCTCTTGTTTGATTGGGTGATATCGATGTTAGGCTTAAGAAAACTGGCTAACCTCCTATACGGTAACTTGCTTGAACGTCTTAAGAAACATGAACCAATGCGTACTAGGTTTATTTGGTTGTATTTAATGCATGAGTGAATTCTAGTGATCCCATGTTAGGAGCTTCTTAGCCGGCTCGACATAGGAGTGAAGTAGGAGCTTATAGAGTTGGGGAAGTACGTACGCCACCCCACGAATGGTATTAAGGAATACAACCCGTCAATTAAAACAAGGTGTGACAATTCAATAGGTAGAATTGGATAGCTAGCAAGGAGTAACATATCATAGGTAGACATGCTTCACTTCCCTTGTAGAACCCTAGTTTACTTTCCTGCACATTAGTTTAATTAGTAGCTTTTGGGTTAGTTGATTAGCAACTAATTCCGCCCACTCCTTCAAACCAGAGATTTTACTTGCTTTTCATAAAATATAAAAATACAAAAAGAATCATCCCTCACCTCTAGACCTAGTAGATAAATTTCAATCCTAACGAACACTATTCTTTGAGTTGAACGATCAATCCCCCGGTACTTGCCACTTCACTATACTACATCGGTCAGGTACACTGCCTGGTGGGGATTGCAAACTTCTCAAGATCCATTGAGAGGTAAAACCTGTTGTAAGTTCGCAAAACCACGCATCACTCTCAAAAATCATTACGATCTATCTAGCTAGCATGGTTCGAGTTATATATTTTATTTAGATCTTATATGATCCTAAGAACATAAGAAAAATACTACATGCAAGATTTTCTAAGCTTCCTCACACGTTTCTAAATGTTAAATTGTAGACACAAAAATTATTTGGCTTCATATCTAGTTCATTCCCGAAGGTTTGGGATTTATTTGGTACTTAAAATGCTTATTAATCAAATTTTAAAATTATAGGAACAAATTGGTCTTTTTGCATGTTTTAGATTTTTGGGTATTACAACTTCTTCCCCTCTAAAAGAAAATTTCGTCCTCGAAATTTGAAGTCGCAAAGTGAAATGAAGTCGTAGCGAGTCGCAAAAGATCATCACGAACATTCTCATGCCCGAGGAGGTTCTTTCAAAAAGATATTCAGACCAAATAGTTTCTCATGACTCGAATCAAAACGAAGTGGGTTCAAATTTCCTCAGAAAGAGACAAATTAGGTTGTTTCTGATCAAAAGACCATGCAACCAAAAATGGAGGATAGGTAAATCTCCAGGATCTCATATGGAATACGAACAAGAGTTCAAATCAAATTAATTGTATCAACAGCAAGGAGTTTTACAAGCATTCAAGATTTATAACTGAGGTCAACAGAATGAAAACGAGAGTCCAAACTCATCCAGATATTTAACGAACAAAGGTAGAGTATACGCATAGGCAGAATGAACTTAAAGTCTTACTAATCACGGATAATCCAACGGAGATTCAAATTCTAAACTTCTTAGGTACTCCCCAAGATATCCTATGCCCACAACAAGTGCACGTTATATGATGTAAGTATTATCACGTTGGCCAGACGTCATAATACTGGCATCATATAAATATGCCCTTATGATGGTCATACTTTATCTCAAGTCGAAATCAAAACCACCTATCTTAATTCACCTAGTACTTCTATAGTCTCAAAGGTCAACCAAAATCGAATGCCAAAGTCAAAAAGGGAAACAAAACTATTCGCAAAAGTATCAAAATCCCAGATTTCCTAGCAGAAATGAGGTATGCCGTCACAAGCATCATATCTTCCACAATGCGCCAAAATCTCTCAAACAAAGCCATCACCGAACATACGAAAAATGAACACGAACTGAAATGCTTCTAGGGAACTTAAATCATAAGAGGATCGTATTACGATATAACGAAACTGAAGAGGGTCAACGGAAATGGAAGTTAGACGCCAAGAACTTCGGCTTTCATAGAATCAATTCTTCCAAACATAAAGGGTCTGTTTCAAAAATCCGTTAATTCAACACATCCAATCTCTTCAAGTCCGGTTAATCTGTCTTCGTTGGTCCGTTAATCTGGAAGTGAAACAGAATCGTGTACTTTTGTCTGGTTCATCAAGCCTCCTACAATTCTTCTTGGAATGTGATGGAGTAACGTGGATTTCTGGCACGATCTTTAAATCTCTTCATCATCCAGTCTGCTTCCGCTCTCAATTCATCTTAGTACAACCAAGATGAATAGGGAAGTGAGACTGCATGTCTTCATCAGCTCCAGGTTCGCCATCTTGACTGGAATTTCTTCTTCTGCATCGCCAACACTTCTGCCTTGTAAGGAATGTCTTCACTCTTCGGGGTAGCCACCGTTGTTGTCAACTCCAGGTCAGGTATTGAAGTAATTCTTCTAATGCGCTTCTAGTTGTCTTGATGCATACGCAAAACCTTATGTGCCGTAAGGGAGTAAAACCGAGTCTCTTCTTGGAATGCCCCAAAATTTGTTCCGCCCGAAGGTATGGAAACTCCATTCTCAATCAAACTAAGCTGTTTCTCTCTGTTCACGAAATTTCTCAATGGTATCATAAGTTGCAAACATCTTCCAGAATTCTTCTGCAAAGTTCAAAAGGTTTCAGTTCTCCATTCTGTTATCGGTCTTGACCACTTGATGATAGTTTTCAAACTTGTGGGATTTAAAGAGATATCCTCAATTAAAAACATCGTTGTCTCAACAAATATCAATCTCTCAGTATGCACAAATGACTAACAAAGTGCAAAGATGATTTTCATGCTCTTCCTCATCTCCGAATGTACTATTAAGTCATACAATGACCATTTGCCCAAGTACTCACGAGAAAAACATTATTTATCAAATTCACAAAACAGTCAGAGCTTTAGCTAATACTATTAGCGTCCCTAATCGTCATAACATTCGTTTACAAATACAGAAGGCGATTCTAAGAATAAAATTAATTCATCAGAAGGAAACTTCGCGCTCTGAAATTAAACAAACACGTAGTCGTTTCAGGGAGGACGAATATTGGCTCCTAACAGTAATACGGTTCAGCTATCTCCAGTCACCCTCCTTCTTTATCGCAAACGAAACTGCAATACGCCTAGAAGATACACTTAAGCAAACTTGCTTCCTGGTCTTCGGTTGCTGCTCTTCCCGGTTTGCTCAAATCAACTGGTATGATCCCGGACACATCTGAAAGATACCTTCGCTTGGTGACTAGACAATCTCTCGCTATTAAGTCAAATCCTTCTTCACGCTCCGATGGAAAATTTTTTGGTGGTTCGACCAGGGATCATATTCAAGATTCAGGGTGCCAAATAACGTTCAAGATAAGGTTCATGTTTAGAAGACTCAAAGTGCCAAAGAGCTCTCAAGATGAGGTTCATTCATTGATGTTCGAAATGGGTTATAGGAAAACTTCATAACCGCGAAAGTAACACACGAGTCTCCAGAGTAATAGTGATAGCAAAGGGTTTAACAATCGGTAATCACAGTAGGGAGTTTAAAATTGTTTCAAATGCTAAAGGTGAGACATAGAAAGGGAAATTGTCAATATTTGAATGCTCAATCAACCAATTCCTTGTCAGAATAACATCGAAGTTAATTATCCAAAGAAAGACGGATCACAAATCAAATCTTTATCATTCAAAAGTGAGGGGAAAGATTTTTATACTTGTGGTTACATACCACAAGACCTCTCTTAGGAATAGAGATGGGTGAAACGAAATCAAATAGTGTCGGAAGATTTATAGATGCTTATCAAAAGCAAGAGACAAAAAGAGAATACATCAAGTACGTCATCGCCATGGAGATTCTCAGAATGACCGAAGAGGCATCAAAATGATTGACGAAAGGATCAGAGGTCAAAGTCAAAATCCGAAGATAAGGATCGAATAGTGTCAGGCAATTATTGTGCAATTCTCAATGTCTTCTAGATTTAAATAGGTTTCAAAACCTAGGTGGTGCAAAGCATAAGCTTTCGATTTTCAAAAGTGATATCAACAGGATCTAACCAAAAGCAAGGCACGAATCAGAGTGATGCGGAAGCAAAGATACTTAAACGAATGCCTTATAGTCTACCCATTCCTCACTGGTCAAAACTTACGTTCCTATAGGGAAATCTTAAAGCAATTTTCAAAGGTTGTCTTACGAGCGCCTACAGGGAAAACTTAGTGGTCCTAACTTACACAGGCCAAGGGTAAATGTATTACGAATCGCAGCCTGTTCTCTGATACCATAATTGTAACACCCCAACCCGGCAAGGGTAGAAGTATCACATTAATGGTTTCATATCAGATCAAAACACAGCATACATTCAATAGTAATACAAGGATTCTCAAAGGTTACAAATGAAATACTGAATACACAAGGCTACAAAGGAAACAAAAGCTAAATACTAAGTCTGCAAATGCAAATCCTTCTAATAACTTCTACTTCAGAATAACTATCAAGGTCTTCTAAGTCCAAAAGTCTCTTCACTCATACCCAGCTTCCAACTAAAAACCTGCCGCAGGAAAAGAAATGCGGCTGAGCTTAAAAAGCCCAGTGAACAGATATATATAAACGAAAACGAAAGCAAAAGGAAACGAACATATATGGTTTAGTGCATTGGGATATATAAGTCAAAGGCAAAGAATATAAATAAGAATGAAATGAAAAGAAAAGGAAATAAAAGGATCAGTAATCCTCCACGAGCCCGAACAAACCAAATATAGTAACCAGAGAGGGGAGTCCTCTCAGATGTGAAGGACGTGTATTGCACACAACATCAATCACCGAACAATATAATATAATATCATGTTAAGTCCACGAACACGGACACGAACCTAGGATGCATCCATACGCCCCCCCCCCTCGAACAATAATATAGGCCAATAATAAATATAATGTGCACGTTACGAACAATATGGGGACGGTGTGGAACATCACTCAACCACACTAAAGTTATGCCATTGGTGCATCAATGACACAGCCACGTTACCTTCATGGCTAGGAAACGAACTTGGCTCGAGTATCAAACTGAAAGGTCAAAGGTCAAAGGTCCAAATCATAGCAAAGGTTCAAATAGTCTAAGTCATCGAATCAGGGTCAAAGTCCAAATATCAAAGGTTCATGGCAAAGGGTTCATCATCGAAGGTTCATAATCAAATGGTTCATTTAAAGTAATCTTTATCAATTGATTTTATAAAAATGACCTTTAATAACGGTTTTCATAAAAAGCAGTCTTGAAAAGTAGTTTTCACAAAAGCTTAGTCAAATTCTAAATAAAAGTGGTATCGCATATTTCATAAACATCATCTTTAAAAATAAATTTTCCTCAAAACGTTTCCATAATATAATTGAAAGGTTTTCACATCTAATTACCAAAATCAAATGAACCCTCGAAGCATCAAGTGATTCGAATACTAATATCACAAGGTAACGAACGAATATCAAATGGATCATTATAAAGGCTCAAAGAAAAAGGGTCATATCGAACATCAAAGTCTAAATGAATCAAACAAACGAACCAAAGTGTAGGGGAACATAGCAATGGCTTGGGAAATCCTAACGAGTTAAAATCAGAAGTCAAGAGAACGAAGGCACCTTACTGAGAAGGGCAGAATATCTGTACCTTATTAGCAGAACACAAGGATAGCAAATGACAAGGACCAAATTACTCCTTCCTCGAACCTAAGGGAGTAGAAGACAGAATGACAAGTGGTTTTTAGTTATCTTTCCATTTTAAGTGACTTTCCTTGTTAGGTAACTTTCCTTATTTAATAGGTTTCCCGAATTAGCAAGTTTCCATAATTAGCAGATTTCCATAATTAGAAAGATTATAATATCACCAATTTAGGTTAAGTCATTAATCAAGCCTTATTATGGGATTAAGGTATATTTTAGCAAGTTACAAAAGTCTAGGGTTATTTATGACAAGTTTTTATAAATTAGGGTTTCAAATGTAAATATATCAAAGTTAAGGGTTTTAAAATGAAATTATTACAAATTACTAGTTTAAAACACATAATGGATTCAGAATCACACTTTAGTCCTTTAAGTTTCATTATTTACAATTTACACCCTTTAGTTATCAAAGTTGACAAAACAAACCCTTCTTATTTATTTTTAAATCGTATAACACCTTTAATATGCAAAACAAAACCCTAGTTCCTCTAAATCATCAACCAATCATGACCAATCATTAGTAAGCATTAAATGACCAGATTTAAGTACAAAAACCCTAACCCTAATTTGTTCTAGGGTTTCTCTTTTATTTTTTTCATTCGATATATAATAATCCGATTATAACAAAAAATTAACTACGATCCATCTAAACTTCTAAAATTTGTTCAAGAATTTTTCCCAGATCATATAATTCGTATAAAGTCCAAAATAAATAATTACAACCCCTGGAAAAATCGTATAGCTTGTTATGGATTTTTAATACGTTTTTGTTCTCAAAAATCATTACAATCTATCTAGCTAGCATGGTTCAAGTTATATATTTTATTTAGATCTTATATGATCCTAAGAACATAATAAAAATACTACATGCAAGATCGAACGTGTACAAGGGATAATAGGAATTTATACCTCTCGTTAAGCTTAATTTGACAAAACAAATCACTAGCGATAAAACGAACGAATCCCACGACCTCCAAACAATTTTCTAAGCTTCCTCACATGTTGTAGAACACCAGAATAATAGCCACGAATTTTCTCTAGATCGTACGAAGGCTGGTCGAATTTTTGTTTAGGTTTTTAGGGTTTCGGTATATGTTTTATATATATAATAAATAAGAAAACGTGTATATATGATAAGGGATCATATATTTTGGCCCAAGAAAGTATATTTAAGCTCAAATACTGATTTTGATAATTTCCTAACTTTATTTGTAATTATCTTGTATTTATTTAATTTAATTTGGATTAATAATAATAATAATAATAATACGTAAATAATAAAAATCGGCCCTATTAATTCTTTGTATATTTTTGTACATTTCTAAATGTTAAATTGTAGATACAAAAATTATTTGGCTTCATATCTAGTTCATTCCCGAAGGTTTGGGATTTATTTGGTACTTAAAATGCTTATTAATCAAAATTTAAAATTATAGGAGCAAATTGGTCTTTTTGCATGTTTTAGATTTTTGGGTATTACATCAACTCTTGAATTGGGACCTTAATTCCTATTCAATTGATAATTAAAGCTTCCATGTTTTTCTCTCCTCTTTTCTTTCTTTCGTCCCACATAGCAAACCCAGTCCAAATGAGAAGTCTGTGGAATGTCTAGGAATTATCTAGTTACAAGTTTGGTATAGGTTTGGTCATTTGGCAAGTTTGGTATCTCAAGTCCCATTCCTCATACTATGGCTACATAGTATTTTTCACAAACATATAACTTAAACATTTGATTAATACTTAACTTAAGTTTGACTATTAGTTTGACATTCTACTTCAAACTATGACAATGACATTCAAATAATATTATTCTTAAAAACCAGTTTTTGGTTGTCGCATTACTACCTTTTAAAGTGTTTTTTATATTTTTAGGTTTATACATTAGCAATAATATTAAGCTACTAGTATTGTTTTTAATTTTGCATTTTTTCTTTCTTTTTTGTAATTTTAGATAAATGAGAGGATAAAGATGAGAGGTGTTTGGATTTTTGGTAGAGTTATATAAGTGTTGGTTAAAACGTGTTTGGTTAAAAACTAAATGGCATTTTTGTCATTTTAAAATTGTTAATAGTGCTAGGGACCAAAGATGTGCTTATTTAGAAACAGGACTATCAATGTGAATTTTTAAGATTTGATGACTACATGTGAAATTTCAGTAAAATCACAAGGATAATCCATGTAATTTAATCTATATATGTTTACCTGAAAATAAGTACTATAACCTTCTTATCAATAAGTACTTGCTTAAAAATATATACAATATTTATTAAAAAAATAAATTTTTTGAAAATTAAGTTTAAATTATCTTAGTTTATAATAGAAACCATAGTAGTTTAGAATATAATCATATAGATTCATTAAACATCTTAGGTTAAATATGAGAGTACACAATTGATTAAATTTTGAACCATCTGGTCCCAAAGAGTTACGAGATAAGGTGTGTGAGTTTCGACTTACAACAATATGTACAAATACAATATGTGTTTTGTGATGCCGTGCCCTACACATGTTTGTACTCCGGCCGGGCTGCGGTTTGAGAGTATTAAAACCCATCAAACTATTTGAGCTTATTTTTTAGATTTATTTTATTTTATTTTATTTTATTATTGTTATTATTATTATTATTATTTTATTTCTATCTTAACTCCTTTATAAAGATTATGCAACCTGTTGAAAAAAAGAGTTGCGAAATGTCAAAAATGCCCTTCCATCTTATCTAGTGAAAAACTGAACTTTCCTTAATACCAATTTTGTCCTTGTCCATCTTAAATACATATCATTAATTAGACAGCATGCGTATTTGGATGACAGGCATGCGTATTAAAACACACAAAACATACAACCACTCATACTTCATTTCCACTTCTCATTTCTCTCTAGAATAAAAACACACACCCCACATGATACCAAACCACCGGCTGTACCAACACCGCCGCCATCAACATCAACATATTCCGCCACCAACACTACTGGTTCTTGCAAAATCCGATGGTGTTTGTGTTTGGGTGGTTTCGTTGATGTTTCGGTGGTCTCGGTCGTGTTTTTGTGGGTTTGGTGATGTTTATTTGTGGTGTTTTGTTAGTTTTCGGTATGTTTTCTTTTTAATTTGAAGCTTTTTCATATAGATCTAAAGTTTTATTTTATAGATATGTCTTTATATTTTATATAGATCTAAAGTTTTTAATGTTTTTATAATTTAAAGGTTATGACATCTTTCTTACATTTTTTAGCCGCCACTTGCCGTTGCTGCCGCCACCGCTGTCTCGCCGGAAAAAGTTGTTGCCGCCGCTAAACCGCTTGTGTTGCAGCTGAACCGGAAAAATAAGATGTAATTTTTTTTTTTATTTTTTTTTTTCAAGTTAATATTTGTATATAGATCTATTTATTTTTTAGGGATTGATGTTTTTTTATAGATCTACGTATTTTCTATCCTCTTTTAATATTTTTTTTCTCAGATTTGTCATTGGCGTCCCCCTCAAATCAGTAATTATTCTTTAATTTTTTGCATATTCAATTTAATATGTTTAAAATTTATTATATTTTATCCGTTATTACAGTCTTAGTTTAATGAGGTATGGCTTTAACTTCTTTTTAGACACGAGAGGGTTGAAAGCTGGTGGTGGATCTGAGCTTGGTGCGAAGATGGTGTTGGCGGCGCCGGCGATAAGTAGGCCGCCGACTTTGCTTGATTTTGAGGTTATATATATATTTATCTGTTTTTATCATATTGTTATTTTATTGTATATTGAATTACTTAGACAGACTAAGATGTTTACTTAATAAGGTTATGGCTTATGTGCCAAATAAGCTGTTTTTTGAGAAGTCAAAATGAAGTGCTTACTAAAGTAGCTTAATAACTATTTAGGGGGTCTTTGCCTATGGTTTTTGAAAAGGGATTAATAAAAGTTTAACCCTTTAAAAAACGCTTTTTGGATAAGCAAATAAGCACCTAAAATAAGATAGCTAAAAACCTCTTTATGGGGGTGTTTGTTTAAGCTTATATGTGGGCTTACGAGCTTATTTGATTTCGGCTTATGTTCTATAAGCTTCAATTTTCCGGCTTATTTTAAGACATTTGGGCTTATATAAGTTTATCATATTATAATAAACTTATATAAGCCCACAAGTCTCAAAATAAGCCGGAAAATTGGGGAATATGAAGTATAAGCCAAAACACAAATATTATAAACCACATATAAGCTTAAACAAACACCCCCTAAAACGAGGCTGTTTAGGAAAAGTTATATAAGTCAATCCAAACACTATATCTTACAATGTGTTTTGACACCAAATAAGCTGTTTTTTTGAATACGCAGTAGCTGTTTAAATATATAGAGGAATGTATCGGTATTGTATCTGATGTTTTTTTTTATTTAACGTTTGTGTAGTATATTGTGAGAGGAGGAAGATATTTATTCCATTTGTTACCTGATGCATTCAAAGGTATCAAGCAAATTGGTGTTATTGGATGGGGTTCTCAGGTTTGTTATCTTTTAATTGTTTCCGTTAATCATGTTTGTTGTTTTTGTTTGACTGGGTGAAATTAGCATTTAATTTATAATGAGTTAAGTGGGAACAATAGATTAGGGGTTGAAATATTCTCTGCCGTTAAAATAAAAGTTGAATGTTGTGTTAGGTGTGTAAAGGGTCAATGGTGTAGAACAGATGTCTGTAAGCTGGAAGGTTGATTATTTTTTTGCTGGATACATGCTTTACACTAATGAGTTTTATATGGGTACTTTGCGCAGGGTCCCGCTCAAGCTCAAAATCTAAGAGATTCTCTTGTAGAGGCAAAATCTGATATCAAAGTGAAGGTGCATTTCTTGTATTTTGCGGAGTATTATCTTTTCTTGTTAATGGCAGTTGGAGTTGTCGATTAGGAGACTGATTTATTTATTTATTGTGATGAAACAGATTGGTTTAAGAAAGGGTTCAAGCTCATTTAATGAGGCTCGTGTTGCTGGCTTCACTGAAGAGTCTGGCACACTTGGAGATATTTACGAGACGATTGCTGAGAGTGACTTGGTTTTGCTCTTGATATCTGATGCTTCAACGCCCTCTTTTGATGAAAAGAATGCTGAGGTGAGAAGTGCATATAAAAGGAAGATAGGTGCCGCTAAGTTTATCAAGATCTTCACATTACAGTGGACTCGAAAAGTATATGAAACTTTTTAGAAGTATCCATCACATGATGTTATATGTTATATGTGTCATCAATTAAAGTGTTGTTTCTGTGTGATTTTGTTTTATAATAATCAATCAAATGATGTTATTCAAATGAATGGGAGCAATGTTAAATGATGCTAATATATCGTCATCAATTAAATTATACTTTTTATATGATGTTCACGTATCTAGATAAGGACGATGATTTTATCATTTATTATACTCCGTATCAAGTTAAGTCACTTTTGCATTTGTGATTTTGTCAACTTATATACACTGTTAATAGTTATTAAATTTACTGACACAACCTTTTATTTACATTTATCATATTGAATGCTTGAAATTTACTGACACGGCCTTTTATCTATCGAAAATAAGTTTTAAATTTTGGGAAATCTTGAATTTTTGAAATTTCGAAAAAACTTTTGATGGGCTCGAGGCATTAGACCCGTGGTTGAACTGGATCTATTTGTTTTATTTTTGTGTTTTTCTGTGAATGATAAGCCCAAGATTCCAATATTTTTTTTAATCTTTTTTATTAGTGGTGTTAACCATATCATTATATAGGAATTATTTTTCTTCAGTGTACTACAAATGTACAAATTTGTACTACAAATGTGTTAGAAATATAAATATTCAGATGAAGGTTCGGTCACCCCGAGCATCTATTTAGCATTCACATAGCTCGTAGGCTTATTTATATTAGTTTAGTATTATTAGTAATATTAGTAATATTAGTTTTATTAGACTAGTCGTATTTATATTTGTGGAATGGGTCGGGGCTTTCCCCACTGTCAGCTCACTCCACAGCCCACTAGGGGCACAATATTAGGACTATATATATAACCCTTCCCACACAAGGGAAGGGTGGAACTCTCATTACATTTCAATCTAATCTTTTTGTTTTTGAGTTTCTCCCACCTCTCTCTAAAACTTCATCTCTCTAACTCAAGTATGGATCTACTCTTCCATAATCCAAGACCACCCGAATCATCCACACAATCAAGATGGTCATATTCTACAATTGGTATCAAGAGCCATGGTTAGGTTCGGTTTGATTGTGTGTCGATTTCATTGTTTTTTGGTTCGAATCTGGTTTCTAATCTCTCGTTCCCTTTATTTTTTTGTTCTCTTTGATATTACTGCTCAAAGCCCATCTCAGCCCATCTTGGTGTTCAAGTCTTTGTTTTTCTTTTGAATTGGTTTTTAATGCATGTGTGGTTAAATACATATTCAGTTTTCTTGATTCACAGTTTGGTCATTCACGTATTTCTTATGAGTTTGAAACTTTTTGGTTTTGTTGAGTGTTGAGACTTCTGCTTAAGGATTTGGTTTACTTGTTTTGAGGATTCGGCTTGTTAGATTTTAGCGTTCCATATTATTTTGGTGTACATGTCATGTTAACGTGTTAATGGCTTATCTCGTGCGTTGGAACAGTTTTTTGTTTGTTTGTTGGGACTTGGCATTGTTCTTGCTAGCGGGTTGGATTTAAGAGGACTATTTTATTGGCTGTGTTTTTGTTTTTTTTGGCTGGCGATAGCAACTTGTGGTCCAACTCCTGCAGCGGTTTATTGGTTTTTACTTAAACAGGTAAACTGGACAAAAGGACTTTTGAACCAGCGGTTTATTTTTGTTCCTTAAACTGGTAAACAAAACAAAGTTAATGAAAGTGACTGGTTTGGCTTGATGCTCCAGTGGCTTGACTGTTTGACCAGTCAACAACAGTTTGACCTGTCCTAGCGGCTTGGCGATCTGGCGGTTTGCCTATTAATTTTTTTTAATTAGCAAAGCTAAAATGAGATGCTGCCAAAATTTCAAGAGGATTAGCGGTTTGTCTTTAGAATGAAGAAGAAGACGGTTTGACCACATTGACCACAATTTTTTTCCAGACTCATTTCTGTCGACATGTTTAACAAAGTCAGTCCACAACGAGCAATAACAATCAAGCAATCCTACACAAAGCCTAAACCCATCTTATACAACAATCAAATACATACAAATCCAATCGAACCCTATACCCAGTCAACAGCAGCCATACCTAATTATCCCATCTTCCAACTAACTACAAATACATCAACCCACAACATCTACCCCATCCTCACACAAGAACGAGACTACAAACTAATATGAACCAAAAGATCATCATAGACCTTTATATGAATTCGAACACAACTATGATTCAAATACGTATACAAAAATAAATCAATGATCTCAGTGTGTTCAATTTTGGTCCAATCTTTAAAAGGATATGCGTGCGTGAACTTCAATCATCATCGATCATTCTTTGAAGCCTAGCTTCATTTTAATATCCGAAACTTAGGATGAAAAGATTTATAACATGTATGTTAAAATAGTTTTCTTGTTTCGTTCCACTACTCAAGACCAAGAACAAAAACAAACAATACTCTAACCGAAAATTCAAACCTACCCGTGAGCTATGAAAGATCGTGCTCATTGGACTTCGTGTTCTTCAAATATCAAGAAAGTTAACGGAGGTTTTGTAATTGTTTCATTATGTGGGTTGTTGTTCGGTTTTTTAATTCGAGTGTAGGGTGTGACTAATGCGAGTATTGTGATGGAGCTACAAGGTGGGTTGAGTTTTTCTCTTCGACACACGTATATGAGTCAGGATACTTGTTTTTGTTATGAGGTTGATTCGGATTGATTAATGATGATGATGAGATGATGATTGTCTTGATGGACCTTATGGAAATGTGATCAGGCGTGGTGATGTGATTATGGTTTTGATTATGAGGGTGACTGGGAGATGGGTTATTGACAGATCGTAGATATGTTTGATGAAGATTGTTAGGTGGGAGCAGGAAGTGTTAAAAAGGGGCGGATTAAACTAAGCTTAGGGTTAAGGATATTATTAATACCCTACATTTTAGGTTTAGTTTGGTATGGGCTTAGTATAACGCATGGAGTTGGGCCATTTTGATGAATCGGGAATATGTTTTGGACTTCATGGATATTCCTTCCGTTAATATGGGCTTGATCCTAATGCCATTTAAGTTGGGCTGTTATATACGAGTCATGTGGGATTTTGGTTGACACAAAATTTCACGAGGAAACACATGTTACGGCCAGTATTTGGGTTTATGAATGTCAACGTGATTACCAAGTTGTGGATTTGTCAGCATTGTTCTACTAGTGCCTACGACTTGAGTGAGCATGCAATTTGATCTTTGCAATTTGAGTTATAGCCGACAAATAACAATTTGTTTAAATTGCGATTTGTCAAGTTTCATTTTGACTTGTTGCGACTTGACTGATAGCAGTCTGCCCAGTTGCGATTTGACGTTGCGAGTTAACACTTGCGATTTGACTAATTGTGATTTGGTTGATTGCAATCGGACTTGTTGCAAGTTGACAACCTGTGACTTGACTTGTTGCGATCTGATCAAGTTGTGATTCGACTTCTTTGACTTGAATTTTAAAGATTAGTATTGCAATTCACTCTTAGTTGTTCTTGTTGATTTTACGGTCTCTTTTGTAGGTTTTAGAAAATCCCGCGAAAGATTCGATTTCTCGGTTTAAATCTCAAGAGCTGTAAAATCCCGTGAAATTAATTTTGGACAAGTAGGCTGGACTTGGATTTAGACTTAATAAAACTTACGGGGTTTGATTAATTTTTCGGGATAAGTTTGTGGTACGAGATCGGCAGGAATTGGGAAATTATGGTAACTTGGTTGGTTGTTAATTCACGGGTTGGTGTACTTAGTGTCACAAACATCTCGGGGTGGATGGATGCACGATGTTTGTTGACCCTTGCTCGAGCGTATTTAAGGTGATTAGACTTGGATGTTCAAGAAGTGGATATATACAATAAAGGATGGAAGGTTGGGTATATATCACTACCTATATTTAAAGGAGTTACGTTGTTGTGCTCAATATAGGTTCTAAATCACAAATTTAGTGCAAGTATAAGTCGCGGACTTGTCCTTTCTCAAGCTTCATCAAGTGATTGTTGTTTCTCAAGCTTCTAATGGGATTGTAGTACAAGATCTTCTCAAGAGGTGGTCAGACTTAAAGACGGGAGGTGGTTTGTTCAGAGACGTGTTTTAACCCGTTACACATTCCATAGTTAAACATATTTCATCAAGCGGTGTTGGCATATTATGAGCTTCAGGGAATTTTTAATCTGCTAAACCATTGATGAGGAGACAAACGAGGGGTTACTACAAGAGAGTCTTAATCACCATCTTCGTTGCAGTAGTTTTATTTGTCACTTTCCATATATTGTGTCTGACAAATTCACAAACATCATGGACTCTCAGCTTTGGCAAAAAGGTCATTTCATGCCCTTTTTGAGGGGGAGAATTAGCGCGTGTTTCCTAGCGGTTCCTTCTCCAGCAGTATGAATCTTAGCGGTTCCGGTTACAGCGGGTCAGATCGTATCGGTTCTGTCTCCAGCGGTTTGTATCTTAGCAGTTCCGGTTTCAGCGGGTCAGATCGTAGCGGTTCAGGATTCAGTGGTTCAGTCTCCAGAGGTTTGAATATTAGCGGTTCCAGTTTCAGTGGTTTAGCTTTCAGCGGTTTGGGGTTTAGCTATTTGCCTAAGATTTCAGAGTACGACAACTATTCCATGCACTACACCGATATCATCCAAGCAGCTGGGTCAGACAGCTATGTTTGATTGGACTGACTATGAGTCATGGGCACTGCTAAGAATTAGCGCATGTTTCTTCTCCCTTCGACTATTCAACCGCACAAAATGATCTCGAAGTTAATTTTGTATTCCTTGCTTGAGAGTGAGGTTGAATTTCACGAAAGAGTCTACCTATTTTATCTTGAAATCGGGGATGGTTGGATGCATGATTTCAATGATAACTTGCTCGTGCTTAAGATGTAAGTTGAAGACTTGGGTTATCTAGTTTCCAGAAGTCGGGGTGGATGGTTGAAGACCTGGTTAACTATCACTTAAAGGAGATACATTGTAGTACTCAGTGTCACACGTAGAAGACGTTGTGGATAATTGCAAGAGGTGATGAAAGTCTCATACTTTGTCAGGATAACATTAAGTACTTAGAGACTTTACACCGTTCTTTCAACAACAGTGCAAGCTTAGGTAACAAATTTGAGTAATTCTACTTCATTCGCAGTACTGGTATATTGGGTTTCCTTCATCAAGTGGTCACGATTAGTTGTTTGTGTTCGAGGTTGGTTAATTGGACGAAAGTTTGAAAAGTTGTGATGTTCTCAGGAATTCTCACGGGATGTTCTTAACCCAAACTGATATTCACCAAAAATGAATCAGTCATGCCACATCCAATCTGTTACTGTCTCACGGTTTCTTCTTGGTTTTGTAAAATCCCGCGAAAGAACTTATTTCTCGGTTTAAACCATAGATTTGTAAAATCCCGTGATGATGGGCTATGCGCTCTTGACCAGGATCGGGTTAAAACCATTATCGAAGTTCAGTTATAACATCACAAATGGCTGGATCGAGGCAATTAATTGACAAGATGTGACTACGGGGTTAGTTCAGTATTATTTATTTGAGGCTGAAGTGAAATTTCATGGGTGCGTGTACTTAGTATCTGAAGATATCGGGGAGGTTGGATGAAGATTCTTCGAGATCCTTGTTCGAGCTTTCAATACAATGACAAGGACTTGGATATCTAGTTATTTTTTCTTTCTCCCTATTACAAAATAACTATCACTTTAAGGGGTCACGTTGTAGTGCTCAGTGTCACACGAAGTTGTGGATATCCAAGAGGTGATGTATGTCTTATACTTGATGGTTGGTTGGTTGAAGAGTATAGAGTACTTAGGGATTCGATGTTGCACGAAGTCTCTGCACCGCTCTTTGTCTTGCATTAGCACAAGTTTAAGTCACAAGTTTGGGTTATGTTACTTCAGTCTCAAGTTCATCATATTGGGTTTTTCTCCATCAGTGGTCACGTCATCAAGCCGACAAAATGATAATGGGGTTGGTAACGAGTTAGATGAGAGAAGTAGTAAAGAGAGAGATAATGACGTTTGATCACAGCAGTTCAAGTTCGGGTTATGTTACTTCAGTCTCAAGTTCATCATATTGGGTTTTTCTCCATCAGTGGTCACGTCATCAAGCCGAAAAAATGATAATGGGGTTGGTAACGAGTTAGATGAGAGAAGTAGTAAAGAGAGAGATAATGACGTCTGTACACAGCAGTGCAGGCCTCGTTCTTCATCATTATGATGTCTGTTCATAATCAGTTCAGGCCTCGTTCTTCAAAGAAAAGAAAAGTGTACGCTTGAGTGCACTTTATCTTCAAAAGAAGAGGAATCTTCTTAATTATGACCATTCTCATCAACAAGTTTCATGCTCTTTCCGTGCTTATTCAGTCTTCAAGTGGATCGGCGCATATTGGAGTATATTTTTTATTCACGTATTCAACCAAAAATTGCAGTTGACAGGCATATGCAATTTTTGAGGGGGGGAAAGGGTGAATAAACAACATGTCAGTCTTCAAGAACCGTCAAGCGGAGCCACTTACCGTTGATGGTATTCATATTCACTAGTTCAATCATCAAAAATTGCAGTTGCCAGGCATATGCAATTTTTGAGGGGGGGGGGGGGGAAAGGGTGAATATTATTCTACATGTTGATTAATGATTGAGAAATGGTCATACGACTCCTGAATACGTCAGTTCAGGAGTCGTGCAAACCATGTTTCTCCAACACTACTTCTTCCGTCTATCAAGGTGTTGAAGAACATGGTCATGGAATGCTAATCTACATATTCTCACGGGCTGGTTCAATCAGCAACAAAGGGTTTCTAGTCAATGCTTCATGTATACGTCATTAGGCTACATGTACACATCATGATGATGATTCCGATTAATCGTAACCATCATGGGGGAGAGAAATGTGTACACCAAGGACGCACAACAGGTTCACGTGATCGGGCTTTATACTGCTTCCGAGTTGAAGTTATTCCGGTGTTGATAACCGCTGAGATGATCAGTGGTTCAACTTGTTACCTTGGTATTATCGTTTCGCTTTTACGTCATGGGCTGATTAATCGTAACCATCAGGGGAGAGAGAATGTGTACATCAAGGACGCACAACAGGTTCACGTGATCAGGGCTTAATATCCAAGGATGGATACATACTATAGAAGATCAGTGGTTCAACTTGTTACTTTGGTGTTATACTAAAGACTGAAGAAGGTCGAGTCGTCAGTCTATTCTTCATTCTCTGTTGGGTGTTATCGTCTCATGTGTACGCTGCGGGTTGATGGGTTACATGTAAGGTTACTGAAAGGCATTTGGTGAGATGAAGATGGTTGGTATTCTGTTCCTCCGTATTGGGCAATCTTGAAGAAGGTCGAGTCTACAGTCTACTCTACATTCTCCGCTATGTGTTAGAAGACTAAAGACGGCATGCATTTGGTTATCCAAAGACTTCTTCATATCATGGGCGTTCATCCAAAGTCTTCCTTCTATTATGGGTGTTCATCAGAAAGGTTGTTAGATTGGGGGAGAGCACTAATTAGGGGAGAGTGAAAAGCCTGAATTAATCCCTAAGTTAAAAGTGCTCACGTTACTCTTCAGCAAGTTAAATGATGGAAGCGGAAAAGATTCAGGATGCTGAGGAGTAATGGTTTTCGGTTCGTATCCTTGTATATATTTTGCTTCTTACTTTCTTTTTCATATCTTATACCATTTTGTAAATAGATATATAGAAATCTTGCTAATTGTAAATAGAGAAACATAAAATCAGAAAAACTATAAAAATCAAAAAATAGAAAATACCAAAAATAGTTTCACCTAGGAATGTCTTCTATTTATCGATAACATTTACGGACTTAGAAATGTCATTCAATAATGGCACGGGTCTTTAAATGAAGCTCGATCAGAAGTTAAAATGGATGGTTAAAACATGTCTAAATGGCTTGCTATTACTTTAGATAGCAACCCGCGCTTCAAACTGGGGAAAGCACGTCGCCAAAAAGACGGCTGTTCCTCCAACTGGGTGATGTTCACCTGGGCATGGATTACTTTATATCCATGTTTTCTCGATCTGATGTACGTTTCAGTGCATCATTTCTTGAAAAGGAAGAGAAATCTTCTTTGTATGCAAATAGTTTTCATTCTATGATTCTTCTGAAAATTATTTGTGAGACACTTGGTGAATATGTGTTGTATGAAATTTGTTTAAACTTGGATTATGCATAAAATCTGTCACTCAATCAACGACTACAAATCTTTAATACGGGTCATTGATTGAGGGGGAGAGTGAATTCAAATTTTATATCATCAAACGGGTTTCTTGGTTAACTCATACTTGTTGAAATGGTTTTGCAGTTAATGGGGTATTAGTTGAAGAGGATCTTGCTAAAATTTTATATCAAATGGCCAAATGTGTGAATTGCTAGAAAGTTTAGAACATTATGTGCAATGTGCTTATAGTTTCCTAGCTTTATATATCTAGAAGGTTCATTTGTGTTACTTTGGAATCCTCGTGTAATCCCCTAAATACTTTAAGACTCAAAACCTAAAAGAAGTAAGAAAACCAGTTGCAGTTGATGTTTTTGAATACTCCTATGACATGTGTATGATCTGAATGAATGAGTTTCAACTGTTGTTTGACTCTTGTTAGTCGATTGCTGCTTAATTGTTGTTGATATAGTGCATATGTTCTCAGGATTTCCTTAGGTATATATCTATCGTGTTAGAATCTTGTTCCTAAGATCCTGAATTGAATGATGAAATATGTAACACCCCAACCCGACAAGGGCAAAGATGTCACAAATACATGGTTTCATATCAGATACAAGCATTCAATAAATAAGATAGCGGAAGCCTTAACATTAAAATCCAAAGGAAAATAAGTCAACACGACTTATATCAAGTGCAAGACAGAAATAACGAAGTACAAAACAGAATCCAAAATGCCCAAACAATGGCATAACAGAAATAATATCCAAATGGTCACACTAGAATGACAAGGTCTAAACTTCACACAAGTTGCTCTCATCCCAAGCTAAAACCCAGCTCCTAGCTTAAATGTACCTGCCGCAGAAAAAGAAATGCGGCTGAGCTACGAGAGCTCAGTGAACAGATATAACAGAAACAAAGCAATAATATAGAATAAAGAACAGGAAGAGAAATACGAACCGGTCAGAGTCAAGGTACAAGTATAATGTAACAGTAATGAAAGATAAGTGATATCAAGGTCATGTAAATATGTCAAAGTTAAGGAAAGTAATACGGGTAAGTGTAAGGGTAACAGAAATCCACTACGAGCCCAGAAATCAGAGATATCATAAACATGTAGCCATATCAGAAATCCAGAGGGGATGCCTCTCAAGTAACCAGATAATATGAGGGGTGTCCTCATGTATCAGATATAACAGGGTGAGGGGCTACCTCGCAGGGTTGGAGTCATGAGCTCCCAGAGGTTGTGAAAGACGTGCATCGCACACACCATCAGTCACCAGATATAACAAGTAATATAAACAGATCAGGTCAAGTCTAGGATGCATCCATACGCCCCAGGTGGCCAGAGTCTACCAATACACACCATATAATCAAGTCAGGGACGGGATAGGACATCTCTCTCCTACCCTAGAGTCAAGTCATCGGTGCATCAATGACAAGGACATGAACACCTCATGCCTGGTGGGTGGCTCGTAATATCAAACTGTGGGTCAGGGTCAAGTGTCAAGTATCAAGTGTCAAGTGTCAAGTATCAGGTGTCAAGTATCAAGTATCAGGTGTCAAGTATCAAGTATCAGGTTGTTCAGAATCAAGTTCCATATCAGGGTTCAAGACAGGATATCAGAAGGTTCATATCAGAGGGTTCCATATCAGGTAGTCCAAAGGTTCAATATCAGGGAGGTCAGTATCAGGAAGGTCGATATCAGTTTGTTTAAAAGTTCATTTTAACAGTTTATATTACAAGTCCATATCATAGGTGTTGAAAAGAAATCCTTTAATAATGACTTTCATAAAAGTGATCTTTAAAACAGTTTCATAAGGAAGGTCTTTTAAAAATGGTTTCTATAAAGATAGCCTTACGAATAGTTTCTTAAAACATTTCCATAAATCATTTAAAAAGGTTTTCTCATCCAGTTATAATATCACAAGTATCAAGGTTCAAGTCAAGGTTTTATGGCAGGGTTCGTATCAAGGTTCATGGCAGGGTTCATATCAAGGTTCATGGCAGGGTTCAGAACAAGGTGTAAACCAAAGATCAAGACAGGGTTTAAACAAAGTTTCAAGAACAAGTACAACAGATCAAGGTTCACAAGCAGGGAAAACATAGCAATGGCATCGGGAAATCCTAATACGAATCAAGATCAATAATCAAAAGAGAACGAAGGCACCTTACTAAAAAGGGCAGAATATCTGTACCTTATTTCAATGCAAGCACACAAAATAGAAAAGGCTGACAGGAAATCAAATCACTCCCTCCTCGAACCTAAGGAGTAGAAAACAGAAATACGAAAGGGGTTTTCAGTTATCTTCCCATTATAAGTAACTTCTATTTTTAGTAGGTTTCCAGAATTTAGTAAGTTTCCATAATTATCAGGTTTCCAGAATTAACAGATATTATCATTTCAGATTAGGTTGAACCTTTATTCAAAGATTATTATGGAATACAGTACATTTTATCAAGTTACAGAAGTTTAGGGTTAATTATGACAATTATACAATGTTTAGGGTTTTAAATGTAACTTCATTAATTTCCAAGGTCATTAGTGAAAATTACTTTAAGTTACAGAATTATACACTCACTTTATTCAGAATTACATTTTATTCCCTTAAGTTTCACAATTTACAGATTACACCCCTTTAGTTACATAATTTACAAAACCAACCTTATAATTACATATTTTACAAATTAAACCCTACAATAACCATAATTACCAACCAAGCATATTATATTTCAAATTTACAGAATATACCATCCGAATTTAGTACTTTACAGACTAGACCCCTCAGAATTCAAAATTTACATATTTAGTCATTTAAGTTTACAAAACATATATATTAAGTCATAATTCATAACAATTACATAATTAGCCCATAAATCCTCAAAATTACACAACAACCTATTTATATCAGTATTAACTCAAAACAACCTCAATATTTTAGATTTACACTTTTGGTCCCTCCTTTTTAATTAATTTCAAATCGTAACCCTAATATGCCATTAATTCATTATAATGCAATATTTACACTTAGGACCCCAAAGTTATATTTTTCCCACATTATTACAGATGTATATGATCTTACAAAAATACCCCAGAAGTTTCAAAGTTGGCAAAACAGGTCCTTATACTTTTTACTTTAAATCGGATAACACTTTTTAGAATCAAATACAAACCCTACTATTTACCAATCATTGCACCATCATTAATTCATCCTTAAAACATCATTAAAGATCAGATTCATGCCCAAGAAACCTAACCCTAGTAACCCCGATTTCCATTTTATTTGTTTTCTTTATTTTCATGAAATCCGGTTATAACAATAATTCACCACGTTAAATCTAGGCTTCCAAAAATCAAACTCATATTTTTCCCAGATCATATGACTTATAAAGAACCCACAAAAAATAATTAGCATGCCCAGAAAAATCGTTTAACATATATTTCATTTTTACGTACGTTTTTAATACCAATATTCACCACGACATATTTAAGCTTCTATAAATCGTTCTATCATTTTTACAAGATCATGTACATCATATTAGGTCTAAATAAAATAGCCATAGCACCCAGAAAATTCGTAACACATATTTTGGAATTTACGTGTGTTTAAACCCATAAAATTCAAAGCGAATTAAAAACTGTGCATGATTCGATTCATATAATTTTCCTGAGTCTTATATGTTATAAAGATCATAAGAAAAATATTGGATTAATTTTAGAACGTATGGAATCAAGGATCACGAATTATACCTATCGTATGGAATAAAGGAGGAAAAATTCGACACCACCTAGACCAGACCCTTATAAATCGAATGGCTATTTTTCTAGTCTTCCTAGCACTAGAATGAACTCCAGAAAAATGTTTCTTGGCTGCAGAAAATTCGGATTGAATGTGTGTGTATTTTTGTGTTTGTCGGCTAAGGTTTTTAGGGTTAAATCAAGGAGAAAATCATGGGAGGCTATATGAATGATATAGACCGAGTATGGGGAGGGTATTAAGGCTAAAGAATCGGTATAAACCTGGACAAAATCAATCTTCCCTTAATTTGAGTGATTTCCTAATTTATTTTGTATTTTAAGTGTTTTTAAATTAATTAAATTATAACTTATGTACAAATTTCGGCCCAAGTGTTTTATTGTGTAATAATACATTTTTTTTACCTTGTAGAAATATTAGAAGCTTGCCTCAAAATTATCTCGCTTGATTTGTGGTTCGTTTCCAGAGATTCGGAATTAATTCGGTACTTTGAATAAGCTTTAATTAAAATTTTAAAGTTTCAGGGGTAATTTGGTAATTTTTGCATGTTTTAAATTTTCGGGTTTTACAAAATATGTGTGAATTGCCATGTTCATGATTGCTGTTTGCTCTTCATGCTAGATAGTAGTTTGACGTATTTCCTGACTGTGGTTTGATTAAATGAATTTGGTATTATAATGTGGCAAGCTGCTGAAGGGTAGCTATTAAGGAATAGCGTATCTGTATGTATGTATATATGTGTTGATATTCTTATGCAGATTCCATAGCCAAAATGAATGTGCCAGTTCCCATTCTAACCATTTGATCAGTCGTTCAAACTCTATTGATTGGCTCGGAATTCACCACAACAACAACGTCGGCAACAACAACAACAACAACAACACTCTCACCACCACCACCACCATTCATCTATTTTGGTCTTGCCAAGTGGGGATCAACTACATTAGCGAAAGAGTTGTTGGTGGATGGATGATTGATGTTGACCACTGACTCACTCAGAAAAGCGGATGATTACATTGTCTGCGCAAAAAGGTCAATATCATTTGTGTCATAATATATCAACTTGTGCAAAATAAGCAGTGAATCTCCCTCTTAGATTAAGGGGAGCATAGTATGTTCCATTATCAGAAAATATTAAATCGGACACATTTTCTCCCACATTTTCTAACTTATTTAAATCAATTGGGATCACAAATCTCAAATGGTTTGAAATTTTTGATCGGGGGAGAGAATGTGATTTAAATATGAAATCTGATAAAATTTGATGTTTTGGACATGAATGTAAGCTCTCTCATATGTGCTAAACTCTTTCATATATCGATGCACATATTGAGGGGGAGCAAATTTTTTGTGGAAACAAAAAGGATTTGGCATCGCAAGAGATCGTGACTCAGACTTGACAAATGAATTGACGATAGCTAAAGTCAGTAGTCGAAAGGACATGTCCTGGACGGGTAATAATTTCAAGCCAGTTTATCTGGTGATGTAAGCGTGTCTCGCAAAGGATGTGTCTGAGTAGAATGTACCGATTTTGAGCGATTTTCCTTGAATGTGATCTGGACGGGTAATAATTTCAAGCTAGTTTACTAGTGATGTAAGCGTGTCTCGCGATGATCATGTTCTTGAAAAATCAATCAATTCAAAAGTGCGAGCTTCACCCGACATGTGCAAATTTATAATTAAAACACTTGAGCACGTGTTAAGGGGGAGCGTTTGAAAAATTCAAAACTCTCAAGGTGTTACTAAAATGTGTTTCTTAATCATGAACACTTTGAGAGATTTTTCAAAGATTTGGTTTGGCAATTGTGGAAGAACACCAAAGACCGACCATTTTATTTAATTCATGGAGTTATAAGGATGGTAAGGTTAGGTTCAAGTTCCCACGATCCCACCAGAGCCGGAGGGATCTACCCAGGGACAATCCACTAGATAGTGTAGAAGTCCTTAGGTATGATTAAAAAAGGAGAAAAGTGAATTAGGGAAGAGTGCCGACTGAGATGGAGCTAGTACTGGAACAAACCCAACAAGGTTCTAGTAATGAAGTCTCGGTAAGCACTGAAGGGGTTGAAGAATTAAAAAGAAACGAAGTGAGAAAGGGTGAAAAGAAATAGCCCTCCTTACAACTTAGGCAGAAACCGGGTCAATAAATATGCTGTCAGAATCACATAGTTGATTGCTGGCATTGAAGACAAAGTATCATGGACCCAGTGATACGCTGCACAACCCTCCCTAGCCACTCAAGGTCCCTAAAAGGATCCTTGTTTCAATTGTCACGGAGTTCAATACATTCCTATCGTCTCTCTCACTCCGAGTTAGATGATATTGAAAAGGTGGCAGTCCTCTCCAGCCTCCGCTCACTAAATCAAAACGCACTATAGAGTCTAGAGCCACGAGATTCATAAAAAGATCTCATAGGAACACGGATTATTTCTACACTGGTTGTTCAACATTAAGGACACCAGTTGTAAACTTATGAGTCCTACGCAGATCTTAGCAATCTGCCAGAACATTTATGAGAGAATTTACAAATGTAATTCTCAATGATTGAATGGAAATTCCTGCCAGGGTCAACATCAAGCAGCCCTGAAAGCAGGTCACTTCGGTAATTCCCTGTGGATTACGCTTAGTGATCACGGCGGCTTCAAACGGTCTACAGTCGTGGAGTGATCTCCAGCGACTCACCTAATCGTTGATATACTACGGTATGATCTTAAAAGGCCCTCTGTGGGTTTTCGATTAGGAACGGTCTTGGTGAGGATTAGAGAGAGTTTTCACACTATGCTGTTAACAATCTCAAAGTCCAAACTTGTAATTACCGGTCGATTTGTTGCTAACTGTCGTATGCAGGAACTTCTGGCGGTTGTAGCTGTTGGATGCTGTAGCTGATTGCAGTTGTAGCTGGTTGCAGTAAAGATGCCAATCCTTTACCACATGTTCACACTACATCATCATTGTAACTCAACAAAGTCATGATCAACCTAAAAGACCTTTAACAAGGCTTCTGCAAACTCTGATGCTAAAGATCATGACACCAAATAGTGTGAGCATGTCGGCTCAAAGAATATCACATCACAAGGAGACATACTACTGAATGATGGCTAGAAGATACATGCTGGATGATATTTTCAAAGAACACTTAAAATCATCCATGACAACGGAAAAGTCATCAAAAGTCCACTGCTGAATGCACAAAGTTTCATGACACTGAAGAATCAAAGACTACGAGCTATGAAGACAAGTTCTGAAGACAAAATGCTAGAATTCAAGTTATTATTTCCGGGGTGACCTTCCTTAGGGGGAGATTGTTAGAAATATAAATATTCAGATGAAGGTTCGGTCACCCCGAGCATCTATTTAGCATTCACATAGCTTGTAGGCTTATTTATATTAGTTTAGTATTATTAGTAATATTAGTAATATTAGTTTTATTAGACTAGTCGTATTTATATTTGTGGAGTGGGTCGGGGCTTTCCCCACTGTCAGCTCACTCCACAGCCCACTAGGGGCACAATATTAGGACTATATATATAACCCTTCCCACACAAGGGAATGGTAGAACTCTCATTACATTTCAATCTAATCTTTTTGTTTTTGAGTTTCTCCCACCTCTCTCTAAAACTTCATCTCTCTAACTCAAGTATGGATCTACTCTTCCATAATCCAAGACCACCCGAATCATCCACACAATCAAGATGGTCATATTCTACAAAATGCATCAAAAAAGGCTAAGTGTATCACAAAAAATTGTTAAAAAACTTAAGTGTTACTAAAAATGTATTTTGAGGTTTTTTTTGTGTCTTTTTTTTTTATATAGATCTATATATATTTCGAGTTTTGAGGTTTCTTTTTTGTGACTTTTTATAAATTTGGTTCTATATTTTTTTTATTAGTCTGTTAGTTTTGGTTGTATAAATTGTTAGTATATTTTTGGTACATAAAATATTAAATTTTCTTAAAATGTTTAACCTGTGCTATCAAAATTTACGTTTAGTTGATATTTGTGAATTATTAAATGTGTAAATTGTAAAAGAATCACGAAAAGTAAAGTTTTTGTTACGTTGGAGTATTTTGGAAGATTTTTTAAGTTTAAAATTTTAAATTTTTTTTGAAACTCCATTTTGAAAATTTCAAAGTTATTTAAATTTAAATGATTTTAAATTTTTTACAAAATTTGAGGCTATTCTTGGTATTTACATCTCTACCATGTTGTATTATTCAAGTTCTACCTTAGGTAAGTAAAAAATAAAGTAAATTTATGGGAAATGACTATTGAATTGCTTTATGGGACTTGGCAAAGACTTTATGGGAAATGACTATTGAATTGCTTTTCTTGCCTGCCCATGCACTGCTCATTCTCATTCCTTTATAATAATGTGTCCACTAATTACTCATGTGACAACTAAAATAATGCATCTTTACATCTAATACTTTTTTGAGACTATTCTTAGTATTTACATCTCTACCACTAATTACGCATGTGACAACTAAAATAATGTGTCCACTAATTACGCATGTGACAAAGTAGGTGAAGACCTAATATATTTTTTTTTTACATATTTTGAATTTTGAAACAACTAAAAATTTTAAATTTCGAAAAATCACTACAAAAAAATGACCATTTAGTGGCACACGTTTTTAATGACATATTTACATTTGTCACTATATTGCGTTTTTGGTGACATATTTTATGTGCCACTAATTTTTTTTATAGCTTTAATGGTACTTTATGGTTTGTGCCACCATTATACACGATATTTGTGGCATAAAAATAGAAATGTTATTAAAAGTCCGTGTAATTTGTGATACACCTTGATATTATGCCATTAAAAGTTATTACTTTCCTTTATTTAATTTTGATATCTGTCACCGATACTAAAAATTGCCCGGCCTTTGGACTCGAAAATAAATTAAATCGAGCGCCTTTTTTTTTATTAGTTCCCTCCAATTGCTCGGAGTATATATCCCTAATTTAATTTTGATCTCAATCACTGTTCCTACATAATCTTCAACCCCATTTGTTCCATCAATATTTTCATCTCTCTCATTCACTCAAAGTTATCCCATTTGTTCCATCAATATTTTCATCTTTTTCGTCAGGTAACTGAATAAAAATTCTTATCTACCTTTTGATTAATAAAACTCGATTATTGCTCAATTGATTATTAATAATTCTATTCTTTGATTATTACTATTGTGTGTTGTTTAGTTTTGCATTAAAATTGTATAACACACAAAAATGGGTTTTGAATAAATCTATGTTTTTTAATGGTTGGCATTGATGGGTGATGAGTTTATGTGGATTGTTAGCATTTTTTTTGAACAGGCGTGGATTGTTATCATTTGCGTCTTATGTTATTGGTAGCTGGGTTTTTTGTTTTGTCTTTGCATTCAAGTGTAATTTGTATAAACTAAGGGGGTGTTTGTTTCGGCTTATATAGCGGGCTTATGGCTTATGTCGTTTTCGGCTTATGTTTCATAAGCTCACTTTTTGTGGCTTATTATTTTGACACTTTTTATAAGCTTATCATGATAATAAGCCTATATAAGCTGAAAAGTTTCAAAATAAGCCACAAAAAATGAGCTTATGAAACATAGGCCGAAAACCATATAAGCCATAAGCCATAGGCGTCAACTCACATTGTGTAAACATTTTCCATCGCACAAGAGATGATGTTTTTGATCACCTAGTGTGTTGGGGATTCCGGAAAGGTTACTCGGAATGGAATCTTCATGGTGAATGCTTGACGTCATCATCATCAAGTGGGCTAAACAATGAACAACAGCTAAACAATGAAGAACATGAGATGTTTGACCATGATATGCACGGGATGTTAAATGATATTTTCCATCCAACCCCACCACAGCAAAATATCGGTAGTGGTGGTAGTGGTGCAGGTGAGGTACAAATGAGTGAATCTAACTTGAACACTCATCCAGGGGAAACTAATGGTAGAAAGAAGTTTCAAGATCTACTTAAGGAAGCTGAAGAAAAGGTGTATTCAAAGTCTAAGTATTCCAAGCTATCGTGTTTAGTGCATCTTTATCATATTAAGTGTCTTAATGGCTGGAGTAACAAATCATTCTCAATGTTATTGGACTTTTTGCGAGATTTGTTACCTGAAGGAAATTTGTTGCCTAAAACAACCTATCAAGTGAAAAAAATATTGGCAAATTTAGGATTAAGTTATGAAAAAATACATGCATGTCCTAATGGGTGTATGTTGTTTTGGGGGGATGAGGATAAGGAACAACAGGATAAGTGTTCTATTTGTAATGCATCTAAATGGAAGAGCCTCACATCACTGGAACAAAATCATTTGCTAGGCTTGCCGAAGAAGAGGTAATTTACCGATAAATTATTAACATAGTTATTGTTAGATATCAAAGCACTTACTTGCAATAGTGTTAGATTAATAGAACATAGTTCATGTGAGTCAAATGATTCTTGTTATAGGCTACTAAAAATAATGGTGTGCGACCAACACGAGGGAAACTATACCAAATAACCCGCACGCGTAAAGATGGTAGTATTGTCAATGACAAAGCTGCTCAAGTTGTGGTAATGTGATTTCTTAATATCTTAAATACCACATGTTATTATTCACATTTTCTAACGGTGGAACATGTTATTGCGATGCAGGCATCAATACAAGTTGGTGCAAATGAATCCACTAATACCCAAGGTATTCAAGAAGATGATTGGTCAAATGACGACTTATCCAAAGTTAAGGGGCCAGAGAAAAGAGGATATGTTCGATGCGTAGGAAAGATGCTTTCTCATAGGAATAATGGTGCCTCATCTTCTACAAGCTCACAAACTGTGGAACAACGATTGGCTCAAACAGAAGATGTTTTATACACCCTTGTAAACCTTTTGAAGGACCCGACAAGAAATTCTAACTTGTCTGACGTCCTTAGGAGTATGAATATAGAGGTATATATTTTCATTCACATTTTTTATTCTTATTGTACTTTCTGTAGTAATTTTAATTTCCCAATCTTTATAGGTTCCTGATAACTTTTCTCTGGGTCAAAACAACTCTACTAATGGAAATCAAGGATCATCAAATCAAGGATCTTCTGTTGCAGATCAAAACATTGGTAACAGACTAACTTTTTTTTGTTTAAGTATGTCTAAGTAACATTAGTTCACTGCTAAGATTTGTTTCTTTTTTACGCAGGTACTCCAACGAATCTTTCTTGAGTATACTTTTCACAGGTACACTTCGTCTTCATCCACTGGAAGTTACTTTTTAACACTTTTCTTGATCCGAATTAGAAAGTTTGTCACATATTCTGGCTATATCAAAGAACTATGAAAATCTTGTATGTTCATGGAGATGTTTTGTTGCCTTCATCTTGAATATTAATTTCTATAATTTTGTTTGTGTTGGCTTATAGATTCTCGGGTCGTCAAGGGTCAAAAGTTATCACAATGCTTTCTACCGACGACAAAGGTCAAGAGTTATCACAGTGCTTGCAATCTTTGATGAAGTTATAATAAAGTTGGTAGTTTTTAGGTGTCTTTTATGATATTCAGTTAGAGATTTACACCCAGTTCGCTTTTTTCTTAGATGTTCATGAATATTATTTGCTTTGTATTTATTGGATATTTTTGTTTTAATAATATAAAAACCTTGTTTAATGGTAATTGCATTTTTGCTTGAATATGAAATTGTTAAGTAATTCAGAATTAATATTACATTGTGCCACAATTTGAAAACATTAGAGTGGCAAAAACCAGTATTGTAACAAATATTAGTGGCATATGTTATGTCGCTAAAGTCACTTTACTTTGTGATCATAGTAAGAGTATAATGACACAAAGTAAATGTCACAAAATCCTTAAAACTTCATGTGATAGATAATTATGTGCCACTAAAGCTAGAATGGTGGATACATAATTATGTGCCACTAAAAGCTAGAATGGTCAATAGCAACAAAACATAGAAGTGCCACTAAAACCCATAAGGTCTGCAACAACACAAGTATAAAGTGCCACTAAAACCATTTAGTGGCAGCGACATTAGTGACACTTTTTTTTCTGCCACCGATTCCCTGTCGGGTCTTTAGTGACACTTATTTCACTTTTAGTGACACTTTTTGTGTGTCACTAGATGGTCATTTTTTTGTAGTGAATAAAAATGTAAAGTATATCTAAACTTATAAAAGTGGAAATGAAAAATTGGTACATGTAAACATAAACGAATATTAGTGGAACAATTTTTTAAAATCTTAAAAAGTATTTAATTTATATTTCAAAGATATGTTATTATATAAAAACTTTATTCTCTTTTGATATTATTTTAGTATTATAATATCAAGATGTTTTTTGTTGTTATGTTATGGTTCCTATGGTGTAACCATCTTGCACAAATCACGTTTTGAAGTCAGTGGGCTTAGTTCAGTTGGCATTGGCAATGAAGATAAGAACTTGTTGCAAAGGGCGCAAGTTCGAGTCTGAGCCTGACCCCGGTTTTACTCCGGCTATTACTCCAGCGAGAAATCGTGTGGAGGCAGTACAGTACTGAAATTCTGAATATCGATTAGTTTTACACGTACAACAACAAACCGTTTATGGATTGTGTTGTTTTCAACGATAGTACTACTAATTATGGGTTGGAACGTCAATTTATTCGTCGACAATATTATCATTTGAAGCCTGTGCTATGGTACCCGCCAAACATACTTAATTACAAACTCTCAAAGTGAGAAATGTTACCCCTAGTCCATATTCCTTCTACTATTATACTTTAGACTCATACACTTTTCATCATTCGATATATGCACATGCAAAATCAATATAATGTAGAAACTTATAGATTAGATGATAAGTTCTTTCGTTCAAGAAGAATACAACCGTCATATTACGAACATAAAACTGATCGAAGGATTCGTGGTATATAAATGTAAGATGGCAAGCAAGCTATATCTTGAAGTGTAAAAGAGGAGAAGTGCCATCAAGTCCCTTTGCCCTGACGTGATCTGCATACTCTTGCATGGTTGTGCCTCTGTACTTGGGTGGGTTATGTTCAGAAAGCAACTCTTTGATCGGTTCAAACACTTTAAAAGTTGGAACCGAGTCTGTTCTAAAGAATGATGCCACTGATACTCTTGGACCAATATTGTTTGCCAACACTTTATGCTGGGCACTTACGAACTTATCATTAGTAATCATCTGGAACGGTTACATATATAAGCTCCCATGTATTAGCACACTATAATCGTACTTGAAAACCAACTAAATGATATTTTTATATTCATAAAGACGGAGATTGAAAGAGATTGATACCTGCAGTATATCCCCCGCATTTATTACTAGAGCTCCTGTGATTGGTGGAACATCTACCCGTCCATTGGTCCTGATAAAACACTTGGAGGCCGCCAACATGGTCTTGGAGAAGAATGGTAATAAAACCAATGTCTGCATGGTTTGTGGTGCCTACAGTTAACTGAGGTTGTGGGCATGAAGGATAGTAATTGCCAAGAAGGCAAAGCCCTTCCACACACCCTATGTCCAGGAGGTGATTAGATTCAAGCCCAAGAGCCTCGGATATTATCTCCAACATAAAAATACCGAGCTTCATCACCTGGCTCGAGTACTCCGGCCATATATCTCTACACGATTTTCATTCCAAGATACGTAATACATTACTGCACAAGCTGAGCATTCATTTGAAAACCAGTTTCAAGAATAGATGGCATAAAATTAGTCAAAGGTATTGTTAGTTAAATTTGTAATATTTAGGGGTTATTATGTAAGCTTAGACAACTTAGGATGGAAGACGCAAAGTTGCCGATTAACAAATCCTTGCAGACTTGGATGTGGGTATTGGTTAATTGGTTTTCATATAGTGTATATATATAGGATCTCACTGGCTTAGTTTATCATTGTATTCTTATTTGTATAGGTTGGCGTGTGTCTTAGGGAAGGTAAGCGTTTGATGGTATATTTTCTTGTGTGTTCCTATATAGTCGACATAAGCTTTATTAAAGTTTAGTTGATTTTTTGCTTTAGTGTGTTGTTCAAGTCGTGTTCTTTCAACTTTGGTTTCTGAGATTGTAGGTTTTCACACAACAATTAGTATGAGAGCTGCGTGACATAGGAAGCAAGAATTTGATCGAGATTCGACAAGGGTTTTTCTTGAAGGTTAGGTCGACTACAAGGTTTCTTGAGTAGGAAAACCGTGACATCCTTAAATTTTTATTTAACAGAATCAAATAAAAAAATAATCTGAATAAGCTGAGTTATATTTGTTTTATAGTGTTTAATAATTCGACTATATGAGTTATCACATAAGTAATAGGAATGTGTATGAAGCTAGGCTCCCACACAATAGTTAAAAATGGAATCTGGAAATGCTCAATGGAGTGGCTTGCTAGATACTTGCTGAAATGGTTAAAAATGGTTAAAAAATAATAAGAATAAGATGAGTTATATATGCTGAAATGGTTAAAAACGGAAGCTGGAAATGCTGAATGGAGTGGCTCACTAGATGCTTCCTAATTGCTCAAAAAACAGTTCCAGTGTTAGACCCAAATGCTACAGACAGAATGGTATGGTTTTATGCAAAAAAGGTAATTTGATCCAGTTCTCTTTTAAGACTGTTTGGAGGGACATGCGCTCTTACATTCTAAAAGTGAATTGGAGCTCCCTAGTTTGGTGTGTTTAAATGCACTCTCTTGTTTTTTAGGGATGCACTTCATAGGAGATTATTGACACAAGACAGGTTAAGTAGATGGAACTCCAATGCAAATATGGTGTGCTCACATTGCAAAACTGTACAGGACTCACATGACAATCTCTTCTTTTCATGTCCTTACTCAAGGGAAATATGGGTCAAAATGCAACAAAAATGAATATTAATGGGTTGCATGAGCCATGGACTGATGTAAAACCTCTTGGGAACAATATTTGAAGTGTAATATAGAGATTGTGTGGCTGCTATGTGAAATGTTGTTTTCTACAATCATTGAAACTAAACAGGTTAGGTTGTGCCGAGTCAAATCTGCTCCATTTTTTTTCCGTTGCAGAAAAAAGATCCTTTCCCCAAATGATGAATATGAAATTGGGTTGCCTCCCCAGGTCTCGCCGGTGTTGCCTGTAGGTCGTGATGTGCCTTAAGATGGCCCTCTCCCAGATATGAATGGAAGATGTGACTATCATGTTTTTTATCTGCATTTTCTTTTAGCATTAGCATTACCTTGTATGGCAAATTGAATATTGTTTTCTTATTTGATCTTTGGTTCACCGAGTGGATTCAACGGGTTTTCCTTGGTTCCTGTTTGGACTTGATGCACATATGAGTTTGCTATTAACATATTTCATTTTACTTTCTTGTTCAGCTTCTCTGTTTCTCCTGATACTATAACACGCACGTACTATCAGATTTTTTCAAGGCAACAATTTACACAGCTATTTACATCTCACATATGTCTCAGACGGGACTTGATCGAACCCAAAACGACTTTTTGGTTCACAGTACTATCATAATTAATTAGTTGATTAGAAAGTAAACCTGCAAGGATGCGGCAACTCGTGTGGTTGAGGAGGGTTAGGAGCCATCGGGCAGAAAAACGAGTCTCGCCAGTTGGTCACAGTTCCAGTATACAAATCAAAATTACTATTATATACCACCTTACGCTTCCCACTAAAATCCCTTGTATACCACTGCTTCTTCACTTCATCATCTTGCTCGAAAAACCCTTTTACCACCTTTTTCACCTCTTCCAACATACTATTTGGAATCCCATGATTCACCATCTGAAAGAATCCCCATGTCTCCAGTGCATCCTTCACTTCCTTGATCACCTCCTTTCGTCGTATTGGGTCTTCGTCAATTCCCTCAAGATCTACAGTTGGAATACTTGGTTTAGAAAAAGATGGTTCGACGGAGTTTCTAAGGATTTGAGGTGAAGGGACGTGGAATATTCGAGGGACTTGAGTGATACCGGCATCAACAAGTCCTTTGACGCCCGTATTGGTCTCGTCGAATGCTATGAGCTCGGCTTTCCGGTCATAATCCGGTTGGATAGTAGACGTGCTATCGATAACCATCTTCTTTGTCTTCTTTTTGTTTGGCAGCTATGCCATGCTTTGAATGTCTAATCAAGTGTATGTAACATCTATACGTGGCAAAATGATCACAACGAAATTAATACATATAAGTTTTTGGATTTTTCCTTTTTTCTTTTTTTGAACATGGATTTTTCCTTATTGAGAAATATTAAAACCACACAAAGTTTACAAAAATAATTTCACAATGATGTATAACAAAAATATTTTGTTATAGAAAAAAGAGTTGTGAAGGAAGAGAGTAAATAAGTGGTTCTAAGTGTTATGCCACATTATTATTTGAAAGTTTTTTCATAAAATTTAGGTTGTTTTAGCAAATCTCTTAATTTGTTGTTTAGTTTTTTTAATAAAATTTTATGAAAGTTTTTTTCATAAAATTTATGTTGTTTTAGCAAATCTCTTAGTTTTTCATGAAAGTTTTTTTCATAATTTTTTTCATACAGACAATGAGGTATTAACTTGCTAGTAAGAGATTCATACAGTGAACATAGAAATAAAGGATGCACGCACGGCACCAAATATCGACAATATTTCCGGCTTGCAACCACCATTTCCACACACCGGCCACCATCACTACCGCTATAAAATTTCATATTATGCGGAATCATGCTTAATAGATATTCTTCAATCCTTAACGCACTGTCACAACTCCTTAAACTTGTATGGCTTTCTTTAATCAAAATGTTGCTTAGGTGTATTCTTATGGCTTTCTTCAAATTCCTTGATTTTCCTTTAATAAGCCAAAAGAATGAGACAATAGTTTCAAAAAATAAGAAAACATTCCAATCCGTTGATTTATGCCACTGCATTTTGCACACCAAAATGATGAGTGTTTTCGATGAACCTACTGTAAATAAATAATAATAATAAAAAAAAAAAAAAAAATGAATCTTTATGTATCTTGAAATTGGTTTGGGCGTTTAAAAGTAGGGTACTATTGGAAGTGAAGTGAGTCTAGGGTGGTGTTTGTTTGGGCTTATATATGGGCTTATTAGCTTATATGAGTTCGGCTTATATATATCATAATTTTGTGGCTTATTTTGACACTTATGGGCTTATATAACATTGACAATGTTATATAAGCCCATAAGTGTCGAAATAAGCCACAAAATTGTGGCTTATGTTATATAAGCCGAACACAGCTTCTGTTATACGTATAAGCTTAAACAAAGACCCCCTAGGTTTAATTTTTGGTTTTGATTTGGGATGAGTTGTGAATTTTGGATTTAAATATATTGAATTAATTATTCGTTAAAAAATTAGGTACTCATGAATAATCTAGATTCTGGATTTAAGATATGAAAATTAAATTGCCATTGAACTATCAAAAATAAAATTTAGGTTTGATGATGGACGGAAAAATAGCCGGGATAGTAGTTGGTAGCCTAAAAAGTCGCCAGAATTTAGGTTTGAAGATGAGAAAGATTAAGATGAAGAACAAAAGCGTATTTCTGCCAAATCACTTGCAAAGTTACTCATAATAGTACATAAATATGTGGTGTATCATTGGCACCGGACCTTATTAGAGTATGTTACGCATCCCATGACATTTGAAAGAGCACATTACATTTTCTTGACCTTTGCCCTTTAAATAATCCATAAAATTAATATTACAAGCTAAATTATAAATTCTGTGGATACACGTTTGGAACGAAAAATAGCATAAGCTGAACGAAAGCCAAGGAATTTAAACACACAACAAATCAACAATAGTATGATTTTAATTATATATAAAACATATGGCTCGTGTTTTTACCATGTCGCGGTGTGCTTTATCATCTACAAGGATATTATTGTAAAAGAATAATCAAAATGCTATAAATTAGCATGCAGGAACGACGCCACAAGCCATACAGCAATAGTAATGCTGTAATTTGTCTAGAAATCAAGAGAAAAGATTGTCAAAAACCATAACGAATTATATATTTTTAAGAATGAGTAAGCAAAAGAACTCTAGCTTTAGAAGCTTTAGTGGATTGTATATAATTTATTTTCCAAAACAGAAAATGAAATAAGGCATGCAATATTAATGAGGAATGCTAATATTTGATCAGCTTTAATTTCCCCGTGATTCATTGCGTAGAAACGTTTTATAGGTATAAATTAATATACGTATTACCGGATTTGAAAACGAGCTTATGGGGTTGCACACTTTACGTGTGAGAATCGATGTTCAAATAATTAATATAAAATGTTATATTTAATTATTACTAGTAATTCACAATAAATACTTAACGGACGTTAGTATTTAACGGGGTTTGGTTAACGGTCGTTAAATATCAAGTTAAGTGACTAGAGATGAAAATAGAGGTCGAGAAGGTTCCGGAATCCCTAAGGGATATAGTGGCCGATCGGTTTGGGGTTTAGGGATCCCAATCCCACCCTAACTTGGACTCCAAGATTCACACAATATAAATACAAGGCATTGTATTCATTATTTGTTAATCTTGGTTCCTTAGCAAACCTAACTTCTTCTTCTTCTCTCCCTCTTGTGTTAGGCCGATCGTATACACCCTCTTAGGGTTCCTACACGATTTTGTCTTGCACAAACAAAGTGTTTGGTTTGTTATTGTGATCAAGAAACTAACATTCGCATCGAATCGTTAGTAATACGTGTGTACAAGAACGTAGGACAAACACCACTTGTGTTTGTGTTTTTTCCCCAATTCGATTAGGTGTAATCGAATCTTACAAACCCTAATTTTAGGGTTCTTGATTCTTGTTCACTTGTTTGCTTGGAATTGCTAGAAGGTACGCTTTCGATTTAGTATTCGGTTAACTAATTACATGTATTAATTCTTATACTTCCGCTACGTGCTTTTGATGATTATATGTTTATTATATAATGGTTATGATTAATAAATTCCAACAGTGGCATCACGAGCCGTTAATAATGTCTTATTAATTAGCGAAGCACATAAAAATTGAATCTTTAATTGATTATTACATGTTATTGGTTTCTAGGGTTTGAAAATTTTGAAAACCCTAATTTTTTTAGGTGGGTCTATTACCCATAATTAAAAATAATTAGTTTTAGGTTTTGTTAAACTTATAGAAACTCTAGGATTGCATGTAATTTTTTATGTGAATATGAATGAATAATTGTTATGTGTCACTAATTGAATGCGTATCTTGGGAACTTTATTATTTGATAATAAGTGTTATGTGGATCCATGATGATTACATGCATGTTTTGTCATGGATAAATTGATATGTATGTAGTAATTGTTACGTGTTTATGATTACATGCTAATTGAGCGATATAAGAATAAATAATTAATTAGGGTTTAGTAATTAAATGTATGACATGATTAATTTACTAAATAGGTAAATTAATTATATAATTAGGGAAGACCTAAAATTGGGGAGACCCCATATGTATCGTTTATTTATCAACTATATGTGTGTTATTGTATATATTTATCGTGGGACTTATGCAACCAAATAGTTTGGTGTATGTGGTCCATTGATACATTGCTCGAAAACTAATGGGAGTCTTAGATTAATATATACATGTTAGTTGATTTATTTTAGCATACTTATTGTTTTAGTTGGTTATTTTTTATTTGCTTGCTTGTTTATATATATTGTTTGAAAAGTTGTAAGCAAATGGTGATTTTTTGAATAGAAAAATAAACCGGACTAAACAACTGTGAAATTGGATTTGTTTTAAGAGCTAAATCTTAAACTTTTAGTCGATTGATGTTTATTATATCAATAGTTAGAAAGGCTCATCCACAATGACAAACTATAAGAGAGATATAAGGGTGGTTGCAATATTATGCAACCTAAAGAAGAAGGTTTTTAATAAGCTTCTCGCTGACCCGCTTCTCCGCTTCTTTGTGTGTCAACGTGGAGTTACCTAGGACTATTTTATGTACAAAAATATCTTAAGGGTGAATTGTCCTTAATTCCACGCGCCACTTTTGTGGTAATTATCCGAATAACTTAAGTTTTGACTCATGTAGTAGTAAAATATAGTGGGCGATAATTAAACGTAATTCTTTGATTGGTTTACCCAATACCTCGGTTAAAACTTTGTTGATTTAATCTTAGTGAAACAAAATTAATGAGTAAAGTTTTGATTAAAACCTATGATACGAAGATGTGTGCATGCTTCTTCGTACATATTTTGATTACACACATCAAAATTAGTACCCTTTAAATTTAAGTTTATGCCATCTAATTCAAGTAACACTTGAAGTTGCAATTTATGTCATGTGAGATCTTAGCTAGATTGCAATAACAAGGTAAATCTCCATGTTACGTGAGACCGTAACTGGAACAAATTTAAAGTTTCTAAATTAGACAACTTAATTGAGTTAGTTAGTGAGATCTATAACTCATGGCATAAGATGGGATGAAACATGCTTACATTTCAAATAGTTTTTGGCAAATGTAAATCCCAGAATAATCTAGGAATTGTAAAATGGTTCACAATTATTGTTCGACAATTACCTTGTTGAATACTTTCATTACTAGCAGATCAACTGATGTAATGGAACTATGTCAATTTGGGTCCTAGTTTTAAGGAAATTATATGGTTAATATGAATATTTACCAAGGGTATTTAATTTTCTTAAAAGATTTAATTATCGAAAATACTAAAATTGAATTTTGTTAATTCTTTTAAATGTATTAATGCAATATTAAACCGTAAACGTGGGTTATTCTTTTATTTGTAAATTGATCTACACCCGTAGGGTTTTTTTTTGCTAGAGTCAACTTCACTAAAAGAATAAACCTAGTCTCCTTTCCATGAGAGAAGAGTGAGACTCAATCCTATTCCTTTTCATGATTGAGAAAGGTATGATATGAACATTAGAATTGTCTAAATTCTAATATAACTCATAGCAAACTTTAATAGTTAAGAGAATTGCACATCTTATTTTCCAAAGATTTCATTACCCTCTTTCCGTGATTGAATTATTTTGTAACAAATATGACATATGGTTAACTGAAAAACATGTGTAACATTTTATGAGTTATTAAATTAGAAGCTAGACTGATTACCGCAAAGGTAGTAAAGGCAAACTATGATATTTTATCTAGTTGTTATGCTTTAACCCTTTAGATGTGCTACATACCATTGTAAGGATGGTAGAACTATTAAGGAAGAAATTGCATGCCATAATTTTCAAGTTAATAGCATTGATGGATAGTCCATCATCTACATAGTAGAATACACTCTTTTAGTATCTAAGTAATTGTTACGTATGGGCTTTCTCAAAGGTGTAGGAAAGTAAATAGCCCACTATTTGTATTCACTGGTTATGAAACACTTACAATGTTGTCAAATCCAGTGGGAGCATTGTGTTGTAATTACTGAATAAGGAATTATTGTAATGTTCTCTAATTCAGTGGGAGCTACAAGCTTTATTATCTTGGTAGTAACCCAGATTATTTCTAGATTGTCTCGAGATAATACATTACTTTCAAACTTATAGACACTCATAATTTCAAGGATAGTCATGTGCGTTTCCTTGTTAATTAAGTGGTTCTACATCTACTTGTTTTGCTAATATCTATGACACAATCATATTGATCACATAAACAAACGTGTGTCGTGTTGTTTATCTGCTACATGATGTTGTTCCATGCACAAGTGGGAGAAATCTTTATTGTGTTGATGAACTCAAATAAGTACATTTTATTATCATCATTTATCCTATTTATTTGACTTGTTTTATTATAGAGTAAACTGCAAAATACATCCCTGTGGTTTACACCTTTTGGCACTTTACATCCCTGTCAGAAACTATTGGCAATATACATCCCCCGTTAGGCAAACGTTTGTCACATTACATCCCTGAGTTGGATGGGCGTTATCTCCTCTCCGTTAAGTGTTTGCATCGTTAGTCCTTCTGTTAAAATGTTTGCACCGTTAGTCCTATGGGTTAAGTCTATTTGCACCGTTAGTCCTTCGTTACGTTTTCGTCTAGTTTTTTACGTTTTCGTCCGGTTTTTTACGTTTTCGTCCGATTTTTTACGTTTTTGTCTGTTTTTTTTACGTTTTCGTCCGATTTTTGACGTTTTCGTCCATTTTTTACGTTTTCGACTGTTTTTTTACGTTTTCGTCCGATTTTTTACGTTTTCGTCCGATTTTTTACGTTTTTGTCTGTTCTTTTACGTTTCGTCCGATTTTTGACGTTTTTGTCGATTTTTTTACGTTTTCGTCCGTTTTTTTACGTTTTCGTCCGTTTTTACGTTTGTCCGATTTTTTTCGTTTTCGTCCGATTTTTTACCTTTTCGTCTGTTTTTTTACGTTTTCATCCATTTTTTTACGTTTTAGTCCGATTTTTTACGTTTTAGTCCGATTTTTTTTCGTTTTCGTCCGATTTTTTACCTTTTCGTTTTTTTTTTACGTTTTCATCCATTTTTTTACGTTTTCGTCCGATTTTTTTACGTTTTAGTCTGATTTTTTTCGTTTTCGTCTGATTTTTTACCTTTTCGTCTGTTTTTTTACGTTTTCATCCATTTTTTTACGTTTTCGTCTGTTTTTTTACGTTTTCGTCTGATTTTTACTTTTCGTCTGTTTTTTTTACAGTTTTGTCAATTTTTTTCGTTTTCCTGTCCGTGTTTTTTTTTCTTACGTTTTCGTCTGTTTTTTTACGTTTTCGTCTATTTTTTCATTTTCGTCTGTTTTTTTATTTTTGTCCTTTTTTTCGTTTTCGTCTATTTCGTTTTTTGTACATTTTTTTCGTCGTTGCACTTTTTTTCACGTTTTTCGTCCATTTTTGATTTTTAACGTTTTCTCGCGACGAAAACTTAAAAAAAATGGATGAAAACGTAAAAAATCCGACGAAAAAGTAAAAAAAACAGACGAAAACGTAAGAAAAAGGGACAAAAATGAAAAAAAATGGACAAAAACGTAAAAAAATGGATGAAAACGTAAAAAACAGACGAAAATGTAAAAAATTAGACGAAAACGTAAAAAAACAGACGAAAACGTAAAAAAATCAGACGAAAACGAAAAAAATCGGACGAAAACGAAAAAAATCGAACAAAAACTTAAAAAAAACAGACGAAATCGTAAAAAATCGGACGAAAACGTTAAAAAAACAGACGAAAACGTAAAAAAAACAGACGAAAACGTAATAATATGGATGAAAACTTAAAAAAATAGACGAAAATGTTAAAAATCAGACGAAAACGTAAAAAAACAGACGAAAACGTAAAAAAAATGGATGAAAACGTAAAAAAACAGACGAAAAGGTAAAAAATCGGACGAAAACGAAAAAAATCGAAAATAAACGTAAAAAATCGGACGAAAACGTAAAAAAATGGATGAAAACGTAAAAAAACAGACGAAAAGGTAAAAAATCGGACAAAAACGAAAAAAATCGGACTAAAACGTAAAAAATCGGACGAAAACGTAAAAAAACAGACGAAAACGTAAAAAATATGACGAAAACGTCAAAAATCGGACGAAAACGTAAAAAAACAGACAAAAACGTAAAAAATCGGACGAAAACGTAAAAAATCGGACGAAAACGTAAAAAAACAGACGAAAACGTAAAAAATCGGACGAAAACGTCAAAAATCGGACGAAAACGTAAAAAAACAGACAAAAACGTAAAAAATCGGACGAAAACGTAAAAAATCGGACGAAAACGTAAAAAACCGGACGAAAACGTAAAAAACTAGACGAAAACGTAACGAAGGACTAACGGTGCAAATAGACTTAACCCATAGGACTAACGGTGCAAACATTTTAACAGAAGGACTAACGATGCAAACACTTAACGGAGAAGAGATAACGCCCATCCAACTTAGGGATGTAATGTGGCAAACGTTTGCCTAACGGGGGATGTATATTGCCAATAGTTTCTGACAGGGATGTAAAGTGCCAAAAGGTGTAAACCACAGGGATGTATTTTGCAGTTTACTCTTTATTATATTATATATGAGAATTGATACGTTAATGTTTACTTTTGTAATTCTCAGGTAAAAACAAGTATTATGTGAAACTTGGCGATTTTGGACTAATTATGGAGCAAAACAAGCAAGATGTTAAGAGTCTACTGAAATGTACAAGATCAAGATCATTCTGCTCCAGATACGCCGCAACATACTTCGTACATACGGCGCATCACTATCAATATTTCACAAGTAACAATCCAAGACAGCAAAGGACATGCGCCGCATAAAGAAATGGAGTTACGCCGCATCTTAAGGCGGTGTACGAATATTCCTGAATATATTAATCTTGGACCCCACGCGAAGTTAAGTCAATGCGCCGCATCTACTTATTCAATGCGCCGCATCTAACCCTCAGACAGAAACTATAAATACCCCAAGGCCAGACGAATTTCGAGACACCTAGTACGAGACTTAGCTAAACTCAGAAGAGAAAGACAGCCGAATTCAGACGTGTTAGCAGCACAAGACACACCCTAAACGAAGATACAAGAGCTGTAAGAAGGTCCTGCATGTATTCAATTCATTAAGTAGTTTTGTTTTATTGTATTAGTACACTTTAATTCATCAGGATTGATGGGCCGATTCCATGTGACTACGGAAAATCATGGGCACCCCTTAAAATTGCTTTCCCATTAATTAAAGTTTATATGTTGATATCTTTGGTGACTTTTATTAGTGCATTGATAACCTCTGTGTCTAGCTGAGCATTGCTTGGGTCGCCATGCCCCTTCCTCGCCTATTTATTCTATCGTTTCTAGGATAGTGGGATAGACATAAGTGATCATTAAGGGTTTACTCGCCGATAAGATTAGAGCCAACGAGAAAGGGTTAATTATATACACTTCATATAAAACTAGCAATAAAACAAGTGACAAGCTACTTAATTATCAGGACAGGTCTTCTTATTGTCTCAAGTATCTATCTGTGTACGTGTGTGCTAATCGCTGATTCGTGCTTGTTAATATAGTTTACTATTTAATCATAACCAAACTGTGCCAGTCTCTCAGGCTGAACCCCCTTGCGTTAGATTAGGTTGTATAGCTAACTTAAGATATTAAAATACTGATTAGAATAACTAGATAATACGTTCCACTATGAGTGATCGACACTCTACTTACCATTATATTCATAATGACCGGGTACACTGCTCGTTAAAGTGTGTGTTTTAATGATAAGTCGGCTAAATATAAATTTAAAACTTGAGTAGGCATTAATACTGCTAAAACCACAACGACATCACGCGCGCACCAAGTTCTTGGAGCCGCTACCGTGGATATAAAAGAATTAGAGCAATACACGCGTACATTATGTGTGCAAGGTAGAACACATAGAAATATGATTTAAAGGATTTTCTTGACTGCAAGGTAAGAGACTAACGTTCTAATATGACTTATACACATCTAATGTGTGATTGTCCTATTTAGAACATGTGTCAAGATAAGAACAAATACTACTTCTATTTAATTTACGTATTATTGGAATGAAATAAATAAATGAAGTAATCAATTAATTTGAAATTACTGTTGAAACCAAGAGGTGGTGTTCATGATTACTTTAGTTATACGTGTTTATATATTTTTATAAACATGAAGTCTTTTAATTGCTACAAGACCTATAATATAAAGTAAGACGTTAACTTTTTTTGTTTTGTTGTTAAGACATATACATAAAGTCATTGAGTTGATCAATGATTTATAACGTATAGTGGGATTTTAACAGTTTATTTCTTCTTGTTGAGACATGGACATGAAGTGAATTGGTCAAAAGTACTTTTGTTATAAAGCATACAATTGGCTTGGAAATTCTATTATACCATTAAGTTGACTTAGTTGGTAAATAAGTAAGCCAAAAGATATATGTTTAATTCTAATAAAATACCACATGTTTATGGTATGTTCAGTTAGGAGAATCAAACTCTTGTTGTATTGTTTGATTCAAGATAACTATATCTTTTTTTCTTCCAAAAGTTATCAAGGTTATAAAATTGAGTATGGATTGGATATACTCAATAAGACTCCAACCTATAAGATAAATAAGACGCCATTATATTATGAAATGTGATAAATCACATCAAGTCTTAAAATGAAGTTTTGAATTTGTTAAACTACTTATGAGTAGGTTATTAACAAACTGGAGTCAGGAACTATCAATGTGTTTTGTAATGTCCCAAAAGAGAACAATTTAGTGTTGCTTTACTTGCTAAGTATTTATAGATAGTCTCTAAATTACAAAAGGCAAGTGGGAGCATTGTGTTGTAATTATTAAATAAGAAATTATTGTAATGCTCTCTAATTCAGTGGGAGCTATGTAACACCCCCAATTTCGTGATACGCAACGGAATTCAAACTGGGTGTTACCTCATGGTATGACAGTTATAATAACAGAAAACGAACTCTAATGGAGTCGTTTTAAAAGATTTATCATTCGAATTATATAAATATCAGAGTTTACAAAATGAGTTCCTAGATGGTTCCATGTTTACAAAATACATCAAATGAGTTTTCGAATGATAATAAAATTTATAGCCCTCTTGAATATCCGTGCTCCTCCGTGCCAGCCTCGATCATTATGGACCTGAGATAAACATGCTAAAGTGTCAACAAAAAGGTTGGTGAGTTCATAGAGTTTGTAGGAAATAATGTGAAAACCTTATACAAATCATCGATACTAGTATAAATAAATACTAAATGAAGGTTTCTAGGATTCCAAGTGTATGAATATTGTACTAAATACAATATCACATGTAGGTAGTGTTTCCATTACTCTTAATTGGATCAAGTCCTGTTTGTTCTGTACGGCTGCCCAAGTATATTGCTACATGGGTCCGCAATAACGGCTACCCATGCATATTACTACTTGGCCCCGCAATGAGTTCTGTACGACTGCCCAAGTATATTGCTACATGGGTCCGCAATAACGGCTGCCCATGCATATTGCTACTTGGCCCCGCAATGAGTTCTGTACGACTGCCCAAGTATATTGCTACATGGGTCCGCAATAACGGCTGCCCATGCATATTGCTACTTGGCCCCGTAATGAGTTCTGTGTATGGGTTACGTTGTTATACACCCCAAAGCATTTGAACATTGTTTTGTTTGCCCTACCTGGGTCAACACAAAGGATGATACACTTGTTTGCTCTAACTGAGTCAACTTAATGGTTACTTAAATCCTGATAGATCTAACCATAATATTCGTGTTCACTACGCATAGTGCTTAATGGTCTATGATAAAGAAACTCTAAGTATGGTGATGCGCGTGATGTGTCGTTGCGGTTTAGCAGTATTAATGCCTACTCAAGTTTTAAATTTATATTTAGCCGACTTATCAATAACACACACACTTAATGAGCAGTGTACCCGGTCAGTATGAATATAATGGTAAGCAGAGTGTCGATCACTAAGAGTGGAACGTATTATCTAGTTATTCTAATCAGTATTTTAATATCCTAAATTAGTAATACAACCTAATCTAACGCAAGGGGGTTCAGCCTGAGAGACTGGCACAGTTTGGTTATAATTAAATAGAAAACTAAACTAATGAGCACGAATTAGCGATTAGCACACACGTACACAGATAGATACTCGAGACAATAAGAAGACCTGTCCTGATAATTAAATAGCTTGTCACTTGTTTTATTGCTAGTTTTATATGAAGTGTATATAATTAAACCTTTCTCGTTGGCTCTAATCTTATTGGCGAGTAAACCCTTAATGATTACTTATGTCTATCCTACTTTTCTAGAGATGATAGAATAAATAGGCGAGGAAGGGGCATGGCGACCCAAGCAAGACTCAGCTAGACACAGAGGTTATCAATGCACTAATAAAAGTCACCAAAGACATCAACATATAAACTTTAATTAATGGGAAAGCAATATTAAGGGGAGTGCATGATCTTCCGTAGTCACATGACACAAGCCCATCAATCCTGATGAATTAAAGCGTACTAAAACAATAAAACAAAACTACTTAATGAATTGAATACATGCAGGACCTTCTTACAGCTCTTGTATCTTTGTTTGAGGTGTGTCTTGTGCTGCTTGGTCGTCTGAATTCGGCTCTAGGGTTATACAAAAGGTCTCTTAAATTCGTCTGACCTTAGGGTATTTATAGTTTCTGTCTGAGGGATCGATGCGGCGCATTGAGTTGATAGATGCGGCGCATTGACTTAACTTCGCGTAGGGTCCAAGATTAATATATTCTGGAATATTCGTACACCGTCTTCAGATGCGGCGTAACTCGATCTTTGTATGCGGCGCATGTGCTATAGCTGTCTTGGATTGTAACTGGTGAAATCTTGATAGTGATACGTCGTATGTTAAAAGTATATTGCGGCGTATCTGGAGTAGAACGAGCTTGATCTTCTTCTTTGACCAAAGTTTCATATGCGGCGCATGACAGAATTGCATGCGGCGCATTCTTCAAAGTCAGGCAATGGTCTTCGAATTCATCTAAGTATGATATTGCGTTGTATCTGTTGAGTGAGATACGGCGCATCTTCTGGATTTCAGTTGACTTTTGACATCTCGCTTGTTTTGCTCCATAATTAGTCCAAAATCGCCAAGTTTCACATAATGCTTGTTTTTACCTGAGAATTACTAAAGTAAACATTAATGTATCGATTCTCATATATAATATAATAAAACAACTCAAATAAATAGGATAAATGATGATAATAAAATGTACTTATTTGAGTTCATCAAATATCCCCCCACTTGAACTTTACTTGTCCCCAAGTAAACTTTAGAATTAATCATATGAAAATGTATCCTAAAAGATATTAGGATTTATTTTTATATTTAAGCACGTATTCGTTTTGTCATAATCACACAACCAAACACTTAATGAAGTAGAAACCAAAATAATTTTTAATGTAAAACAATTCTAAATCGTTTAGTTGCTTAGTCGTGACGAATATTCTATCATAGGCTTGGCAAGTATACGCATCTACCCCACTAAAGCCAAGGAGTAACAAGTCTAAAGCGGTAAAAAGGGTTTGTTGGTTAAGGGTTGATCATCCTTTTTAATCTCTATCGATCTCATATTCCAGAAAAGGCGACAAAATTACAAATACATGATCGAATCCACGACCACGATACTTGCAATTGCTCAATTCCTTAACTCGAATGGGCTAAAGATATGACCAAGTAATCTTCACCAATAGTATTATATCAAAAAGGGCGACAAAATCATAAATACATAGCCGAATCTACGACTACGATACTTAAGATTGCTCAAATCCCTAATCTCAATAAATCAAAGGTTTGGATAAAGAATGATATAGGGTATGGATAATATTTGGGATACAAATTGGTGTAAAATGAAAAATAAACAAAACAGATAAATTAAAATCCTAAGTGTGGTTAATCACTTTCCCAACCATCCCATGAATAAGACTCATATCATTGAATAACTCACGCTTTAACACTTGAAACACACGCTTTAGGTAGACACGAATTATACTCAACAAAATCTCAATCAAAGAATAACCTTAGTTGGTGTTCCATAACGGCCAACTCCCATTCAATCCATAAATATAATATACAACAACAAATAGTGGTGATATCTCCCACTTAATACAAAACTTTACATAAGTTGGTTAAAACAAACTTCCAACTTTTCCTTTTTTTTTTTTTTTTTTTTTTTTTTTTTTTTTTTTTTCACATCAACATATATGTGTAAAATTTCACAACTTTTCTATCACTATTTTTCCGGATAATTTTTCCATACTCTTCATACTTTCAGAAATAACTGGAATAGTGAAAGTAGCAAACACACGAAAAATAAACTAAAAGTTATACAATATTTACTTTCATACCAATTGCATTGTGCAATTTCCCGACCTAACCAAAGATAATGAATTACGCACGTGAACACAGGTAATGTAAGGAAACACACTTTGCCTAAAGCAATTAACCACGGATTTTAATCTACAGGGTAGGCTAAGATGTAAGGGTGTATCGAAACATTATAACAAAGGTGTAAGAAACGAAAGGAATGGCTCTGAGGGTTTTTCTAGGGGTATCTTACTCTAAAAGTGAGAGTAAACAAAGGGTTTATACGGGGGTTAACTAACCAGTGTAGTTAGTTAATATCACATAACATATAAAGGCTATTTGGGTGTAATCCTAGAAATTTACCAATTTAGACAAGTCACTCCAATTATATAGATAATACTCATTATGGTGGTCTCGAATAGTATACAAGCAAAGTTCTAAAGTTTACAAGTCACCGGCACACTAAAGTTTTAATATTTTTGAAAGAATAGAGTTATGTGTGCGGTTATGTAATTTAGACTTTAAACAAAAACATGCTAAAAAAAAAAATTAAATTTTGATATATTAAGCGCATTTTAAGCATATTTTGAAAAAGTTTAGGACAAGTAAGTGTTCTAATTCTCCATCCCCCACTTAAGTTAAACAACGTCCTCGTTGTTTGTGTCAAAGGTTAAAAACTAGAAAATAAAAGAATTAGAACAGAAAAACTCCCCTGAGATTTGCTCGGTATGATCCTCCATTATTCGTATAAGAGCAAAAATTAACTTTCTTGTGGATGAGAACGTTTAAGCTTCATAAATGATGTATCCACAAGAATGCAGGAATCTATAATACCATTCAGACTTTAACACACCTGAGTTAAGAAGGTTCAAACTTGCATAATACATTAGTAGTTAGTAAAAATAAAACCTAAAAAATTAAACTGTAAATCATCAGGTCAGTCGATACGCCGTATCTTATGGAAGAAGATACGCCGTATCGAGCTTGGAATAAATACGAATCAGAATAAAAGATGCGTCGCATCCTTAACCAGGGATGCGCCGCATTAAATAAACTGACAGAAAGTTTTAAAGTCAAAAATAAAAATGCAGAAAATGAAATAAGATATGACCAGTGCAGGTGATGCGTCGCATCTTATGATGGAGATGCGTCGCATCTTATGATGGAGATGCGCCGCATCCTCTGCAGGTCTGACAGACTCGACACAGAACAGAAAAGTAAAATTTTTTCCTTCGGGTTGTCTCCCGGTCAGCACTTGTCTTTATTCCAGAGTCTTCAAGTTAGACTCACGTTCAGCTCCTTATTTTGTTCTTGTTACGTGCCATCCTTCTTCTTTCATCCGAAAGATGTTACCGTATAGCTCCGCAACATTTTCTTCCGTTCGACTTAATCTAATATATTCTTTGGTCTTCGTCGCAACATATTCCTCATATGGTCCCAAAGAGTATTTGATGACTTCAAATTTTTCAGAAATTATCATGGGTGGGTTATTATAAGTGATCCCAAGTAGTCGACATTTTCTCTCGATGAATTCTTCTTCGTCTTTATCAACAAACTTGAAATAAGGATCCTTAGCAAGATATCCGTTCATTGACATATCTTCCATAGCAAAACCTGTCATCATAGGTAAAATCGTCAGTAGGATCTGTTCGCTAGAAGAGAAATTAATGAATTTAGAAACGAATATAAAGAATAAAAATGGCTGATATCTGCGAACGATGCGCCGTATCCAGAAAGTTGGATACGCCGTATCTTATTACGTTAAAATTTAATCAGACTTTTATTCAGAAAACAGATACACCGCTTATGAATTAGAATGCGCCGTATCCAGTTTAAATTATCAAAAATCGATTATATTTATTAAAATTAAATGCGTCGTATTAACAAAAGCTAATGCGCCGTATTTTCGTTACGTTTCAAAATACAAGATTTTTGATTTAGTAGATGCGCCGTATCGATAAAGATCGATGCGTCGCTTCTGTTTAATAATTCGAAAAACTGTTTTTAATTTAAATAGAAAATACGCCGTATCTGTTAAAACAGATGCGTCGTATGGCGTTAGGGTTTAGAAAAATTTCTTATTAAAAACAGAATACGCCGTATCTTGGGGAAAGATGCGTCGTACTCGAATTTATTAAACGCGTTGTATTTTATAAAAATTAAACGCAATACGCCGTTTCTGTGAAAACAGATCCGCCGTATCGTTTGTATCAGCACAATACAACGACAGTAGAATGCAGAAAAATACAGAAAAAAGAAAAACAAAAATAAAAACAAACAAAAAGAAACAAAAATTACAGAAAACAAAAACACACAAAAACAGTAAATATGCAAATTATACAATGAATGCAATCTATCTAATACACAATAGGGTTAGTGGTTAGAATCTAAAAAAACTAAAAAGAAAAACCTAATTAAAATACTTAATCAAATTAACAGATAATAATAATTCACTCCCCGGCAGCGGCGCCAAAAACTTGATGCGCGTGATGTGTCGTTGCGGTTTAGCAGTATTAATGCCTACTCAAGTTTTAAATTTATATTTAGCCGACTTATCAATAACACACACACTTAACGAGCAGTGTACCCGGTCAGTATGAATATAATGGTAAGCAGAGTGTCGATCACTAAGAGTGGAACATATTATCTAGTTATTCTAATCAGTATTTTAATATCCTAAGTTAGTAATACAACCTAATCTAATGCAAGGGGGTTCAGCCTGAGAGACTGGCACAGTTTGGTTATAATTAAATAGAAAACTAAACTAATGAGCACGAATCAGCAATTAGCACACACGTACACAGATAGATACTCGAGACAATAAGAAGACCTGTCCTGATAATTAAATAGCTTGTCACTTGTTTTATTGCTAGTTTTATATGAAGTGTATATAATTAAACCTTTCTCGTTGGCTCTAATCTTATCGGCGAGTAAACCCTTAATGATTACTAATGTCTATCCTACTTTTCTAGAGATGCTAGAATAAATAGGCGAGGAAGGGGCATGGCGACCCAAGCAAGACTCAGCTAGACACAGATGTTATCAATGCACTAATAAAAGTCACCAAAGACATCAACATATAAACTTTAATTAATGGGAAAACAATATTAAGGGGAGTGCATGATCTTCCGTAGTCACATGACACAAGCCCATCAATCCTGATGAATTAAAGCGTACTAAAACAATAAAACAAAACTACTTAATGAATTGAATACATGCAGGACCTTCTTACAGCTCTTGTATCTTTGTTTGAGGTGTGTCTTGTGCTGCTTGGTCGTCTGAATTCGGCTCTAGGGTTATACAAAAGGTCTCTTAAATTCGTCTGACCTTGGGGTATTTATAGTTTCTGTCTGAGGGATCGATGCGGCGCATTGAGTTGATAGATGCGGCGCATTGACTTAACTTCGCATGGGGTCCAAGATTAATATATTCTGGAATATTCGTACACCGTCTTCAGATGCGGCGTAACTCGATCTTTGTATGCGGCGCATGTACTATAGCTGTCTTGGATTGTAACTGGTGAAATCTTGATAGTGATACGTCGTATGTTAAAAATATATTGCGGCATATCTGGAGTAGAACGAGCTTGATCTTCTTCTTTGACCAAAGTTTCATATGCGGCGCATGACAGAATTGCATGCGGCGCATTCTTCAAAGTCAGGCAATGGTCTTCGAATTCATCTAAGTATGATATTGCGTCGTATCTGTTGAGTGAGATACGGCGCATCTTCTGGATTTCAGTAGACTTTTGACATCTCGCTTGTTTTGCTCCATAATTAGTCCAAAATCGCCAAGTTTCACATAATGCTTGTTTTTACCTGAGAATTACTAAAGTAAACATTAATGTATCGATTCTCATATATAATATAATAAAACAAGTCAAATAAATAGGATAAATGATGATAATAAAATGTACTTATTTGAGTTCATCATATGGCAATCACTGTTACATAGTGTGAATAAACATTCAGTTCAGATAAACATATAGTTGCAAATAATCGTGATTGAAATTAAAAGTAGTTGAGCATGTATCTCCCCCAAAGAGTTTGTAAAACAATTAAGTAATGGAAAGTGGGGCTAAGAACTCACCGTGAGTTGGATGATGTTTAAGGATATAACGAAATCGCTCGATAAGCCCAAAAAATCTCTACGAGCAACCTAGAAATATGATATCGTGTCTTAGGTTCTAAAACAACGAAGTGAATATTTAAACATGCCATATATAGTTTATATATCTCGTACTACTGTTCAGGCCATCATAATCCAGAGGTCATGCAGTAAACGTTCGAGGAGCTAGGACACTTTAATTCGTAAATCCAGCAACTCGTCGATACGTTCACCCAAATGAAACCCCTCACATGAAGCTCCCTACTAACATAGTATTTATATGAAACATATATTTTTCTTACTTGATTATATGACATATTAAGAGTTTATAAATACAATAAATAAACTAACAAAGTTTATAAGTATTTAAAGTATATAAATACTTACCTTAATATAGAATGCTTGAGTATTATGGAAAAAGGGAATATAAGCGGAGCTTCGACGTGAAATTTGTAATCTTCGTAAACCCGAGGCTATTTGAAGATTATAACAACGCCTTCTTGGAAACCCGAAGCTATTTGAAGATAATAACAAAGTCTTTTTGGAGACTTGAAGTTATTTGAAGATTATAACGACTCTTTCTTGAAAACTCGGAGAAAATAAGATCAAATGCTAGCTTTTCTCAAGAACACATGAACTTTCTTACAAAATATAAGAGAAGTGCCTTTGGTTTGAGGTCTTTAAGGTTATAAGAAGGTGTGGTGCAAGAAATTATGAAGGCTTTAGCTTGGTATTTATAGGAAAAATTTAGGAGTTAACTACATATAAGGTTAATATTTAACCATGGTTAAGTTTACACTTGTAAACATCTAAAGAATGAATGGTCAAGATCATGCCACCATGCTTGATGACTCCTCAAAAATGACACATATGGCTAATATGAGGAGGTTAAGAGTTTTGAGTTTTTATCTTGCCTTTACGGAGTGAGTTTTGGTCCCGTTAATCGCTAACTTTAAGTATTTAAATCACGAAACGTAAAACCGGGTATCGTAAAAATACGAAACTTATAGAAATGATTAAACTTGTCAATATACTCATTATTATCTTATAAAAATGAGTGATAAGTTTAATGGGTCGTGAAAACGCTGATAACGCTGGAAACGTAGGTTTAAAACGTGTTAAACGTAAAACGTACGAAAGTTGCGTAAAACTGAGAAAAGTAAAATGTAACTTTTCTAATATGATTATAATGAACTTAAAAGACTTAAAATGTATAGGCTAGGCTTAGTCTAGTGTCTGTTGGTGTTAAACGTTCTTTAGATCCAAAACCGTAAGTGTTAAAAATCAAGAAATGGTTTATAAAATCAAGGAATGATTTTTGGTCAAAGGAGGAGGGAAAAATATGTTGAATTTTCCAATAATATAAAAGCTTCTAAATGCCTTAGAAAATATGGTGCAGGTATAGGCTAAGGTTGCGGATAAATAAAAATGCTTAAAACGCAAGTTTAGTTCTGTAAGACACAGGGTTTATTTGGTAACATTTTAACTTAATTATAAAAAATTACCTAATTGATTGTGAGTGTTCTAAACATTAATCTGATGCGAGGAAAATTGGCGCAGTTGGTTTTCGTTATGCGCAGGATGTTTAAACGATGTTTAAACCAAACGTATAGTTTCTTAATAACTTTTGCGAAAATGACCCGACGAGCGTCAAACTTTCACTTTATCATGGAAATAATTTATCTTACGAGAATATGAAATAAAAATTTTGGGAGTGAATAGTGAAAGTGAATAGTAAAAATGAATAGTAAAATGAATAGTACAAATTTCGGGAATAGAAATTAACCTGAAAATGCGAATTGTTACAGTCTCTACCCCTTAAGGGAATCGCGTCCCGCGATTCAGTGTGTGTTATATATTAATGTGGTAGTATGTTCGTGTAGAATAAAATGTCTAAAAGTCACATAAGCGTCTAGAGGATGGAAGGCACGGAGAGCGAAAGGCTATAAAACGTTTTTGTGGAAAAGCAGTTATAGTTTAGGTCTCAATTAGACCTGTTTCTCTATAACTATAAGCTCTGATACCAATCTGTAACACCCCCAATTTCGTGATACGCAGCGGAATTCAAACTGGATGTTACCTCATGGTATGACAGTTATAATAACAGAAAACGAACTCTAATGGAGTCGTTTTAAAAGATTTATCATTCGAAAACTCATTTGATGTATTTTGTAAACATGGAACCATCTGGGACCTCATTTTGAATGTATTTTGTAAACATGAAACCATCTGGGACCTCATTTTGTAAACTCTGATATTTATATAATTCGAATGATAAATCTCTTAAAACGACACCATTAGAGTTCGTTTTCTGTTATTATAACTGTCATACCATGAGGTAACACCCAGTTTGAATTCCGCTGCTGATGCGTGGTTTTGCGACCTTACAACAGGTTTTACCTCTCGAGGGATCTCAAGAGGCTTGCAATCCCCACCAGGCAGTGTACCTGACCGATGTAGTATAGTGTAGTGGCAAGTACCGGGGGATTGATCGTTCTCTAGGGGAATAGTGTCGTTAGGATTGAAAAACTACTCTAATAGGTCTAAGGGTGAGGGAAGATTCTTTTTGTATTTTTTTATATTTTTATAAAAGCAAGTAAAATCTCGGGTTTGAAGGAGTGGGCGGAATTAGTTGCTAGTCAACTAACCCAAATAACTACAATTGCAAATAAAATAAAATAACTGAAAATGAAAAGGTCGTGAAACTTATATGGAGAGAAATGTGTTTACTTAGATTTCCTTACTCCCTAACTATCTTTTACCGGTTGATTAGTGTGTATTAATTGCGTGGATGACGGGTGTATTCCTTAATACCAATCGTGGGGTGGCGTACGTACTTCCCCAACTCTACAAGCTCCTACTTCACTCCTATGTCGAGCCGGCTAAGAAGCTCCTAACATGGGATCACTAGAATTCGCTCATGCATTAAATACAACCATAAAAACCTTAGTACGCATTGGTTCATGTTTCTTAAGACGTTCAAGCAAGTTACCGTATAGGAGGTTAGCCAGTTTTCTTAAGCCTAACATCGATAAACAATCATCCAATACAATTAATAACACACCAACAACCAATAATCAATAGTTAGGTTTCATTAGATCTAAGCAAACACAAGATAAATCTAGCCTAACATGTTAATTAAAAGACAAGAACAAGATATAATCAAACAACACATAGACATATTGAATGATTAATTGATTACTTATCTTCAATTAAACATGGGAGATCCAAGGGTATAAAAACCCTTAAAAATGGCAGAAAATTCGTCTTAGGGTTTCTCCTCACAAAGTTGCACACTAATGACTAAAAATTGCAAAACTATATATAGAACTTAGGGGCTGACGGCGTCACGTTGTAGAGGGTGACGCCGTCACCTCGCCGCGGCTAGGGTTCCCGGATGTTTTTCCTGACGCCGTCCCTCTTTAATCCTCAAAAATCCTCTCTGGCGCGTCAAGGGTTGACGCCGTCAAAATTGTGCTTGACGCCGTCTCTCTTTAACTTAAACCGTGACGGCCTTGATCACCTTAAAGGGTGACGCCGTCAGACTTCCATTGTAAAACTTTCTGGCGCGTCACGTGTATTTGTCATATCCACCTCTTTTGCCAATCCGTGACGCCGTCAGGAGCAATCCTTGACGCCGTCACATGTACTTTTCCAGCAGCTTTGGAGACTTTGTCGTTTTCTTCACTTTTATGCTCCAAAAACGTCCAAAATGCTTCCTTTTCCAGATTTCTTCTCCAAAGTACCTAAAATGACAAAAGAAACGATTTAGGGCAATATTTGATCAAATAAATACGATTTAGGGCTTAAATGACCCCCTAAAAGCGGTACACTTTTCGCTTCATCAAATACCCTTACACTTGAGATTTGCTTGTCCTCAAGCAAATGCGCTTTTATTCTAATCAAAATACAAGTTAGGGGTCATTTAACGCTAATATAAAAGTAATTACAACAAATAGTCGTTCCACTTTAATCATAATAAGCACGGAGATTACAAACTAGCACCTCACAAGTAGTGTTTAGATACTCACATCTCTCAGGTGTCATAAAAGTATATCTCATAAATGAAAATGGATAATATCTCTCACTACCTGTCATAGCAAATAGATTACCATAGGCTTGGGAAAGGATCAAAAACCTCCTCCACTAGGCGTAAGCACCTAAGATAAACTATCAAAGAGGGCTTTTAAACGGGTTATAACGTTAGGTGTAGGGATATGATAAACACGGTTTTGTTGGATAAAGGATATTTTACTGGTGGCGAGTTAAAGATCTTGATTAATTACATGTACAATAAGGCGTTGCTAAGCCAAGACTAGACTCGAATTAAGCTAAAAACAAAATAACAAAAACATAAAATAAACATAAAATGAAACGAGATGGTAGTCCGTATGTTTTTTCTACTTTTCCTTTTCTCATTTTTTTGTATTTTTCTTGATTTTTTTGATTTTTTTTTCTTCCATACACTCTTGCCCTACCATCCAAAATAATACATCGTAGGGGCGTTGCATTCCCCTTACACTTGAACTTTTACATAACTTTACAATTAACTATTCTAATGACTCGAATTAAGATAATCGAAACACTTGGAGTACTTTTAAAATATTTAGCACATATGGGGGTAATAATGTTGTTCTTCCCCATTACTCCATTACACTAGTACTTTACCCATGAGTCCCAATCGTCCCAAAACAATATGTACAAGGATATGACTTGACTTAGCAACCATGTAATCAATTAGATAATTAACTTGGGGTTTAAACAAATGTTGTCACAATAATGCACTAAAAATGAGTGCATACAAGGTAGGCTAAGGCGATTTGGGTGTACATTTAAGTGGGGTGTAAACAAATTCTTACTTTAAGTAAAATGCTTAAAGTTAGAAACGAAAAGATTGGCTCTGAGGGGTGTACTAGGGGTATCGTGTACTAAAAATGAGTACAACGCAAAGGGTGTGGGAGAATTACTTGACCAATGTAGCCAATGTAATTATAACAAAAATACAGGTGTAAAACAATGGGTTAATCCTAATGCCTCTTATCATGTAGTAAATCTAACTACACGAATGTAGTCTCACTTGTGGCCTCGGAATGGTCCTAACGCAAGTTCTAGAATCTAAGTGCTACCGGTACACACATCATAGCATAAATGCTTTTCCTACCAATTCTAGGGGCGAACCTCACATATTTGGGGGTGGAAAATTTTTTAGTGGTACGGTTTTGTGCTAGTCATATAACTCCTATCCATGAGACGCTCATTAAGATCAAAGTTTCACTCCTATATGTTGTAAAAAATTTTAAATTTGGCACTAAAATTGCCTTAACAGGTATTTCTCTCAGTTTTATTACACATCTACCATTAAACAAACAAAAATCAAGCGTAATAGCATTCTCTAAGGTATTGTATTTTACCCCCCCTTACACTTAAGATGAACATTGTCCCCAATGTTCAAATAACAAGATGTAAAAGTAAATAAGGTAAAAGAATGAAATCAAATACTCCCCTGATTCGTTTGGTGGATAAAGAGGTAACATGGTTAGATCTTCTTCCAAGAGAAAGTAGAAGCTTCAAGACTAAAGCATCGCCAAAAGCTTGATTCCACAAACATTTCCTTGTCCAAAATAACTTGTTAAACCTGAGAAAACAAACACGAAAACCTGCATAACATCGGCGGGATAAATCTATATAAGGATATAATGCTTGTGGAATGATTATTTTGCAGATTCCTGGAGTTTATAAGTTAGAGATTTAATAAAAACCTTTTTATGATTCCGGTAGAAAAACAAAACTTTCAAAAATTTCAGAAAATTAAAACCTGACGCCGTCAGAAATGATCTGACAGAATTCTCATGTTAAGTTTCCGGAAAATTTCTGGAAAAACCTTTACCTTACTTCCTGGAAATCCTGCAAAACATCATTATGACTCGATACAAGCATTTGACTCAAACAATTACTAATATGTATATTAATTTATTATTGTTACGATTCATGTTCATTTGTTCTAATAAACCGATTTGGATTTCCCTTACACTTATCTTTTTGCAAAATACCTTTATATGTAGTTAAGACGAAGTTAAAAACAAGATAAAGCATTTTCACAATTTAGTTTTGAACATGAATCAATAATAATAAAAATTAAACATACATACGGAAGCAAATAAAATCAAACAAACAAATAAATAAACACACAAAGCAAATAAAGCTTGGGTTGCCTCCCAAGAAGCGCTTTTCTTTATTAACGAGTCTTGTAGCTAGACTCAAAGTCCTTTTACCCTATGTAAGTGAGTTCGTCATCGAGGACGTCTTTAGGGTTAAGCTTGGATTGAAGTTTCCTATTGGTCCGCTTAGTACAATATATCTTTTCAAACTTCTCTCCATCCGGGTCATACAATGTCATCTTAATATGCCATGACCCATCTCCATCTTTGGGTGGTTTGTCCCAATCCCACTTATGATCATCGTCCTCACAAGTCCACTTATTCATCCCTAGGTTAATTGGCAAAACTCCTAGGAAATCAATCATCTTCCTAAAAACTAGAGGGTCTTCAAATGGATCCAATTCGGTGTCCCTAGCCAAGAGTTGCTCTACCGTATGTGTTCGGTTCACAAAGTCCTCTTCTAGGTAAAATGGGCATTGGGGTCCTATGAAGTCTCTATCGATCCAAGGTCCATATCTAGATGGTCTCCTATTTAATTCTAACCAATGGGGTGTTGGTTCATCACTAGTATCATAAGCATGTTTCTTCACATCATAGACTGACCAAGTGTCACCTTCTCCTACCGCTATCTTATATTCCTTACAATCAATCATAGGACTAGCGGTCGCCAAAAATCCTCTACCTATCAACAAGGGGCATGTAGGGTCGCTAACCATATCAAGTCGTGGAAATCGGCTAAAATGGTTAGTTTTCCTATGTGTACTAACACGTCCTTGACTACTCCAATCGGGTAAGCAACACTTCCATCCGCTAAGCCTATTATCACCTCGGTTTCTTCAAGTTTTCCTAGTTTTAGAGAGGTGTAGAGAGGTAACGGAAGTAGGTTAAGGCTTGATCCAAGATCGGCTAATGTGTCATAAGCCTCCGAATTACCGATCTTACAAGGTAGAACAAATAGGCCCGGATCATCTAATTTCTTAGGTAGCTTGTTATGAACAAAGGCGGTCCCTTTTTCGCCTAACTTGACCTTCTTCTCATCCAACACATCAATAAACGGACTTTCAAGGTGGAGCTCCTTGAATTCTTCGTCAAGGTTTTGAGTGGGAGGTGTTTTAACTATGTTGTTGACCAATTTAGTGTTGGATATCATAACTTCTTGGTCATTTTGAACGACTTGGGTTTGTTTGAAACACGTGCTCATGGAATTGACCGAATAATATTGTGGACAAGAACTAGGAGACGAAACCGACGAGATGGCGTTGACGTTTAGTTTTGGGTTCTTGACTGTGTTGCTAGGGAGTGCTCCCATTTCTCGGTCATTGAGGGCTTTCAACAAAGTGTCAATCTTATTGGTAATCTCGCTTTGTTTTTGTTTGAAATCGGCTTCAAACTTGGCCAAACGAGCTTCTTGAGATGCCATAAATTGGGACATCAATCCTTCAAAGTTATTGGTACTACCATTGCTGGAAGGATTGCTGGAAGGATTGTTGTTGAAAGTACGGTTCGAGTTGGAACCGCTTGATTGGAAACGATTAGGTGGGTTGGAAGAATTGGTTTGTTGTGCGTTTTGGTTTTGTTTCCACCTAAGGTTTTGGTGACTTTTCCATGAGGGGTTGTATGAATCACCGTAGGGGTTTGGCTCGGGTTTGAAAGTGTACCACTTGTCTCCCGCTCCGTCGGTACGCGAGGATGCATAGTCCGCAAAAGCTTGTTCGGGGAGTTCCATGCAATCACGAGTGTCGTGGGGACCACTACATAATTCACATGAAGAAGTGACTTTGTTCACTTGGCTTGAAGGTTTAGGAGCCTCGTAGGATTTCATAAGAAACTTGACTTGGTCTTCAAGTTCTATGATCCTACGGTCGGAAGTGCTTGAATTGTTCGAAGGCAAAGATATTGCCTTGACCGTTTTATTCAAATCACGGGGATCATTCCAACTTTCGTTGTCATAAAGAGCAAGATCTTCCAGGAGAGCCCATGATTGTTCCGCACTTAGATCACGTAGCTTACCACCGGCCGATTGGTCAATGGTTTGCCTCGTGGAGAGATTGATGTGGTCATAGAAGATTTGGACTTGGAGCCAAAGTTCTATGCCATGGTGAGGGACTTTTTGGAGTAAGTCCTTGAATCGAGTCCATGCCTCGTAGAGGGTTTCGCCTTGACGTTGTTGGAACATTAAGATATCATTCCTTAACTTGGTAGTTCTTCCTGGTGGGAAAAACTGAGCGAGGAAACGAGTGGTGAGATCATCCCAAGAGGTGATGGATCATGCGGGTAGATGCTCTAGCCATTGACTAGCTTGGTCCCGCAGAGAGAATTGAAAGAGACGCAGTCGGATCGTCTCTCGAGTGGAAACATCAAGGTCTATGGAATCAACGATTTTCAGAAAGTCCTTGAGATGTTGATTAGGATCTTCGGAACGAAGTCCATGAAATGCGCATCCGCTTTGCACCAACCGGATAGTGTCGGATTGCAAGGGAGTGACATTGGCTCCTTGAGTGAGCTCAATGGTGTTTCGATAGCCATGGTGGCTAGGACGGGAGTAGTCTCCTAAGGTACGGGCTCTAGGAGGTGGGTGTTGTTGTGGTGGTGGGTTGTTGGGATCAAGGATATTACCACCTTCCATGATGTCGGATGGTAATGGTTACGAACAAAGAAACGAAGAAAAAAGATAGACTAAAGAAAGACCTACAAAAATAAAATAAAAATCTCGCTAGAAAGGAATCTAGTGAGTAGACCTAATAAAATAAAAATTCAACCTAAACAATAACTATTCCCCGGCAGCGGCGCCAAAAACTTGATGCGTGGTTTTGCGACCTTACAACAGGTTTTACCTCTCGAGGGATCTCAAGAGGCTTGAAATCCCCACCAGGCAGTGTACCTGACCGATGTAGTATAGTGTAGTGGCAAGTACCGGGGGATTGATCGTTCTCTAGGGGAATAGTGTCGTTAGGATTGAAAAACTACTCTAATAGGTCTAAGGGTGAGGGAAGATTCTTTTTGTATTTTTTTTATATTTTTATGAAAGCAAGTAAAATCTCGGGTTTGAAGGAGTGGGCGGAATTAGTTGCTAGTCAACTAACCCAAATAACTACAAATGCAAATAAAATAAAATAACTGAAAATAAAAAGGTTGTGGAACTTATATGGAGAGAAATGTGTTTACTTAGATTTCCTTACTCCCTAACTATCTTTTACCGGTTGATTAGTGTGTATTAATTGCGTGGATGACGGGTGTATTCCTTAATACCAATCGTGGGGTGGCGTACGTACTTCCCCAACTCTACAAGCTCCTACTTCACTCCTATGTCGAGCCGGCTAAGAAGCTCCTAACATGGGATCACTAGAATTCGCTCATGCATTAAATACAACCATAATAACCTTAGTACGCATTGGTTCATGTTTCTTAAGACGTTCAAGCAAGTTACCGTATAGGAGGTTAGCTGATGAACTCAAATAAGTACATTTTATTACTATCATTTATCCTATTAATTTGACTTGTTTTACTATATTATGTATGAGGATTGATACTTAATCGTTTACTTTTGTAATTCTCAGGTAAAAACAAGCATTTGGTGAAACTTGGCGATTTTGGACTAATTATGGAGCAAAACGTGCATAAAGTGAAGAGTCTACTGACATGGACAAGATCAAGTCAATTCTGCTCCAGATGCGCCGCATCTCACTATCAACATGCGCCGCATCTCTATCAAGATGTCACCAGATATGATCCAAGATACAAGAGGACATGCGCCGCATCTAATAAAGAGTTACGCCGCATCTTCTGGCGGTGTACGAATATTCCTGAATATTATAATCTTGGACCCCACGCGAAGTTACGTAGATACGCCGCATCTACTTAAGTAGATGCGCCGCATCTTCCCTCAGACACAAACTATAAATACCCCGTAGACCAGACGCATTAAAAGAGTTCGAAACCCTAACCGAAGTTCGGACAACAGAAGAGAAGGACGAATTCAGTCAAGAGGCAGCACAAGACACACCCAAATCGAAGATACAAGAGCTGTAAGAAGGTGCTGCATGTATTTAATTCATTAAGTAGTTTTGTTTTATTGTTTTAGCAAACTTTAATTCATCAGGATTGGTGGCTTGTGTAATGTGACAACGGAAAGATTGCACTCCCTTTAATACTTGCTTTCCCATCAATTAAAGTTTATATGTTGATGTCTTTGGTTACTACTTATTAGTGCATTGACCACCTCTGTGTTTATTAGTGGCTTGCGGGCACCCGACTGCGGGACAAGGTGTGGCTCCCACGGTTGTTTCTAAATTGATCACTTAGGAATAACTTTTAGACATAAGTCGTCATTAAGGGTTTACTCGCCGATGAGAATAGGACCAACGAGAAAGGGTTAATTACATACACTTCATATAAAGCTATCAATAAAACAAGTGACAAACTACTTAATCATAAGGACAGCCCTCTTATTGTCTCAAGTATCTATCTGTGTACGTGTGTGCTACTTGCTGATTCGTGCCTATTGTTTATTTTATTATTTAATTGCAAACAAACTGTGCCAGTCTCTCAGGCTGAAACCCCCTTGCGTTAGGATATTAAAATACTGATTAGATTAATTAGATTATACGTTCCACTCTTAGTGATCGACACTCTACTTACCATTATCTTCATACTGACCGGGTACACTGCTCGTTAAGTGTGTGTGTTATTGATAAGTCGGCTAAATATAAATTTAAAACTTGAGTAGGCATTAAAACTGCTAAACCGCAACGACACATCACGCGCATCAAGTTTTTTTGGCGCCGTTGCCGGGGAGTGAATTGTTATTTTCTGTTAATTTGATTAGTATTTTAATTAGGTTATTTTTTTCTTTTTATTAGATTAATTGCATCATTGTACTATTTTGCATATTTGTTGTATTGTGTGTTATTTGTTTGCTTTTGTTTTTATTTTTGTGTGTTTTATTTTTGTTTGTGTGTTTAATTTTTTGTTTTTATTTTTCGTATTTTCTGTTCTGCTATCGTTGTACTGTGCTAAATCAAACGATACGGCGCATCTGATCTCTCAGATACGGCGTATTGCGTTTAATTTTTTTAATACAACGCGTTTAATTAATTCGATACGACGCATCTTTTCCCCAAGATACGGCGTATCTGTTTTTAACAAGAAAATTTTTCTAAGCGATAAAGTAATACGACGCATCTGCTTTTGTAGATACGGCGTATCTGTTTTGATAAAAATTTTTCTAAACGTTAAACGCCATACGACGCATCTGCTTTCGCAGATACGGCGTATCTATTATTTTAATTAAAAACAGTTTGCGAATTATTAAACAAATACGGCGTATCGATTTCCATCGATACGGCGCATCTTACTGAATCAAAAATCTTTTATTTTTAAATGTAACGAAAATATGGCGCATTAACTTTTGTTAATACGACAAATATAATTTGATAAATATAGTTGATTTTTGATATTTACCTTGATCGGTCAGCTACTCTCGTGTGCAAGTTGTTTATTTTCAGGATAAATGATGACTCGAGCATCACCAAGAAAGATTACATTCTGAACCAAACCAGGAGACGCTAGCTGAAGTGACCGAACATAAGACGGAACGAGTGGAGGAAAACTCAGTACTGGTAACATTGAACTTCTTTAATTCTTGAGGTAGAATCCCAGGTAAACTCTACGATAATTCAACTGCCCTAAGGAAAGTTCTCTACACTATGATCTCAATTTTATTATCCATACTATACATCTGATTCAAATCGTAATCTTAAATTTGTACGCTTAAAAACGATATTTGTTCCTAACCTCGGAATAAATCCTTATCCACTAAACAATAAGATTACGATTATTAATGAAACGTTTATGCCTATTACTCTTATTTTGAATTCATCTATATGGTGTGCCGTTTTTACCCAAATTTGATGTATAAGGAACTGTGTTGCGGAGGCCAAGGTACGTTCTTCATTTAAAATTCGTTAACTAACATAGAGATACGGCGGATCTAAATATCCGAAGCGCCGTATCCCTGACCAACTAGGACTTATTGACTAGTCAACGGAATTAACTAGATACGGCGCATCCCAATTTTCTGATACGGCGCATCGTGTCGCCTTATAAATACGACGGGAATACGCCGCATAAATACACACAGTTAAGAACACGCACTAAAATTATACTCAAAATCCGATCATCTTTCTTCAATCCGCCTTTAATCCGAGCATTAAAACGTTCTACTAATCACAAATACTAAGGTAATTGTTACATTTCGATTTAATTTTGATTAATACGAAAATTAGGGTTTATAGGATTGAATCGATTCGCGTTTAAACGATATAGGGATATGATTAGAACGTGGAATTAATTACTTCCCCTAAGTTAATTTTAGATTCGGGCAACGAATTTGGCACTAATTGAATCGACCGAAAATTTAGGTTTTGGGTTTGATTTTGAATATTTAGCGGGAAGGTAAATTAGCTGTGGTTGATTGAACTGATATAAGGAGAATATTATACTGTGTTATTTAGTGGAAGTTTACGTCACGGATACGGATTCTTGAAAAACGTGCCTAACCCTTTATTTTATGCTGATGTGCTTTTAGATGCGGCGCATCTATGTTGATTAATGCGGCGTAACAACCTATTTCAAAATTGCTAAAATCTTAGATACGCCGTATTGATTAATCTAGATACGACGCATCTCAATACGCCGTATCTGTTATCTTGCACCGCATCTCTTATACTTTACACAGATACGCCGCATTGATTTAATCAAATGCGCCGTATCTACCTTTCTTGCAGACTGTTTACTGACTTTGAATGTTTATTTCAGATGACACTACCAGATATCGCACAAAGGCACCAATGGTTACGATTCGAGAACATGGGACTTGCTGATGGCACTCTAGAGGATTATTTGCATAGACTTGACTCAGTGTACTTCAAGAAAATATTCAGAGTCCAGGTTCTAAATTTTGACGATGTGGGATTGATAGGTGGTGGACATGCAGCTGCGAGCTTACAGCGTCGTATGGAGATGGTTGTTGTTGGAGGTGATGATGAGGAGGAGTTCAGGTCTAGTGCTTGGGAGCGACTGTTTAGGGTTGACGAGCCTCTGATTAGGGAGCTCATGCTGGAGTTCTTTAGCACTATTCATTACAGAGAGACGGATGTGGAGATTGATACAGCTGACACTCTGGTGTTCAGATTAGGAGGTGTGCACAGGCAGATGTCGATGAGGCAGTTTATTTTAGCCTTGGGTCTACACACTGAGGAGGAGCTTGGATCTGCTGGGTTTGCCAGGTACTGGGCTGAGAGTTTGCGGGTTGTCCCTGACAGAGGGGTATTCAGTGATTATTGGTTCAGGATTTCTTCGGGGGGCGACATCACTACTTCCACCCCCTCATATACTTTGATCAGGGAGCCGATGAGGAGGCTGTGTCACAGGCTGATTGCACTTACTATTGCTGGGAGGGGTCAGTCGCCTGAAAAGGTGACCACTCTGGACCTCTTCCTACTTAGGAGCATGGATGAGGGGATGCCGGTGAACATCCCCCACTTTTTGGCACACTACCTCCACCGATCAGCTGCTGGGAGAGATCGGAGGAGCCACATGACTGGCGGGCATTTTGTTTCGAGGCTGGCCCGCCATTTTGGAGTTATTGGAGCAGAGATTCCAGCGGGGCTGGAGGTTGTGGTGGCTCGTCTCCCAGTTATTGACAGAGACTATTTGGTTAGACTGGCGATCTGCCAGGTGGCTGCTGGGGGCCACTTTTGGGCAGCATTAGGGCCCGCCAGAGCTGCAGGGGCGGAGGCGGAGCAGGGAGGACCTCAGGATCCTCCGGCTGCTGCTCCTGCCGACGAGGAGGTGCCACAGGCACCAGTACCCCCACGCACCGTGATTCAGAGACTCGACGCAGTCGAGGGAGAGGTGATGGTACTGAGGAGAGACTTAGAGTGGGTGGTCCGGAGTGTGAGCAGACTATTAGAGCATCAGGGTATCACCCACACTCGTCCTGATGGTACTGAGGTTACGGGAGTAGCACGTACGTACGAGCGCAGAGTCCGCCAGAGGACTGATGGAGCTAGCACTTCTGGGACCCATCCGGACGACACCGCTCACCCATGATCTTACCCTTTTGTTTTACTGATATTGTTCCACACATTATTATTATTTTATTTTTGGATTGTACTGATCGTTATTCTTATGCTTATGTTTAATGTTTCAGTTTATATTTCTTGTTATGTTTGGCGAAGACTGGCATTAAGTTCAGCATGAGAGTACGAGAGTACATTAGAGATTAAACCGTGGAACGTGCTATTTTACAACAGACTGTTAACAGTCTGTTTGGTTACTACATGCGCCGTATCTGCTTAAACAGATGCGACGCATCCTATCCTTTATTTCATTTTCATTTTAATTTTCGACTTTAAAACTTTTATCAGTTTATTTTAATGCGGCGCATCCCTGGTTAAGGATGCGGCGCATCTTTATTCTGATCCGTATTTATTCCAGGCTCGATACGGCGTATCTTCTTCAATAGGATACGGCGCATCGACTGACCTGATGATTTTCAGTTTTAATTTTTTTAGTTTTATTTTACCTAACTACTAATGTATTATGCAAGTTGAACCTTTCTTATCTTAGGTGTGTTTTAAAGTGTTGGTGGTATTATAGTTTTCTGAATTTTCTGTGGATAAATCAAGTATGAAGCTTTAACGTTCTAATCCACAAGAAAGATGATTTTTGCTCTTGCACTAATGGAGGATCATACCGAGCAAATCTCAGGGGAGTTTTTCTGTTCTAATTCTTTTTATTTTCCAGTTTTTAACCTTTTATACAAACAACGAGGACGTTGTTTAACTTAAGTGGGGGGATAGGAGAATTAGAACACTTAACACTTACTTGTCCTAAACTTTTTCAAAAATTATGCTTAAAATGTGCTTAATATATCAAACTTAAAAATTTTTTAGCATGTTTTTGTTTAAGATCTAAGTTACATAACTGCACACATGACGTTATTTTCAAAAATTGTGATTTTCCAAAATTCACAAATCTATGAGTGTGCCGGTGACTTGTAAACTTTAGAACTTGGCTTGTATACTATTCGAGACCACCATAATAAGTATTATTTTATATAATTGGAATGACTTGTCTAACTTGGTAAATTTCTAGGATTACACCCAAATAGCCTATCATATGTTATGTGATATTAGCTAACTACACTGGTTAGTTAACCCCCGTATAAACCCTTTTGTTACTCTCACTTTTAGAGTAAGATACCCCTAGAAAAACACTCAGAGCCATTCCTTTCGTTTCTTACACCTATGTTTAAAATGTTTCGTTACACCCTTACACCTTAGCCTACCCTGTAGATTAGAGTCCGTGGTTGGTTAATTGCTATAGGCAAAGTGTGTTTCCTTACATTACCTGTGTTCGCGTGCGTAATTCATTATCTATGGTTAGGTCGGGAAATTGCACAATGCAATTGGAGTGAAAGTAAATATTGTATATTTTGGAGTTTATTTTTCGTGTGTTTACTACTTTCACTATTTACCATTATTTCTGAAGTTATGAAAAGTATGAAAAAATTATCCGGAAAGAAAGTTGTAGTGATGTGGTGAAATTTTACACATCTATCTTTATGTTTCAAAAAAAAAAAAAAAAAAAAAAAAAAAAAAAAAAAAAAAAAAAAAAAAATGAGAAAAGAAAAAGAAAGAAAAAAGAGTTGGATGTTTATTTTAAGCCAACAATGTAAAGTTATGTAAGTGGTTCATATGGCCACTATTTGTTGTATTATATCTATGGATTGAATGGGAATTGGCAGTTATGGGAATGCCAATTAAGGATTATTCTTTGATTAAGATTTTGTTGAGTATGATTCGTGTCTACCTAAAGCGTGTGTTTCAAGTGTTAAAGCGTGAGTTATTCAATGATATGAGTCTTATTCATGGGATGGTTGGGATAGTGATTAACCACACTTAGGATTTTAATTTATTTGTTTTGTTTATTTTTTATTTTACACCAATTTATATCCCAAATGTTATCCATACCCTGTATTGTTCTTTATCCAACCAAACCTTTGATTTATTGAGATTAGGGATTTGAGCAATCTTAAGTATCGTAGTCGTGGATTCGGCTATGTATTTATGATTTTGTCGCCCTTTTTGATATATTATTATTGGTGAAGTTTGGACCTATCTTTAGCCTATTCGAGTTAAGGATTTGAGCAATTGCAAGTATCGTGTTCGTGGATTCGATCATGTATTTGTGATTTTGTCGCCTTTTCTGGAATTTGAGATCGATAGTGTAAATAAGAATAATTAACCCTTAAGCCTAAAAACCCTTTTTACCGCTTTAGACTTGTTATTCCTTAGCTTTAGTGGTGGAGATGTGTATACTTGCCAAGCTTATGATAGAATATTCGTCGCGACTGGACAGTTAAACGATTAGATTTGCTTTTATCGACTTATTTTATTTTACTTCTAATTCGTTAAGTGTTTAGTTGTGTGATTACGAAATAAACGAATACATGCTTAAATATAAAAATAAATCCTAACATCTTTTAGGATACATTTTCATGAGATTTAATCTAAGGTTTACTTGGGGACAAGTAAAGTTCAAGTGGGGGGATATTTGATGAACTCAAATAAGTACATTTTATTACTATCATTTATCCTATTAATTTGACTTGTTTTACTATATTATGTATGAGGATTGATACTTAATCGTTTACTTTTGTAATTCTCAGGTAAAAACAAGCATTTGGTGAAACTTGGCGATTTTGGACTAATTATGGAGCAAAACGTGCATAAAGTGAAGAGTCTACTGACATGGACAAGATCAAGTCAATTCTGCTCCAGATGCGCCGCATCTCACTATCAACATGCGCCGCATCTCTATCAAGATGTCACCAGATATGATCCAAGATACAAGAGGACATGCGCCGCATCTAATAAAGAGTTACGCCGCATCTTCTGGCGGTGTACGAATATTCCTGAATATTATAATCTTGGACCCCACGCGAAGTTACGTAGATACGCCGCATCTACTTAAGTAGATGCGCCGCATCTTCCCTCAGACACAAACTATAAATACCCCGTAGACCAGACGCATTAAAAGAGTTCGAAACCCTAACCGAAGTTCGGACAACAGAAGAGAAGGACGAATTCAGTCAAGAGGCAGCACAAGACACACCCAAATCGAAGATACAAGAGCTGTAAGAAGGTGCTGCATGTATTTAATTCATTAAGTAGTTTTGTTTTATTGTTTTAGCAAACTTTAATTCATCAGGATTGGTGGCTTGTGTAATGTGACAACGGAAAGATTGCACTCCCTTTAATACTTGCTTTCCCATCAATTAAAGTTTATATGTTGATGTCTTTGGTTACTACTTATTAGTGCATTGACCACCTCTGTGTTTATTAGTGGCTTGCGGGCACCCGACTGCGGGACAAGGTGTGGCTCCCACGGTTGTTTCTAAATTGATCACTTAGGAATAACTTTTAGACATAAGTCGTCATTAAGGGTTTACTCGCCGATGAGAATAGGACCAACGAGAAAGGGTTAATTACATACACTTCATATAAAGCTATCAATAAAACAAGTGACAAACTACTTAATCATAAGGACAGCCCTCTTATTGTCTCAAGTATCTATCTGTGTACGTGTGTGCTACTTGCTGATTCGTGCCTATTGTTTATTTTATTATTTAATTGCAAACAAAACTGTGCCAGTCTCTCAGGCTGAAACCCCCTTGCGTTAGGATATTAAAATACTGATTAGATTAACTAGATTATACGTTCCACTCTTAGTGATCGACACTCTACTTACCATTATCTTCATACTGACCGGGTACACTGCTCGTTAAGTGTGTGTGTTATTGATAAGTCGGCTAAATATAAATTTAAAACTTGAGTAGGCATTAAAACTGCTAAACCGCAACGACACATCACGCGCATCATTAGCCAATTTTCTTAAGCCTAACATCGATAAACAATCATCCAATACAATTAATAACACACTAATAACCAATAATCAATAGCTAGGTTTCATTAGATCTAAGCAAACACAAGATAAATCTAGCCTAGCATGTTAATCAAAAGACAAGAACAAGATATAATCAAACAACACATAGACATATTGAATGATTAATTGATTACTTATCTTCAATTAAACATGGGAGATCCAAGGGTATAAAAACCCTTAAAAATGGCAGAAAATTCGTCTTAGGGTTTCTCCTCACAAAGTTGCACACTAATGACTAAAAATTGCAAAACTATATATAGAACTTAGGGGCTGATGGCGTCACGTTGTAGGAGGTGACGCCGTCACCTCGCCGCGGCTAGAGTTCCCGGATGGTCTTCCTGACGCCGTCCCTCTTTAATCCTCAAAAATCCTCTCTGGCGCGTCAAGGGTTGACGCCGTCACAATTGTGCTTGACGCCGTCTCTCTTTAACTTAAACCGTGACGGCCTTGATCACCTTAAAGGGTGACGCCGTCAGACTTCCATTGTAAAAATTTCTGGCGCGTCACGTGTATTTGTCATATCCACCTCTTTTGCCAATCCGTGACGCCGTCAGGAGCAATCCTTGACGCCGTCACGTGTACTTTTCCAGCAGCTTTGGAGACTTTGTCGTTTTCTTCACTTTTATGTTCCAAAAAGGTCCAAAATGCTTCCTTTTCCAGATTTCTTCTCCAAAGTACCTAAAATGACAAAAGGAATGATTTAGGGCAATATTTGATCAAATAAATACGATTTAGGGCTTAAATGACCCCCTAAAAGCGATACACTTTTCGCTTCATCAGCTGCGTATCACGAAATTGGGGATGTTACAAGCTACAAGCTTTATTATCTTGGTAGTAACCCATATTATTTCTAGATTGTCTCGAGATAATACATTACTTTCAAACTTATAGACACTCATATTTTCAAGGATAGTCATGTGCGTTTCCTTGTTAATTAAGGGGTTCTACATCTACTTGTTTTGCTAATATCTATGACACTATCATATTGATCACATAAACAAACGTGTGTCGTGTTGTTTATCTGCTACATGATGTTATTCCATGCACAAGTGGGAGAAATCTTTATTGTTTGCAAGGTATAACACATAAAAATATGATTTAAAGGATTTTCTTGACTGCAAGGTAAGAGACTGACGTTCTAATATGACTTATACCCATCTAATGTGTGATTGCACTATTTAGAACATGTGTCAAGATAATAACAAAGACTACTTTAATTTAATTTATTTATTATTGGAATGACATAAATAAATGAAGTAATCAATTAACTTGAAATTACTATTGAAACCAAGAGGTGGTGTTCATGATTACTTTAGTTATACATGTTTATATCTTCTTATAAACATGAAGTCTTTTTTTTAGCCTCACTAGTTTGTAAAGATAATGTCATACACGTGAATTAGACTAGATATGTAGTTAGTTTTGCCCGGGAGGAATAGTTATATTATATTGAGCCTATAAATACCCCTCATGACTCTCCATGAGGGGTGTGGGAAATCATTGTGTAAACTTTCACTTATTAATCTAATAAACATTGTTTTCTTCACCCTCTCTCTACTCTCTCACTCTGTAATCATGAATATGTTCTTTGATCAACCTCGACCTCCTGAACCACACAAATCATATATATTATCAGTCCTACAATTGGCATCAAAGCTACGGTGTTTGATTTGTTGATTTATTTGTGGTTCGTATGCTTGTTTATGCTGTTCTTTATCAATTTTTTGGTATCTGGATTTTTATTTATTTATTTATTTATTTTTATTTTTAATTTTTTAAAAGAAAAGACATGATATTATTAATATGAATGAAAGGGAAGATGTGTGTGCTTTCTAGAGAGAGAAAGGGAAAAACACACACACCTTAAAGATACAAATGAGACATCCAAGCCTCCTAGTTGTGACTAGGAGTGTATTTATACAAGAATATAAGCTAATCTATACTCTAATAGCAAGACTAGTTCTTGTACATAAATACTATTGCAATTCCAAAGTATGACTTTACTTTAAAGGCTAACAATTAATAAATACTATTGCAATTCCCAAAAACAATAGTGCTTGAGTGTGTAAGTGTGTGTTTTCTCTTATTAATAATAGCTTTCTTTCTCTACTTTCTCTCTCTAGTCCATACGCCTCGTACATCTCTTGTACCACCATTTGTGTTTAATATAGTGTGATAAGGTTATAGATCTAAGGTCCTACAAGTGGTATCAATCGGCTAACAATGATTTAGGAGTGTTTTATGTTTTGGTTTGTCACTTTTTAAAGCTTTTCTACTTGTATTTTTATAGAAGTCACTTACTTTTTTTTTTTTTTTTTTTTTTTTTTTTTTTTTTTTTTTTTTTTTTTTTGGTTTTAGCACTTTTTTATAATTACAGACTAGTTTTAAAAACCTTTTGTCACAAGAAAGATTCAAGCTTTTTGGTTAAAATTTGAGTTTTAAAATCGTACTTTTTGTGTTCTTCAAAATTTCGAGCAAGCTTATTTGGTCTTAAAAGCGTTAAAGTTTACAACTTTCGTTAAGTTTTAGTATTTTCAAGGTTAGTTGTATATTAAAATATTGTTTAGAAAGATTTATTTGTCGAATTTAAGTGATTTGAAAGAACCAGTCAAAGTTTCGAGCTGGCCCTTAAGCCCTAAAGTTTCGAGCAAGGTATTCTTCAAAGTTTCAAGCACCTTAAACCCTAAAGTTTTGAGCAATCTCTTCAGGCAGTTTCTTCAGGATTTTTGGATTACTCAGTGTTATTCTTTCTTGTATAAGTGAGAAAAACACTTCGACTCTTGGTAAAACTTTCAATTCGTACGAATTAGAAAGTTGAAAATTCCGAGCAAGCCTGAAAATTTTGAGCAAGCCTGAAAATTTCGAGCAAGCCTGAAAATTTCGAGCAAGCCTGAAAATTTTCGAGCACGCCTGAAAATTTTCGAGCACGCGTGGAAAGTTTCGAGCAAGCCTGAAAAACTTCGAGCAAGCTTTGTATGTTTCGAGCAAGCTTCATACCAGTTTTCGAGTATCTTGTAAAGATATTTCGAACAAGTATTAAACTTTCGAATAAGCTTTTCGAGCATGACTTTTCGAGCAAGCTTTTCGAACAAGACTTTTCGAGCAAGCTTTCGTGCAAACTTTTGAGCAAGCCTCTTGACATGTTTTCGAGCAAGTTGCTCGAAAAGTGACTAAAAGAAGAAGAAAATGATGAAGAAGACCATTGACCACAAACCATATACCTACTCATGTGACCTCAGTAATATACCATCATCGGTTCAAGACTCAAAAATGAAAAGAAAAGAAGCCGAAGAGAGAACATATTTTATATGGTAGACAACAACTTAAACAACAACCGCATCACATCTACCTATACCCATCTCCACTTATCACACAACAGTCAACAACCAAACCTCATTATCCATCATCAAATAAATTAAACGAAGACATGAATAAGACATCTAGATCTCAGATTGTTCAACCTCTTCTTGTCACACCCCCAAATTTCGTGACTTGCAGCGGAATAAGTCATTCAGGGGCACGACTGGTCATAGCACCAAAGTTGCAGTTATATTGAACGACCTAAAGTTTCGTTTAGAAAATACATCGTTTGATTATTTAAAAACATTCAGAGTTATAAAGCTAGGTCCCAAAAGGTGAAACAAGTTTTCATAAAACAAGTTCATACAATTCAAACTATGGATAAGTGCATAAAATATAAAGTGAGACGCGTCGACTCCGTGACTCCATGATGTCCATATGCAAGCCAACATGCGATACCTTAATTACCTGAAAATACATTGCTAAAAATGGTCAACAAAAATGTTGGTGAGATCATAGGTTTATGTAAATGAAATGTTGTACGGATACCACAAGTATAAAGTGTATGACAAAACAATGCCACATAAAAATGATACATTAGCTCTTAAGCTCATGACCCCGAAGCTAGACTGAATGAAATGACCCAACTGAGTGTTTGCCAATCACTCTAATATGACAGAAATGAAATGCGCTCGTTTGACAAGTTGGCGCTACCAACCCGAACGGAGGAGCCACCCTCAATAGATCTATTCACTCACTCTCGCTTGCTAACAATTAACGGTTCATGATAATAAAAGTGGACTTTAATCTAGGCAATGATGTAACTTAAGCAATGTAATGAGTTTGTATACTTTGGTCCGCATATAAAAATGGTGCAATGTATTCTCCTCCGAGAGTTTAGAAATCAGTAAACAATTTAAAACGGGGCTATGAAAACTCACCTGATATGATATAGCAACAATGACAATGATGGATGTGATGAAATAAAGCTCGGTCTCTAACCACGACCTATTATGAATGATGTGATCCAATGTAAGCAATGATACAATGCAACACATGCAAATACGTATGTTAACGATACCGCTTGTTAGTTTTGAAAATAATGTTTATCGACGAAAAATACACTTTTGACGTCTCGTTAAGTTATAAACTACTTTACGCGTAAACATGTTGAAACGGTACTCCACGATCCTTGTTTGGTGTTTTATCGGCAAAATGTAGCGTTTTCATCGCAATTTAGCATTTTCCTTAACTTGTGAAAATATGTCCGAAATGGCTTCATGAAACTAGTCGCGAAATATTGCACGTTACGTGTTAGTTGATCAAACTCGACGTTTTTTAAAACCATGTAACAATTTATAAATGTCGTTTCATTTAACTTTCGATTGTACACGCCTCGATCAATTTGAAAATCGGCTAACAAAGTTATGTTTCGCAAAAACACTAGTTTTAAAATTTAAAACACTTTCTAATAGTGGCTGTCAAAACAAACATGGTACGTCGGGCTTCAAACGTGAATAACTCGGCCGTTATAAGCTCGTTTTCAACGTTCTTTACATCCACGGCTTCGTATAAACATGAACTAACATAATCTCAGTGGTTCGGGTCGTCAAGATCATGTCTAACGCCTCGTTTTGTCCTTTGAATCTCGGCGATCAGCAACTAAATTTTCAGAAAATTTGTTTTCGTCGTCTAACTTTGAAAAATCATATCTCCTTCGTTATAAGTCGGTTTTTAGTGATTCTTGCGGCCACAGTTTCGTTTTTGAAAGAACTTTCTGAATATGAATGCCAAAATATACCAAAAATTACTGAGTTTTCCAGTTTACACGTTTTTGGACAGTAGCTATTTTAGATTGTTAAAAACTCACTTCCTTGGTTCTAAACTTGATCATACTAACTCAAATCAACTCCATAAGTTCGCAAATCCTACCATACACCTTCTTAATGTGTCATGGGGTCCTAAACATCACCAACCTTGGTGGATTTCATGAGATCATTAGTGAAACTTATAGATATAGTGATTAAGGTAGTTTATGTTCAAAAGTGGTATGTAAAACATAAGTAACTTGCATGGATGACTAATATAACTTGAAAATACATGAACATATATATCAAATAAAAGTATAAAATGATCAAAACATGTTCTTGAAACTTACTTGATGATTTGATGAGTTTTGGTAAGAAATGAGTAATAAACTTGAGGTTTGATCACAAATCCATAACTAGGAAGGTAAATGAAGTATGATTATGACTTGTTCTTGAAAAATCTATGGATTTTGGGTGTGTTCTTGGTTATGGCCGAACATAGGAGATGAAGTGGAAGAGTTTTTGATCTTTTTATTAGCTAAAGGTTTATGTGTATGTGTTTGAGTTAGTGGAAGTGAAATAAAATGCTTGGAAATTCATTAATGATCTTTGTCTTATAATCAAGTGGTAAAGAGAATTAGGGGTGATGAGGGGGGCGGCACATATGGGTAGGATGAAGAGGATTTGATGTTAATTAATGCTAATGTCTCCCATTTGTTTAGATATTGGATGATTAGTGTATACAATGAGTGTTATCGGGTACCGAATTAACTAGAAATAACTCGTGACGAGGTGAAATGAAATACGACGAAGTTGTAAAAATTGTAAAATCATGTTCCTTGCAAGAATCGGGTGTTAGAATTATTATCGGGTTGAAATTTCGTAAACCGACGGAGTTATAAGCGTCAAACGAAAAATATAGCGATTGGTTTAAAAACACCAGGTAAAGTATTAATATAATCTCTATATCATTATAATTAGCTTGAAAATGTATTAGGATCATTGTCGGGAGTATTGGGTATAATGTCAGTAGAAATGACTGAGTGGTAACGTTAATTAAATAATTAAGCATACGTTAGTGAAAATCACCAAACTCATGCATAAACTGATATGATACTGATGTTACTGATGATATGCAGACTACTCTAGTCTGTATGATGTGCCTTTACTGATGATGCATGAATATGCAGCTAAACCTAACTGGTTACGCGCATTTGAATACCCGTAAACCTAGTTTACGACATGATGAATGATGCCCATGAATAGTGATTTCCCTCCGGGAATGAATAGTGTCATGTGAATAGTAAAATTTTTGACGACTTCTCAAAGTCTCAAACTGACTTCAAAAACAATGAATAGTGATCGGTAAATAGTGATTGATAAATAGTAACTCATGAATAGTAATTTGTCGGGGTTTGGAAAATGACCTGAAATTACGAGTTGTGACAGTCGACCACCCTAAAAGGAATTCAGTCCCTCAATTCAGCTGATGTTGATCTCTGGAGTGGTCTTGGTGAAAAGATGTGGGTATTTGAGTCGCATCTGGTCTTCCCGTTCCCAAGTAAACTCAGGACCTCTGTGAGAATTCCAGCGAACTTTGATGATAGGAATTCGACTTTGTTTCAACTATTTGACCTCCCGGTCCATGATTTCTGCTGGTTCTTCCACAAAGTTAAGCTTATCATCGACCTGAATTTCTTCCAATGGGATTACGAGCGTTTCGTCTGAAAGACATTTCTTGAGGTTTGAGACATGAAACGTGTTATGTACATTGCTGAGCTCTGACGGAAGCTCCAGTCTGTACGCTACCGGACCGATCCTTTCCAGAATCTTGAATGGCCCAATGTATCTCGGGTTCAACTTACCGCGTTTCCCGAATCGTATCACGCCCTTCCAAGGCGAGACCTTTAGCATGACTCTGTCTCCAACCTGGAATTCTAATGGTTTGCGTCAAACATCGGCGTAACTTTTCTGCCTGCTTCTGGCTGTTTGGAGTCTTTCTCGAATCTGAATTATCTTTTCTGTTGTTTCTCTGACCAACTCTGGACCTGTTAGTTGTACATCACCAACTTCGGCCCAACAAACTGGGGACCTGCACTTACGATCGTAGAGTGCCTCGAATGGTGCGGCTTTTATGCTCGAATGATAACTGTTATTGTAAGAGAACTCGATCAATGGCAAATGGTTAGCCCAACCATTTCCAAAGTCAATGAAACATGCCCTGAGCATGTCTTCCAATGTCTGAATCGTTCTCTCGCTCTGACCATCGGTCTGAGGATGATAGGTGGTACTCATGTCTAATTTAGACCCAAATGAATCTTGCAATGATTCCCAAAAATTTGAAGTAAAGCGACTATCTCTGTCGGAAATGATGGAAATTGGTGCACCGAGCTTTGAGATAATTTCCTTGACTTAAATTCTGTTGAGCTGATCCATAGTATAAGTCTCTTTGATTGGAATGAAATGAGCTGACTTGGTGAGACGATCAACTATTACCCAAATAGCATCGTAACCTCCTGATGTTTTGGGAAGTTTGGTGACAAAGTCCATTGTAATGCGTTCCCACTTCCACTGGGGAATCTCTGGTTGCTGAAGTAATCCTGATGGCTTCTGGTACTCGGCTTTCACTTTAGCACAAGTAAGGCATTTACTAACATACGTGGCTATCTCTGCTTTCGTATTGGGCCACCATTAAAGCTTCTTGAGATCCTGATACATCTTATCAGAATCTGGATGAATAGAGTACTTCGACTTGTGTGATTCGTGCATGATCAACTCTCGTATTCCACCATAGAGAGGTATCCAACTTCTATCCTTGAAGCATAATGTTCCATCTGATCTCCTTACTAAACCGTTTGCATTATCTTACATTCCTCTGAGTGTTTCACTTGGTAGGTTTTCTTCCTTGAGTGCCTCGACTTGGGCCTCGAGGATTTTTGATGGTAGTGGTGAAATGATTGTCATTCCCAATGATCTGACTCTCAAAGGCTTGAGTCTCTCTTTCCGACTGAGTGCATCTGCCACAACATTGGCTTTGCCTGGGTGATATCTGATTTCACAGTCGTAATCACTAAGTAGTTCCAACCAACGACTTTGCCTCATGTTAAGTTCCTTCTGATCAAGAATGTACTGTAAGCTTTTGTGGTCTGTAAATACTACACACTTTGTTCCATAAAGATAATGTCTCCAAATCTTGAGTGCGAAAACCACGGCACCCAACTCTAGATAGTGAGTAGTCTAGTTCTTCTCATGCTTTTTAAGCTGACGAGATGCATAAGCTATCACTTTCTCGTTTTGCATTAACAATGCCCCAAGTCCTTTGTGTGAAGCATCGCAATATACCACAAAGTTTTCAATCCCTTCTGGCAATGACAAAATTGGCGTGCCGCAAAGTTTCTGTTTCAATAACTGAAAAGCGGTCTCTTGCTTTTCTCCCCAATCGTACTTCTGGTTCTTTTGTGTTAACTTGGTCAGTGGCTTAGCTATCTTGGAAAACCCTTCAATGAACCTTCTGTAATACCCGGAAAGTCCTAAGAATTGACGAATTTCTGTGGGGGTTTTTGGTGTTGCCCAATCTTTAACTGCCTCAATCTTTGCTGGATCAACCTGTAGTCCCTGACTATCAATGACGTGACCAAGAAATTGTACTCTTCTGATCCAAAAGTCACACTTTGAAAATTTGGCGTACAGTTTCTCTTTCTTGAGCAGTTCTAAGATTGTTCTGAGGTGTTCTCGGTGCTCTTCTTCACTCCTTGAGTAAATCAAGATATCGTCAATGAATACGATCACAAACTTATCTAGATATGGCTTGCACACCCTGTTCATGAGATCCATGAACACAACTGGTGTGTTGGTTAGTCCGAACGGCATTACCTGAAATTCATAATGGCCATAGCGTGTTCTGAATGCTGTCTTTGGGATATCTCCCTCCCGAACCTTAAGCTGATGGTAACCCGACCTCAAGTCGATCTTGGAGTAATAACTGGAACCTTGCAACTGATCAAATAAATCGTCGATCCTGGGAAGTGGATAACGATTCTTCACTGTTAATTTGTTTAGATCTCGATAATCAATGCACATTCTGAAAGATCCATCTTTCTTCTTTACAAACAACACTGGTGCTCCCCAAGGCGATGAACTCGGCCTAATGAATCCTTTATCCAAGAGCTCTTGCAATTGGTTCGACAACTCTTGCATTTCTGGAGGTGCAAGTCGATAAGGTGCTCGTGTAACTGGTTCGGCTCCTAGCACTAAGTCAATCTGAAATTCGACTTGGCGAGTAGGTGGAAGTCCTGGCAAATCTTCTAGAAAGACTTCTGGAAAATCCTTAACTGTTGGCACATCCTCAAGTCGCTTCTCCTCCGACTTCTTTTCTGTGATATGAGCCAAGAATGCATAACAGCCATTCTTTATGTATTTCTCTGTTTTAATGCACGAGATGATGCTGAGTCTAGTCCCACTGCGTTCTCCGCGATCGACCAATGTTTCGCCATCATAAGGAAGATGAACAACTTTTTCATCACAGATGATTCTGGCATGATGTTGAGATAACCAATCCATTCCGATAACAATGTCGAAACTTTCAAGTTCTACTGGCATGAGATCTATATTGAACGGGTGATTGAGAAAATTGAGAGTGCAACCACGAATGATCGTGTCGGTGCCAACTAAACTACCGTTAGCTAGTTCAATGTGATATGGAGTGTCTAATGCGGTTGGTTCAATGTTGAGTAATGGTGCGAATGCAGTAGAAACAAAACTTCTATCGGCTCCTGAATCAAATAGTATGGATGCATAACGATTATTAATGAGGAACGTACCCGTAACGACACTCGGGTCCTCCCTGACATATTCTCCTCCAAGGACATAAGCTCTTCCTCTAGTTGTTCCACCTTGGTTATTGTTTCCCTGATTCTTTCCTTTTGGACATTCTTTCTTGAAGTGTCCAACTTCTCCACATCCAAAACATGTTACTGGGGGCTTCTGATTATCAACCGCAATCGGAGCCTTGCAATCCCTGGTCGAATGGCCAACTTTCTTACATTTTCCACACGGATTCGGACAATTTCCAGGATTATGATGGGTTTGACATTTGTTGCACTTGTGTAAAGTACCATTGTAACCTCTTTTCTCAGCTTGACCTGCAACATAGTCCTTTGCAGTTTCCTGTCTCTTGGGTGGTGGTTGAGTAACATTGCTACTCTGGTTGTTATCCCGATTTCTTTTGTTGTTGTTGTTGTTGTTGTTGTTATTGGAATTGTTTCGGTTGCTGTTATAGTTGTTGTTTCGGTAGTTGTTGTTGGAGTTACGGTTGTTGTAGTTACGGTTACTGTTGGTGTTGTTGTTTGAAGCAGTTTCTTTCTTCACTATCTGAGCCATGAGTTTCTGAGACATTCTGATTGCCACATCCAATGTTTGTGGGTCAAAAGAAATCACATCTCCATGAATGTTGTGAGGTAATCCTCCAATGAAATTCTCCAATAGCTTCTCAGTGTCCGGAACCATTGTTGGACATAACGCTGCCAATTCCTGAAATCTACTGATATATGCCTCAATATCATTACCTGCTGTCACAAGCTCATAAAACTCTGTTTCCATCTTTTTCACTTTTGTTCGTGGGCAAAACTTCTTTGTCAGCAACTTCTTGAATTCGTCCCATGTAAGCTTGTGAGCATTCTTCATTCCCATGGGCTTTGCATACGAATTCCACCATGACATAGCTTCCCCAACGAGTGTAATAGTAGCAAACTTAACCTTGCTGTCCTCCGGACAGTTGCATAGAAGGAATACTGATTCTGTCTTTTCAAACCATCGAATCATGGCAGTGGCTCCTTCAGTGCCTTTGAATTTTTCCGGATCACCACTCTTGAAATCTTTGTACGTACACTTACGTCCATTTGTACCATTGGTATTTGTTCCTGCGGCTTTCGCGGTTTCTGCCCGCGAAGCGGCTTCAGCAGCAGCTGCAGCTATGGCAGCTCTTTCTGTAACCAATGCTGCCTCGATACTGTCGGCAACAAGCTTTCTGACTTAAGCAGGTGTCATAGCAGTAGTGGCTCTTTTGGGTGGCATAATTCTTCATAATCACAAAAGAATACAACAATGAGAATCCACAATAGAAAACGATCATCATACACAATATATACAACTACAACATGTATATACATCCACAACACGTATGAATACAACCACAGCATGTATAAATACAATGAAACCACAACGAAACATCATAGATATAATCACAACGCACATGAATATAATACATGAAAATTTCGGTTACGCAGACCGATATCATAAAATAGCACAACGAAAATCCTGCATAGTAGAGTCACACTTGATATATTTATTTGTACTACAAGCAAAAGACAACAAGTACTAACTATGTCCCACACCCCGGGACTAGGATAATAATGTACAAGCTATATGATAACAGTCTAATACTAGGTACCTCCTCCGGGTGCTCCATCTAGCCTGCGGAAAATCCTCTGAAGATCCCTAGACATCGCAACAACAATCTCCTCTAGGTGCTGAACTCGAAGCTGGAGATCAGTCTCCCTAGTCTCTGATGCAGACAACCTAGCCTGAACTGAAGATAACTCACCGGCCTGGCGATGATGCTCATCCTGGAACATCTGTGCTCTGTCGACTAACCCCGGCATCTCCTGCCTTAGCTGTGTGATATGCTCTGAACTCTCCAACTGACGAGCCTCTAAACCCTGGTGTGACACATCGATGGTAACCCTGCCCTGGATCAATCCCTCGACCTCCTCCTCAATAGCCTCAATACGGCTCACTGGAGTCTCATCTAGATGAGACAATGCCCTCTCAATCTCTCCCTGAAGCTGATCTAGTCGCGAGTCAAATGTAGCAGCAGTAAGCAGTCTGTCAGCAGCAGCCCTCGAGCTCTCACCAACCTCGAATCTGCTGGGTGGTGCTGTCTCTGTAGCATCTGAAGTATCTGGTGATGAGATATCAAGACGAGCCCGCTTCTTGAGTGGTAGGTCTGACATAGGAGTAGGATCTCTGGTGTGAATTGGTGCTGATAGGGATGACAATGGTGGAGACAATGATGATAAGGATGGTAAAGGTGATAATGGTGGTGGTGTACTGAATGCCACACTCCTCCTCGCTGTCAAGCGGCGATGGAGTGGATGAGTTGAAGTAAGTGATGATGGTGGTGGTAGGGATACAAATGCAGCTGGTGACCTGATAGTGAGATGATGAACCCGCTTAGCAGCAGTGCGCTTCATGCGCGGCCCACCTGGATATGTACGGTAAACTCGACCATAGGGTACAAACTCTCCTGGCTGGATAACTGGAACAACTCTGGGACCACGATGGATCATAGGTGACAGTGGTGGGGTAGGCACGACTTCCCCCTCCTCAAAGGGTTCTGTCTCGGCCTCTGACATCACAGGTGAAGACTGTGGAGTAGGCTCCACTGATGACAAAATGATAGTGGGTATCGGGGATGATGTAACCGACTCTAGTATGATGGAGGGTAGTGAGGAAGTATCGTCCGCTGACTTAGAGTCAGACGAGATAACAATAGGGTGTGAATCCGAAGACATCACTAAAACAACAGATGTGAAATAAAAGTAAATAAACATTTACACAATGTGGGTTATGATGAAATGATATATGTATGAAATCGCAATCACTACATGTGATATAATGAATATGCACTTATGCTACAATGATGAGATGCTATGATGGTGCAGCTATAGTCTAGGATATAATGGACAACCTAGTTCGCTATAACCTTTGCTCTGGTACCAATCTGTCACACCCCCAAATTTCGTGACTTGCAGCGGAATAAGTCATTCAGGGGCACGACTGGTCATAGCACCAAAGTTGCAGTTATATTGAATGACCTAAAGTGTCATTTAGAAAATACATCGTTTGATTATTTAAAAACATTCAGAGTTATAAAGCTAGGTCCCAAAAGGTGAAACAAGTTTTCATAAAACAAGTTCATACAATTCAAACGATGGATAAGTGCATAAAATATAAAGTGAGACGCGTCGACTCCGCGACTCCATGATGTCCATATGCAAGCCAACATGCGATACCTTAATTACCTGAAAATACATTGCTAAAAATGGTCAACAAAAATGTTGGTGAGATCATAGGTTTATGTAAATGAAATGTTGTACGGATACCACAAGTATAAAGTGTATGACAAAAAAATGCCACATAAAAATGATACATTAGCTCTTAAGCTCATGACCCTGAAGCTAGACTGAATGAAATGCCCCAACTGAGTGTTTGCCAATCACTCAAATATGACAGAAATGAAATGCGTTCGTTTGACAAGTTGGCGCTACCAACCCGAACGGAGGAGCCACCCTCAATAGATCTATTCACTCACTCTCGCTTGCTAACAATTAACGGTTCATGATAATAAAAGGGGACTTTAATCTGGGCAATGATGTAACTTAAGCAATGTAATGAGTTTGTATACTTTGGTCTGCATATAAAAATGGTGCAATGTATTCTCCCCCGAGAGTTTAGAAATCAGTAAACAATTTAAAACGGGGCTATGAAAACTCACCTGATATGATATAGCAACAATGACAATGATGGATGTGATGAAATAAAGCTCGGTCTCTAACCACGACCTATTATGAATGATGTGATCCAATGTAAGCAATGATACAATGCAACACATGCAAATACGTATGTTAACGATACCACTTGTTAGTTTTGAAAATAATGTTTATCGACGAAAAATACACTTTTGACGTCTCGTTAAGTTATAAACTACTTTTCGCGTAAACATGTTGAAACGGTACTCCACGATCCTTGTTTGGTGTTTTATCGGCAAAATGTAGCGTTTTCATCGCAATTTAGCATTTTCCTTAATTTGTGAAAATATGTCCAAAATGGCTTCGTGAAACTAGTCGCGAAATATTGCACGTTACGTGTTAGTTGATCAAACTCGACGTTTTTGAAAACCTTGTAACAATGTATAAATGTCGTTTCATTTAACTTTCGATTGTACACGCCTCGATCAATTTGAAAATCGGCTAACAACGCTATGTTTCGCAAAAACACTAGTTTTAATATTTAAAACACTTTCTAATAGTGGCTGTCAAAATAAACATGGTATGTCGGGCTTCAAACGTGAATAACTCGGCCGTTATAAGCTCGTTTTCAACGTTCTTTACATCCACGGCTTCGTATAAACATGAACTAACATAATCTCAGTAGTTCGGGTCGTCTAGATCACGTCTAACGCCTCGTTTTGTCCTTTGAATCTCGGCAATCAGCAACTAAATTTTCAGAAAATTAGTTTTCGTCGTCTAACTTTGAAAAATCATATCTCCTTCGTTATAAGTCGGTTTTTAGTGATTCTTGCGGCCACGGTTTTGTTTTTGAAAGAACTTTCTGAATATGAATGCCAAAATATACCAAAAATTACCGAGTTTTCCAGTTTACACATTTTTGGACAGTAGCTATTTTAGATTGTTAAAAACTCACTTCCTTGGTTCTAAACTTGATCATACTAACTCAAATCAACTCCACAAGTTCACAAATCCTTCCATACACCTTCTTAAGGTGTCATGGGGTCCTAAACATCACCAACCTTGGTGGATTTTATGAGATCATTAGTGAAACTTATAGATCTAGTGATTAAGGTAGTTTATGTTCAAAAGTGGTATGTAAAACATAAGTAACTTGCATGGATGACTAACATAACTTGAAAATACATGAACATATATATCAAATGAAAGTATAAAATGATCAAAACATGTTCTTGAAACTTACTTGATGATTTGATGAGTTTTGGTAAGAAATGAGTAATAAACTTGAGGTTTGATCACAAATCCATAACTAGGAAGGTAAATGGAGTATGATTATGACTTGTTCTTGAGAAATCTATGGATTTTGGGTGTGTTCTTGGTAATGGCCGAACATAGGAGATGAAGTGGAAGAGTTTTTGATCTTTTTATTAGCTAAAGGTTTATGTGTATGTGTTTGAGTTAGTGGAAGTGAAATAAAATGCTTGGAAATTCATTAATGATCTTTGTCTTATAATCAAGTGGTAAAGAGAATTAGGGGTGATGAGGGGGGCGGCACACTTGGGTAGGATGAAGAGGATTTGATGTTAATTAATGCTAATGTCTCCCATTTATTTAGATATTGGATGATTAGTGTATACAATGAGTGTTATCGGGTACCGAGTTAACTAGAAATAACTCATGACGAGGTGAAATGAGATACGACGAAGTTGTAAAAATTGTAAAATCATGTTCCTTGCAAGAATCGGGTGTTAGAATGATAATCGGATTGAAATTTCGTAAACCGACGGAGTTATAAGCGTCAAACGAAAAATATAGCGATTGGTTTAAAAACACCGGGTAAAGTAATAATATAATCTCTATATCATTATAATTAGCTTGAAAATGTATTAGGATCATTGTCGGGAGTATTGGGTATAATGTCAGTAGAAATGACTGAGTGGTAACGTTAATTAAACAATTAAGCATACGTTAATGAAAATCACACAAACTCATGCATGAACTGATATGATACTGATGATATGCAGACTACTCTAGTCTGTATGATGTGCCTTTACTGATGATGCATGAATACGCAGCTAAACCTAACTGGTTACGCGCATTTGAATACCCGTAAACCTTGTTTACGACATGATGAATGATGCCCATGAATAGTGATTTCCCTCCGGGAATGAATAGTGTCATGTGAATAGTAAAATTTTTGACGACTTCTCAAAGTCTCAAACTGACTTCAAAAATGATGAATAGTGAAATGATGAATAGTGATCGGTGAATAGTGATTGATGAATAGTAACTCATGAATAGTAATTTGTCAGGGTTTGGAAAATGACCTGAAATTACGAGTTGTGACACTTCTCGAATCTTTTATAGATTTATTTTAGTTTGAACACGTATCATCATAGATCTATTATGAAGCTTACACTTCTTATTCATATCCGAACATAATAAAGAAAGAGCTACAACAAATCTGTTAAGCTCTATCTTTCATTCAGTCAAAGACAAATGAAATAAACAAGTACAATCAAAGATCTCAGGTTTGATTTTTCGTTTCAAGAACGGAGATTTAGAAGATCTTTACAAACACATCACGGATCTTGCAAAAAAAAAACAAAAACATAACCAATAAACCTACCCTAGACCCCTTCAAAGGATCTTAAAGATGACGCCTTGGTTGTCAGTGTCTTCTTGCACTTCAAAGCTAATCAATTGGAACTAGACGAAGTGGTGCTAGGATTATCAAGTTGGTGGTTGTGTTTATTCAGGAGTTTTGATGTGTTCAGTATTTGATAGTGGTTAGATGACCGGATAGAGGATGAATCTGTGATATAAATCAGAGATTAGATGGATTTGATGAAGATAAGCAAAGTTAGGTGTGAGATATAGAGGGAGGCGGACTATTCATTGTGTGTGCAGCTTAGGGTTTGCAAATGACACAAGTAACTAGGGTAGAAGTGTGTTATCCAAGTGTTTTAAGTGTAATATTTGGGCCGGGTATTTCATTGGTTTGGATCGGACTTATGAATTGGCTTCAGTGATTATCTCATATTGGATTAGGTTTGGTCAGGCTGATATGTTTATCCGTAATTCTTGGACTGAAGTGATGGGCTGCTGCACATTGAAGTTACAAAAAATTGTTATTCGAATTTTTTTATAAAAAAACTGGATACAAATTTTTGCTATTATTGGTATCATGAGTGGTATTTTGGTATTGCAAATTGTCACGGGGATACATATTTCACGTCTAGAATTAATATTTGATCAAAATGACTACGGGGTTTTTGTACGGTATCATTTATTTGAAATTGAAGTGACGTTTCAAGGGTGTACCTATTTATCTTTGAGATATGTTGTGGGTCTCAAGATAACTTGTCTGGTCATTTTTCATAGTGATTAAGACTTGACAATCTGGTTATAACTGATGTAAGGAGTTACGTTGTAGTGCTCACAGTGTATAGCTATCACTTTAAGGAGTTACGTTGTAGTACTCAGTGTCACACGTAATTGTGGATTGTTCAAGAGGTGAGTTAGTACAAGCATTAACTCACAAAGTTGGGGTGTTGTTGATCCAAGTTGACTACCTGATCGATTTCCCTTAGCTTGTAAAGGTTAAGTAATATTGAATAAATCCAATACAACTTATGTAGAAACTGTCTTGAGTATATTAAAGTTTATGCGGAATCTAAACTTTAATCTTAAGAAGAATTTAACAATTAATATCAAACAAATCACTTCAATATTATTAATAATAATACGAATACTCAACAGTATTAGGGTTTACAACCTTGAATTTTTCTAAAGAATCACGTATCTATCTCTATGCCCTAGGACCTCCTTTTATAGACTAAGGAGTCCTAGTCGGCTTACAATTGCTTGCTATACAAGATAAATATTAAAAGAATCTTTTCTATATTTATCTAACCGACTATACATGTTTATCTCATAAGCAGTACTAACTATACACTCTAGCAGTTGTATCTCTAACTCTAGCAGCATAAACTCTCCAGCAGTAGTAAGTTTGTACTAGCAGTACTAACTTTTCTTCTAGCAGCACTAAACACTTAGAGTATTTTTCTTCAAGTTCATCAGCAGTTGTAATTCTGAAAGTAGTTGTAACTCTGAACTAGCAGTTGTAACTTGTTGTCTAGCAGTAGTAACCACTTGGTGTATTTTCTTGAACATCTTCAGCAAAACTAGCAGTAGTAAAATACATAAGCAGTTGTAACCTTTAATACTAGCAGCAACTTTCCATCAACAGTCTTAACCAAACAAGCAGCAGCAATTCTAAAACCCAACAATCCTCGCCTAAACTTGATATTTTCTCCCAAAATCATCAAGTTTCTCTCTAAGCTTGAATAAACACTAAGAGGATGCTTCCAAACAATTAATTCTGTGACTTGTCCTTGGGTCCTAGATACTTTTCCATCTTCTTGAGCAACTGATATGCCATTTCATCATAAGGATACTGGAGTTGGAGTCTTCTCTTCCCATATAGAATCTGTCGTAAAATATCCTTATGATACTGTAAAGGATAGTCCTTTTCTACAAGCATGTAGATTATTAGCCCATGTGCAGCCAAATAATGAACTGCACAACTCTGATAAATTTTCCATTCTAGAACTGTGTTGTGCCTTAGACTTCTCCATACTTCATCCTCATGATGTGGTTCAAACATCACTTTCAAATAATCCCAGATGACTCTATCATATATTTGTTCTGGTCTATCATAACCAAACCTTTCTTTGTACAGTCTCCATAAAGTCACTATATCTTCTCTATCAAAGTGGTGAACCATTTGTAGAAAACTCACAAATCTCAAAGATGAACCATCAGCCCTCTTGATATCCCAATATGCTGTCTTCCCATGTAATCCTGACTTGAAATCAACAATTGGTTGTTTGACATTTAGACGCTCTGCATCCATGGCTTCTTCTTCAATTACTAATGTAAGTTCTGTGTGAGCTTGCACCTTTTCTACATCATCATCAACTTGCTCACTCTACTCTTGCTCTGCACTATGCTCTGACTTCTTCTTTTTACTGCTTTTCTTTTCTAATTTGTCTCCTGCTCTTTTTGAACTTGAGCTTTCTTCTTTCCTTTCACTAGTGCCCTTCACCACTTCAGTATTCACAAAGCTTTCAATCTTTCTCTAGGCAATATTTTATAACTCTTCAATTCTGCTATCATCAAACTGTGATAACTTCTTTTGTTTCCAATTATCCATGTTCTTGAGATATGCACACATGAAAGATCTTCTTTGTGCTTTAGTGGGTGGCTTGTTCTTCTTTGCTGCTAATCTTTGTGCTGCAAAGAACTTTTTTCTTTCATCAATAAGTTCTTTTAACATCCTAGCTCTTTCATCAATTGAATACTGGTCTTGCTCTTATTGTTGAAGTTTCTGAGCAAGTTCCCAATCAGCATCAACTTGAGGTCTTTCTTCATCCCATGCAGCAATCAATTCTGCATTTTTAGCATCCTTCTCTGCAGCAATTCTTCTTTGTTCCTAAATCTTCTTATTCTCAGCTTCAAACTCTTTTGCTAAGTTCTCTGCAACCTCAGCATCAAGTTGCAGTTGCTTTTCTTTGGATAGTGGTTTCTCCACAGGCTCTTCAATGAGTATTGCTTTGCCTTTTCCTTTGACCTGTGGAGTTGATTGTGTAGCTTGTGGTTTAGAAGATGGTTCTTGTATAACAACACCTTTTTCTTTTGGCTTGGATGTCTTCAGTTCTGTTAGTACATGAGCCAGAATGCTCTCATCATCCATAACCTCAGCAGTAGAAACCTTTTCTTCACTAGCAGTAGTAACTCCTGGTGTAGTAGCACTATCTTTTGCACTAGCAGCAGTAAGTTGCTCACTAGCAGCAGTAAGTTCTTGACCAGCAGCACTATCCACCTTAGCCACATAGCTATCAATCACCACTTCTTTCCCTTGATTGTCAGCAACCACAAAATCCATTTCCTCACTTTCTGCACCAGCACCCTCAACCTCCTTAGCCTCCCCTGAAGCTTTGCTTTCATTCCCCCCCTGTTTGGGAGCATCCTTTTGAGCTTCAGAAGATCTATCCTTTTGAGTTGTGCCCACTTTATGTTCTCCTTTAAGCTTTGGAGTTCTTGATCTCTTGGTGCCTTCTAAATATCTAACCCTTCTCTTCAAAGCCTTGATTTCACCACCTTGAGCGTTGATTACACCTCCTTGAGAAGCAGCTAGACTTTGTAGATCAAGAACCTGTGCAAACAGTTTGGTACAAGTGTCCATCAATTCATTAAGAAGTTCAATTCTATCCTCACCACTTCGGCTTGTGTTACCTAGCCCGAGAGGTGGATCATTAGAAATATTAAGCTCAGTCTCAACCCTAGGTTGAGCATCTGAACCCCCCATGGTTTCCATGTGACTAGGTCCTTCACCTGAATCAGTTCCATAAGGACCTGACTCATTAGAAGTTGTCTTGGTTTGGGTCTTATTTATGTTACCACTGGCCTGTGCTGCTTCTAAGCTAGTCACAGTAGTGGCAGCCATTACCAACATATCACTCTCCACACCAGTGACAGCCTCGTCTGCAACATTGTGAGTAGAACAACTAGCCTGAGATAGCTCAATGTTCTTTGAGTGAGTCCTACGTTTATAGGTCTTTTTAGGTTGATGTTGAGATGATGTAGCCAAAAGTGTGGGTGTGTGATGGGTAATAGCTAGGATTGCTGAACCTTCACCCATTTGGGTTTGGGCTAGTGCCACCATTGTTGGAAACAAAGGTGTAACTTTCCTTGAAAAATATTTTCCATCTCTCCTCATATTAGTAAAAACCTTTTTAGTAAGAGAGGGAGTGGGATAAACTCTTTTATGACTTTTCTTATTTACAAACTGATTGTCCAAAAAGAGTTGCAAAAACCTTGGATAGATAAAATATTTACTTGAAGAACTATCCAAGTTCTTAACCATACTATCAAAAATTAATTTAGAAAAATTAAATCTTTGATTATTTTCAGCCAAACAAATTATAGCAGATGCTAAATTACTACTAAATTCATTCCAACCAGTGGTCTTTGGACTTAGACATACTAAGACAGTATGGATTAAGAATTTCCATTGATGAGAGAAGTTTCCTATGTAAAATTTTAAAGCATCATTTTTTCTCTCATATCCCATTAGTGAAAGTTTTTCAAAAATTGTAGCATTTGGAAGATTCTCAATTCCATTAGCATCATCTAGAAGAAGATCTCTTCTAATAGACGCCTTTGTAATAAGGATCTTCTGCCCATCTACAAGGGCATGGATTTGTACTTCCCCATTATTAGTTTTGACCTTAGCAGACGACCAAAACTGGATAATGTTGGAAGTATATATAGTAGGTTTTACTCTTAAAGCAAACTTGATATAGCTTGCATTAAGGAAATCAATGATTTCAGTAAAATCTACAGACTCATTGGACTTTTCTAAAAATGCAACGTTATTGTGTGGTTCGGTAAAAGTTAGGTGCGACATGATGATTTGATTTGGGGATTTTTTGATTTGACGATAAAAACTTAATTAGGGCTTGGATGAGAGTGAATTATGTGCGCGTGAAACTGAGTGTGTGACGCAATTGGGGATTTATACCCTTTAAGTAAAAAGTTACACAACCATACCCTGCACGTCCATCCCTAGCAGCAGAAACCTAGCAGTACTAAGTTAGACTTAGCAGCACTAACTTTTAACCAAATAAAAATTTGCCCAGTAGTACTTTTCCAATATCTTTAAAAACAATACTGCACTCAATTATTTTGAAGGGATTAAGTGTAAAGGAAGACACTTAATCTATTTCGGTTGCATTTAACCTCTGGTTGTGTGAGAACCATTAATATCAGTATAAATACTGCCTGTGATCAGATAAACTCATTAAAAGAGCCTTCTTGACAGGGTTTCCAGCTCGTGGCAGGTGTTACCTCTAACAAAAATGCATTAGATTCACTTTTGCTCACTGTTCTCAATACCAGATGTCCTTAGACTAACTCATTATACTAATGAAAGTATAAAATGGTAAAGAGTGAGTTAGTGTAGTTACTATTTGACTAACTATGCCATCAAATCATGTTCAAAATAGAGTGATTTCTAGAAAAGACTTTAAAGAACTTCCTAACTCAGGTGTAAACCTTTGTCAAGATATTCCTAAATCTAATCTATCATTAATTAGATGCACTACAACAAACAAATTACCACATTGCTTATCACACACCATCAATACCAATCATATTGCTTGCTTAACCTGCAAATGTTAGTCCAAAACCAAGAAAAACACAAGCAATAACATTTTACATCATCTAATTATACTCAGCAGTTGTTTAGAAAAACTAGCAGCATTACCTAGCAGTTCTAAGTATAACTAGCAGTTCTAAGTATAATTAGGAGCATTAACACAGCAGTTGTAAGTACACTAGCAACACTAAGTATACTTAGCAGCAGAAACAATTTATTGACCTAATAAAAGTACTAATCCTTTCAAAACTTTACAAAACCACAAAGAGATAAGAATTTTCAAAGATTAATCATGCCAATACTGACAACCAAAAATTGAAATCTACCCACATCAAAAGCTTTTGTGAGCAAATCTGCAACATTATTATCAGTATGGATTTTAACAATTTGAATTAACTTCTTTTCATAACAATCTCTTATAAAATGATGTCTTATCTCAATATGTTTTGTTTTTGAGTGATAAACGGGATTTTTAATAATACACATAGTACTACTATTATCAATATATATTTTTGTATGCATAAAATTGTACCCATAATCCAACAACTGATTCTGAATCCAGAGCACTTGTCCACAGCAACTTGAAGCAGCCACATACTCAGCTTCAGTTGTGGAATTTGCAACCACAGTTTGTTTCTTGCACTGCCATGAAATCAACCTGGACCCCAAAAGCTGATAACCTCCTGTTGTTGATTTTCTATCCAAGCTAGCTCCAGCATAGTCACTATCAGTGTATGCTACCAAGTCAAAAGGTGAATCTTTTGGATACCAAAGGCCTAATTTGGGTTGACCTTTCAAATATCTAAAAATTCTTTTCACAACATTAAGATGTGAAACTTTTGGTGTGACTTTATATCTTGCACAGGTACACACTGCAAACATAATGTCAGGTCTTGAAGCTGTAAGATACATCAATGAGCCAATCATTGATCTATATAAATGAACATAAACTTCTTCACCATCTTCATCTTTGAGCTAGGGCTTGGATGTTTCCATAGCTGTCTTTGCAGGCTTCACATTAGTAAATCCAAACATCTTCAAAATTTCAGCCACATACTTATCTTGACTGATAAATATGCCATCCTCCTTTTGCTTAACTTGTAACCCTAAGAAGAATGTAAGTTCACCCATTGAACTCATCTGAAATCTTTCATGCATTAGCTTTTCAAATTCAACTCATAAAGCCTTGTTTGTTGATCCAAATATGATATCATCAACATAAACTTGAACTAACAAGATATCATCTTTGTGCCTTTTGATAAACAAAGTTTTATCAATCTTCCCTCTACTAAAACCATTATTCAACAAGTATGTTGACAATGTATCATACCAAGCTTTGAGAGCTTGATGTAAACCATATAGTGCCTTGACGGATCGTGTTTTGGTGTGATTATTGTAAATCGGGAGGTCGGGGATGATGAAAGAACATCATCTTCATGGTTAGAGAGAGAGTGTAGAGAGAGAAAGTAAAGGCCTGGTTTTTATTAATGGGAAAGTGAAAATAAAACAATAACAAAAGGCTTACCCCTCCATGGAAGTATGGAGGGGTATATATAGTCACTCAAACACATAACTTTACAATAATTACGCTTCTAGTCCATGTGTTTGAGGCTTACATAATAACTAATGTAATCCCGAATATGTTTTCACATTTTCGTGTTAGGAGCATTCCTAACAATCTTCCCCCAATGTGGCAACATATGGGATTACTTACACCATTTCCTATAAGTACAAATACAAATAAAGAAAGGTCTTCATAGGCTCTTCAAATGCTGAGGATTACTGCATTTTATGCTCCTTGTCTTCATCTTGTACCTCGGCTTGAGAACTTTTCTTCGCTTGTAGTCTAATGATGTAATTTGCATGAACTGGATTAACTTCCCCCCAATTCATGCTGAATGTCTTTGGCAGCTTCTTCGTACGCTTCTTTTTGGCGAAGTTTCTAAATCAGATTCCCCCCAAACTAAAAACCGTCTTCAGCAGATTCGAAACTTTGATGTGGTTAACATGTCTTCTAACTTTTGAAGTTTTTAAGTACGCAACAGAATTTGTTGATAACATCGTAAACCACACCAAGCAAATCTGACTAGTCACTCAATAACAATTATACTGAATGCAGAAACTCCGTTTTGGGGGTAACATGCAAGAAATTAGCAAGATCTTCTCACATATGTAGGCTACTTCACACTTCACAACCTGCGAAAGTTGAAACGATTACACCAAAATTACAAAATTGAACCATTGATCATCTCTGCGGACGTCTCTCCGGTAGTAATAAAATTGTAAGCTCGATCACGTGAATCTGTTATGCGTCCCCGATGTGCACATTTCTTCCCCCATATTGCAGATACTCGTGGAAAAAGAGTGTTTTCGCAAAGAACTCAAGAAAAGTCAACGAACATCTACTCTCTCTTCCCCATGATGTCTTCGCGGAATCGAAAGCATACACACTATGTTTACGATGGAAACGGAGGCAACGTAACCCTGTATGTCCAATTAGTCGAAGATGTGTGAAGTACCATAAATAGCCCGTGAGAATCAACTGCTGATAAAATCTCTACTCTTTGATACTCTTCTCAGCTAACTCTTTACCGACCCCATTATCATTCTGACGGCTTTTTGTAGTGACTACTGATGGAGAAAACCCAGTATGACGAACTTGAGACTGAAGTAAAATAACTTAAACTTGCACTATTGTCTAACTAAGAACCAATACTGAGAATTTCAATAAAGGTAGAATCATATACCCATCCAACCATCCTTAGTTGTATATGAACTTCTCTCGAATTATCCACAGTTTTTTTGTGACACTTGAGCACTACAACGTAACTCCTTTAAAGTGATAGCTATACACTGTGAGCACAACAACGTAACTCCTTACATCAGGTATAACTAGATAACTCAAGTCGTAATCATTCTGACGGTTAAAAGCTTGAACAAGGATCTCGAAGAATCATGCATCCAACCAACCCCGATATCTTCAAGATACTAAGTACACGCATTCGTGATATTCCACTTCAACTTCAAATAAGTAATAATGAATTAACTCCGTAGTCACATCTTGCGGTTCAATACCCAAAACTAGCCTTTGTTACTTGGTTAAGTGAACTTTGATAATGGTTTTTCCTGATCTTTTCAAAAACGTATCCCTGTGAAAATTAATCACTTAGTCATTGTGAGCCTCAAATATAACCATTTGACCAAATATTAATACAAAAAAAAAATCATCTTTATCAAATTTTGAGTCCATTTAAAAAAAAATTAGATGAATTTTCGGTTATGCACTTTCCAGCCCATGTTTGGTTAACAACCCATTAGTTAATAAAATTCATGTAGTATCACATAGGCCCAAATCCAATTTAACCCTAATAACAAGGATATATAATACTAAATTAACCCTAATATATCACACTTACAATACCCTAAATCACACTCACTAAAAAATCCGCCCCCTTCTTTACCTAAAAATTCTCCGCCCCCACCTAATTTCTGTAAACCAAAGCTTAATACTCATCTCATCTTCTGCAAACGCAACACGTATCAATCTTAGTTTTTCACCATCTAATCCGACAACCTGAATCTCAATCACAAACATACTACCGTACCTAGATGTCTTCGATTTCTTATCTATCCGAATCAAGAAAGCGTTTTTAGAGCAACAAGATCCTTTGGAGGGTCACGGTAGGTTCGACATATGATTTTTTTTGTTTTCTATTTCAAAGTATTAATGTGATTCATAAATTATTTGAAACGTGTTAAATTCGTATGTATAAAAGACTGTTAAGGGTTAAAAGGTTTAAAAAAATGCTATGTGTTTATTTTCCAACTAAAGGGTTTAAATTGTCATTTTTCTAATTTAAGGGACCTAACTTATGAAAACCTGTAACTTTATAGTAATTACATTTTATACCCTAATTTTATAAGAATTGCATACTAATCCCTAAACTTGATATAATTGCATAATAAACCCTGAAATTATGAAAACTACATTATGAACCCTAAACTTATGTAAATGACATTATGAACCTTAAGCTACTAATACGGTCATCTTTAATACCTTAAGTTGATAAACGAAAATGCTAATAATTAGAATTACTAAATATGGAAACTTGCTATTTTTGGAAAGTTAACTAAAAAGGAAAGAGAATTTAAAATGAAACCTCTATGACTATGAAACTTATAAGAAACCTATGATTATTGTAGATCGGGTGAAGAAGGAGTGACCTCCGCTTCCTTTCATTTGATTGCTTTGCTTTTGGTTGGGTGCTTTGTTAAGGTACAAATATTCTTTCCCTTCTCAGTAGGGATATTTCCATTGATCCTATGCCTGATATGTTTCCGTTTATTTGACTCATGACTTTCATTGTATGATAGTCATTCTATGTGATCCCTTCTGACATTTATTTTAAATGTCTCTGCCATGCTTTGCTTATTTGTTTGCCATGCTTAATTGAGTTACTATCTTGTTTCTCTTGCCATGCTAGTTTTGATTTTGTATGATATGATATTCCGTGCCTGAGCTTAACTAGTTCTAGAGGTACTAGGACCATGTCTAGGATGGCACCCTAGTCATGACACTCCCGTAGAGGTGTGATAGATCTACGGCGTTCCCCCTTATGTATATGTATTATAACGCGTTTACTCTTGGCCAACCTTATGTGTGCTTAGTCTTGAGCTAACATACATACTTATGTTAGGGAGCGTATGGATGCATCCTAGGTTTTATTGTTTATGTGATTATGGTGACCAGGTGGTGTGTGCCTTGCACTCCTTCTCACATTTCTTTTTATTTTATTTACTTAGAGGTCTCCCCTCTTCGTATACTTGATATGCTTTTGTATGATTTGTTAGATTATGTATGGAGTTCTTATGGCACATCCTTATATGAACCCTCCTTTATTTCATTTTCTCTTGTTTCATTACTTATTCAGTTCTCATGCACTCTTGATTCTTAGTTCTCTTTGAAAATTCATATGACTTTCATGATTATACTTTCGTTTGGTATTCTTATTCCTTCGTTGCTTATGCTTATTTACCGTTATGATATGTTATATATATCTGTTCACTGGGCTTTTTAAGCTCAGCCGCATTTCCTTTCCTGCGGCAGGTGTTAGTTGGAAGCTGGGTTATGAGTGGAGAGTATTTTGGACTTAGAAGACCTTACTAGCTATTCTGGACTTAGACATGACTAGAGGAGATTTGTATTTCAGACTTAGTATATTGTTATTATCCTCATTTGTAACCTTGTAATTTCAGATTTTCCCTTGTAACCTTTGAAATTCTTTTGTATTAATTAAGTCATATGCTTATGTTTGCTTTGATATGTCGCCATAACATAATACTTCTACCCTTATCGGGTTGGGGTGTTACAATTATGGTATCAGAGAGACAGGCTGCGACTTGTAATACATTTACCCTTGACCTGTGAAATTTGGACCACTAAGTTTCCACTGTAGGCGCTCATAAGACAACCTTTGAGAAATTGCTTTAGGATCTCCCCATAGGAACATAAGTTATAACCGGTGAGGAATGGGTAGACTAGGACATCTATGTAAGTAGCATTGTTTCCGCATCACTCTGATTCGTGCCTCTGCCTTTCGCTATGCCTTATAAGAACATTTGTTTCAGAAGATAGAAAGTTTTGCAACCTAAGCTTAGTAACCAAGTAAGATTGGAATGCCTTAAGAACTGCATGGATACCTTACACCATTTAGGTTTCACTTCCTGATTTTGACCTCCATCTCCGAGTTGTTTGATAAACAGTTTGATACCTTCCGACCATTCCGAAGGTCATTCAACCGTCATGTGTTTAACACATTCTGTGAATTCATTACTTATGCTGGATATAGAATGTATCATCTGATACTACTTGAATCTGCATAATCCATTGCTAATCCTATGAGAACTCTGGTAATTATTAACCACGGATATAGGAAGATTTGTTTCCCTCCCTTAGAATGACCTGTGAGGATATTGGGTAGACATTAGGCTTCTCGTTTGACGCGATCTCTTCCTTCGTATTTTGATCCTAACGTTTGATTTGTCTTCATTGTTCGTTTTGATCCCTAAGTTCGGGTTCATCTGAGCCGAAGAAGTTGTGGGACCAGGTTCCATCTCCTCTATGTGTTGACTATGAGAAGTTTCATCTGGGTGATCGTGTTATAAGACGTTAGTGTGATTGGACGTCGGACAAAAGAGTGTCCGAAGGTGAATGGTAACAACCGTAAGAATGAGAATGATTGATAGCAATCTGCCGAGGGTCGAGTGTTCGCTCTGACCAGGGACCAGGCTGCTGACACATCAAGTACCGTTTCGGTTATTCCTTACTTATGCGATCGTGCGGCGTGGTTTTATTTGATACGAGAACGACATATCCTGTGGTGTCTCTTGCTTTTACTAAGCACATTAAGTCCCCTCTGCATTATTGAATTGCTATTCCTAATTCTATCTCTATGAGAATCTTGTGACTATCCATCACGAGTGTAGATTATCCTGTTCAGTTGAGGATGTTTGAAGATCAATTTCATTTTGCTAATCTGATTTCTTTGGGAATGTTCGATTCAATTTCATTCTGGTCATGTAATTGTTGACTGAGCATTGAGATGCTAACAACAGTTATGATTTTTGTCACCTCTGACGACTTATGAAACTCAAACTCCGTGCCCAGGTTTCTGACCTGGCATACTATTATGATCACCTCTGCTTTGAAATTCCGTATATTAACCCCTAGCGTCTGTGAAGATATTCCGTTTGATGTAACTCGCTCGAGAGTTTTCGATGTTGAATTTCGCGATGTATTCCTTGATGGACTACCAAGATTTCCTCTCAAATGTAATTGTTTTGATCCGTTTATTAGAATGTGTTTTGTCACGACTTGAGGTAGACTGTGATTGCAATAAAGGCATGTGTATATGATGCAAGTATTATGACGTCTGGCCAGCGTGATAATAGTTACATCATATACCTTGAACTTATTGGAATCATAGAATGTCTTGAGGAGTGCCTGAGGTCAGTGTGTTATTTGAATCAGAACTCTATTCATGTGTAAGCGACGTTTGCCTATTTTTGAAATCCCTTACGAACGACATACGTTGATTGAAGAGTATTGAAGGACCTACTTCGAGGAAGTGGTTTATCCGTCTGTGTGCGCCTCTGTGTTGTGTTTCAGTTTGGTTATAGAGAAGAATGATGGTGGTATGAGGTTGTTCTTGGAATTCTGGAATCTTAGTAGTAGGGTGATTAGAACTGATACGTTATCGACGACTTATCTAATCAACTTCAGGGTGAAGTTTTCTCTATGATCGATTTGTAATCTGATTATGTCCATTTTCATGTGAAGGAGCAAGATGTTCCTAGTGTTGATTTGTATCCGTTATAATCTCTATGAGCGTTGTGATGCCAATCGTATTGGCTACTGCTCCGACTATTCTTGTGAGCTTGATGAATCGTGTATTTCATGAATGCTTGGACGATTGTCATAGTATGACGATTTAGCATATTCAGGGACGAAAGAGAAACACGGGAATCATCCTTATATTTTGGTGTTGAAAATTTCTACGTCAGAAGAGCTCGATGTAAGTTTCTCGGAGGGTATAATTTTGGTAGGGATGAAGAATAAGTTGGAGAACTTTTGGAAAGTTAAGAGGGATATTTTCCTACTTGAGAAGAAGGTCAGCAACTTTGTAACGGGATTTACGCGCACGTTGAGAAGGACAAATGATGTGGGTTGTAGTTAATCGTTCAACTTGGTGGCTCTCTTGGAAGATCGGCAGAGATTTATTTCAACAGAAGATTATTCAAGCTCCTTGGCGCACCTGCAGTGATCGTGTCAGAAAAATCGAGTTTTGTTTCACACTTCCAGGAGAAATGCAGAAGACCTTCAAGACCAGTTCGGGATTTTATGGCAACTACTCACCTTCAGATGGATGGACGGACAGAGCAACTATGTTGAAATTGAAGATGTATGGGACGGAGAGTTTGACAAGTGTATTGGCATGATTGAGTTTGCCTACGGAGATGTAGAACACCTTTTGGTTTGGATTAAGTTGGAGATTTTAAGGTCCGGGATTGATTACTGTGATTGGTGGATTAGTTATCCTTGTGGAAGAAAAACCTTGAATGGTGGACTATGAAGTTTGTATGTTTCGTACGATGTCCCCGTTGTGGAGAGTTAGACATTTTGGGCGTATGAAGAAGATCTGGTTCGCGATGCGTTGATCCTTTGAGTTGTTGTTTTCCATACGATTATCCGATCTATTCCGTTATGCTCTCCGATACGTTCCGATCCTCCGTATGTGCTTAGTTTATCGTCTGTACGACTACGTTAGCTCTTTAATGTGTTTTATCCGTATAATTATTCGACCTATTTTGTTTTGTTTTCTTATGCGTTTCGATACTCCGATTTATACTCTATTGATCGTCGGTACAAATATGCTACCCATCTCATTATGCGTTTCAATATAAGTTGATATTTCGAGTTGTACTCGATTGATCATCAGTACAATTATACTATCTATCTCTTATAAAACTCTTGATACATTTGATGATTCGTTACGAGCTTCATTGACCGGTGGTACGTTCCTTAGTTCGATCAGCATCTATTTGAAATTGATGAGTTCTTCTATAATGATGCACTAGTTTCCTTTTCGTTAAGAATCTGGACGGAATTGATGAGGTTTTACTCTTTAGTACTACCTTCATATTGCTTACAAGCATGAATGTTTCATGTATCTCTGTGGGAGACTTAAATCGTTATCCGCTACATTGTTGTTTCGTATTCCTTGGCACGAATTCGTTGTGAATTATGAAAGCCTAGGGTTTTTCAATGATTTTGATCAGGTTGGCGAGATATCTCATCGCTTGGCGTTACCTTCCCAGTTATCTCACGTATACGATGTATTCCATGTGTCACTTCTTCGTAAGTATGAATATCCTCCGCTTCACGTTGTGTCTTGCCCGTTCGATCAGATTCGGGAAGATATTTCGTATAGTGAAGAACCTGAGGCTGTTTTAGAGCGTCAGGAAAGAGTCATGAGAACTAAGACCACTCCATTCGTAAATATTCTTTGGAAGAACCATCCTGAGAGCGAGGCTACTTGGGAGACCGAAGAATCGATACGATCCGATTATCCACATTTCTCTTTTTGACTTGGTACGTATTCGTTTGATATTGCTTTTGATTTCGCATTTCAATTCGACTTCGCATTTCAATTTTCGAGGACGAAAATTCCTTTTTAAGAGGGGAAGAGTTGTAAAACCCCAAAATTAACATAATCCGAAATGACTAAAATACCCTCTGAATTTGAACTTTTAAGAACCTATGAAAATATGTAAGTAACCTCATTTGAACATAACCTAAGTTACCAAACAAGTTAAGTCAATATAAACTATACATTATGTAAATAAAATGTACAAATAAAATCCTACAACTTGAACCTATACTAGTCGATCCATTTGATGTGTTTTATACACAAAACTTTCGGCCCAAAGAATTAGAACAAGAAGAGATAACTAAGATTTATTTAAGCCCACTATGAAGGCCCATTCATTCCTTAATATGGCCTATCAAAACACGGTATTCCCTTTCTTTTGTTATAACCGAACATCAAAAAAAAAAAAAAAAAAAAACCCTAATTCACTAAAAATTTCGGCTGTCTCCTCTTGCTACTGCTGTTCGATCCATCTAGGGCAGAAAAGGCTTGAATCTTTGTTCATCCAATTAAGGTAATCATGTAACACAACCTAATCTTGATCCATGCGAATTTTTGAACAAAAACTAATCGATCTATGCCCTCTTTCTTTTGTTTATGTCATACGAATCAAGAAGAAGAAGTAAGGAGACCTTCGTGGTGATTTAATCTCGTGTTGTTCGTGTTCTTCGCGTGATCTTCGAGGGTATTGTGTATCATCCTTGTTGATTTTGTTCTTGTTCTTGTCCTTGTCGAATTATATAAAAAGATGCACATGAAATCATAAGTTATCATACATAAAATCATGAAAACCCTAAAACCTAATATGTATAAATCGAACCATGTGTATATATGATGAATTTATTCGTTTTGATTATGTTAAGACCAGATGTAAATCGACCTAGACATGTTATAAACTCATTTATAATCGTTTTGTGTTAAGAACTAAAGATTGGAATGGCGAAACCCTAAGAGATTACATGATATGATAAAAACTGCTACTGACCTGAAAAATTGTCCAATTTAAATCGAGTGTATCTAAATGATGTGAACGTGTTTTTGGGAGTTTTCAGAGTCTAAAACTAAGTTCAATGAAATGGCTATCTGGGAAAATTAATCTTGTAATTTTTGGAGGCCTGGAAGGCTACCTTTTGATTTTTAGAAAATTAAGTGTCTAATCGAATTCGTATGTCTGGAAAATTAGTCCGTGTTTATGAATTTTAATTTTCAAACCGTGTCGAATAAAAAGGTGTCCTTTGAACTGAGTCATATTCTATATGTCTATTAATAACCTGGAATTTTTGTAGAATTTTGTGAATTTATCTGAAGGGGTAACTAAGTACAAACTTTTCGAGTGTTTCATCAGATACGATTCTGGAACATGTTAAAGAAATGGATTTTTCATTCGTACCTAGACAACTTAATAAAATCTGGGAAAATTACATAAAATACTTAAGACATTGAGGAACGTGTGTGAATTTTTATAGATTTTATTTCGAAGTATTAATGTGATTCATAAATTATTTGAAACGTGTTAAATTCGTATGTATAAAAGACTGTTAAGGGTTAAAAGGTTTAAAAAAATGCTATGTGTTTATTTTCCAACTAAAGGGTTTAAATTGTCATTTTTCTAATTTAAGGGACCTAACTTATGAAAACCTGTAACTTTATAGTAATTACATTTTATACCCTAATTTTATAAGAATTGCATACTAATCCCTAAACTTGATATAATTACATAATAAACCCTGAAATTATGAAAACTACATTATGAACCCTAAACTTATGTAAATGACATTATGAACCTTAAGCTACTAATACGGTCATCTTTAATACCTTAAGTTGATAAACGGAAATGCTAATAATTAGAATTACTAAATATGGAAACTTGCTATTTTTGGAAAGTTAACTAAAAAGGAAAGAGAATTTAAAATGAAACCTCTATGACTATGAAACTTATAAGAAACCTATGATTATTGTAGATCGGGTGAAGAAGGAGTGACCTCCGCTTCCTTTCATTTGATTGCTTTGTTTTTGGTTGGGTGCTTTGTTAAGGTACAAATATTCTTTCCCTTCTCAGTAGGGATATTTCCATTGATCCTATGCCTGATATGTTTCCCTTTATTTGACTCATGACTTTCATTGTATGATAGTCATTCTATGTGATCCCTTCTGACATTTATTTTAAATGTCTCTGCCATGCTATGCTTATTTGTTTGCCATGCTTAATTGAGTTACTATCTTGTTTCTCTTGCCATGCTAGTTTTGATTTTGTATGATATGATATTCCGTGCCTGAGCTTAACTAGTTCTAGAGGCACTAGGACCATGTCTAGGATGGCACCCTAGTCATGACACTCCCGTAGAGGTGTGATAGATCTACGGCGTTCCCCCTTATGTATATGTATTATAACGCGTTTACTCTTGGCCAACCTTATGTGTGCTTAGTCTTGAGCTAACATACATACTTATGTTAGGGAGCGTATGGATGCATCCTAGGTTTTATTGTTTATGTGATTATGGTGACCAGGTGGTGTGTGCCTTGCACTCCTTCTCACATTTCTTTTTATTTTATTTACTTAGAGGTCTCCCCTCTTCGTATACTTGATATGCTTTTGTATGATTTGTTAGATTATGTATGGAGTTCTTATGGCACATCCTTATATGAACCCTCCTTTATTTCATTTTCTCTTGTTTCATTACTTATTCAGTTCTCATGCACTCTTGATTCTTAGTTCTCTTTGAAAATTCGTATGACTTTCATGATTATACTTTCATTTGGTATTCTTATTCCTTCGTTGCTTATGCTTATTTACCGTTATGATATGTTATATATATCTGTTCACTGGGCTTTTTAAGCTCAGCCGCATTTCCTTTCCTGCGGCAGGTGTTAGTTGGAAGCTGGGTTATGAGTGGAGAGTATTTTGGACTTAGAAGACCTTACTAGCTATTCTGGACTTAGACATGACTAGAGGAGATTTGTATTTCAGACTTAGTATATTGTTATTATCCTCATTTGTAACCTTGTAATTTCAGATTTTCCCTTGTAACCTTTGAAATTCTTTTGTATTAATTAAGTCATATGCTTATGTTTGCTTTGATATGTCGCCATAACATAATACTTCTACCCTTATCGGGTTGGGGTGTTACAGTGAGGATTAGAAATTTGGTTTTGTAGGATTAGATAACCTGTTTTTGTATGAGGGCTGTTAGTTTTGGACAGATGATGGTAACTGAGGTCGTGGTATTTAGTTTTTGGTTAATAGACTTCTATCATCATCTTGATCTTTTCTTCTTTTATTTCAATTCCGATAAATGGTATAAAATCAATTCCGACGGATTTGACAATTTGACCTATCGAATTGCGATAACCACTTCCAATTCTGACAGGTTGACTGTTTGACCTTATGAATTGCGATAAAAATTCAATTTCGACAATTTGAATTTCGACGGATCAATTGCGACGGGTATGTCGGAATTGCTTTACAAGCAATTCCGATAAATTAGGGTCTGTCGGAATTGCTTTACAAGCAATTCCGATAAAAGAGGGTTTAGACAATTCCGACGGGTTTCTGACCATTAATTTCTGACCATTTTTCCGACCACTATATTCCGACCATGTTTTCCGACTACTTAATCTTCACGGGAAATATCCAAAACAGTCAGAAAAAATAACGTGTTACATAACTGTTAACTTGGACTAATACAAGACCATAAGTAAACAGTGAAACTATTGGTATACCAGTTAAAAAAATACGATTTTTAACAAGAAAAAATCACAACAATCAACCAAAACTAACACCATGGCTCTTGATACCAATTGATGGATCGTGTTTTGGTGTGATTATTGTTAATCGGGAGGTCGGGGATGATGGAAGAACATCATCTCCATAGTTAGAAAGAGAGTGTAGAGTGAGAAAGTAAAGGCCTGGTTTTTATTAATGAGAAAGTGAAAGTTAAACAATAACACAAGGCTCACCCCTCCATGGAAGTATGGAGGGGTATATATAGTCACTCAAACACATAACTTTACAATAATTACGCTTCTAGTCCATGTGTTTGAGGCTTACATAATAACTAATGTAATCCCGAATATGTTGTCACATTTTCGTGTTAGGAGCATTCCTAACATGCCTTCTCCACCTTGTAAACCTTCTCAGGAAAATTAGGATCTTCAAAACCAGGTGGTTGTGAGACATAAACTTCTTCTTCAATAGTCCCATACAGAAAATCACTTTTCACATCCATTTGATACACTACAAAGTCTTTGTATGAAGCATAAGCCAAGAATAATCTTATAGCTTCAATTCTTGCAACTGGAGCAAATACTTCATCATAATCAATACCTTCTTCTTGAGTGTATCCTTGAGCTACTAACCTTGCCTTGTTTCTGATCATAATGCCTCTTTCATCCTTTTTGCATCTAAAAACCCACTTAGTACCAATTGCCCTCTTCTCATTAGGAAAATCTACCAGTGTCCAAACTTCTTGAAGCTTGAATTGCAGAAGCTCTTCTTGCATAGCTTCCACCTAGCTTGGATCTTGTAATGCTTTATGAGCATTCTTGGGTTCTATTTGTGATAGAAAACATGCAAACAAACAGTTTTGAAGGTCTTTGTGACTGTTTCTTTGATGAAGGGATCTAGCAAAGAAACCTTGTTCCTACAAATCTTTTATCATTTTTCTTGTTTGAACAACAGATTTTGGCTCTCCAATGATTTGTTCCTTAGGATGATTCTTGTGAAATCTTGTAGTTGGTTTAGGACTGATAGGTACTTCATCTTCCATATTGGTTAAGTCAACCTCTACAGCAAGTACATCATCATCAGTATCAGGATATATTTCTTCCAATTTAGGCATGTTTGGATCATCTGGATAGTCATCATCATCAAAAGATATGCCTTCCTTGTCAGCAACATTAACACTTGGTTTAGCAGTATTAACAGAATTAGTACTGCCAGTGTTAATTTCTTCATTGGCAGCATTAACACTTGGCTTAGAAGTATTAACTAAGTTAGTACTGCTAGTGTTAACTTCATCTGATACATCATCCTTTTCTTGTTCATCAGTCTGCTTTTCTTCATTAACCTCTTTAACCATCATTAGAAGATTTTACACCATCTTCTTTATCATCATTTGGATCTTCAGCAAGATCATCTTCTTATGAACTCTTTGACTCTTGGGTTGAGAAGGGTGGATCAGCAGTCCAAATAGGAAGCAAAATATAATCTTTGTCAGGTTTTGTCTCCTTTCCAGCTTGACCTGCATCATTACTTGCTTTTGTACCTGCAAAATTGTTAGACTCTGTACCTGCAACAACTGGCTCATAATTCATAGTCTTGGTTAGTGAATCAATATCAAAAAGCCAGTTTGGTCCACTCCCTGCAACATTAGGTGTACTCTCACTAAACCTAACATGCAAGTTCTCTTCCACTTTCCTGGTCCTACTATTGAACACTCTAAAAGCTTTGCTAGTCATTGAGTATCCAACAAAGAATCCTTCATCAGCCTTGCCATCAAACTTGCCTAAGTGATCTATGGTATTCAAGATAGTAACAGGACACCCAAATGGTCTTAAGAAATCTAGCAATGGTTTTCTACCATGTAAAAGTTCATAAGGGGTCTTGTTATGAGGCTTAACTACTTTACTTCTATTCTGCACATAGCAAGCAGTATTAACTGCTTCAGCCCAAAAAGTAGTAGGTAATTTAGAATAAGCTAACATTATTCTAGCAGCCTCAATAAGTGTCTTATTCCTCCTCTCAGCAACTCCATTTTGTTGAGGAGTTATAGCTACACTATACTATCTCTCAATACCTTTCATCTCACAAAACTGGTTCATATCCCTATTCTTGAACTCAGTTCCATTGTCACATCTTATCACTTTAACCTTATGGTTAACTAGGTTTTCTACCTTGGTTATGAAATCCTTCAGAATGCTATTGGTTTCATCCTTAATTGCTAAAAAGAAAACCCAAGTAAACCTGCTATAGTTATCTGTGACAACTAGGCAATACATCCTTTTCATTACACTTTTTAGAAATGTTGGTCCAAATAAATCCATGTGCAACATATGTGAAGGCTGACTTATAGAGTTCACTACTTTAGGCTTACAAGAAGCTCTATGTTGTTTTCCCTTCTGACAAGCAACACAGATTTCAGAATTTTCAAAACCTTTTGAAGGTAAACCTCTTACAAGGTTTCCCTTAACCAATTTATTCATTGTTTTGAAATTTAAATATCCAAGTATTCTATGCCAAAGCTTAGATTCATCTGATGTGGCCTTTGCAAAGAGACAAGTCAAACCTCCTTTGGGAACCATATTCTTTAAATCAACACTGTATATGTTGTCTGTTCTAGGAACTTTAAGTAGAACATGACTTTCATCAGTCAACTTAAAGTTAGGAGATAAGACAAAACACTCAGTGTCAGTAAAAAGAACACTGTTCTTTTTGTCACACATTTGTGAGACACTAAAGAGATTAAACTTAAGCTCTTTGACAAAGTACACATTATCAAAATCTAATTTACCAGTTTTTATTGTACCTTTGCCAGTGATTTTCCCTCCTTTGGGATTACTCCCAAAAGCAACATATCCTTCATCAATAGCTTCAAAATCTTCAAGATAGGACATGTTTCCAGTCATGTACCTTGAGCATCCACTTTCAAATACTCCTTTATCTTCCAATTCCACCTGTGGATTGCTCTGCACATAAAGTAAGAAAATCAGTTCATTTTGGGGACCTAAGCCAATACTGACTTGGATCTGCCTTGTGCATCTACATAATCATATCTCTTTAAAACTATGGATGCACTGCTGTGTCTGGAAACATGATCTAAGACTTTAACTTTTGGTTTCCAGATCCAACAGGCTGAGGCCTTAACAACATAAAAATGATTTCCCAAAACAGTATTAGTTATTGCTTTTGGCTTAGCAATAGAAACTACTCCTTTTGCCTTAGCATCACTAATTGCTGTATTCTTTTGAATGGGCCTTTTTACAGTTGAATGTGCTTTATTAGAAAACTTTGACAATTGTTTAGCACCATTCACTGTTCTTTTGGTGTTAGCAGTACTAACTGATCTAGCAGTATTAGTTACTACTGCTGGTTTAGAAACATTTTGCTTGGCAGTTGTAACTGATACTAAGCCAGATCTTGTTTGTACTACTGTTGGAACCATGTTTCTTTTAGCATGTGGGTGAGTACTTTTAGAAAAACTTTTATTATTCACCCTTCTACATAGTTCCAAACAGGTTTTTGATAGTAAAAACAATTATCCTGTAAGTGCTCAAAACTACCACAATGATAACAAGCCTTATTAATCATCTCAAAATCACTTCCTAACCTTTGAGATATCATTCCATTCCAACTCCTATGGTTACCTCTAGACCTGTTAGTTTTCTCCCTAGGTTGCTCAGTGTATTCAACAATTTTTCTAGACACCTTATTACCAAAACTAGGTTTGACAAATTTAATCTGTTCAACACTAGGTTTAACTGTTACACTTTCAACCTTAGGTTTATTCTTTACCTGTTCCACATCATCATCAGACACCCAATCTTCAATGATAGGTGCATCAGAATATGTCTTTTCAGTCTTAGGTATTTCCTCATTCGACTTATTACTTTCTCCTAAAGTCTTAGCACTAGACTCATCCAAACAAGACAATTCAGGAATAGGAGGTACATACTTTCCTGTTATTGAGGGAGGAACTTCATTATAACCTATACCACTACCTCTCCTCATTAATTGACACTCAATTGTCTTATTTACACTTTCAGATGCAAACTCAAGCTTATTTACCTTAATTTGATATTTTTCTAGTTCCTGATAAGCTGCATCTTTTTCTTTTTCTAACCTTTTAGTAAGTCCTTTAATTTCATGTTCTTTAACAAAAAGCTTACCTTCAAGAATATTAACTTTCTCTACATACTCTGACTCATTTTGTTTGAAAAATTCAAGTCTTTGTACAACAGATTTTAAGCCTACCTTATAGCCTAAATTATCTAATTTTAACATCTTTACCTCTTCTAATAGCTTTTCATTCCTAGCCTTAAGTTCCTCAATAGTATCTAAACAAGATTTAAATGAACAACCAGAATCATTAGATACCTCAGAATCAGAACTTGATAAAGAAGAGTAGGCCATAAGTGCAAAGTTTGGTCCTTTAGCTGCTTGGTCACTCCAGTCATATCCACCAAGACCATCACATTGAGACACTAAAGCTGTAGAAGTTGTTGTTTCCCCAGCTTTCCTAGAGCTCTCTCCAGTCTTGTAGTCTTGGCTCCTTGGTGCCCTGCATTCTCTTGCAAAATGTCCCTTTCTATGACAGTTGTAGCATTCAATCTTGGATTTATCAAAACCCAAGTTATCCTACCCATTGACCTTGAGGTTTCTTCCAGTCTTCTTCAAAAATTTTCTTGCCCTCATTGTCAACATTGCCATCTGCTACTTCAAGTCCATCTCTTCAAGATCATCTGGATGGATCTGTTCCAAATCTTCATGCATAATCTGAGGACTAGTAGAATGACCAGCCAAGAAAGCATAGATAACAACATCACTCAAGTTATCAAGGGTTGTAGACCCAGCAACATTAACTTGTGTGTCAGCAGTACTAACTCCATGAACTGTATTAACTGCTTCATTAGTACTACTAGAACTGTTATTGAAGGAGGACACAAAAGCTAAGTTTTGTGTGCTTGATGATGAGCTAGATGACCCTTTGACTTCAGGTTCATAAACTTTAAGATTGTTATATAGATCATCTAAACTCATGGTATCAAGATCAGCCTTGTTTCTCCATACCATAGTGTGTGTATTCCACTCTGGTGACAAGCTTCTCAGAAACTTTTGATTGACATCTTCTTGAGGAATTGAGACTTCCACAAGTCCTAGTTGATTGATGAGTTTTTGAAGTCTGTCAAAAGTCTGATCAAGATTCTCAGAACTTGGAGCAGCAAAATTCTTATATTGTTGCTTCAAGAGGTTCTTCCTGGTCTTATTGTTAGTAGCATTCTCTCCAAACCTTTTCTCAATTGCTTCTAGCAACAATTTAGCGTCCTTGATGTGATTGAAGGTCAACTGATGGTCATTAGGAATCCCCATCATAAGAGTGCTTCTTGCCTTTACTTCCAGCCTTATCTGTGCCTTGTCTTCAGCAGTTTTGATAGGCAAAGTAATGATAACACCATCAGCAGAAGTTTCAGTTTTAGGTAGTTGATTGCCAGTCTCTATGACCTCCCACATAGAGTAATAAACCATATGAATATACTGCTCTATTCTCATTCTCCATAGCTCATACTCTCTAGACTTGAGCATGGACACCTTTGATGCAGTAATCATGTGAGTGGATTCAGAGTCCATGTCTTCAGTAAGATAAGTTTAAACAGGTTCTTCTTGATTCACAGCTTTTAGATCACAAGCTCTGATACCACTTGTTGATCCCAGTTGACTACCAGATCGATTTCTCTTAGCTTGTAAAGGTTAAGTAATATTGAATAAATCCAATACAACTTATGTAGAAACTGTCTTGAGTATATTAAAGTTTATGCGGAATCTAAACTTTAAACTTAAAAGTAATTTAACAATTAATATCAAACAAATCACTTCAATATTATTAATAATAATACGAATACTTAACAGTATTAGGGTTTACAACCTTGAAGTTTTCTAAAGAATCACGTATCTATCTCTATGACCTAGGACCTCCTTTTATAGACTAAGGAGTCCTAGTCGGCTTATAATTGCTTGCTATACAAGATAAATCTTAAAAGAATCTTTTCTATATTTATTTAACCGACTATACATGTTTATCTCATAAGCAGTACTAACTATACACTCTAGCAGTTGTATCTCTAACTCTAGCAGCATAAACTCTTCAGCAGTAGTAAGTTTGTACTAGCAGCACTAACTTTTCTTCCAGCAGCACTAAACACTTAGAGTATTTTTCTTCAAGTTCATCAGCAGTTGTAATTCTAAAAGCAGTTGTAACTCCGAACTAGCAATTGTAACTTGTTGTCTAGCAGTAGTAACCACTTGGTGTATTTTCTTGAACATCTTCAGCAAAACTACCAGTAGTAAAATACACAAGCAGTTGTAACCTTTAATACTAGCAGCAACAATGACTTAGAGCATTTTCCATCAGCAGTCTTAACCAAACAAGCAGCAGAAACTCTAAAACCCAACAGTTGTTTACTTCTTTTTCAAGTTAGTCATATTGGGTTGTCTCCATTTGTGGTCATTAATATTAGTCGGTGAATTATAAGGAGGTTCGTTTAAAGGTTGGTTTGAGAGAAGTGTATTGAGAGTATTTTTCTTTTTGACATATTCTCACGGAATTATGCTTAAACAAGCTATGGGTTTAATATTGCATCAAGTAAAAGGTAATTTACGGTGTGTACACAACATTATGATGATTCCGATAACTCGCAACCATCAGGAGGGAGAAGTACATGAAGGAAAAACTAGTGTTTCGTCTTTTGTGATTGGATTGATTGAGGGAACTGTGCTTAATACCGAAGAGGTACCAATAATGTGTACATCGGGGCTTATTACCAACTTGGATGCAAATTTATGTGAGTTATGTTGTTTTGTTACTCCCCGAACGACAACCACGGTGCTACAGTTAAGTGTCTAATTTCTCCGCTGCGTGTTTGAAGACTAAAGAGATTTTATGAAAGAAGGCTGTCAGTTCAGGAGGGAGCAGAAAAAAGAAAAGGCTCACTAGTTAGAAGGGAGTAATAACCTAACTAGACCATTACAACATACGAAGGTCATAGCTCCAAAGATCAATGCCGAGATCGTCGGAAGAGAGAACTTCAAGTCTGCCTCAGTATCTAGACTAAAGAGACTTTGCGCTTCAACAACGTCAACATTGTTTATTATTATTGTAATTTACTTTGTTTATAGGTCTCATTGTAACCATTCATGTGTGACGATATCTTGGAGGGAGATTTTTAGCCTCACTAGTTTATAAAGATAACGCCATACACGTGAATTGGACTAGATACGTAGTTAGTTGTGCCCGCAGGGACTACTATTGTACAAGAGGAATAGTTATATTGTATTGAGCCTATAAATACCCCTCATGACTCTCCATGAGGGGTGTGGGAAATCATTGTGTAAACTTTCACTTATTAATCTAATAAACATTGTTTTCTTCACCCTCTCTCTACTCTCTCTCTCTCTAGAATCATGAATATGTTATTTGATCAACCTCTACCTCCCGAACCACATAAATCATATATATTATCGGTCCTACAATTGGCAACAGAGCTACGGTGTTTGTTTTGTTGATTTATTTGTGGTTCGTATGCTTGTTTATGCCATTCTTTATCATTTTTTTGGTATCCGGAAATTTTTGTTTCCGTTAATAGCTTTTATACAATTTTTTTTCTGTATCAAAATGGTCCAAAAAGTCTATAGCTTTCTTACACAGTTTTACAAAACTGATAATTGTGTCTTTAATGGTCCAAGTACACAGTTTTTTTTGTTTAACTTATTATCTTGACTATTTTGTTCCATTTCCGTGATTTTGTGGTCAAAAAGTGGGTCTTAAAGGTGGTCGGAAAAGACACCCGAACTAATGGTCAACAAGTTAAAACCCTTAAGTTTCGAATTTCTTGTAAAGAAATTTTCGAACAAGCCTTAAACCCTAAATTTTCGAGCAAAACTTTTCGAGCAAGGTTTTCGAGCAAGGTTTTCGAGCAAGACTTTTCAAGCAAGACTTTTCGACCAAGTTTTCGAACAAGATTTTCGAGCAAGACTTTTCGAACAAGCTTTTCGAGCAAGACTTTTTGCGCAAGCCACTTGACAAGTTTTCGAGCAAGTTGCTCGAAAAAGTGACCAAAAAGAAAAAATGAATTAAGATGAAGAAGGTTGACCATGCACCAAACCAAATACTAAACGCTCTTTGTCACTAAACCAAAATGAAAAATAATACGCGACAGATGTATATCGAGGTTCACCACAGCCTCGACCAAATCCAAAACTAAACCAAATCCTATTCTAGACACAACCAAAGACCCTTACCGTCACTCCTCAGCACTTACAATCTATTATCAAGACTCGACACTTAAAAAGATATATCAAACGATCTCAGCTAATTATTTCGATGTATACAAAGAAACATCAAGACCATTTAAGGTCTAACACACGAATTAATATCATCACTGATCATTCTTTTAAAGCATATACTTCACTTTATATCCGACACAAATAAGATAAGAAAAATAACAAATTTGTTACTGATGATATCAAATAAGTACATTTTATTGACATCATTTATCCCATGTTTATGACTTGTATATTATTATTTTATATAAGAATTGATACTTAATCATTTACTTTTGTAATTCTCGGTTATAAACAAGAATTTGGTGAAAGATAGCTATTTTGGATGGAAATTGGAGCAAAATGGATCAAATTGGAAAAGTCTACTGAACTGAAGGAAGATACGCCGTATCATTCTAGACAGATACGCCGTACATCAAGACTTAGAGGATTATGAAGACCATTGCCTGACTTCGAAGCATACGCCGCATGGATTTATCTCATGCGCAATATATGAAACCTTGGTCAACGAATGAAGATCTGACTCATCCTACTCCAGATACGCCGCATGACAATCCAGATATGCGGCGTATCAATCTCAAAACTTCACCAAGATAATCCAAGATACTGAAGAACATGCGCCGCATGAAGATTGAAGGTACGCCGTATCTAATGGTGGTGTACGAATATTCCTGAATATTATAATCTTGGACCCCACGCGAAGTTACCAAGATGCGCCGTATCGACCCTACAGACAGAAAGTATAAATACCCCATTCGACAGCCACATTCAGAGTGAGGTGAAGCAAAAACCCTAGAGAGAAGAATACAGACGAATTGGCAGCACAAGACACAACCTAAAGGAAGAATTCAGAGCAATAAGAAGGTCCTGCTAGTACTTTAATTCATAGGAAAACTCGTTTACTTGTATTAGCAATCTGTTAATGGTTGAGTTAGTGTCTTTTTCACTATTTGATCAGACTTAATATTTTCCAGCTGTTATAAAGAGTATTTGATGTTTATTTGGTTTCTTTATGCATGTGCATTGATTACATATTATGATTTATCGCGCCTTGTCAACGTAGGCTCACACAATCACTTCATTAGCATCATCTAGATAGTTAATGTAAGCCTGTAAAAGGGATAAATAATACATAAACCTAGTAATCATTAAGTATTTACACGCCTGTAACTAAGATTCAACTGAGAGAGAATAGATTTTAGCACTCATCTTATACAGCTAAGCATTTAAACGTGTGACAAGTTTTCCTACTATCGGCTTGACCACTTATCTGTGTATGTTTTCTATCTGTGTACGTGTTTGCCATTCGCTTATTAGCTTCTCTAGTTTTATTTACTATTTACTTAATCTACACAATCGTGCCAGTCTCTCAGGCTGAAAACCTCCCTTGCGTTAGATTAGGTCATTAGAATTAACTTAGGATTAAAATACTGATAGATACTTAAGTGTTAACGTTACACTCTTAGTGTTCGACACTCTACTTACCAACTAGCTACATTGATCGGGTACACTGCTCGTTAGTGTGTGTTATAGGATAAGTCGGCTAAATATAAATTTAAAACTTGATAATATAATCTATTCTACAACGATATACGCACGCATCAAGTTTTTGGCGCCGCTGCCGGGGAGTGAATTGTTTAACAATTTTGTATCTATTAATATTTTAATTTAGAATTAACTTAATTAGTTTTCAAGTTTTAGTTTTTAATTTACTAACTTTGTTGTGTGTTTGTATTTGTTTTCTGCATTCATTGTATTTTTCTGCATATTTATTGTTTTCTTGTTTGTGTGATTTTTATATTTTTGTTTGTTTTTTCGTTTTTTCTGTTTTTCTGCATTATTGTCTGCTGTATTTTGCTGAACTAAACGATACGGCGCATCTATTTATATAGATACGGCGTATTGCGTTTTTATTATTTATACAGCTTATAAAATTAATTCAAAGTACGACGTATCTATCCCCTAGATATGGCATATTTTGTTTTTAATCATAACGTTTTGAAACCCTAAAACGTCATACGGTGCATGAGTTTTTCTCATACGGCGTATTTACTTATTTATTAAAAACAGATCGAATTTTTAAAATACTTAATACTGCGTATCGATTTATCTCGATACTCCGTATTAATCTGAAAACTTGTAATTCGAAACTTAACGAACGTACGACGTATAAGCATTAGCGTGTACGACATATTTAATTTTTATGTAAGCAAGTTTGAAAATTAATACATACGGCGCATTGATTCCCATCAATACGGCGTATAGTTTTCTAACATAAAAGTCTGAGGATAGATTATATTATCTGTCAGCTTTTTACAAGTGGCGCATCCAGGTTTAAGGATGCGTCATATTAAATTTCTGACTTGTATTTTCTTCCAGGCTCGATACGGCGCATCCCTTACCATGGGTGCGGTGCATCGACTGACCTGATGAAATTTCCAGTTTTATTTTTAAATTTTTAGATTTATTTTTACTAACCATCGACTAACAAGAATTTCACTAGCTGTGATTTTCTAATTAACACAGGTTGTTTATGAAGAAGTGGTGGTATACATACGTTCTGAATTTTCTATGTCATATGCGCCATTCATGGAGGCTTGAACGAATAGTGAAATAATGAATAGTGATAAGTGAATAGTGATTGATGAATAGTAACTCATGAATAGTAAATTGTCGAGGTTTGGAAAATGACATGAAATTACGAGTTTTGACATCATCAGCCATGAAACTCCAATCAAAACCTAGCCCATCAATAGCTACCATAGCTTTTGAGTTTGGCTCAGAAACCTCCCTTGTTTTGGATGTGCTTCCAAAGCCTTTATTCTTGCTATCTTGCTGCCTTGGCCTTCTACATTCCCTTGAGAAGTGCCCCATCATGTGGCAGTTATAGCACTCTATCTTTGACTTGTCAAAACCAGCAGTATCATTGTTGCTGATTGTGAGCTTCTTCCCCGTCCTTTCATAGAACTTCTTGGCTCTCATGCTAAGAAGAGAAATTTGCCATTTTAGGTCCATTTTCTCCAGATCATCATCATTGATCTCTTGAAGGTCTTCATAAGTGAGCATGGACCCATCATTTTGACTTGTGAGAAATGCACAACAAGTCTTCTCATTCAAAATACCCATGGTACTGCTTGATGAACTAGCAGCACCAACACCATCAACAACTTTCACCTCTTCACTTGGATTTGAGGTACTAGGAGTTGACATAAATACCATGTTCCCAGTATTAGAACTAGTACCTCCATTTTTCTTCAAATCTTGTTCCACAGTCTTAAAGTTGCTATACAAGTCTATCAGTTCCATGGTGTCAAGGTCTGGCTTGTTCTTCCAGACAACAACATGTATAGCCCACTCTTCTGGTAAGCTTCTCAGAAATTTTGAGTTCAAATCTTCTTGAGGTATTTCAACCCCAAGAATAGCAAGTTGGCTCACAATATTCTGAAGCCTATTAAACATATGGTCAAGAGATTCATTGTTGGTAGAGGAGAAGTTTTCAAACTGCTGCTTGAGCAGTGTCTTGTGGGTTTTCTTGGTGGCTTCATTTCTACCATACCTGGCAACAATAGCTTCAAATAATGACTTGGCATCTTTGAACTTGCTGAAGTTTAAAAGTTGAACATTGGGAATGGTCATCATCAGCATGCTTCTTGCCTTTAGATCATTTTTCTTCTTTATTTTGTCTTCTGCAGATGTTGGGTGGAGCTGCAGAGTTGTCACCACTTTGCCTTCCACTGTTGATGTAGTGGTTGTAGGCTGGTAAGAGTTTCCATCTTCAATAATTTCCCAAAGTGCATAGTCTTGCACATGGAAATACTGCTCTATTCTCATCCTCCACATCTCAAACTCATTCTGTTTGAGCATGGGTAATTTTGCAGCAACATTGGTCTGAATAGATTCAACGTCCATTTCTTCTTCTTCGTCTTCTAAATCAAATATATCAGCCTTGCTCTGATACCAGCTGAGAGGATTCGATACACTTGAAGGGTGTTAGTCCTTTTATAATGTGTGTATATGATATCTTGAGTTAATATGATTAAGTATGCGGAATCTACTTAATCACACTTAGAAGGTTTATTTTGGTTATGGAAATGGAACAGTTATGTTTGTTATTGAACAATGAGCACAGAAAGTTTATCTCCAAACGATTCAATATTATTCAAAATAATACGAGTGATCTTCACCATCACTAGGGTTACAAAACCTTAAATCTTATGTTTCTATGACTTGAGATATTGTTGTGTTTGTTCTTTTCTCTTAACAGATATTCTAGTTCTATTCTTTTCACAAGTCTTAGTTATGAAGCACACATAATATCTAGTCTAAGATCTCTCATTTATAGTCCAAGAGAGATCTTTACAAATATTGTCAAGTCTAATCGAACACATGCTTGAGAGTGTCAGTCATTAAGATACAACATGTATCTGTGTTTACAACTTGTTACTGAACACTTTGTCTAAAGATATTATCTACCATGTATTGTTGACTATTGTACACATAATATCTTCGTATTCTTATCCAACTAGCAGTAGAATACTTCAATAGTTATCCACTCAGCAGTAGAATCTTCTTCACCAGCAGCAGCATCATTCAGCAGTAGAATGTTTAACGCTAGCAGTAGAATCAAATGTACTAGCAGTAGAATGATACTTAGAGTATTTATTTGAGCAGAAACGATCTTGTGAACATGTAATTTTCAATATTAATCTTCAGAACATTTAATTCCCAACAGTTTATATGAGTTCATACACGGAATTTACAAGAAAATACATGTAGGGTTCTTAAAACCACCTTTTGAGACTTTTTCGGGTGCAAGATAGATATGAATCGTCTTGCACCCTTACCTACCTTCAATAATCTTCAAAAAGATGGATATGAATGGTGGTGGAGCTGTGGATTTCGTCCAAGAGAGGGGAGGAGGAAGGAGAGAAAATTTGTGTGTGTGAGAGAGAGAAGTTGTGTTGAGTGTGAAGGAGTGCATGTAGGGAAGAATAAGGATATAATTGTGTTTCTAGTCCAATTTTTGATTGGTTGTTGGGGGAGGTGGCACATGGGCCGGTTTTAAGAGTCAAAAGGAGGGGAGGGATTTTATTTTTTTGAAAAAAAATGTTAAGCATACATTTTGTAATGTTTAATTGCAAGTATAGTGTAGAACGGTGGAGTTTAAAACGTAAAAAACGCGAATACCGGGTGAAATAGAATGAGGTAACTTTATAAAATGTGAAAATGGTTTATTTTCAAATATATAGACTCTTAGTAGTTTATTATTAGGCGTATGTGAGTGTTGGTCTTTAAAAATTACAAAACGTAACGACTTATGTGATTTTCGTGTTTATCGGGCAACATTGAAGTTAAAGTTTATAAAATGTCATAGAAGTAATATTTTTTTATAAAGAGATTACATTTAGCTTAAAATAACTAAATTTGATGTTTCATATATTTCCCGACACTTTCGGAGTGTTATAACGTCGTTAAAGCTTAAAACGCGTAAACGTAAAAAGTGCACAGTTCGCGTAGAAATGAAAAATTAAAATATTCCATATGAAAAGTTGTACGTGGGGGAAATAAATTATATAAACAGGTAGACTGGGCATAGTCTGAATAAAATTATGAGTTTAAGTGTATGCGTTACGACGTACGCGGGTAACTTTCCCGGCAAAAGTTAATTTACTTAAAAATAAAATAATAAGTAAATAAAATTAGTAAACATAATGACCTGAAATTTCACAGTTGTTACATCACCCATCCGTTAAAAGGAATCACGTCCTCGTGATTCAGTTTGTCTTATTGGTTGACGGTGTGTCCGAAAAAGGTGAAGGTACTTTCGTCGCACCTGATCTTTTCCCTCCCATGAGTACTCGGGTCCATGTCGAGTATTCCAACGAACCTTAACAATGGGGGGGGGGGGGGGTTGTCTATGCATAAGTCGCTTGACTTCATGGTTCATGATCTCAACTGGTTCCTTGTTAAAGTTAACCTTGTCGTCAAGCTGAATCTCCTCTAGTGGAATGTCGAGGGTTTCATCCGATAGGCACTACTTTGAGTTTGAATCGTGAAACGTGTTAAGAACACTACTTAGCTCTTGTAGAAGTTCGAGTCAATAAGCTACCGGTCCAGCTTTTGCCAAATTCTTGAAGGGTTCAATGCACATCGGGTTCAGTTTTCCTCGTTTTCTAAAATGTCACACGTTCTTTCGGGGCGAAACTTTCGCGTAACTCTCCTGACATTCTTGTACCGCCTGCAGCTTGCTGTTCTGGAGTGTTGTTCCTACTCCTTGATGCGTACTAACAATAAATGCAAATGAGATTACTACGGAAGCGTACTATCAGTCGAAAGAAGTAGATGCCAATGCCATGGAGGAAATGATAGTTACAATGAGTAATTAATAATACAAATGAAAGATCTTGATGAATCATAAGAATAGTAATAAGATTTTGTCGAGTATAATGTTTTAAGAGCAAGACTGCTTAAAAAGGAAAGATTAAATATCCGTATGAACAAAGGAGCAAGTCATTATCGAATAATGCAATCAAAGGATCAATGAATAACATTAGTGGATCAAAATTTGATGTCAAGAATATTGGTACTAGTATGAGTAAAAGTGCTCGAATGAAAGATTAGGTATTTGTATGAACAAAGAAGTAAACTGTTATCAATCGATGCAAATGAAAGGATCAATGAATTAAAACAATAGTGAATAGATTTAGATGTCCATATCATTCGTACTAGTATGAGCATAGAGTGCTCAAAAGAAAATTTTGATATTCATACGAACGAAGAAGCAAATGAAATGGTGTGTAAAAGAGGGTTCAATGACTCAAATTAATACAAACAAAAGAACCATAAATTACTATATTAGTAAAGCGAAGATATATAGAATATCAACACAAATAATCAAATATTCGAGACAACCAACGAATCAAACCAATAGTCAAAAGAGGCCAATACTAAGAGACAGGATTTTTAATGAGGTTCAATAATAAACGAGACAGACAATATTCATTGTGAATGTCAAATGAGAATGAATAAGGAAAATCCATAACTGAGAAGGATAATAAACATCACGATTGTTAAAAGAGATGAAGTGAAATAGACAAGAATTAAGAAAGGAATAAGCGTTACAATACTTTAAATGAGAACAAATGAGATAGACAATAAATGATGGATCGTTATAGCTCTTGAATTGTTAGGTCTAATCTAGGACAAATAATAACAAAGGCGGAATATTCAACAAAGAATCAATTGTTATTATCAACAAGGTTTTACAATCTCTTACACACTTCAATTCTACTTGATCAAGGTAGAACGTGTTACATACCTTGTAACAGGGATCAAGACATGACCTTGAAGCGTAAAACAAACACTAAACCTACTATCTAGGCAATTACAAGAACACACGCCTATAACACACACACACCCCCCTTTAGATGTCTACATTGTATGCGTACAAAAACTAATGACCTAATGTCTCTTTATATAATAGAGACATCTAGGTTTACAAGAAAAACATTCCTAATATAATAAGGAAACTAAATATTCTAAGAATCTTCTGAAAGCTTCATCTTTTTGTAGTTTCCCTTCTTGTCACATTAAGTCCTTCATGTTTCATTCTTCATGTTTTGTATCTTCAAATCTTTTTGACCCAACAATAAGTGTAAAGACAAATAATAAAGGAGAAAGACGATAATGTCATGCAATAGAACAAACGATAAATGATGAAGTCCATAAATAATACAAATGTTAAATGAGAATAACTGAGAAAATCAATAAATTAGAAAGACAATGTGCATCTCGAATGCTAAATGAGAAGAAATGAGAACGAACAAAAATGAGAAGGATAACAAGCAGCACGAATGCTAACTGAGAGTAAACAGTTAATGAGAAAGGCAATAAGTGACAAAGACAATAAGCATTGCGAATGCTAATTGAGAGTGAATGGAGACTAACAATAAATGAGAAAAGCATTACGTTGAAAGCATGCATGTTAAATAAGAACTAACATAGAATGAAAAAGACATTGAGTATTACGAAAGTTAATTGAGGATAAATGAGAATAAATAATAAATGGTAAAGTCAATAAATATCACGAATGTTGATTGAGTAAGATCCGTACTTGGCTCCTCGAGCTTTACTCGGCTCCAATGAGACTGTAGGTTGGCCATCACAGCTCGTTTCTTTTGACGTGTAATATCTCTCATGATGTGCCATGTGTGTCACCAACAATGGGATGTTGTGGTGGATGAGCTCTCTGGTGATAGACTCTGGTCAGGTGAGAGGAGTAGATGCAGTATTGATGTGTGCGTGTGTATTGCTCTAATTCTTTTATATCCACGGCAGCGGCTCCAAAGACTTGGTGTGCGCGTGATGTCGTTGTGGTTTTAGCAGAGTTAATGCCTACTCAAGTTTTAAATTTATATTTAGCCGACTTATCAATAAAACACACACTTTAACGAGCAGTGTACCCGGTCAGTATGAATATAATGGTAAGTAGAGTGTCGATCACTAAGTGTGGAACGTATTATCTAGTTATTCTAATCAGTATTTTAATATCTTAAGTTAGCTATACAACCTAATCTAACGTAAGGGGGGTTCAGCCTGAGAGACTGGCACGGTTTGGTTATGATTAAATATAAAACTAAACTAATGAGCACGAATCAGCGATTAGCACACACGTACACAGATAGATACTTGAGACAATAAGAAGACATGTCCTGATAATTAAGTAGCTTGTCACTTGTTTTATTGCTAGTTTTATATGAAGTGTATATAATTAACCCTTTCTCGTTGGCTCTAATCTTATCGGCGAGTAAACCCTTAATGATCACTTATGTCTATCCCACTATCCTAGAAACGATAGAATAAATAGGCGAGGAAGGGGCATGGCGACCCAAGCAATGCTCAGCTAGACACAGAGGTTATGAATGCACTAATAAAAGTCACCAAAGACATCAACATATAAACTTTAATTAATGGGAATGCAATTTAAAGGGGTGCCCATGATTTTCCGTAGTCACATGGAATCGGCCCATCAATCCTGATGAATTAAAGTGTACTAATACAATAAAACAAAACTACTTAATGAATTGAATACATGCAGGACCTTCTTACAGCTCTTGTATCTTCGTTTAGGGTGTGTCTTGTGCTGCTAACACGTCTGAATTCGGCTCTGGTATCTTGCACTGTCCAACTTTTCCAACCTCCAAAATTCGTCTGACCTTGGGGTATTTATAGTTTTTGTCTGAGGGTTAGATGCGGCGCATAGGATAAGTAGATGCGGCGCATTGACTTAACTTCGCGTGGGGTCCAAGATTAATATATTCAGGAATATTCGTACACTGCCTTAAGATGCGGCGTAACTCTATTTCTCTATGCGGCGCATGTCCTTTACTGACTTGGATCGTCACTTGTGAAATCTTGATAGTGATGCGCCGTATGTACGAAGTATGTTGCGGCGTATCTGGAGCAGAATGATCTTGATCTTGTACATTTCAGTAGACTCTTAACATCTTGCTTGTTTTGCTCTATAATTAGTCCAAAATCGCCAAGTTTCACATAATACTTGTTTTTACCTGAGAATTACAAAAGTAAACATTAACGTATCAATTCTCATATATAATATAATAAAACAAGTCAAATAAATAGGATAAATGATGATGATAAAATGTACTTATTTGAGTTCATCAAGTATTGGTTCTCCTCCTCGTCTTCCGAGGGGTTCTTCTTCGGGTGAGTGATGTTTCGGTTTGGGTTCAGACTTCATAGCCTCATACTCGAATGGCTCCATCCCACTATCGGACGTCAGTATGTAGGTTGGTGAAGTGGGTGTCAGGATGGTGACCGACAAGTTCTCCAATTTGTCCTCAAAGTCGAAAGATAGTATTAAATTAGGGTAAAAATTGTTGTCAAGCTTAGACGTTACCTTCCTGGCGGCGTGATTCTTCAAAACTACAAGGAGTGATAAAGAATGTGACTTTATAAAGTCGTGTTCCGAAAGTAGGGGTCCCACGGCGGCACGTTAAAGTCATGTTCTAATCAACCAGCGTGTCTTTAGGCGATGGTTTACGAGGCGATGTAGGTGTTCCAAAAGTATGGGACGAATGTTCCAACTTGTCTTTGGAGACGGATAGTAAGACAATTGAGGGAAATCGATAGACTGTAACGGGTTTTGTGTAAAACAATGTTATGAAAGGTCATGAAAAGTTTTAGCGAATCATGGAATTACTTGCAATGTTTTGAAATTAACTGAGACCATTGTTTCACTCACAATGTCATGAAAACAAATGAGATCATTGTGTCATCCACAATATCATGGGGAAGTTTTAGAGACTATAAAAATGAAAATGTAGGTATATGATCGGGGGAGGCAGGGAGTGACATAAAGCCTGAAAAGATAGGCGTATGCGGTCTGTAAATATATAATATGTGATACTTATATAAATACTCATTTATATAAATAGCTATGCCCAGGAAAGTAAGTAATAAACACAGGTAAAACATTTAAGGCGATAGGGGAAGTCTCAATGTCAAAGCTAGTTATAGTTTAGGTAATGAATGCAACCTAATTCTCTATAACTTAGGCTCTGATACCAATCTGTACCACCCCTAAAATTTAGATAAGTAGCGGAATAGAAATTTGGGGAGTTACTTATTAGTTTCACAGTCCAAGTCATAGAAAACGAACTCTAAAATGAGACGTTTTCGAAAAACAACAACATTCGATAATATTAAGGAAAATTCAGAGTTTTACAGCATAATATGGTCCCAAAACATCAGTACATAACATAAATTGTTCAAAAGTTTATCGAATGGTTTATAATAAAAGCAAGTCTTTATTTATGCAAAAGACTCGAATATGCTTCCCACCTGCTATCGCCTTAAGGACTTGAGATAAAACATGCTAAAAACGTCAACACAAAGGTTGAGTGAAATCCATAGAGTTTATGTAAGCAGTTGATCACAATATATATCAGTTTGTAAAAAGGTGACCTTGCAACGAATACAAAGTCATAACAGTTATTATTGCCCTAAGCTCATGACACCGAACTTTAACGCATCAATGGATATTCTAAAAGAATATAAATATGCCCTTTGTCAATAGGTAATAGCCAATCTACCTAGAATTTACAAATACAGTACACATGGTAGCCGCACTCAGCATACCGATGTGGGGGATGTCAGTCCCAAATAGATCTATTCATGGCATTCGCGTTTACATGCATGTAATTAACGGTTTCATGATTAAAGGGACTTTCAGGCTATAGGGAAACACTTAGGCAATAATAGTATCAGGAAAACATACAGTTTCAAAAGATTGTGATCGTAAGTAATATAGCATGTATCTCCCCCATGGATTTTGTAAAACAATTAATGTAAAAATTGGGGCAATGAACTTACCAATGATGATGTGGTAACAGAAACCGGAGAAGTGTGCACGTCGAGGAAAACCGCAAAGATCACAAATGACCTATAGAAAGTACAACGCGACTTAAGCTCGGGGAAATAATATGTAATGCTTATACTTAAGTTATTATACAGTACGTGAACTTGTAATATCCTAATTTAGTTTAGTTATGAGTTTTATAGCATGTCGTAGGTCGAAAAGATATTTGTTTAAGTTTATACGAGTTAAAATGCAAAGCTGTTAGAATTTTGATAAAAATCCCGCACTAATCGGGTCGCCATTTCTAAACCGTAAAGGGTAAAATTATGAAATTTATATGCTTGGAAAGGTATGACTCTGTACTTTTCAAAAATTATGGCCTCACTTCTGTGGGAATTACATAACTAGGGTAGAATGACTATTTTACCCCTGTGTCTTAATGTAAGAAATTCCAGCATGCATTTAGGCTTACCAAAATGTGTACATCTTTTTATCTACAGATCTAATACACATGAGGCCAGTGGGAAAAGTTTTTTTTTTTTTTTTTTTTTTTTTTGGTCTTGGCTAAAATTAATTCAAAAGGACCAGGTATTTAAAGTGCCTAAATCCATGAGCTTTTGGCTTTGCAAAACTGTTATACATTTTCAGACATGTTTTAGTGTAGATTTTCTTATAAAATCATTGAGATGAATTAGGTGAAAGGTTTTGGAGAAATGACCCTAAGACCTGTATCTAACTCACCATATTTTTATTTAAGCATAAAACCCACTGAGAACAAAAGGGCATACTCATTTTTGGGCTCTTGAAAAACTGTGCAGATTTGACTCTTCATTACCTAATTACTTTTGATTATTAAGCATGTTTTTGTGTGTAAAATGTATAGACAAATCATGGAAATCTTTTTATGCATATGTTAACCTCATATTTATCCAAAAATATCAGTGGGCATCTTTTATAAAAAGCTATGTCCATGCATGTTCAAGATCGAACCCGATCTAGCCTAAAATCATGATCTTAAGTGCCATAGTTTACCCGATCTTTCAATCCATCCAAAAACCGACCTAGCCAAGACCCATACTTCACACAAGAAAATCCATTTTTGTTACAAGATTACTTTTACACATCAAATCGACCATTAAATCATGTTTTTACCTAGTCTAAACTACACCAAAACTTTCACCAACAACAAATCCGACCTAGCTAACTCCCATACTCCTTTTCTTGATATTATTAACATATAAAAATAATTAAAAACTCAGTTTATATGAGTTCATACACGAAATTAACAAGAAAATACATGTAGGGTTCTTAAAACCCCTTTTTGAGACTTTTTCGGGTGCAAGATAGATATGAATCGTCTTGTACCCTTACATACCTTCAAGAATCTTCAAAAAGATGGATATGAATGGTGGTGGAGCTGTGGATTTCATCCAAGAGAGGGGAGGAGGAAGGAGAGAAAATGTGTGTGTTAGAGAGAGAGAAGTTGTGTTGAGTGTGAAGGAGTGCATGTAAGGAAGAGTAAGGATATAATTATGTTTCTAGTCCAATTTTTGATTGGTTGTTGGTGGAGGTGGCACATGGGCCGGTTTTGGGAGTCAAAAGGAGGGGGATTTTATTTTTTTGAAAAAAAACGTTAAACATACATTTTGTAATGTTTAATTGTAAGTATAGTGTAGAACGGTGGAGTTTAAAACGTAAAAGCGCGAGTAGTGGGTGAAATAGAATGAGGTAACTTTATAAAATGTGAAAATGGTTTATTTTCAAATATATATACTCTTAGTAGTTTATTATTAGGTGTATGTGAGTGTTGGTCTTTAAAAATTACAAAACGTAACGATTTACGTGATTTTCGAGTTTATCGGGTAACATGGAAGTTAAAGTTTAAAAAATGTCATAGAAGTAATATTTTTTTATAAAGAGATTACACATAGCTTAAAATGACTAAATTTGATGTTTCATATATTTCTCGAGCCTTTAGGAGTGTTATAACGTCGTTAAAGCTTAAAACGTGAACTGAAAACGCGTAAAACGTAAAAAGTGCACACTTCGCGTAGAAATGGAAAATTAAAATATTCTGTTAATATAAGTATCGTCTAAAAAACATTATTTATATTTTACGATCTTTGCTATATTTTATTAATGACAATTATAAACTTTATCTTTAGCAAAGCATAAATATAAGTTAAGTCTTTTACATTTATAGTTACAAGCTTTTAAAACTAATAACTTGCTATATACATGATCGCTAGTTCATACATGGTACATACATGTTACATACATTTACATTTACATATTACATTTTATTTCCTAATATATAATATGTACAATGACATCATTGCATACATCATATGGATATCTTTAGGATATCTTGAAAATCTTAAGAATATCATGGTTAGATCTTCACACAAAGAATTGGATATGGTAATATCTTGGATAGATTTGGGAAAGATTTTGAAGATTTGCTGTCTGGCCCTGGCGGAACCAAAGGGATACACGGACGGATCCCTCAATTTGGATCAGTCCCGTCCGTGGGTTGTTTGTCCAGTTTGCCTATAAATAGCAAGCCACTCATTCATGTTTACTCATTACTTTTAGCATAAACAACATTCATTCATTCTTTCATTCATTACTAACCCATTCATATTACATATTTCATTCTTAGTGATCTTTCTTTTGTAGCAAAGAGATCAAAGCATTACAAGCTTCAACTAAACTTTGCAAGACTTGTTAGAATAGTCATAGTGTGAATTTGTTGTTTTTCACACATCATAGTTGTACCAAACAATCTTGTACCTCTGTTGTGATCGGTTAGTATTTTAGTCCTTAAAATACATAGAGTGTCGGGAGTGGTTGTGCCCTTGTAAAAGAACTCGGTATCTAGCTTTGTACCGGAAAAAGTGTAAGCGAAGTTTGTAAAGATTTTCTCCGCCGAGAAGGGAGCTTGTTTCTTAGTGAAGAAAATCTCTTGAGTTAGAGGCTCGAGGGGTGGAGTAGGGCAAGGAAGAGAGTCCTTGTAGACCGAACCACTATAAACATCCGTGTTGTGGTTTGATTGTTTCTTTCTCTACTTACTTTTTATATATTGTTTATTGTGTGCATAACTTGAAATCATGATAAGTATTCAAAGCAAAAGAATTTTAAAACGGTAAAACTATTCAACCCCCCTTCTAGTTTTCCACAATTGGCATCAGAGCTACGTTACTCAAGATCTTTAAAATATATTGTATTTTAAAACTTGGAACGATCCATGGATTTTGAAATTTTCAAAGAAGAGCAATCTATGCAAAGACCACCACTATTTGAACCAAATAGTTTTATATATTGGAAAAACCGCTTTGAAACTTATGTGAAGTCAAAAGATATAGATTTATGGTACATTATTGTAGAAGGTGACCATAAACCCATAATAAAAGATATATCAAGTGGTCGGGATGAGGATATTTCTCTTACTCGTCACAGTGATGAGCAAAAGAAGTTAATTGCCAAAAATAATGAAGCTAAAATGATGCTTTATAATGCTTTACCTAGGAAAGAATATGAAAAAGTCTTTAGTAAGTTAGAAAATATATTTCATTTTTTAAAGTTATTTATTTATAGCTTAATGTTAAGTAGAAAAAAGAAAAAGTTAAAAAAAAAAAAGTTTACAAAAAGGTCTGGGTAGGGATCGAACCCCAGACCTTTAGGATAGAAACACAACACAACACACCTTAACCAACTCTGCCCTTGGGTCTTTTCCGTTTTACTTTGCATAATCTATATATATAACACAGTTTTAATTATTTAGCTTATTTTACATTTACAACTTATTATAGCTTATTAAAATAAGTTGTCACCTCTCTTGTATTTTTCTTAAGTCTGTAATGTTATAAAGTAATTAAATAAAAATTTCCAGAATTTTTAGAATAGTATTAATATTTATTATCTATTTTTCTTTTTAAAATAGTTTTTAATTCATAATAAATTAAATATTTATCAGAAAAATATAAATCTTTTTTCCAAAATTTTCTTTTAATATGTAGAACCTAGGAAAAATAGTTTGATACCCGTAGAGTTAATATTTCTTAAATTTCACTTTTAGGCTCGGGATTCTCCCGGTACGCGTTAGTTTTCAATTATATTTTACGTTTTTGATTACGTAAGCCTTAGATAGTCGGTTTTCTTGCCTTTTAAATCGTTTTTAATTATTGTTCACATATTTTAGATTAGAAACCCATAAATCCCTTTATTTTCACCTTTCAAACACGTTTCAGCGAATGGAGATCGCAAATTCCATTCAACCTTCGTTGGGGATAACGACCCGGGAATACAAGCTTGCCTTGTGTTTCTTTGGAGAAAATACAAGTTGATTCTACACCGATCAATCGGGCCAGATCCCGACCTGAACCGACCCGTCCCGACAAATACCGATACTGAAATAAGCATAAGTTACATACCGATACCGAACCGACTAGAAGTCGGGTCGGTTCGAGATCAAACGGGACAGTCGGTTTCGAATTCGGGATTGAGCAGCCAGCCCGAAAATAAGAAAAAAAAGAGCCCAGTAGCCAGCCCAGTAACAGATCTAACTTAGAGATACAGTAGCAGATCCAGTAGATGTTAAACGAATGAGTCTAGATGATATGGTTATACATGAGATGTTAAACGAACAAGTCGAGATGATATTGTTATACAGGAGATGTTAAACGAATGAGTCGAGATGATATGGTTATACACGAGATGTTAAACGAATGAGTCGAGATGATATGGTTATACATGAAATGGTAAACGAATGAGTCGGGATGATATGGTTATACACGAGATGTTAAACGAATGAGTCGAGATGATATGGTTATACACGAGATGTTAAACGAATGAGCCGAAATGATATGGTTGTACATGAGAATGAGCCGAGATTATATGGTTTTACACGAGATGTTAAACGAATGAGCCGAGATGATATGGTTGTACATGAGATGTTAAATGAATGAGCCGAGATTATATGGTTTTACACGAGATGTTAAACGAATGAGCCGAGATGATACAAATGTACATGAGATGTTAAACGAATGAGCCGAGATGATATGGTTGTACACGAGATGTTAAACGAATGAGCCGAGATAATATGGTTGTACACGAGATGTTTAACGAATGAGCCGAGATTATATGGTTTTACACGAGATGTTAAACGAATGAGCCGAGATGATATGGTTGTACATGAGATGTTAAACGAATTAGCCGAGATTATATGGTTTTACACGAGATGTTAAACGAATGAGCCGAGATGATACAAATGTACATGAGATGTTAAACGAATGAGCCGAGATGATATGGCTGTACACGAGATGTTAAACGAATGAGCCGAGATGACATGGTTGTACATGAGATGTTTAACGAATGAGCCGAGATTATATGGTTTTACACGAGATGTTAAACGAATGAGCCGAAATGATATGGTTGTACATGAGATGTTTAACGAATGAGCCGAGATTATATGGTTTTACACGAGATGTTAAACGAATGAGCCGAGATGATATGGTTGTACATGAGATGTTAAACGAATCAGCCGAGATTATAACTTTTCTGAAACTCGTTGAACTTGTTAGGATTGAAATACAGTGGATATCTTGTTGAAACGTGCACGTTATGCATTTATCGAGCCAGCACAACCTAAAACACGCGAAACGAATCGAATCTGTCAAACAAATTAATTTCGAGAAAGTTATGCATATTTATACTCGTTTTTATTGGAAAAATTATTTCGGACACAGTGGCGCAAGTTTCATAATTTTTCGAGTCCGTTTGATACGTAGAATGGGCCCCACAATCCCACATTGCTTTATTATAAAAGAATCACAAATTGGCACAACCAACCCCTGAACCTAATTACCCCATCTTCACAAACTAAGGTTAAATTACAAGAATGGTCCCTGTGTATTATAAATACCCAAATTAGGGTTTCCCTTTTTATTATTATACATCACCGCCGGATTCCACTGTTCCGGCGCCACCACATTTCCGGCCAAAAATTTTCGGCGAGCCCTTCTTGATACCGCCGCGTAGATCGAGACCATGGGAGCATTTCTGGAGCATTTGGAGCCAAGAGGCGTTAGTTTGACCGTGTTTGAAGCCACCACAGCCGCTCACCACCAGTTCACCACCACGCGCCGCCATCTTCTCCCCCACCTTTCTCTCTCGATAGGTAATCCAACGCGCCATCATCTTTACCTATTTCGTAATTTTAATAAAACCCTAGCCGGTTTTAAATTTATGACAACATTTTTTGAGTTCTAAATTAATTAAAACTTAATGTTTATAAACAATCTTGTGTGGATTCATGTTTTTAAACCCAAAACCCGTCCGATTCGTGGTTGAGTCGACTTGACTCAGTGAGTCAACCCGACCGAGTCAACTCACTGAGTTGAGTTGCCTCGTGTATCTTTGTTTTTCTTCGTGTTTATTTCAGTCATTATGTAGAGTTTATGTTGTATGATTTCTGATGTGGTTTGCGTTTGGGTCTCGGTTTTGGATTTGTACATATATGCGTATGGGTGATACTGGTTATGTCTATTCATTGCTTATTGACTTAGCTTATTTATTAACTTATGGTTTAGTTAGTTTTACTCACTATTTGATTATGACACCACCAGGGTGGGTGTCTTGGTTCGAGTCAGCAGGTAAACAACCCACGTAGGGTTAGGTCACGAGCCATGGGGCTCGGTTTTAGTTTTGGGTCTTCAGTTCTATGGGTTACTTATTTGAATAAGGGGGCTGCTATGTTTAGAATGAGGATGTGGTGTTGGCCGCAGTTGCGACAAGAAACACGTATAGGGAAGAAGTCCACCTGCTCGTCTTTTTTTTAATGGTATGGTTGCAATTTTTTATTTTCTACAACAGAGAATCTCAGCCACCCTACAAAATGATTTTAGAGTCAGAAGAAAAAGAGTTAGCGGGAAATTTTGTGATGACATAATAATATATTAATTTTTAACAGCCTGTTGAAAAGTTCCAAATATTTATAGTCATTTACTAAATTGTTTTTCTTCAAGTGATTATGTTATTCTGTAGAAGCCATTTGCTTTATCTTAATAGATATCCTGGACATGCTTGACTCTGAGTACAAAGTTTCATATGATTAACACATGTTGAAAACACCAATTGATTTCATATGTTAGACCACTTTATGATTGCGGGTTGTATTTATGAAATTCTTAGATTTGGTAGTTGCATTTGTCAAAACTGTGACTACTGCACAACAATCTGATTTACATATGCTATGTTGAATATTAATCATACTTATATACTTTTTGGAAATTTTGTATGCTGTATATATTGTTTTACTATTTTATCTCTTATCTTCTGAATTAGTTAAGATTTAGAACATTAAACCGAATTCTAGTTTTCCATCATAATTTGGTTAACTTGTCAAAGTTAATGTACTATTAATGCCTATTACTTGAAAATGACTAAATCTGAGACCTTTTTCTTTATTTTATCAACAACCTGCTATCAACGTTTTGAAAGCGATTCGAGTTTTCCTGGAAAAGAATCCTTCTGAAATAGTAACTGTAATCATTGAAGATTATGTTACCACTCCAAAGGGTCTAACTAATGTCTTCAATGCTGCTAAAGAGAGATGAAGATGGTCGTATTGAGATTGATTGCCAAGGACAAGGTGTGTTGTTTGTGGAAGCTGAGTCTGATGGTGTCATCGATGATTTTGGTGACTTTGCACCCACGTTAGAGCTAAGGAAGCTTATTCCTGCTGTTGATTACTCACTAGGGATTGAGTCGTATTCTTTGCTTGTCTTACAAGTAACTTACTTCAAATGTGGGGGAGTTTCGCTAGGAGTTGGCATGCAATATCATGCTGCGGATGGTGCATCCGGGCTACACTTCATCAACACGTGGTCTGACATGGCTCGTGGCCTTGACATCACTCTCCCACCCTTCATAGACCATGTCTCAGCTGATCAAATCCGGTACTATTGATCTTATAGAATGTGCTTATTTTTAGCTTAAGGCCTTATTTAATAGTAATCGTTTTCTCCAAATATAAGCAGATAGGCACCTTGCAATATATGCTCATTCAAACACTTTAAAAATGCTTATATCTTTACAAAATACGCACTAAGCTAATACTAGCATAAAAATATGAAATCCCAAACATCCCCTTAAGTTGCTTGATACACATTTTGGTAGTTTGACTATTCTGTATGCGTACACTGAACAAGGGTTAGGTTACCAGCAAAATAAGTTACTGGATATGCGTTTAATGAAGGTATTAGTACGTAACCAAAGAGAGCCACTTAACCGAACATCTTAAGTTTATTGCCCTCATTGAATGTAAATTAGTATATTGTTACCTAAATGGGTCAAGAATGAAAATTAGTATCTCAGTCTAGTAACGAACGAGTTTCCATATGCTATATGTTCAAGAGATAGACATGTTCAAATGATTAGACTTGAACAATTTTTAAGTAAAGACATTATATAGTCACATTATAAAGGGCTGGTCTAAGAAAATACTGGTTTCCAGCAGCTCGAATGCCAAGCGATGGTAGTGATTGGCCAACAGTTGATCACATGGCCCGCTAAAATTGGCGTTTGGTTGTTTTTACATCGAAATCTTCTAAAGGGGCTACAGAAGGGATTGCATACGCGTGGAAGTACTTGGTCGAGAACCAATGTGAGTTATGTCAAGTGTTAACTTTGTTGGTCGAAATTCTATTTCTTGCAACTTCCAACATTTTTGATAAAATCTCTCAAACTTCTAAGATTTTTGAACTTGATTATTTTTTTATCAATCTTCGAGAGTTTTGTGTTAGATATAAAAGCTGGATACCTGAATTAGATTTTGGCAAAATTGGTTACCTTATATGCAAATTCCTTTTAAAATATATCTTCGCTGTGTAACACGTTACTGGACTCTGGAATTTCAGATGGAACAGATGGGATGAAAAGTGGTTTATGCCCTAATCGTGCTGAGTCTGCTGCTATGAACACTACATCAAGGTCACTGGTTTTAATGAATTACTTTCCAGATACCCCAGATATTACCCAAGCTTGCAAGTACAACTCAGACCCATTGATGAGCATGATGAACACATGTCATGATGTAGCTGGTAAACGGTTGCCTAATTTCATTGCTGTCGACTTTTACAAGGTATTCTCCATAATTCTTTGGGTAATTTAGTTTGATGTTAGTTGATATACATTAAAGGGGGGAAGTGGAAGTGTTGAAAACTGGTTGTAACACTAAATATTTTGGTGTGGGTTGAAACATGACGTGTCGACTCGAAAATATTTTTTTGCAATGTTTCTTTAGTTTATTTTATAAAACTTGACTCGTTAGAGAAAATGCACAAATTGTCTCCATTTGCCACAATTGCAGAATGTGTTGGTGCAACCATAGCATGGCCTTGTCCCTTTATCTCGGTATGTCTTTGTTAAACTTGTAATTTTAATAACATGAAGCTTAATGCTTACACATGGATGTTTATTTGTAGGTGGTCCGTGAGGATTGAGAAAGGATGCATGATGACCCCGGACTAAGCTTCTTGTTAATTTAATTTCTTGTTTAATGTTACAAGACTTTATGTTGAATAATGTCTATACCTTATTTATGTTTAGTGCTTTTGTTATGACAATTGCTTATTTGAAATACAATTTCGTTTTATTCATTTAATAATTAGTTGATCTTTTATTCATATCGTAATAATAGAGAGTGCATGCTGAAAATAGCGTCCTATCATATGACTTGTCGGGACTTTGAAATTGTCCTATTAAACTTATTAACCGTCCTAACAATAAACTTTTAAGGACGCTTAACATTGTAAAAGTGTCCTAATATGTTGTTATTAGGACGTTATTTAGGTTGTTAATAGACATTCTATACGACCAAAAAATTAGTTTCATAATCTTCTTTGAGATATTAGAACCCTTTTCTTGGTGCTAAAGTAGCTATAATGTTACATGATAAGCGTCCTAACAATTATCTTTTAAGTACGCTTGTATGTGTATCAAAAGATTAAAATTAGGTAACCACATGTTAGAACATTGTAAAAGTGTCATAATATGTTGTTATTAGGACGTTATTTGGTTGTTCATGGACATATTATGCGACCATAAATTTGGTTTCATAATCGTATTTTGGATATTACGACCCTTTTCTTGGTGTTAAAGTAACTATAATGTTATATGATAACCGTCTTAAGAATCAACATTTAAGGACGCTTGTATGTGTATCAAAAGATTAAAAGTAGGTTACCACATGTTAGAACATTGTAAAAGTGTCCTAATATGGTTTTATTAGGACGTTATTTGACCTATTATGCGACCATAAAATTGGTATCATAATCTTATTTGAGTTATTAGGACCCTTTTCTTGGTTGCTAAAATAGCTATGATATTGCATCATATGCGTCCTAACAAACTTTTAAGGACCTTTTTAAGTGTGTCAAAAGATTAAAAGTAGGTAAGTACATGTCAAAACATTGTAAAAGTGTCCTAATATGGTTTTATTAGGACGCTATTTGGGTTATTCATAGTCATATAATACGACCATAAAATTGGTTTCATAAGGTATTTGAGATATTAGGACGCTTTGGACCTATTACGACCGCCTTACATGAAACGCTTTCATCCTTGGTCCTATTAAATGAAAGGTCCTAAAAAGTACCATTTTATGACGCTTATGGGGGTCCTAAAAAGCCACTTTTCTTGTAGTGAAGGGAACTCACAAGTCAAAGATAACAAAATTGATCTTCTTGTTCAAAAATATGAACAATTTGTTATCCCTGAAGATGAGACCATTGATAGTGCATTTGCTAAGTTTAATACTATCATTACTTCTCTTAAAGCACTTGATGAATCTTTTTGTAGTAAGAACTTTGTCAGGAAATTTCTTAGAGCACTCCATCCGAAGTGGAGAGCAAAGGTGATGGCCATTGAAGAATCTAAGGATCTTTCAAGCATGCCACTTGATGAGCTAATAGGAAATCTCAAAGTTCATGAGATGGTAATGGAAAAAGATTCAAAGATATTTAAGGGCAAAAAGGAAAAGATCAAGTCCATTGCCTTAAAAGCTAGGGTAGATTCAAGTGATGATGAAGAGTCTAGTTCGGGTAGCGAAGATGAAGAATATGCCATGGCCGTAAGAGATTTCAAGAAGTTCTTTTGGAGACGAGGAAAGTTCGTAAGACAACCTCGAGAAGAAAAGAAATTCTTCCGGAAAGACCATGATGAAAAGAAAGGAAAAGGAGAAAGAAAGTGTTTTAGGTGCGGAGATACAAGTCATCTAATAGGTGAATGTCCTAAGCCACCCAAGAACAAAACTCAAAGAGCTTTTGTTAGTGGAGCTTGGAGTAATAGTGAAGATAATGACGAAGAGCCTAAGAACGACGAGGTTGCTCTCATGGCTCACGAATCATACGAGGTACATTCTGACTCATCATATTCATCTATTGATGATAACACCTTACAAAAAGAATACAACAATCTCTGTGAACTTAGCCTAAAAATCATAAACAAAAATAAGTTTTTGAAAACCAAAAAGGAATTTCTAGAAAACGAAGTTTATGAATTAAAGGAAAAAGTTAAACGATTAGGAAAAGGTAAAGCTGTTGACGAAGCATGTGTTTCATGTCAAGAACTTAAACTAGAATTAGAGAAGCTTAAGAACACACAGAATACACTTATCAAACAAAACTCTAAATTTAAAAGGTTTGATAAAAATATTAGTTTCGCAGATGAGATAATGAAAATTCAAAAACTACCTCATGATAAAACTGGACTAGGTTTTATGAAATTAGGAGACGTAAGTAGTTTTAAGAAACTAGCCTTAAAAGTACAAGAAATTGTTCCAACAGTTTCAGAAACCCACGGATCCGATGGAACCAAATCCTTGGTTTTGCCAGTAGTGGAAAAGGGATCCGTGGGTACTGTTGCTGAACAGAAAGCTTGCACTTCGGCTCGTACTGAGTTTGTTAAAGTCACAAGGAAACCTAGTTCTAGTTCAACTATAAACAAACAAAAACCAGCAGTTACTATAGGAATATGACAAGTTAAAAATGAGTTTAGAACTAAAACTCCTCAACAAAGACCTAGGACGACTATTCCCAAACGCCCCTTTCCAAAAAGTAACTACAACACACAGCCTCATTATCAAAATAGTTGGAACCTAAATATTCCTAGGAACTATCAAAGTCCCAACTACATGCCATGGAACCCATATCCACCATTTCCTTACATGAATCAAGTAAATGGGATGTTTAACCCAAATGGACCCATGAGATATTGGGGACCAAATGCTTGAGTTTTTCTTAAACTTAGGTATGCTTGAAAGTCGGGTTGGAACCAAACGAGTGGATTAAAGATAGCGGGTGTTCAAGGCACATGACGGGAAACAAGAGCCTTTTCTCAACCTACCAAGCATACGATGGAGGTAATGTTACGTTTGGTAGCAAGCTTAAAAGTAAAATCGTCGGAAAAGGTACAATCTCTCATGACTCTCTCTCTATTAATGATGTTGCTCATGTAGATAACTTAGGTTTTAACTTACTTAGTATTAATCAACTATGCCGTAAAAAGTATGACGTCCTTTTCAGTGAAAATGGAAGTAAAATACTTAAAGACGGTATAACCGTAGGAAAAGGTGTTTTGAAAAATAACGTATACGTTATGAAATTAGATAAAACATCTAAAGACAAACTTTTTCTTACCTCTCTAGACGACAACTTAACTCTTTGGCATAGACGCTTAGGTCATGCTAATATGAGACTAATCTAATCTTTATCATCTAAGGAACTAGTTAGGAACCTACCCAAGTTGAAACACGACCAACACTTTTGTGATGCTTGCAAAATTTGGAAACAAGTTCATAATAGCCATAAGGCTAAAAATATGGTGTCCACATCTAGGTGTTTAGAACTATTGCATATGGATTTGTTTTGGTCCATCCGCTATACAAAGTTATGGAGGAAACTTCTACACTTTGGTCATAGTAGATGATTATTCAAGGTATACTTGGACTAAATTTTTGAAAACTAAAAATGAAGCATTTGATAAATTTGAAATTCTAAGTAAGAAAATTGAAAATCAAATAGGAAATAACATTGTGTCAATTAGAACCGACCATGGTTGTGAATTTGATAATGAAACTTAATTTGGAGCTTTTTGTAATGCTAATGGCATAACACATAATTTATCGGCTCCTCGAACTCCTCAATCAAACGGTGTAGTAGAACGCAAAAATCGAACAATTCAATAAATGAGTAGAACAATGCTAAATGAACAAAACATACGACAAAAGTTTTGGTGTAACGCCGTTGACACATCCACCTATATCTTAAATAGAGTTCTTGGTAGGAGTAAAGAATATCAAATATAATACGCGTGAGTCACCAAGTCAACCCTTTAGGAAAAAGGTCAACTTGCAAAACTCACAAATACGATATATGATTCCGGGTAAGTGATACCCGGGTCGTTTCCCAACGAGGTGTGAATTGAGGATGTCGTTTGAGGTTTGGTATTAAAATCCTTGAAAGTTGGATTCTCACTTTTGGTTTTGATTTCTAAATTCTAATTAAGGCACGGGAAAGTAAATAAGGCAAGCAATAAAGGAAACTACGAAATTAAGCTAAAAAAATGATAACGTGAATCTAAAATGCGACTAAATAACCAACTAAGACAAATTTTAACCCTACGAATGCAATTTTAATTTCTAAACTTCCTAAATGATAAAAGAAAATTTTAGAAAAAAGATTTGTATTTTTTGATTTTTATTTTAATTTTTATGAATTAAAAACTATTTTGAAAAGAAAAATATATAAAAAATATTAAACTAAAGAGAAAAATTAAACAAATTTCGAGAAAAGTACTTAAACTTGATAAGAATCTAGGAAAAATAAAATGAAGGTTACAGCTTATCAAAATAAGCAGATAATAAGCTAAAACCAGAAATAAGCAAAAAGTGGCAAAGACTGGTTAAAAGGAATAACCAAACACCCTTGGGAAGAAAAGACCCAAGGGCGCGGATGGTTGTGTAGTGTGGTGTGTAAGGTTGAGTAAGGTCGAGGTCCTAGGTACGAGCCTCGGCTCACCTTGGACTTCCCTTGCTCCCTTTTTATTTATTTAAAAAAAAAAATTTCTATTGAGACTTGTGAAGGAAATATTTTTAGTTCAAATGAAATAAGCCAGAAATAGCTTATTAAGAACTAACTAATAATAGAAAGAAAATGAGCCAAGGCAACTGTGAATTAAGCAAATAAGCTTCTAAAAGCTTAAGTGATACTGAAATAAGCTATGATAATCTAAAAGCAAACCTAAAAAGCAAAGGAAAACAGAATAAGCAACACAAATAAGCAATTAAGAACTGAGAACCAAATAAGTAATTAAGGTTATTAGCAGGCCCAAACAGTCCAAGATGGCAATTTGGAGCTTAATAAAAAGCTCTTAAACATTAAGCAAATCAACTAAAAACTCAAAACAAATAAAGACCATGCACCAATAAGCTATTAGAACAAGTTTCAGACCTAATCAGAACTTATTTTGTGCTTAAAAATAAGCTAAGAAAATGGCTATTCAGCACAAGTATTCACTGATGTATCAGTGAATACTAACTGATCAGACACTTTTAAGGCTATTAATTAAGCACTAATAAGTTGAGACTTGGAATGAAATCTAGAAAACCACATACTACAACAAGCAAACATTAAGGAAAATTAAAATCAGGAACTAAGAAATAGAAATAAGCACTTAAATAAACCTATAAAAGCTGCTACGCAGAACTGATGGTAAATATGTATACTGATGTGAGGATTTGACCAAAATTGAGCAAAATGACCACAAATCCAAATGAAATTCAAACAACTCAACAAAATCAACTTAAATGACTGATTTGAACACATAAACTTCAATAGTAAGACCTTGTGACTGCTTATCTCAACACAAAACCAAATAAGCAGTTTTGAAACTCAAAACTAGGAAATCCAACTTAAAACTATACAACCACTTAAAATTGATCAAAACAACTTAATAACAGCTTAAAACACTCAAGTTAAGCCAAACAAAGCAAATCCAATTGGTCAAACTCAGAATAGCAGCCTAAAAGTCAACAAACAAGCTTATGCCAAACACCCCTTTACACAGCCTAAATCTGATTTTAAGCTTGATTTATACCTTTTTAAGCTAACTTTTGCAAAGACCAGATGTTAACTGAGTATAATAAGGCTTAATAAGCAAATTTCAACCTTTTAAAAGAACTTTCTAAATAAGCTACCCAAATAAGCAGTGAAAAGCTAAACTAGGCAGATTATATGAAATACTGATGAACTCAAATAAGTACATTTTATTATCATCATTTATCCTATTTATTTGACTTGTTTTATTATATTATGTATGAGAATTGATACTTAATCGTTTACTTTTGTAATTCTCAGTTAAAAACAAGCATTTGGTGAAACTTAGCTATTATGGACTAAAAATGGAGAAAAATGATCAAGATTGGAAAAGGTTGCTGAAATGAAGAGATTGAAGACCATTACCTGACTTTGAAGAATGCATGCATGCAATTCTGTCATGCGTTGCATATGAAACTTTGGTCAACGAAGAAGAACCAACTTGTTCTACTCTAGATGCGCCGCATTATACTTCTTACATACGGCGCATCACTATCAAGATTTCACCAGTTTTGATCCAAGATACAAGAAGACATGCGTCGCATACAGTTATGAAGATACGCCGCGTCTCAAGGCGGTGTACGAATATTCTGGAAAATAATAACCTTGGACCCCACGTGAAGTTAAGTCAATGCGCCGCATCTACTTATTCAATGCGCCGCATCTTACCTCAGACAGAAACTATAAATACCCCAAGACCAGACGAATTTCGAGAGCCCTAGTTTTAGAAGAAGACCGAAGACCAGAAAACCTAAGGCCGAATTCAGTCGAATAGGCAGCACAAGACACACCCGAACGAAGATACAAGAGCTGTAAGAAGGTCCTGCATGTGTTTAATTCATTAAGTAGTTTTGTTTCATTGTATTAGTACACTTTAATTCATCAGGATTGGTGGCTTGTGTAATGTGACAACGGAAAGGTTGCACTCCCTTAAAACTGCTTTCCCATTAATTAAAGTTTATATGTTGATGTCTTTGGTGACTTTTATTAGTGCATTGATAACCTCTGTGTCTATTAGTGGCTTGTCGTATGTGACTACGGAAGATCATATTGCTCCCACGGTTATAACTAACTTGATCACTTAGGAATAACTTTTAGACATAAGTAATCATTAAGGGTTTACTCGCCGATAAGATTAGAGCCAACGAGAAAGGGTTAATTACATACACTTCATATAAAACTAGCAATAAAACAAGTGACAAGCAACTTAATTATCAGGACAGGTCTTCTTATTGTCTCAAGTATTTATCTGTGTTCGTGCGTGCTTATCGCTGATTCGTGCTCATTAGTTTAGTTTATTATTTAATTGCAACCAAAACGTGCCAGTCTCTCAGGCTGAACCCCCTTGCGTTAGATTAGGTTGTATAATTGACTTAAGATATTAAAATACTGATTAGAATAACTAGATAATACGTTCCACTCTTAGTGATCGACACTCTACTTACCATTATATTCATACTGACCGGGTACACTGCTCGTTAAGTGTGTGTGTTATTGATAAGTCGGCTAAATATAAATTTAAAACTTGAGTAGGCATTAATACTGCTAAACCGCAACGACACACACGCACATCAAATACTTAAGCAAATGAGTTTAAAGCTACGAACTAAGCATGATAAGCAACAAAAAGCATAAATAAGCAGAAAGTAACAGTAAATAAGCACTAATAAGAAGAAATAGGCACTAAGCAGTTTATAAGTTAAAGATGAAATTTGAACTTACAAAGGCCCTTTGCTCAAACAAGGGCATCAACATGCTCATAGAGCTTATCTACAAGCTCCAGCTTGTTTTAAACAAGCTGGTAAACCCATAAGCCCATCCATGTTTTGCTTATCTTTCAAATAAGCTCAAATCATTTTCTTCTTTTAATATCTCTTGAGTGAGTTTTGTTCAGTTAGTGAGCTTATGCACTTAAGCTATAGAGAAGCTTAAATGCATAAGTATTAGCTTAGTAAAGATAAAACGGGCTTATAGATCAACTTTTAACAAGATTTCTAACAATATCATAAGTAAAAAGTAAATAAGGATAAACTGAAAACTAAGAACACTTTGGATTAAACTGAGCTTTAAACTTTCATTAATAATAAAACAGTACAAATGCTTTTTAATTGAAAATAGATACTAGAATAAAACTAAGTTTAAGCTAAGAACTAAAAAAAGTAAAAAATATCCCCTGCTCTTGCTCTTGTTGTGCTTCTTCATTTATATAGTCCTCTGGATTTCTCTCCTTCTCAAGAAGCTTCACATAGCTTGATTATCAACCCTTGGATAGCCTTGGTGCCCAATCCAATCAATCTTTCCCGTTGGATGATTTCCCGCTCAAAGATATAGGAGCTTTCACACGGATTGCCAACTTGGAGTGTAGACATCTGATTTGGGGGGAGGGGGGAAGGAATATAGCACATGGGGTGAGCAGGCTTGGCTTCCCTCTGGTGTCGTCTTCTTCAGCCATCAGTGTCATCCTAGAAAAAGCCCCCTTTGGCGGTAAAATAAGTATGGATGGGTATTGACTCATTGACCGAAATACTGGTGGATTATTGGTGATAAAATGGGCTGACTTGGCTCATTAACATGGGTCGGGTTGGCCCATAAAATGTAAATAGGGTTTCGGGTCCATTTTTTAATGCTCATTCCAATGCTATATCCCGGGGTTGACTTTGACTTCGTCTTGACTTGATTAAATGCACAAATGTTGTCGAGTCGATCCGAAAATTGTCCATTTTTGCTCCATTTTCAATCATTTTGTACCTATAATACATAAAACACAGTCCAAGGATATTTGCAATATAATTTGACATAATTGGTTGTTTTTAGTCATTTTTACGGGTTTAATGGGTATAAAATGATGAGTAAATAGGCACTCATCATCCCCCCACACTATCAATTGCTAGTCCCTAGCAATCCGATCATATAAAGTAATGAAAGGATTAAAAGAATACCAAGGATACCCCATTTTGACTTTTTATTCAATGCAAGGAATTCAAACTAGAACAAAAATAGATATTATGCTTGATTTTAAGAATGACATCACAGAACGGGATTCACACAAACTGGGTGACTCCGTGGAATTGTAATCGTCATCCTCTTTTTGTTACTCCTAACTAAGTTTAAACTCATTGTGCAAATATTTTTGTAAAATGCTAACACTACTTATACTAATAATCTATGTAAGCCGGAACTTAACTTTTCACTCCCACAATTCTTCTAGAAGTTAGGTGAGTGTGCTCATTTTCAAAAAAATTTACCGCAGAAATTGACATTTATTATGGTTGTTATTTGTTTAAGTCAATATTAATTTACCGGGAACCTCGAAATCCAAGGATCAAAAAGGGCCTTTTCCATGTAGCGGCTTTCTTCTCAGCTTGTCCTTAGCGAAACTTAGGAGGCTAGGTTTTTACACCCTCGAGAATAGTACCGGAATCAGCGGGATTTCGATTTTCAAAGATTTACGAGATTACCGCTAAGTTAATATTAAATACTTAAATAGATAGCAACCGACGATCATTTAGAGATTAGAGACTCAAAGGAGAGATCACTCCATGTAGCGACTTTCTTCTCAGCACATCCCAGCTGAACGACTTAGGTGACTAGGCTTTTGACACCCCACAGAGAATAGTATCGGAGCTCACGGGACCTTTGAAATCAACAATCTACCAAATTACCGTTAATCTTTAAGACAAAATTGACGAATACTAGTTCAACTTCCGATTTAAATTTAAGAAAAAACAAGTTTCGTACATTTATTCATAAGTAACATAAACATTTTTATTCAAGCAACATTTTTTTTTACAACATCATACTTGCAACTTTACTCACTTCATTTTGCAACATTATTCTGATTGTAAGAAAGTATGCTTTTTCCAAAATTTAAATAAAAAGTTGAACTCGGACTCTATATCAAAATTGTATAAAAATTTATTTTTGCATAACAAAACGATTTCTAACGTTCAAAAGTTTGAAAAGAGCACTTATTTAATCAGATTAGTTAGCTTCTGGGAGGAAAAGCCATAGATTACTTATATAAGCTCTAAAGAGAACAACTACTCCACGCTTAGCATTTTCATTTGCACAATTTGTAAAAACTTAGTCTAAACGTTAAGGGAGCAGCCAAATCAACATTCTGGCAGAGTCGGGATCCCCCTTGTTCTAGCCTAATCAAGACTAAACTTCCATTAATGCCGAAGCATTAATGTATTGCAAATTATTTTTTTTTTTTTTAATGTGCAAAGCACTTCTTTTTCATGCAATTTCTTATTTTAAGACGAGAAAATTTTAAAATTTTGGTCAAAACGGGGGTACTAGGGTACTAGTAGGTACAAATGTGATCAAATTCGCTAGAATTCCCTCCCCCCCCCCCCCCCCCACTTAGAATTGAATATTGCCCTCAATATTCAAAGTACCGGCTATTATGTCGAAACTATAGAACGTAAAAAGGTAATACTACTAGCCAAGTGTGGGAAAAAAATCTCTTTTTTTTTTTTTTTACAAACAAGGATTAATAAGATATCCCTAGATAATTGTTAGCAAAAAGATCGGATATTGGGCGGCTGGATTCAAAACAGGCGTTTCAATCATCACGATCTAAGGAAATCTTGAAAACAAGAGCAAACACACAAAAACAAAGCAATGGTAGAGGCATCCCCCCACACTTAGTGTTAGAAAATAGAAAGAAGTAGAGATCCTCGGGTTGCCTCCCGAGAAGCGCTTGTTTTTTGTAACCGAGTCACGAGCCTGACTCGACCCCGAATTCATTGGTCCATGGGGAAAGTTTGGAGATCCGGGACAACCATAGTCGGTATGTCCCCTCCAAAATAATGCTTCAACCTATGACCATTCACTTTGAAGTTTGGTCCGTCGGTTTGAGATAACTTGACGGCACCATAAGGAAAAACTTTTGCAACGGTGAATGGTCCGGTCCAACGGGTTTTAAGTTTACCCGAGAAAATCTTCAATCGAGAATTGAAAAGAAGGACTCGGTCACCAACGTTGAAAACGCGGTTCTTGATCTTGGAGTCGTGGATCTTCTTTGTCTTCTCTTTGTAGATCAAAGAGTTCTCGTAGGCTTGGTCACGAAGTTCATTTAATTCATTGAGTTGAACTTTCCGGTGATCACCCGCGGACTTAAGGTCAAAGTTTGCATGCTTCAAGGCCCAATAGGCTTTGTGCTCGAGCTCGATCGGTAGATGACACGCCTTTCCGTACACAAGCTTGTAAGGAGTGCACCCGATGGGTGTTTTGTAAGCGGTACGGAAGGCCCATAGTGCATCATCTAATTTGTCCGACAAAGAGGCACGGTTTTCACCTACGGTCCTTTCCAGAATTCTTTTTAAACCACGGTTGGAAACTTCCACTTGCCCACTAGTTTGTGGGTGATATGCGGTAGCAAGACGGTGAGTGACACCGTACTTAAGCATGACCTTTGCGAATTGGTCATTGCAAAAGTGCGTACCGCGATCACTAATGATAGCACGGGGAGTTCCAAACCGAGAAAAGAGAGATTTTAAAAATTTAACAACTACTCGGGCGTCGTTGGTGGGGAGCGCTTTTGCTTCAACCCATTTAGACAAGTAGTCGACCGCCACGAGTATGTACTTGTTCCCTCGTGAAGACGGGAACGGCCCCATAAAGTCGATGCCCCAAACGTCGAAGATTTCGCAAACTTTGATGGCATTTTGGGGCATTTCATCCTTTTGCGAGATCTTTCCGTGACGTTGACAAGAGTCACAAGATTTGACCAAGTCACGGGCATCACGATAAATTGTAGGCCAATAGAAACCGGAATCAAAGACTTTTTTAGTGGTGTAGTTGGCACCATGATGTCCCCCGGTGGGTCCATTATGGCAAGCCGTGAGGATATCAACGGCTTCTTGGCCGTGAACACATCATCTAATCACTTGATCGGCACAAATCTTAAACAAGTAGGGATCGTCCCAAAAATAATGTTTCAAATCCTTGAAGAATTTCTTCTTTTGTTGGGACGACATCCCTTTCACAATAAAATTCCCCGCATGGTAATTTGCAAAGTCGGCAAACCATGGGGTACTAGAATCACTTCTAAGCGATATCATTCCAAGTGTCTCGAGAGGAAATGTTTCGGTAATTTCCTTTTTCTCGAGAACACCTTGATGAGGGTTCTCTAATCTAGACAAATGGTCGGCGGCGAGATTCTCCGCTCCTTTTTTATCACGGATGATGATATCAAATTCTTGAAGGAGGAGAACCCACCGGAGCAATCTCGGCTTTGCTTCTTGTTTTGCAAAAAGATATTTAAGAGCCGAGTGATCTGTATACACTATTCTTTTCGACAAGATTAAGTATGGCCGAAATTTCTCGAAAGCATACACCACGGCTAATAATTCTTTCTCTGTCGTGGTGTAATGAGCTTGAGCATTGGTCATAGTTTTGCTCACACAGTGTATAGGTTGAAATGTTTTGTTTTTCGTTGCCCCAAGACCGCACCTATGGCAAAATCACTAGCATCACACATGAGCTCAAAAGGTAGGTCCCAATCGGGGGCAACTAAGATTGGTGCTTCGGTAAGTTTTTTCTTAAGAGTTTGAAAGGCTTCAATGCACTCTTTAGAAAAGATGAACGGAGTATCTTTCTCAAGGAGACGAGTCATCGGCCGGGTGATTTTTGAAAAATCTTGAATAAATCGACGATAGAAACCGGCGTGACCAAGAAAACTCCGAACACCTTTGACGGTGGTGGGATGAGGTAGCTTGGCGATAACATCTACTTTAGCCTTATCTACCTCAATCCCGCTTTTAGAAATCTTATGGCCGAGGACAATGCCTTCTTTGACCATTAAATGACTTTTCTCCCAATTTAGACAAAGATTAGTGTCTTCACAACGCTTTAGCATCTTGTCCAAATGGGAGAGGCATGTTTTGAAAGAATCCCCAAAGACCGAGAAATCGTCCATAAAGACCTCCATAGTTTCCTCGATCATATCGTGGAAAATGGCCATCATACACCTTTAGAACAGGCCCGGAGCATTACATAAGCCGAAAGGCATGCGTCGGTAGGCAAACGTTCCGTAAGAGCAAGTGAAGGTGGTCTTTTCTTGGTCTTTTGGGTCGAGGGGAATTTGGAAGTAACCCGAGAAACCGTCGAGAAAACAATAGTATTCGTTTCCCACTAGTCTTTCGAGCATTTGGTCCATGAATGGGAGAGGAAAGTGGTCTTTACGGGTGGCGTCATTTAACTTTCGGTAGTCAATGCATACACACCATCCGTTACCAATCGAGTAGAAATCAACTCGTTTTCATCATTTTCAACAATGGTAATACCACCCTTTTTGGGCACTGATGTGCTGCGTGTGTCGTTGCGGTTTAGCAGTTTTAATGCCTACTCAAGTTTTAAATTTATATTTAGCCGACTTATCAATAACACACACACTTAACGAGCAGTGTACCCGGTCAGTATGAATATAATGGTAAGTAGAGTGTCGATCACTAAGAGTGGAACGTATTATCTCGTTAATCTAATCAGTATTTTAATATCCTAACGCAAGGGGGTTTCAGCCTGAGAGACTGGCACGATTTGTTTGCAATTAAATAATAAAATAAACCAATAGGCACGAATCAGCAAGTAGCACACACGTACATAGATAAATACTCGAGACAATAAGAGGGTTGTCCTTATGATTAAGTAGATTGTCACTTGTTTTATTGATAGCTTTATATGAAGTGTATGTAGTTAACCCTTTCTCGTTGGTCCTATCTTATCGGCGAGTAAACCCTTAATGATTACTTATGTCTAAAAGTTATTCCTAAGTGATCAATTTAGTAATAACCGTGGGAGCCACATTATTTTCCGCAGTCAAATGCCCGCAAGCCACTAATAAACACAGAGGTTATCAATGCACTAACAAGTAGTAACCAAAGACATCAACATATAAACTTTAATTGATGGGAAAGCAAGTATTAAAGGGAGTGCAATCTTTCGTTGTCACATTACACAAGCCACCAATCCTGATGAATTAAAGTTTGCTAACACAATAAAACAAAACTACTTAATGAATTAAACACATGCAGCACCTTCTTACAGCTCTTGTATCTTCGTTTGGTGTGTCTTGTGTTGCCTCCTTGACTGAATTCGTCCTAGGGTTCTGCTGCTTCGGTCTTCGAATCTAATATAATCCCCTCTGACAAAAAGCTCCGGAATTCGTCTGGTCTTGGGGTATTTATAGTTTCTGTCTGAGGGAAGATGCGGCGCATCTAGTAAGTAGATGCGGCGCATTGACTTAACTTCGCGTGGGGTCCAAGATTATAATATTCAGGAATATTCGTACACCGCCAGAAGATGCGGCGTAACTCCATGATTAGATGCGGCGCATGTCCTCTTGTATCTTGGATCGTATCTGGTGATATCTTGATATAGATGCGGCGCATGTCATGAGTGAGATGCGGCGCATCTAGAGCAGATTTAACTTGATCTTGTCCATTTCAGTAGACTCTTCACTTTATGCATGTTTTGCTCCATTATTAGTCCAAAATCGCTAAGTTTCACCAAATGCTTGTTTTTACCTGAGAATTACAAAAGTAAACGATTAAGTATCAATCCTCATACATAATATAGTAAAACAAGTCAAATTAATAGGATAAATGATAGTAATAAAATGTACTTATTTGAGTTCATCAAATATCCCCCCACTTGAACTTTACTTGTCCCCAAGTAAACCTTAGAATTTCTCTTATGAAAATGTATCCTAAAAGATGTTAGGATTTATTTTTATATTTAAGCATGTATTCGTTTATTTCATAATCACACAGCTAAACACTTAACGAATTAGAAGTAAAATAAAATAAGTTGATAAAAGCAAATCTAATCGTTTAACTGTCCAGTCGTGACGAATATTCTATCATAAGCTTGGCAAGTATACACATCTCCTCCACTAAAGCTAAGGAATAACAAGTCTAAAGCGGTAAAAAGGGTTTTTAGGCTTAAGGGTTAATTATTCTCTTTCACTATCGATCTCAAATTCCAGAAAAGGCGACAAAATCACAAATACATGATCGAATCCACGAACACGATACTTGCAATTGCTCAAATCCTTAACTCGAATAGGCTAAAGATAGGTCCAAACTTCACCAATAATAATATATCAAAAAGGGCGACAAAATCATAAATACATAGCCGAATCCACGACTACGATACTTAAGATTGCTCAAATCCCTAATCTCAATAAATCAAAGGTTTGGTTGGATAAAGAATAATAAAGGGCATGGATAACATTTGGGATATAAATTGGTGTAAAATGAAAAATAAACAAAACAAATAAATTAAAATCCTAAGTGTGGTTAATCACTATCCCAACCATCCCATGAATAAGACTCATATCATCGAATAACTCACGCTTTAACACTTGAAACACACGCTTTAGGTAGACACGAATTATACTCAACAAGATCTTAATCAAAGAATAAACCTTAATTGGCGTTCCCATAACTGCCAATTCCCATTCAATCCATAGATATAGTATAACAAATAGTGTTGATATCGACCACTTACATAACTTTACATAAGTTGGTTAAAACTAACTTCCAACTTTTCTTTCTTTCTTTTTCTTTTCTTTTTTTTTTCGATTTTTTTTTTTTTTTTTTTTTTTTTTTTTTTTTTTTTTTTTTTTTTCAAACATAAACATAGATGTGTAAAATTTCACCATATCACTATAATGATAATTCTGGATAATTTTTCCATACTTTTCATACTTCAGAAATAACGGTAATAGTGAAAGTAGTAAACACACGAAAAATAAACTCAAAGATATACAATATTTACTTTCACTCCAATTGCATTGTGCAATTTCCCGACCTAACCATAGATAATGAATTACGCACGCGAACACAGGTAATGTAAGGAAACACATTTTGCCTATAGCAATTAACCAACCACGGATTCTAATCTACAGGGTAGGCTAAGGTGTAAGGGTGTAACGAAACATTTTAAACATAGGTGTAAGAAACGAAAGGAATGGCTCTGAGTGTTTTTCTAGGGGTATCTTACTCTAAAAATGAGAGTAACAAAAGGGTTTATACGGGGGTTAACTAACCAGTGTAGTTAGCTAATAACACATAACATATAATAGGCTATTTGGGTGTAATCCTAGAAATTTACCAATTTAGACAAGTCATTCCAATTATATAAATATAATACTTATTATGGTGGTCTCGAATAGTATACAAGCCAAGTTCTAAAGTTTACAAGTCACCGGCACACTCATAGATTTGTGAATTTTGAAAAATCACAATTTTTGAAAATAACGTCATGTGTGCAGCTATGCAACTTAGATCTTAAACAAAAACATGCTAAAAAATTTTTAAGTTTGATATATTAAGCACATTTTAAGCATAATTTTTGAAAAAGTTTAGGACAAGTAATTGTTAAGTGTTCTAATTCTCCAATCCCCCCACTTAAGTTAAATAACGTCCTCGTTGTTTGTATAAAAGGTTAAAAACTGGAAAATAAAAGAATTAGAACAGAAAAACTCCCCTGAGATTTGCTCGGTATGATCCTCCATTTGATAAGAGCAAAAATCATCTTTCTTGTGGATTAGAACGTTTAAGCTTCATACTTGATGTATCCACAGGAAATCCAGGAAACTATAATACCACCAACACTTTAAAACACACCTAAGATAAGAAAGGTTCAAACTTGCATAATACATTAGTAGTTAGATAAAAATAAAACTTAAAAATTAAAACTGAAAATCATCAGGTCAGTCGATGCGCCGTATCTTATGGAAGAAGATACGCCGTATCGAGCCTGGAATAAATACGGATCAGAATAAAGATGCGCCGCATCCTTAACCAGGGATGCGCCGCATTAAGATAAACTGATAAATAGTTTTAAAGTCGAAAATAAAAATGCAGAAAATTAAAATATGATATGACCATTGCAGGAGATGCGTCGCATCTCAGAATTGAGATGCGCCGTTTCCTCATGCGGGCCTGACTGACTCGACACAGAAAACAGAATAATAAAAATTCTCCGGGTTGTCTCCCGGTAAGCACTTGTCTTTATTCCAGAGTCTTCAAGTTAGACTCACGTTCAGCTCTTTAATATCGATCATTTATCCCTACATGGCCACGTAGGATCCATTTAGCAACTAAATCGTCACGTATATATTCAGGTCCCAAATTCAAAACTCCATTGTAGAATCCATCCATTATTTGATATGGGTACTCAATCCCTCTCTTCACGTCATCATCACTAATAAAAAGGAATGGAGAAAATTTGTAGCAGATCCTACTAGTGGCATGTTTAAATCCAGGATGAGTTCGGGGCATCATATAAGTGATAATGTCGTTTCCACATTGAAAGGTGATATTTCATTCAAATCGTTTTGCATTAATAGTGATCTCCCTACAAAATGGTTTTCCAACAATCACGTCACCCATATTGCTGTCACAATAGGCATTCATGTCTTCAACAACGGCGAACTCAGTTACAATAGTAAAGCGTCCAACGAAGATCGGGACATTAATGAAGGCTCCAACTACATTCTTTCCCTTATACTCCACTTTATTTCTCATAATGGAATTGTAAAACCTTCTTGACATGACATTGATTGGTAAAATAGGAAAGAAATTGGCGTCAATACACTTGTACCCAATCATGCATGTGAATTGCAAATTGTAAGCACAATCGGCGTGGATCCTTCTACCATAGTCCAAAGAACCATCATACCCCTCAAATTCATCGTAATTCCTAGTATTAATAACGTTAATTTTTGGACTATCAAGAATTTCTCCTTCTTCTAACTCAGATTCCGCATCATCCATGAATAGGTCATTGGATTCTAATGGTCCATTAAGGTCATTAAGTTCAATGTAGTCCCCATTGTAACGTTCGGGTGATTTTTCATGCACTAATACATCGTTCATAAAATTGGCTTCGAAGTAGAAGTCAATTAGTTCTCCGAATCCTTCCATTTTCCTTCTGAAATAATCACAAAAGCATCAGTAGGATCTGTTCGCTAAGAAGAAAAATTAATGAATTAAGAAACGGATATATGAATACAAATAGCTGATATCTGCGGACTATGCGCCGTATCCAAAAAGTTGGATACGCCGTATCTTATAATCGTTAAATTTAATCAAACTTTATCCAGAAAATAGATACGCCGCTTAGAATTTATGAATGCGCCGTATCGAATTAATTAATCAAAAATCGATATTTATTTAAAATTAAATACGTCGTATTAACGAAAGTTAATGCGCCGTATTTTCGTTACGTTTAAAAATACGCGATTTTTGATTCCGAGGATACGCCGTATCGACAGAGATCGATACGTCGTATCTGTTTAATAATTCGCAAACTGTTTTTAATTAAAATAATAGATACGCCGTATCTGCTAAAGCAGATGCGTCGTATGGCGTTAACGTTTAGAAATTTTTCTTATCAAACACAGATACGCCGTATCTGCTAAAGCAGATGCGTCGTATTACTTTATCGCTTAGAAAAAAATTTCTTATTAAAAACAGATACGCCGTATCTTGGGGAAAAGATGCGTCGTATCGAATTAATTAAACGCGTTGTATTTAAAAAAATTAAACGCAATACGCCGTATCTGAGAGATCAGATGCGCCGTATCATTTGATTTAGCACAGTACAACGATAGCAGAACAGAAAAAATACAAAAAATAAAAACAAATAAAAACACACAAACAAAAATAAACACAAAAACAAAAATAAAAGCAAACAAATAACACACAAAACAACAAATATGCAAAATAATACAATGATGCAATTAATCTAATAAAAAAAAACCTAATTAAAATACTAATCAAATTAACAGATAATAACAATTCACTCCCCGGCAGCGGCGCCAAAAACTTGATGTGCTGCGTGTGTCGTTGCGGTTTAGCAGTTTTAATGCCTACTCAAGTTTTAAATTTATATTTAGCCGACTTATCAATAACACACACACTTAACGAGCAGTGTACCCGGTCAGTATGAATATAATGGTAAGTAGAGTGTCGATCACTAAGAGTGGAACGTATTATCTCGTTAATCTAATCAGTATTTTAATATCCTAACGCAAGGGGGTTTCAGCCTGAGAGACTGGCACGATTTGTTTGCAATTAAATAATAAAATAAACCAATAGGCACGAATCAGCAAGTAGCACACACGTACACAGATAAATACTCGAGACAATAAGAGGGCTGTCCTTATGATTAAGTAGATTGTCACTTGTTTTATTGATAGCTTTATATGAAGTGTATGTAGTTAACCCTTTCTCGTTGGTCCTATCTTATCGGCGAGTAAACCCTTAATGATTACTTATGTCTAAAAGTTATTCCTAAGTGATCAATTTAGTAATAACCGTGGGAGCCACATTATTTTCCGCAGTCAAATGCCCGCAAGCCACTAATAAACACAGAGGTTATCAATGCACTAATAAGTAGTAACCAAAGACATCAGCATATAAACTTTAATTGATGGGAAAGCAAGTATTAAAGGGAGTGCAATCTTTCATTGTCACATTACACAAGCCACCAATCCTGATGAATTAAAGTTTGCTAACACAATAAAACAAAACTACTTAATGAATTAAACACATGCAGCACCTTCTTACAGCTCTTGTATCTTCGTTTGGTGTGTCTTGTGTTGCCTCCTTAACTGAATTCGTCCTAGGGTTCTGCTGCTTCGGTCTTCGAATCTAATATAATCCCCTCTGACAAAAAGCTCCGGAATTCGTCTGGTCTTGGGGTATTTATAGTTTCTGTCTGAGGGAAGATGCGGCGCATCTAGTAAGTAGATGCGGCGCATTGACTTAACTTCGCGTGGGGTCCAAGATTATAATATTCAGGAATATTCGTACACCGCCAGAAGATGCGGCGTAACTCCTTGATTAGATGCGGCGCATGTCCTCTTGTATCTTGGATCGTATCTGGTGATATCTTGATAGAGATGCGGCGCATGTCAAGAGTGAGATGCGGCGCATCTGGAGCAGAATTGACTTGATCTTGTCCATGTCAGTAGACTCTTCACTTTATGCACGTTTTGCTCCATTATTAGTCCATAATCGCTAAGTTTCACCAAATGCTTGTTTTTACCTGAGAATTACAAAAGTAAACAATTAAGTATCAATCCTCATACATAATATAGTAAAACAAGTCAAATTAATAGGATAAATGATAGTAATAAAATGTACTTATTTGAGTTCATCAGGCACACAATGCACGGGGCTCACCCAAGGACTATCCGAGATAGGGTAAATCAAGCCGGCATCAAGGAGTTTACGAACCTCCTTTTTGATAACCTCGTGGATTTTAGGATTAACCCTTCTTTGATGTTGAACCGCCGGTTTAAAGTCATCCTCCATTAAAATCTTGTGTGTACAAAATTCCGGGTTAACACCCTTAATGTCGAAAAGTTTCCAAGCGATGGCTCGCTTGTGTAACTTTAAAACCTTTATGAGAGCGGTTTTCTCCTCATCATTTAAATCTTTAGCAATTATGAAGGGTAATTTATCGATACCCTCCAAAAATGCATATTCAAGATGAGGTGGTAAGTCCTTAAGTTCGACCTCCGGAGGATCATTAGAATTTTCAATAGGTTTGATTTCCTCAATATGATGTTCTTTAGGAGGGAGAGATGATGGATCATCATTAAGCAACTTCTCAAGGAGAAGAATGTCTCCCTCCGGGTCAAATACACCATCATCAATTCCCGAAGGAATTGAATCACAAGATAAACAAGCTTCAATCTCTTCCAAAATGAAGTTACCTCCCTCAAACGGAGTGAGAGAGGGGGAAGAGAGAGCAATGATAGGACCTAACGAAGTGGGATTGCCACTTGTTGAATAATCCGAGAATCCAAGAACTTCTTGAGCATACTCCTCACAAGCAATGTCTATGATATCGATTTGATTAACCGATATAACATCATATTTAGAGGAGTATCCCGAAGTTTGATCGAGATTAAATGTTATGGATTCATCATTAACACGAAGGGTTAATTCTTCACCATAAACATCAATTAAAGCTCGTCCCGTCCTCAAGAAGGATCTCCCGAGAATGAGGGGAACCCGAGGATCGGCATCAAAATCAACGACTACAAAGTCGGCCGGAAAATGGAACTTTCCTACTTTAACGAAGACATCTTCGGCAACACCTTTCAGAATAGTAACCGATCGGTCCGCAAGTTCGAGATTCATTCGTGTAGGAGTAAGCTCCGGGAGCGAAAGCTTTTTCCAAATGGAAAGAGGCATTAGATTGATGCTTGCGCCGAGATCGGCCAAGGCTAAGCATTCATTTAGCTCTGGAAAATCACAAGGAATGAGAAACTTGCCGGGGTCTCCTAGTTTTTCAGGCAACTTTTTAAGAAGCACCGCCGAACAATTCTCATTCAATGGAGTATTAGTCAATTCAAACAATTTTTTCTTATTGCTAAGAAGACTCTTGAATGTAGCAGCAAATTTTGGCATATAAAGAAGAGCATCCGCGAAACTAATATCGAAGTGTAATTTTTGAAAGATTTCAAGAAACTTCATCATTTGGCTATTAGTTTTGTCACGGAGCTTTTGATTATTAAGCCTCGAAGGATATGGAATAGAAGGCTTAGGATTGGTCTTCGGAACATCGGGTTCCGGAATTGAAGTTTGGACGACCGGAGGTTGGACGGGTGCGGTACTTTGTGGGCTTGAAGAATGCACTTTGTCCTTTGTCACCTTGGTTTCTCGTTCCACTTCCCTCACTGGAGAGGGAGTAGGAATCGAGGGTCCATCATACGCCCTACCACTTCGAGTGGTGATAGCTTTCAACTCACCCTTTGGGTTGGGAACGGTATTGCCCAGGAGAGATCCCGAAGTTGAAGCTTGATGGATTTGATTCATGAGACTAGCAAACATGTTCTCAATTTCGTTTTGAGATTGATCAATTTTTTTATTTGTGGTCCTAAGTTCATTCTTAACCTCATTACCCTGCTTAGACATTGAAGTTTGGAAATCATTTTTCAAAGTTGTTATTTGATTTTGCATTGCCCTCATGTTAGCCTCATTTGACTTAATGTAATTAGCAAGTTCATTGGAGGGAAGAATAGAGGCTTTTTAATTAGGAGCTTGATACCCTTGATTGAAATTAACCCCTTGGGTCGGGTATTGATTGATCGGGGCTTGAAATTGGTTTTGCACATTTTGCCCTCTTCCTTGATTTTGATTGAACCTATTTTGGTTGTTAGGTTGAGAAAATCCGGGTGGTCCCATTTGATTGCTAGAACGATAGTTCGGGTCAACTTGAGGACGGTATTGGTTACCTCCTTGGTTGTAAGCCCCGACTACGGCATTTACTTCAAAAGGACTGCCATCGGTGGCAGTACAATTGTAGTATGCACGAGGACCACCACAAGTGACACAAGTTTCTTCCATCGCTTTGACTTGAGCAGGTGGAGGAGTTTGTCGGGTAGAAAGTTTCTTTTGCTTAGAGAGAACCAAAGCTTGAATAGCATCCGTGAGTTTGTCGATCTTAGCATCCATGCTAGAAGTATTCACCGGAGATGAAGTAGAAGGAGAAGCACTCACTTGGGAAACAACCGGCTTGCTTCGTGTAGTGCGAACCTTAGACTTGTTCTCGATGATAGACAAGGCATCTCTCGGAGTCCGATTCAAGAGGTTACCACCGGCGGCGGCATTAAGAGAGTCTTGATCGGTTTGGTTCAAGGCATTGTAAAAAGTATCAATTTGATGTAACTCGGAAAAACCATGGTGAGGACATTTACGAAGTAATTCTTTAAAACGGTCCCACGCTTCACTAAATGATTCATTAAATTTTTGAGTGAATTTTGTGATTTCATTTTTAAGGCTTGTAGTTTTAGATGGGGGAAAAAATTCATTCACAAATTTCGTCACTAAATCTTCCCATGTTTCAATCGAACGAGGGGGTTGTTTTTTGAGCCAAATCCGGGTGGCCCCCTCGAGAGAAATGGAAAAAGAAGTAATTTGCTTGCATCTTGAGGTACATTTCGATATTTGATAGTAGATGTGATCTTGTTAAACCATCGAATGTGGGAATGAGGGTCCTCCCTCTCAAATCCGAAAAATTGACTCGAAGTTACTAAGGATAGCAACCCGGTCTTAAGTTCAAAGCTATCGGCAACGATTGCCGGAACAACGATAGCGTTTCCGTAACCCTCGGTGGGTGCTTGGAGTAACTCCGACATAGTACGATTATCCGCCATTTCGACAATGGGAAGATCGGAAATAGTACGAATCTCGGGTTTGACTATTGGGGAAGCACGTCTTTTATTACTTCTCCTTGGAATTGTGACGAGTTCAAGTAAGGGACTCGATGAAGTAGGAGAACGAGTGTGCATGCACTAAAAACACAAAATTTAAAAGAAAAATAAGTTTTGAAAAAGAAAATATTTTTGGGTTTTTTATATTTAGGAAAATTGAAAAACAATACTTTTGGTTTTTTAATTTTAATTTTTTTTTAAATATATATATATATATATATATATATATATATATATATATATATATATATATATATATATATATATATATATATATATATATATTATAATATAAGAAAATATTCATAAAAATAAGCAAGTAACTTCACGGGGAAGGATCTTCAAGTCACTAATCGTCAAACCGTAACGATATTGTCGCAACACACCTCCCCGGCAGCGGCGCCAAAAACTCGGTAGGAGTAAAGAATATCAAATATAAAACTCGTGAGTCACCAAGTCAACCCTTTAGGAAAAGGGTCAACATGCAAAATTCACAAATACGATATATGATTCCGGGTAAGTGATACCCGGGTCGTTTCCCAACGAGGTGTGAATTGAGGATGTCGTTTGAGGTTTGGTATTAAAATGCTTGAAAGTTGGATTTTCACTTTTGGTTTTGATTTCTAAATTATAATTAAGGCACGGGAAAGTAAATAAGGCAAGCAATAAAGGAAACTACGAAATTAAGCTAAAAAAATGATAACGGGAATCTAAAACGCGACTAAATAACCAACTAAGACAAATTTTAACCCTACGAATGCAATTTTAATTTCTAAACTTCCTAAATGATAAAAGAAAATTTTAGAAAAAAGATTTGTTTTTTTTTTTTTTTTTTTTTAATTTTTATGAATTAAAAACAATTTTGAAAAGAAAAATATATAAAAAATATTAAACTAAAGAGAAAAATTACACAAATTTCCAGAAAAGTACTTAAACTTGATAAGAATCTAGGAAAAATAAAATGAAGGTTACAGCTTATTTAATAAGCAGATAATAAGCTAAAAGAAAAAATAAGCAGAAAGAGGCAAAGACTGGTTAAAAGGAATAACCAAACACCCTTGGGCAGAAAAGACCCAAGGGCGCGGATGGTTGTGTGGTGTGGTGTGTAAGGTTGAGTAAGGTCGAGGTCCCAGGTTCGAGCCTCGGCTCACCTTGGACTTCCCTTGCTCCCTTTTTATTTATTTTTTAAAAAGTTTTCTTTTGAGACTTGTTTATAAGCTAATAACAAGAACTTTTTGTGAAGGAAATATTTTTAGTTCAAATGAAATAAGCCAGAAATAGCTTATTAAGAACTGACTGATAATAGAAAGAAAATAAGCCAAGGCAACTGTGAATTAAGCAAATAAGCTTCTAAAAGCTTAAGTGATACTGAAATAAGTTATGATAATCTAAAAGCAAACTTAAAAAGCAAAGGAAAACAGAATAAGCAACACAAATAAGTAATTAAGCACTGCGAACCAAATAAGAAATTAAGGTTATTAGCAGGCCCAAACAGTCCAAGATGGCAATTTGGAGCTTAATAAAAAGCTCTTAAACATTAAGCAAATCAACTAAAAACTCAAAACAAATAAAGACCATGCACCAATAAGCTATTAGAACAAGTTTCAGACCTAATCAGAACTTATTTTGTGCTTAAAAATAAGCTAAGAAAATGGCTATTCAACACAAGTATTCACTGATGTATCAGTGAATACTAACTGATCAGGCACTTTTAAGGCTATTAATTAAGCACTAGTAAGTTGAGACTTGGAATGGAATCTAGAAAACAACATACTACAACAAGAAAACATTAAGGAAAATGAAAATCAGGAACTAAGAAATAGAAATAAGCACTTAAATAGACCTATAAAAGCTGCTACCCAGAACTGATGGTAAATATGTATACTGATGTGAGGATTTGACCAAAATTGAGCAAAATGACCACAAATCAAAATGAAATTCAAACAACTCACCAAAATCAACTTAAATGACTGATTTGAGCACATAAACATCAATAGTAAGACCTTATGACTACTTATCTCAACACAAAACCAAATAAGCAGTTTTGACACTCAAAACTAGGAAATCGAATTTAAAACTATAAAACCACATAAAACTGATCAAAAGAACTTAATAACAGCTTAAAACACCCAAATTAAGCCAAACAAAGCAAATCCAATTGGTCAAACTTAATGGAGCAGCCTAAAAGTCAAATATAAAGCTTATGCCAAACACCCCTTTACACAGCCTAAATCTGATTTTAAGCTTGATTTATACCTTTTTAAGCTAACTTTTGCAAAGACCAGATGTTAACTAAGTATAATAAGGCTTAATAAGCAAATTTCAACCTTTAAAAAGCACTTTCTAAATTAGCTACCCAAAAAGCAGTGAAAAGCTAAACTAGGCAGATTATATGAAATACTTAAGCAAATGAGTTTAAAGCTACGAACTAAGCATGATAAGCAACAAAAAGCATAAATAAGCAGAAAGTAACAGTAAATAAGCACTAATAAGAAGAAATAAGCACTAAGCAGTTTATAAGCTAAAAGATGAAATTTGAACTTACAAAGGCCCTTTGCTCAAACAAGGGCATCAACATGCTCATAGAGCTTATCTACAAGCTCCAGCTTGTTTTAAACAAGCTGGTAAACCCATAAGCCCATCCATGTTTGGCTTATCTTCCAAATAAGCTCAAATCGTTTTCTTCTTTTAATACCTCTTGAGTGAGTTTTGTTCAGTTAGTGAGCTTATGCACTTAAGCTATAGAGAAGCTTAAATGCATAAGTATTAGCTTAGTAAAGATAAAACGGGCTTATAGATCAACTTTTAACAAGATTTCTAACAATATCATAAGTAAAAAGTAAATAAGGATAAACTGAAAACTAAGAACACTTTGGATTAAACTGAGCTTTAAACTTTCATTAATAATAAAACAGTACAAATGCTTTTTAATTGAAAATAGATACTACAATAAAACTGAGTTTAAGCTAAGAACTAAAAAAAGTAAAAAAGATCCCCTGCTCTTGTTGTGCTTCTTCATTTATATAGTCCTTTGGATTTCTCTCCTTCTCAAGAAGCTTAACGTAGCTTGATTATCAACCCTTTGATAGCCTTGGTGCCCAATCCAATCAATCTTGCCCGTTGGATGATTTCCCGCTCAAAGATATAGGAGCTTTCACACGGATTGCCAGCTTGGAGTGTGGACATGTGATGGAGGGGAAGGAATATAGCACATGGGGTGAGCAGGCTTGGCTTCCCTCTGGTGTCGTCTTCTTCAGCCATCACTGTCATCCTAGCCAAATCCCCCTTTTGCGGTAAAATAAGTATGGATGGGTATTGACTCATTGACCGAAATACTGGTGGATTAGTGGTGATAAAATGGGCTGACTTGGCTCATTAACATGGGTCGGGTTGGCCCATAAAATGTAAATACGGTTTCGGGTCTGTTTTTCAATGCTCATTCCAATGCTATATCCCGGGGTTGACTTTGACTTCGTCTTGACTTGATTAAATGCACAAACGTTGTCGAGTCGATCCAAAAATTGTCCGTTTTCGCTCCGTTTTCAATCCTTTTGTACCTATAAGACATAAAACACAATCCAATGATATTTGCAATATAATTTGACATAATTGGTTGTTTTTAGTCATTTTTACGGGTTTAATGGGTTAAAATGATGAGTAAATAGGCACTCATCAGTTCTAATAAGACCATTTTTGAATAAAACACCATATGAACTTTATAGAGGCAAAAAGCCTACATTAGGATACTTCAGAGTGTTTGGAAGCAAGTGCTTAATTTTAAACACTAAGGATTATCTCACCAAATTTGACCCAAAGTCTTTTGAAGGTGTGTTCCTTGGATACTCGCAAAATAGTAAAGCCTATATCGTCCTAAACAAAGAAACATTAAGAGTCGAGGAATCGTTTAACGTAACATTTGACGAAAGTCCACCTCCCTCTAAGACATCACCTTTGGTAGATGATCGATGATTTAGTTGAAAGTCAAATGGTTGAAAACCAAGAAAATTTAGATAATGACAAAGAAGATGGACCTTTAAATAGAGAAATAGTCAATCTCAAAGAATGTAAAAGTCATCCATTAGACAATGTCATAGGAGAAATTAATGAAAGAACCTTAAGATCAAAAGTTCAAAATCAAAGTAATTTCTTTTGTTTCATTTCAACCATTGAGCCCAAAAATATAAATGAGGCCATTAAAGATGAATCTTGGGTTATAGCAATGCAAGAAGAACTAAACCAGTTTGTTAGAAATGATTTTTGGACATTAGTCCCTCAGGCTAAATGTCAAACCATAATTGGAACAAAATGGGTTTTTAGAAATAAAATGGATGAAAATGGTGTAGTGTCTAGAAACAAAGCGAGGCTAGTAGCTCAAGGCTACAATCAACAAGAAGGTATTGACTACGATGAAACATTCACTCCGGTTGCTAGGCTCGAGTCAATAAGAATACTACTTGCATATGCATGTGCACATGACTTTAAACTTTTTCAAATGGATGTCAAAAGTGCATTCCTTAATGGTTTTATTAATGAGGAAGTGTATGTCGCACAACCTCCCGGCTTTTCCGATTTTGAAAAACCAAATCATGTCTACAAACTTAAAAAAGCTTTATACGGACTTAAGCAAGCACCAAAAGCTTGGTATGATCGACTTAAGACTTTCCTAGTTGAACATAAGTATACCATGGGACTAGTAGACAACACTCTTTTCACTAAGAAAAAGGGATCACATATTATCATAGTTTAAATATATGTGGATGACATCATATTCGGATCAACTTGTCAAGAGTTATGCAACGATTTCTCAAAAATCATGCATGACGAGTTTGAAATGAGTATGATGGGAGAACTAAAATTTTTCTTAGGACTCCAAATAAAACAGTTAGAAGATGGGATATTCTTCAACCAATCTAAGTACATCAAAGATATGCTTAAGAAATTTGGTCTTGAAGATTTCAAACCTATGAAAACTCCTATGTCTTCGGAAACTAAACTCATAAAGGATGACGAAAGTGAATCCGTAGATAGCACTAAATATAGAGGAATGATTGGTAGTCTACTCTATTTTACGACAAGTAGACCCGACATTATGTTTAGTGTTTGTCTATGTGCTCGCTTTCAAGAAGATCCAAAAACATCCCATCTTGAAGCCGTTAAACAAATATTTAGATACACTAAAGGTACTACACACTTAGGATTATGGTATCCCAAAGGAACAGGTGTTGAAACCATAGTGTATGCCAACTCAGACCATGCCGGTGACTTTGTCGATAGAAAAACTACAAGTGGTATTTGTACATTTGTTGGGCATTGTCTTACCTCATGGTTTGCAAAGAAAAAAACGGCCCTAGCAATATCAACAACCGAAGCTGAGTACGTGTCAACAGGAAAAGCTTGCCAACAAGCACTCTGGATGAAACAAGCTCTCGTCAACTATGGAATTCAATTCAACGACGTTCCTATTCTTTGCGACAACAAAGGAGCTATCGATCTTAATAAGAATCCAGTTCAACACGCTAGAACCAAACACATAGAAATCCGTCATCACTTTCTTCACGACAATGTTCAAAAAGGAAATATCTCAATCGAGAAAGTATCCTCAGAGGACAACCTTGCCGATATTCTCACAAAACCTCTTAAGAGAGAGCCATTTAACCTTCTTAGACTTGGTTTAGGATTAATGGAACCAAATGTATAGTTAAACCTTAGCTCAACCAAACACGACAAAAATAACCAAAAATCAAAAGTGTCCCCGCGGAACCCTTCGACAACAAGGACGGAACCCTGATTTTGGTTCCGCCCTATCCGCGGATTCCTGAGTCAGTTTTTAAATATAATAAACAAACACTCCTTTTCTCCTACCCACAACACACAAGCAACACCAACTCGACCTATAGCAAACCAAACTCAGAATTTAGGCATTCTACTCCAACCAATTTGTGTTTTTACTCACACTGTAAGTATCCCAACTATATTTACACTCCTGATCTGAGTCTAGGATTTCTATTTCTTGCACAAAATCAAAACTTGGGGGTTATGCATCTTTTTGTAAAAATCATGAATCATATTTGTTAAATTACATAACTAATCATGTTTTTCATAGTTAGGAATTGCATCTTGTAGGACATTATCATAATTCACTAAAAACCTCATGTGAAATTTCTTTTTAAAATCTTCTCACTATTAGGAAAAATGATTTTGCACATTGTTCATACAAATAAAAACGTTATGTTTTAAACATCATTTGCATAATGTCTCTTGAATGCTAAAGGGAATACATAACTAATATGTATTTTCGGGTACATTCAATCGAAGCTACATTGAATTAGGAGCGTTTGGGTTATCTCTCGTTTTGTTACAAAATTTGCTAAACAAAATTTTCATGCATTAAAAAGAGTCGAGATAACTACACCTCCACATTGTCCCCATGTAGGCACACACTAGAACATTATATCTATGCCTCCCGCAACCTTCTACGGTCACAAGGATGCCCTTAAGTATCTCCCAAAACACCATAAGACCAAGGGACTTTCAACTGAACAAGTGAAAATCTTTAAAGCCTTAGAAAAGAGATATGTCCACGAGGGTAGAACCATAGACCCTTCCTTTCTAGAAGGGACCGACATTCGCCAACAACTAGCCGCCATTCAATTTGATTGCCTCTTGGACATTGACGAACCCATATGTCCTAGATTTATACTAGAGTTCTATGCTAGTGTTGTTCTTAGCTCAAATGATTATGGTCTCATATCCATTCATTTCAAAGTCAATCAATCCCAATTCAACATTCCCTTAGACCAATTTGCGGAAGTCCTAAAAATTCCAGGTCAAGGTACTTGCCTATACACCGACAAATGGTCTTTGTCAACCCTCAATTCTATCGTCGATCGTATGCCTCCATACGACACTCCCTTGACACCAAAAGTGTAATACCCGAAATTCAGATAACCCGTAAAATTACCAAATTACCCCTGAAACTTTAAAATTTAATTAAAGCTTAATTAAAGTACCGAATTAATCCCGGATCTCTGGAAACGAACTACAAATCAAGTGTAATAATTAAGAGGCAAGCCCCTAATATTTTTACAAGTACAAAAGTGTATTATTTATACAAGAATACCTTATAGCCGATTTATTATAATACAAAATATAATTTAAGTATTTAAACTACACTTTATTATACAAATAAATTCAAAATAAATCCTAAATATGGTAAGCTAAAATTCCAGCCCATCTAGCCGAAAATTCTGCTTAATCACCTCCATTATACTCGGCAATTACCCATTATATCAATCCCCATAATTTATTTTGATTTACCCTAATTTTTGTTCTAGCCGCAAACCACCAACACCCTCAAAATTCATACGATTGTTCCCATATCAAACCAATAATTTTATGGAGTCCATTGCAATACTAAGAAGCTTGGAAAAATATCCCTTCGAATTATAGAGGTCGGATTTGCTTGGTGTCGAATTTTCTTCTTTTATTCCAAACGCAAGGTAAATAATTCATACGCCTAAACCACACGTTCTAAAATTGATATAGCAATTTTCCTGTGATCTTTACATGATATATAAGTCATATAAAATATACAAATCGAATCATGCAATGTTTCTTGATCGTTATGAATTTTAATGCTTAAAACACACATAAATTCGAATATATATGAAACGAATTTTCTGGATGGTATAAGTATTTTATTTGGACCTCATATGATGTAATAGACCTGGGAAAAATGTTAGATCGAATTATAATAGCCTTAATCATGTCGTTGTAATTTTAAGGTCTAAAACGTACGTAAATATGCAATATATGTAAAACGATTTTTCTGGGCATGTTCTTTATTTTTCGTGGGTTCCTTATGAGTCATATGATCTGGGAAAAATATGAGTTTGATTTTTGGAGGCCTAAAATTAACGTGGTGAATTATTGAAGAAACCGGATTTTAGGAAAATTAAGAAATAAAATAAAAGGAAAATCGTGGGTACTAGGGTTAGGGTTCTTGGATGAACTTCTGATCATTTAATGTGTTTTAATGATGAAAATATGATGGTTCAATGATTGGTGAAAAGTAGGGTTTGTAATTGTTGTTTAAAAGGGTTACCGATTTAAAGAAAAAAATATATAAGGACCTATTTCGTCAACTTTGAAACTTCTAGGATATTTTTGTAAGATCATATATATATGTAGGAATGTGAGAAAAATATACCTTTGGGGTCCTAAGTGTAAATATTGCAAAATAAGGAATTAATGGGAAATTAGGGTTTCGAATTGGAATTAATTAAAAGTGAGGGACCAAAAGTGTAAATCTGAAATTCTGAAGTTGTTTTGTGTTAATACTGATATAAAAAGGTTGTTGTGTAATTTTGAAGATTTTTGGGCTAATTATGTAATTGTTATGAAATTATGATTTAATGTATATGTTTTGTAAACTTAAAGGACTAAATATGTAAATTCTGAATTCTGAGGGGTCAAATATGTAAAGTACTAACTTCTGATGGTATATTCTGTAAATTTGAAATATAATATGCTTGGTTGGTAATTATGGATATTGTAAGGTCTAATTTGTAAAATATGTAACTAAAGGGGTGTAATCTGTAAATTATGAAAGTTAAAGGAATAGAATGTAATTCTAAATAAAATAAGAGTGTAACTTCTGTAACTGATAAAATGTACTGTATTCCATAATAATCTCTGAATAAGGGTTAAACCTAATCTGAAATAATAATATCTGATAAATCTGGAAATCTGCTAATTACGGGATCTTTAGTAATCTTGTCTTTACATCCGATAGGTGCCAAGAAGGAGAGGTCTTGACTCTTTTCTGTGTTTGCTATTTCTGTTGCTTGCTTGGTTATTAAGGTACAGATATTCTGCCCTTCTCTAGTAAGGTGCCTTCGTCTCATTTTTCTGATTTCTGGTTCATTTTTATGCTTCCTTGTTCTGTGAACCTTGCTTGTTTTCTTATAATGATTTGTCATGAACCTTACTATAAACCCTGACTTGAACCTTGAAATATTTGATATGAACCATTCAACTTGAACCCTTGTTTGAACTCCTGTCCTGATCCTTTGTTCTAAACCATGTCTTGAATCCTACTATGTTTCTTTTGACAGTTGGCATGACCCGTTTCATCACCTGGTAACCTGAATATTTAAGACCCGTAGATACTTGAAGGTTCATAGGATTTTATAACTACTTTTCTAAATTATACATGAAGAGGTTTTGAAAATTTCTTTAAAAGACTTTCATTATGAAAACTGATTTAAAGACCACTTTATTTTAAAAGGATTACTTTTAATAAATTGACATGAACCTTCTGGTACTTGACCTTCCTGATATTGAATCCTCTGATGTGAACTTCCTGATTTATCTCCTGTCTTGAACCCTGATATAAATCATGACCTGGACCACCTGACACCCGATACTTGAACCTGACACCTGATACTTGAACCTGACACCTGATACTTGAACCTGACACCTGAAACTTGAACCTGACACCTGATACTTGAACCTGACACCTGAAACTTGGACCTGACACCTGATACCTAGTACATGATACTGATTTCTGATGCATGATACCTGATACATGATACTGATACCTGATACATGATACTGATTTCTGATGCATGACACCTGACACATGATACATGATACCTGACCTTAACCCACAGTTTGATACTACGAGCCACTCACTAGGCATGAGGGTTTCATGTCCATGTCAGTCGATGCACCGATGGCATGACTCTAGGGTAGGAGAGTGATGACCTATCCCGTCCCTGTTATGATTATGATTTACGTAGAGGCAGACTTTGGCCACCTGGGGCGTATGGATGCATCCTAGACTTGACCTGACCTGACCTGTTATATGATATATTGTTTCTGGTGACTGATGGTGTGTGCGATACACGTCTTTCACACTCTGGGAGCTGATCACTCCGATTACTGTTGAGGACTCCCCTCATGATTACTGGCTACTGAGAGGTCTCCCCTCTACATGATTATACTGATACTGATACTGTTACTGCTACTGTTACATGTTACTGTTTCTGGGCTCGTAGAGGATTTCTGTTACCCTGCACCTTGTAATCTTATGACCTTATAACCTTTACTTTCCATTACTGTTACTGCCACCCTGTAACCTGATACATGACTTAACACTTGACCTGACTTGATCTGACCTGGGCATGTGGTGGAGTTACGGATTATACCCTTACACCTGTCTACTGTAACCAGTTATAATCCTGTTATATCTGTAAAATCTTTATGTTCCTATTCCTGACTCTTGTTATATCTGGTATTCATTCATTTTACTTCATTACGTTACCTTTACTGCTTGTTACCGTTATATCTGTTCACTGAGCTCTCGTAGCTCAGCCGCGTTTCTTTTCCCGCGGCAGGTTTAGTTGGAAGCTGGGATTTGGGTGAAGAGTGTAGACTTTAGAAGACTTCATTAGCTTTTGGAAGATGACTAGAAGATCCTTATATTAGACATAGAAATTTTGTAATGTAAAGCTTGTAGTTCTAATTTCAGTTGTAAACCTTGGATTTTCATTGTATTATTTATGTCAAATGTCTGTGTTTGTTCTGATAAGAATCCGTATATGTGACACCTTTGCCCTTGTCGGGTTGGGGTGTTACAATTATGGTATCAGAGCTCACAGGCTGCGACTCGTAATACATTTACCCTTGACCTGTGTAAGTTAGGACCACTAAGTTTCCACTGTAGGCGCTCGTAAGACAACCTGTAAGGAATTGCTTTAGGATTTCCCTAAGTTCTGATCAGTGAGGAATGGGTAGACTATAAGGCATTTGGTTAAGTAGCATTGCTTCCGCATCACTGTTGACCTCTGAGACTATAGAAGACTAGGTGGATTGAGATAAGTTTGTTCTGTTCACGACTTGAGATAAAGTATGACCATCATGAGGGCATATTTATATGATGCCAGTATTATGACGTCTGGCCAACGTGATAATACTTACATCATATAACATGCACTTGTTGTGGGCATAGGATATTTCGAGAAGTGCCTTAGAGCTTTAGAAATTCTGATAACCGTTTGAGATTATCTGAGTTAGTGAGGCCTTAAGTTCATTCTACCTGTACGCGTGATCTGCTTTCACCGTTATGCGAATTGATACGTCTGGATTCTCGTCACGCGTTTTGCTGACCTCTATACTTCTGAAAACTATCTTAGGTTCCATTCTCGAACCTTATGCAAATTAATCGATAATCTAATTCCTGTACGTCGAAATCTGATCCGTCTAATCAATTTCTGTGAACCGTATACCCGTCAAAACCCTATGTATTTCCTTGTCTTTTCCGAGAGAATCTGATTCTCATCTACTACGTTGGTATGTTATTCTTCTGATCTGGATTCAGTATGTTATGTCTGTTCTGAGGATCTGAAACAATTTTGGAATCTACAAGTTCGAGTCATGAGAAACAAATCTTTCACATGTCTGTTCACCGTCAGTTGTGTTTCTGTTTCATTTCACCTCAATTCTCGCCTTAGTCTGTTATGTCTTCGTTTTGTTTTCTGCTCTCTTCTCGTTCTGTTTTCTGCAAATTTCGAGGACGAAATTTTTTTGTTAGTGGGGAAGAAGTTGTAATACCCGAAATTCAGATAACCCGTAAAATTACCAAATTACCCCTGAAACTTTAAAATTTAATTAAAGCTTAATTAAAGTACCGAATTAATCCCGGATCTCTGGAAACGAACTACAAATCAAGTGTAATAATTAAGAGGCAAGCCCCTAATATTTTTACAAGTACAAAAGTGTATTATTTATACAAGAATACCTTATAGCCGATTTATTATAATACAAAATATAATTTAAGTATTTAAACTACACTTTATTATACAAATAAATTCAAAATAAATCCTAAATATGGTAAGCTAAAATTCCAGCCCATCTAGCCGAAAATTCTGCTCAATCACCTCCATTATACTCGGCAATTACCCATTATATCAATCCCCATAATTTATTTTGATTTACCCTAATTTTTGTTCTAGCCGCAAGCCACCAACACCCTCAAAATTCATACGATTGTTCCCATAGCAAACCAATAATTTTTTGGATTCCATTGCAATACTAAGAAGCTTGGAAAAATAGCCCTTCGAATTATAGAGGTCGGATTTGCTTGGTGTCGAATTTTCTTCTTTTATTCCAAACGCAAGGTAAATAATTCATACGCCTAAACCACACGTTCTAAAATTGATATAGCAATTTTCCTGTGATCTTTACATGATATATAAGTCATATAAAATATACAAATCGAATCATGCAATGTTTCTTGATCGTTATGAATTTTAATGCTTAAAACACACATAAATTCGAATATATATGAAACGAATTTTCTGGATGGTATAAGTATTTTATTTGGACCTCATATGATGTAATAGACCTGGGAAAAATGTTAGATCGAATTATAATAGCCTTAATCATGTCGTTGTAATTTTAAGGTCTAAAACGTACGTAAATATGCAATATATGTAAAACGATTTTTCTGGGCATGTTCTTTATTTTTCGTGGGTTCCTTATGAGTCATATGATCTGGTAAAAATATGAGTTTGATTTTTGGAGGCCTAAAATTAACGTGGTGAATTATTGAAGAAACCGGATTTTAGGAAAATTAAGAAATAAAATAAAAGGAAAATCGTGGGTACTAGGGTTAGGGTTCTTGGATGAACTTCTGATCATTTAATGTGTTTTAATGATGAAAATATGATGGTTCAATGATTGGTGAAAAGTAGGGTTTGTAATTGTTGTTTAAAAGGGTTACCGATTTAAAGAAAAAAAAATATAAGGACCTATTTCGTCAACTTTGAAACTTCTAGGATATTTTTGTAAGATCATATATATATGTAGGAATGTGAGAAAAATATACCTTTGGGGTCCTAAGTGTAAATATTGCAAAATAAGGAATTAATGGGAAATTAGGGTTTCGAATTGGAATTAATTAAAAGTGAGGGACCAAAAGTGTAAATCTGAAATTCTGAAGTTGTTTTGTGTTAATACTGATATAAAAAGGTTGTTGTGTAATTTTGAGGATTTTTGGGCTAATTATGTAATTGTTATGAAATTATGATTTAATGTATATGTTTTGTAAACTTAAAGGACTAAATATGTAAATTCTGAATTCTGAGGGGTCAAATATGTAAAGTACTAACTTCTGATGGTATATTCTGTAAATTTGAAATATAATATGCTTGGTTGGTAATTATGGATATTGTAAGGTCTAATTTGTAAAATATGTAACTAAAGGGGTGTAATCTGTAAATTATGAAAGTTAAAGGAATAGAATGTAATTCTAAATAAAATAAGAGTGTAACTTCTGTAACTGATAAAATGTACTGTATTCCATAATAATCTCTGAATAAGGGTTAAACCTAATCTGAAATAATAATATCTGATAAATCTGGAAATCTGCTAATTACGGGATCTTTAGTAATCTTGTCTTTACATCCGATAGGTGCCAAGAAGGAGAGGTCTTGACTCTTTTCTGTGTTTGCTATTTCTGTTGCTTGCTTGGTTATTAAGGTACAGATATTCTGCCCTTCTCTAGTAAGGTGCCTTCGTCTCATTTTTCTGATTTCTGGTTCATTTTTATGCTTCCTTGTTCTGTGAACCTTGCTTGTTTTCTTATAATGATTTGTCATGAACCTTACTATAAACCCTGACTTGAACCTTGAAATATTTGATATGAACCATTCAACTTGAACCCTTGTTTGAACTCCTGTCCTGATCCTTTGTTCTAAACCATGTCTTGAATCCTACTATGTTTCTTTTGACAGTTGGCATGACCCGTTTCATCACCTGGTAACCTGAATATTTAAGACCCGTAGATACTTGAAGGTTCATAGGATTTTATAACTACTTTTCTAAATTATACATGAAGAGGTTTTGAAAATTTCTTTAAAAGACTTTCATTATGAAAACTGATTTAAAGACCACTTTATTTTAAAAGGATTACTTTTAATAAATTGACATGAACCTTCTGGTACTTGACCTTCCTGATATTGAATCCTCTGATGTGAACTTCCTGATTTATCTCCTGTCTTGAACCCTGATATAAATCATGACCTGGACCACCTGACACCCGATACTTGAACCTGACACCTGATACTTGAACCTGACACCTGATACTTGAACCTGACACCTGAAACTTGAACCTGACACCTGATACTTGAACCTGACACCTGAAACTTGGACCTGACACCTGATACTTGAACCTGATACCTAGTACATGATACCGATTTCTGATGCATGATACCTGATACATGATACTGATTTCTGATGCATGACACCTGACACATGATACATGATACCTGACCTTAACCCACAGTTTGATACTACGAGCCACTCACTAGGCATGAGGGTTTCATGTCCATGTCAGTCGATGCACCGATGGCATGACTCTAGGGTAGGAGAGTGATGACCTATCCCGTCCCTGTTATGATTATGATTTACGTAGAGGCAGACTTTGGCCACCTGGGGCGTATTGATGCATCCTAGACTTGACCTGACCTGACCTGTTATATGATATATTGTTTCTGGTGACTGATGGTGTGTGCGATACACGTCTTTCACACTCTGGGAGCTGATCACTCCGCTTACTGTTGAGGACTCCCCTCATGATTACTGGCTACTGAGAGGTCTCCCCTCTACATGATTATACTGATACTGATACTGTTACTGCTACTGTTACATGTTACTGTTTCTGGGCTCGTAGAGGATTTCTGTTACCCTGCACCTTGTAATCTTATGACCTTATAACCTTTACTTTCCATTACTGTTACTGCCACCCTGTAACCTGATACATGACTTAACACTTGACCTGACTTGATCTGACCTGGGCATGTGGTGGAGTTACGGATTATACCCTTACACCTGTCTACTGTAACCAGTTATAATCCTGTTATATCTGTAAAATCTTTATGTTCCTATTCCTGACTCTTGTTATATCTGGTATTCATTCATTTTACTTTATTACGTTACCTTTACTGCTTGTTACCGTTATATCTGTTCACTGAGCTCTCGTAGCTCAGCCGCGTTTCTTTTCCCGCGGCAGGTTTAGTTGGAAGCTGGGATTTGGGTGAAGAGTGTAGACTTTAGAAGACTTCATTAGCTTTTGGAAGATGACTAGAAGATCCTTATATTAGACATAGAAATTTTGTAATGTAAAGCTTGTAGTTCTAATTTCAGTTGTAAACCTTGGATTTTCATTGTATTATTTATGTCAAATGTCTGTGTTTGTTCTGATAAGAATCCGTATATGTGACACCTTTGCCCTTGTCGGGTTGGGGTGTTACAAAAAGAGATTATCCGGGATCATCTCTTCCTCCCTAGGACCACCTATACTAGGACAACCCGACAAGGCAATGAGGTCAATAGAGACCCGTTTGACATGGAACTAAACAAACTTAGGCCGCAGTTTAAGAAATGGGAAGAAATTTTTTGGGCAAACGTCGTGTGCACCATAGGGAATAGAGACCACATCAATGCTAGCCTTTGTTACATGCTTTATTGCATCTCAACTCATCAACCTTTCAATCTTGCATACTATGTGTCCAAAAGGATGGCCGACATACCCGTGTTAGGAACAACTGCTATGCCATATGGGATGCTTCTTACCCGTCTTCTTAGAGTATTTGCACCTATCCCTCCTAATGCTAGAGGTTTCTTGCCTGACTGCTCCCTCATTCCTCACACATTTATACCCTTGAGTGACAAGAGAGTAGCCACATTGAAAGGAAAACGTCCTCATCCACCAACCTCCTCTTCATCATCATCATCCATGAGTGAGGATGACGGACTCCCAAACTCTAGGATTCCACCTCCGTAGTATATGAGCCAACTTCCACCAATTGCACAACAATCTGAAGAGTTCAAACAAACAAGAGGGATGTTCAAGAACATCGGGCGTTGGATAATGAAGATAAACAAGAAACTTGATAAGCAGTGAGAGGATAATGAGTGTTTGGTACAATCGGTTTTTAAACAATAATGTGTTGAATTTTTATGATTGTTGGATATTATCTTATCGTTGAACAACTATGAAAACTAATTTGATCATACAGGGTGATAACATTTAGATGTTATCAATTTTCCATGTTTAAGCCACTGTTTGGCTTAACTTCTAATATTTGTAAGTTCATTAGCCCCAATTTGATCTATATGCGTACATGTGTTAATACCTGTGTTTTTGTTTTTAATCAATCACAACTAATTAATTACACATCTTTTAGGAAAATTTTCGGGATTTGAACGGGTTTCGGGCCTTCAAAAATGCCCACTGTCTCAAATTTTTGCTTGGCGGATATGGCGGAACCAAAAAGAGGGTTCCGTCTGTCCAATTTTTTGGTGCCGCCAAATTTCAACCAGCAGAATTGGCGAAACCAAAAACAGGGATCCACCTGTATAGTTGTTTGGTTCCGCCGTCCAACAGCTATTTTTTTTTAAAATTCCTCGTTTAGTCCCGCACTTTAGATCATTGATTCTTGTTATTAGAATTCATTTACTGATATTTCATCACATTAGGATCATCTTAGCAACATTAGACCAATAGGAATACAATTTCCTACCAAAATTTGAAAATTCAAAAATCCACTCAAGTTACCTTTCTCTAACAAGCAAGGATCCCTCAAAATGGTTCCTTGCAATCCGTGGATCAATCACATCATTAGATTTCCCACTTACCCTTATGCATTTACTGCATATCTTCTTCATCTCACTCAACTCCATCTTATTGGATTGAATTTGATGATATGACTAGCTTCTTTTCTTCTTCCAAATCATTAGGAACCAACATCTGTCTATGGATCAACATCACATCCAAACACACTCTTCCATAAATCTTGGAGTCTCTAAATTGGAACCTTTAGGATCAACAATTCTCACACCTTCACCATCACTTCTAATAGCATTTTCTGCATATCTCAACCTTTCTCTCCACAATGCCTAAATCAAACAACTCCTCAACATCCAGACCACATAGAAGAATAGCAAGAATGAGTGTTAGATTATGCTGTTTTGTTAATCTTAACTCTTCATCCTCAGAATCATCACCTTTGAACATCTCATCTCCCATTGCTAATGAAAACTTCCTAACCTTGTCAACTCCAACACCACCTCATATCATCATCACCACTCCACCACCTACCAAAACACCAGTGGCAACCATACCACCACCCGCACCATCTCAAGTGACAAGATCACCATCACCTCCTCATTCACCCAAACTACAACCCATTGAGTTATTTGCAACTCCGCCAACCTCATCACACCCCTATCTAGAAACCTTGGAAGATCTTCCACCAAGGTCCAACAATCCATCACCAATGCCTTTTGAGGTAGAAACTTCACAAAGAGAACCACTTCTCTTCCACCCTATCTATAGGGACATTCATCGTCCTCTCTACCGTGATCAAGCTTCACCTCAACAACCTCAACCTCAACCCTACTCACCAACTTCCACCCTTCAAGCCATTGATGAGTCAATGTTGATCAACCAACCACAAACTTAAGGCGAAATAAATGAGGAACTTGATCGCCTCTACGCCTTTTCAAACATGGTGGATTCCCACCTTAATGAAGCAATGGATTTACAATCCACATTGCTTGCATCCATCATGTCTCCCACTTATGTTCCACCACCTCCACCATCAAACCACCAAGCACCACCACCACCTCCACCATCAAACAATCAACCACCACTACCACCAACAAATGAACCAAACCTTCCATCCAACTTCCCTCGACATAGTTGTCCCATGTGTGAGCGAACCGCCCATCTAACTCAAAGAACCAACATTTTGGTTCATGAGCTACAAAATGAAATGAGGTTCATCTTGAACCATATCCTAGAGCGCCTCAATGCTCTTTCACACCCACCACAATAGATTTTTAGGATTGTTCTTAGGTTTGTTTTTTCTTTTATAGGATTTTTAGGACTCTAATTTTCTTTCTAAATTAGTTTCCTTTTTATTTCCTTTGTAACATCTTAATTTGTGACCTTTGTCACAAATAATTTTCAATGAAAGGTGTTTGTTGTTGTTCATATGTTGATTATGATCACTATTTGTACATTATATGGTTGGTTTGTACAATTACACTTGGTTGACTTAGTTTGAAGTATTGTGCTTGGTTTGACCCATTAGACTTGGGTTGACCTATTATACTTGGTTGAATGGGTTGAACTATTATTCTTGGTTGAACCTTTGTAGATATCATTGCTCATGCATCATATTACTTGGTTAAGTTTATCTACAACTAACCTTTGTTTTGTAGCATTTCTCATCCTTGCATCATATACGTTGGTACCCTAGCAACGGGGAGTATTGATCAAGGGGGAGCTAATCATGCACTAACCTTTGTTTTTGTAGATTTATCATTTCATGCATCATAAACTTGGCACTCTAACTAGGGGAGTATTGTCCAAGGGGGAGCTATTAAGCACTCAAAATCCATGAATCATCATACTTGGTACTCCAAATTAGGGGGAGTAATAACCAAGGGCCATTCACTACATTCCGCTATGCATTTCCTCTTTTTGTTTCGACAAAAAGGGGGAGATTATATTAAACTCATACATTACATGTTTTATGCCTAAATTGATTTCAAAACTTGCATAAAACTAGTTTAATCTATATTTTTAAAAGACTTGCACTTTATTTATTTCATTTCTTAAAAATAAACTTTATGTTTTGTCATCAACAAAAAGGGGGAGATTGTTAATACAAATATCGTCTAAAAAACGTTATTTATATTTTATGATCTTTGCTATATTTTGTTAATGACAATTATAAACTTTATCTTTAACAAAGCATAAATATAAGTTAAGTCTTTTATATTTATATATATATATATATATATATATATATATATATATATATATATATATATATATATATATATATATATATATATATATATAGTTACAAGCTTTTAAAACCCATAACATGCTACATACATGATCACTAGTTCATACATGGTACATACATGTTACATACATTTACATTTACATATTACATTTTATTTCCTAATATAGAATATGTACAATGACATCATTGCATACATTATATGGATATCTTTAGGATATCTTGAAGATCTTAAGAATATCATAGTTAGATCTTCACACAAAGAATTCGATATGATAATATCTTGGATAGATTTGGGAAAGATCTTGAAGATTTGCTGTCAGGCCCTGGCGGAACCAAAGGGATACACGGACGGATCCCTCAATTTGGATCCGTCCCATCCGTGGGTTGTTTGTCCAGTTTGCCTATAAATAGCAAGCCACTCATTCATGTTTACTCATCACTTTTAGCATGAACAACATTCATTCATTCTTTCATTCATCACTAACCCTTTCATATTACATATTTCATTCTTAGTGATCTTTCTTTTGTAGCAAATAGATCAAAGCATTACAAGCTTCAACTAAAGGTTGCAAGACTTGTTAGAATATTTATAGTGTGAATTTGTTGTTTTTCACACATCATATGTTGTACCAAACTATCTTATACCTCTGTTGTGATCGGTTAGTATTTTAGTCCTTAAAATACATAGAGTGTCAGGAGAGGTTGTGCCCTTGTAAAAGAACTCGGTATCTAGCTTTGTACCGGAAAAAGTGTAAGCGACGTTTGTAAAGGTTTTCTCCGCCGAGAAGGGAGCTTGTTTCTTAGTGAAGAAAAATTCTCGAGTTAGAGGCTCGAGGAGTGGAGTAGGGCAAGGAAGAGAGTCCTTGTAGATGGAACCACTATAAACATCCGTGTTGTGGTTTGATTGTTTCTTTCTCTACTTACTTGTTATATATTGTTTATTGTGTGCATAACTTGAAATTACGATAAGTATTCAAAGCAAAAGAGTTTTAAAACGGCAAAACTATTCAACCCCCCTTCTAGTTTTTCACATATTCCATATGAAAACCAGTACGTGGGGGAAATAAATCATATAAACAAGTAGTGTTGGGTTTTAAAGGTCACTACTGCTGATATTGTTAAGATTGCTCAAGAGTTACAAAGGAAATGCAACAAGTTGTTAATGCTGCTGGTTACAAAGTTAATACTACTAATGGAAGATTAATGTTGCCGCAAGATTAATACTGCTAGAATACATAGTTAGTATTGCTAATACGTTGTTAGTGTTGCTAGTGTATTAGAGTCGGTTATTATGTAAAGTATGTTTAGATAAATATAGAAAAGATTCTATAGAGATTTATCTTGTATGGGAAGTTATTGTAAGCCGACTAGGACTCCTTAGTCTATAAAAGGAGGATCTAGGGCATATACAGATATACGATTCTAGAGAAAACTTCAAGGTTGTAAACCCTAATACTCAAGGAGTATTCGTATTATTAATAATATTGAATTGAAGTGTTTAGTTTGATATTCATTGTTTACTGTTTTGTTCTTCTTAAGATCAAATACAAGATTCCGCATTGTGTTTGATAAACCTTAAGTCAGTTTCTATACCTAGTTGTGTTAGATTTATCTAGCATAGCAAAACCTTTACAAGCTAAGGGATTCGATCTAGTATTCAACTGGGATCAACAAGTGGTATCAGAGCTTGTGATCTAGAGATTGTGAATCAAGAAGAACCTATTGCAACTCATCTCACTAAAGAAGGAAGACATGGACTCAAAATCTACTCACATGATTACTGCATCAAAGGTTCCCATGCTCAAGCCTAGAGAATATGAGCTATGGAGGATGAGGATAGAGCAGTACATCCAGATGGTTGATTACTCTATGTGGGAGGTCATAAAGAATGGTAATCAACTACCTAAGACTAAAACTTCTGCTGAAGGAGTTACTACTATTATGCCTATCAAGACTGCTGAAGACAAGGCACAAAGAAGGCTTGAAGTAAAGGCCAAAAGTACTCTTATGATGGGAATTCCTAATGATCATTAGCTAACCTTCAACCACATCAAGGATGCTAAACAGTTGCTAAAAGCAATTGAGACAATATTTGGAGGGAATGCTGCAACCAAGAAGACAAGGAAGACCCTCTTGAAGCAACAATATGAAAATTTTGCTGCTTTAAGTTCTGAAAATCTTGATCAAACATTTGACAGGCTTTAGAAACTCATCAGTCAATTGGAACTTGTGGAAGTCTCAATTTCTCAAGAAGATGTCAATCAAAAGTTTTTGAGAAGCTTATCACCAGAGTGGAACACACATACTGTGGTGTGGAGAAACAAGGATGATCTGGATACTATGAGTTTGGATGATCTGTACAACAATCTTAAAGTTTATGAATCTGAAGTTAAAGGTTCATCTAGTTCATCAACAAGCACACAAAACCTAGCTTTTGTGTCCTCCTCCAACAACAGTTCTAGCAGTCCTAATGAAGTAGTTAATGTTGCTCATGGAGTTAGTACTGCTGGCACTCAAGTTAATGCTGCTGGGTCTACAACCCTTGATAACTTGAGTGATGCGGTCATTTATGCTTTATTGGCTGGTGCATCTACTAGTTCTCAATTTATGCATGAAGATTTGGAAAAGATCCATCCAGATGATCTTGAAGAGATGGACTTGAAGTGGCAGATGGCAATGTTGATTGTGAGGGCAAGAAGATTTTTGAGCAGGACTGGAAAGAATCTCAAGATTATTGGGAAGGATAGCTTGGGTTTTGACAAATCCAAGATTGAATGCTACAACTGTCATAGGAAGGGTCACTTTGCTAGAGAGTGTAGGGCACCAAGGAACCAAGATAACAAGAGTAATGAAGTTTCAAGGAGACCTGTACCTGTGAAAACTACAAATTCTACAGCTTTAGTGTCTCAATGTGATGGTCTTGGAGCTTATGACTAGAGTGATCAAGTAGCTGAAGGACCTAACTTTGCTCTTATGGCCTACTCTTCTGCATCAAGTTCTGATTCTGAGGTATCTAACAGTTCTAGTTGTTTATATAAGTCTTGTTTAGATACTGTTGAAGAACTTAAGAATAGGAATGAAAAGCTAACGGAAGAGGTAAAAATGTTAAAATTATACAATTTAGGCTATAAGGTAGGTCTAAAATCTGTTGAGGAAAGACTTGACTTTTTCAAACAAAATGAGTTAGAGTATGTAGAAAAAGTGAATGTTCTTGAAAGTAAGCTTTTTGTCAAAGAAAATGAAGTTAATGTACTTTCTAAAAGATTAGAAAAGGCTCAAAAAGAAAGAGATGCAGCTTATAAGGAATTAGAAAAATATCAGGTTAAGGTCAATAAGCTTGAGTTTGCATCTGAAAGTGTTAATAAGATAATTGAATGTCAGTTAATGAGGAGAGGTAGTGGCATATGTTATCATGAAGTTCCTCCTTAAATAACAGGCAAGTATGTACCTCCTATTCCAAAATTGTCTTGTCTGATTGAGTCAAATGTTAAGTCTTTAGGAGAAAGTAGTGAATCTAATGAGGAAAAACCTAAGACTGAAACAAAGTATTCTGATGCACCTACTATTGAGGATTGGGTGTCTGATGATGATGAGGAACAAGAAAAGGATAAACCTAAGGTTGAGAGTGTAACAGTCAAACCTAGTGTTGAGCAGATTAATTTTGTCAAACCTAGATTTGGTAAGAAGGTGTCTAAGAAATTTGTTAAGCACACTGAGAAACCTAGGCAGATCACAAACAGGCCTAGAGGTAACCAAAGAAGTTGGAATGGTATGATATCTCAAAGGTTAGGAAGTAACTTTGAAATGATCAACAAGGCTTGTCATCATTGTGGTAGTTTTAAACACTTACAAGATAATTGTTTTTACTATCAAAAACCAGTTTGGAACTATGCAAGGAGGGTGAACCATAAAAGTTTTTCTAAGAATACTCACCCACATGCTAAAAGAAACATGGTTCCAAGAGCAGTACAAATGAGATTTGGTGTAGTATCAGTTACAACTGCTAATCAAAATGTTTCTAAACAAGCAGTAGTAACTAATACTGCTAGATCAGTTAGTACTTCTAACACCAAAAGAACAGTGAATGGTGCAAATAAATTGTAAAAGTTTTCAAACAAAGCACATTCAACTGTAAAACAGCCCATTCAAATGCCAACAACTATTAGTGCTGCTAAGGCAAAGCCAGTAGTTTCTACTGCTGAGCCAAAAGTAATAACTGATACTGTTTTGGGAAACCATTTTTATGCTGTGAAGTCCTCAGCTTGTTGGGTCTAGAAACCAAAAGTTAAAGTTTTAGATCATGTTTTCAGACACAGCAGTGCATCTATTGTTTTAAAGAGATATGATTATGTAGATGCACAAGGCAGATCCAAGTCAGTATTGGCTTGGGTCCCCAAAATGAACTGATTTTCTTACTTTATTTGCAGGGCAATCCACAGATGGAATTGCAAGATAAAGGAGTATTTGATGGTGGATGCTCAAGGCACATGACTGGAAACATGTCCTATCTTGAAGATTTTGAAGCTATTGATGGAGGATATGTTGCTTTTGGGAGCAATCCCAAAGGAGGGAAAATCACTGGTAAAGGTACTATAAGGACTGGTAAATTAGATTTTGATAATGTGTACTTTGTCAAAGAACTTAAGTTTAATCTCTTTAGTGTCTCACAAATGTGTGACAAAAAGAATAGTGTTCTTTTTACTGATACTGAATGTATTGTCTTATCTCCTGACTTTAAGTTGACTGATGAAAGTCATGTTCTACTTAAAGTTCCTAGAACAGACAACATATACAGTGTTGATTTAAAGAATATGGTTCCCAAAAGAGGTTTGACTTTTCTCTTTGCAAAGGCCACATCAGATGAATCTAAACTTTAGCATAGAAGACTTGGTCATTTAAATTTCAAAACAATGAATAAATTGGTTAAGGGAAACCTTGTGAGAGGTTTACCTTCAAAAGTTTTTGAAAATTCTGAAATCTGTGTTGCTTGTCAGAAGGGAAAACAACATAGAGCTTCTTGTAAGGCCAAAGTAGTGAACTCTATTAGTCAACCATTACATATGTTGCACATGGATTTATTTGGACCAACATTTGTAAAGAGTTTAATGAAAAAGATGTATTGCCTAGTTGTCACAGATGATTATAGTAGGTTTACTTGGATGTTCTTTTTAGCAACTAAGGATGAAACAAGTAGCATTCTTAAGGCTTTCATAACCAAGGTAGAAAACCTAGTTAGCCATAAGGTTAAGCTGGATGTTTGATATTGATTCTCTAACCAAGACTATGAATTATGAGCCAGTTGTTGCAGGAACAGAGTCTAACAATTGTGCAGGTACAAAAGCAAGTAATGATGCAGGTCAAGCTGGAAAGGAGCCAGAACATGACAAATATTATATTTTGCTACCTATTTGGACTACTGATCCACCCTTCTCAACCCAAGAGTCCAAGAGTTCACAAGCAGATGAATCAAGCAAAGGATGCTGTATCAGATGATCAAGAGTTGCATGAAGAAAAGAAGTCTGATGATCAAGCTAAGGATGATGTATCAGATGATGTTAACACTGGCAGTTCTAACTCAGTTAATATTGCTAAGCCAAGTGTTAATGCTGCCAATGAAGAACTTAACACTAGCAATATTAATTCTGATAATACTGCTGAGCCAAGTGTTAATGTTGCTAGCAAGCAAGGCATATCTCTTGATGCTGATGTCTACCCAGATGATCCAAATATGCCTATATTGGAAGACATTTATCCTGAGACTGATGAAGATGTACTTGGTGCAGAGGCTGACTTAACCAATTTGAATAAAGAAGTACCTGTCAATCTTATTCCAACTACAAGAGTTCATAAGAATCATCCTCAGGAACAGATCATTGGAGAGCCATAGTCTTCTATTCAAACAAGGAAAATGGTTAAAGATTTGAAGGAACAAGGTTTCTTTGCAAGATCCCTTCATCAAAGAAACAGTCACAAAGACCTTCAAAATTGTTTGTTTGCATGTTTTCTATCACAAATAGAACCCAAGAATGCTCACAAAGCATTACAAGATCCAATCTGGGTGGAAGATATGCAAGAAGAACTTCTACAATTCAAGCTTCAAGAAGTTTGGACACTGGTAGATTTTCCTAATGGGAAGAGGGTAATTGGTACTAAGTGGGTTTTTAGATGGAAAAAGGATGAAAGAGGCTTTGTGATCAGAAACAAGGCAAGGTTAGTAGCTCAAGGATACACACAAGAAGAAGGTATTGATTATGATGAAGTATTTACTCCTGTTGCAAGAATTTAGGCTATCAGATTATTCTTGGCCTATGCTTCATACAAAGACTTTGTAGTGTATCAAATGGATGTTAAAAGTGCTTTTCTGTATGGGACTATTGAAGAAGAAGTTTATGTCTCACAACCACCTGGTTTTGAAGATCCTAATTTCCCTGACAAGGTTTACAAGGTGGAAAAGGCACTATATAGCTTACATCAAGCTCCTAGAGCTTGGTATGATACATTGTCAACATACCTGTTGGACAATGGTTTTAGTAGCGGGAAGATTGATAAAACTTTGTTTATCAAAAGCCACAAGGATGATATCTTGTTAGTTCAAGTTTATGTTGATGATATCATCTTTGGATCAACACACAAGGCTTTATGTGTTGAATTTGAGAAGCTTATGCATGAAAGATTTCAGATGAGTTCAATGGGAGAACTTACATTCTTTTTAGGGCTTCAAGTTAGACAGAAAGAAGATGGCATATTTATCAGTCAAGACAAATATGTGGCTGGAATTTTGAAGAAGTTTGGATTTACTGATGTGAAGCCTTCAAAGATAACTATGGAAACATCCAAGCCCTTGCTCAAAGATGAAGATGGTGAAGAAGTTGATGTTCATTTGTATAGATCAATGATTGGCTCATTGATGTATCTTACAGCTTCAAGACCTGACATAATGTTTGCTGTCTGTGCTTGTGCAAGATATCAAGTCACACCAAAAGTTTCACATCTTAATGCCGTGAAAAGGATTTTTAGATATTTGAGAGGTTAACCCAAATTAGGCCTTTGGTATCCAAAAGATTCACCTTTTGACTTGATTGCATACTCTGATAGTGACTATGCTGGAGCTAGCTTGGATAGAAAATCAACAACAGGAGGTTGTCAGTTTTTGGGAAGCAGGTTGATTTCATGGCAATGCATGAAACAAACTGTGGTTGCAAATTCCACAACTGAAGCTGAGTATGTTGCTGCTTCAAGTTGCTGTGGACAAGTGCTCTGGATTCAGAATCAATTGCTGGATTATGGGTACAACTTTATGCATACTAAAATATATATTGATAATAACAGTACTATGTGTATTATTAAAAATCCTGTTTATCACTAAAAAACAAAGCATATTGAGATAAGATATCATTTTATAAGAGATTGTTATGAAAAGAAGTTAATTCAAATTGTTAAAATCCATACTGATAACAATGTTTCATATTTGCTCACAAAAGCTTTTGATGTGGGTAGATTTCAATTTTTGGTTGTTAGTATTGGAATGATAAATCTTTGAAAAATACTTATCTCTTTATGTCTTTGTAAAGTTTTATAAGGATTAATACTGTTATTAGGTCAATAAATTGTTTCTGTTGCTAAGTCATAATTAGTATTGGTAGTTTACTTAGTATTGCTCTGTTAATGTTGCTAAGTTATAATTAGTATTGCTAGTTTACTTAGTATTGATGTGTTAATGCTGCCAGTTATACTTAGTATTGCTAAGTATAATTGATGATGTGATTATTGTAAATTGTGTTATGTTTGTGGTTTTATGTTTTTGGGACTAATCTTTTGTAGGATAAGCTGAGAAAAGTGATGGAGTGCTGATTAAAAGGTTGTTTGGAGTGGAAACTAACTTTATGCTGCTAGGCATAAGTTAATGCGGCTATACCTAAATTAGTGCTGCTAGGTTTCTGCTGCTATGTTTGAAAGAACAGGGTACTGTTTTATAAATGTGAGCGATAAGGGTTTATATCCTCCACTCGTTCCCAAAAGTGTCTTTATCCGATCAAAACTCTTTCAAACCTAAACCCTAAATCTTTTTACTCATTAATTGCAAATCCCAGCCAAATCCCACCAAAATTTTTCAAAATTCACAATGTCGACTATGTCATTCGCTGATCAACATAACATGATTGCATTCTTGCAAAAGCCAAAGGAGAGTGAAGGTTTTACGGAAATCATTGATTTTCTTAATGCTACTCATATTAGGTACGCATTAACTGTAAACCCTACTATATATGTTTCCAACATCAAAGAGTTTTGGGCTACTGCAAAGGTCAAAACTATTGATGAGGAAGTACAGATACATGCCCTTGTGGATGGGCAGAAGGTTATTATTACTGAGGCTTCTGTTCGAGATGTTCTACATCTTGAAGATGCTGAAGGTATTAACAATCTTCCAAATTCTACAATTTTTGAAACACTTGCATTGATGGGGTATGAAAAGCAGAGTACTTCTTTAAAATTTTCAAAGGCTGCTTTCTCTCCACAATGGAAATTCTTAATTCACACTATCTTACAGTGTCTTAGTCCAAAGACTACTGGTTGGAATGAGTTTAGTAGCAATATGGCTTCTGCTATTATCTGCTTGGCTCAAAATCAAAGCTTTAATTTTTCTAAATTAATTTTTGATAGTGTGGTTAAGGGCTTGGATAGTTCTTCTAATAAACATTACTTATATCCAAGATTTTTACAACTTCTTATGGACAAACAATTTGAAAAGAAAAGGGTTCATAAAAAGGTTTATACTGCTCCCTTTCATACTAAAAAGATTTTTGCTAATATGAAAAGAGAGGGAAAGGATTTTTCAGGCAGAGTTACTCTATTGTTTCAAACAATTTTGGAACTAGGTCCAAATTAGGGTGAAAGCTTAGCAATCCCAGCTGATGCTTATCGCACACCCACTGTTTTGCCATCCCCATCAACAATACAAAAGACCCAAACCCATAGGATCACAAAAAAGGGCACTCGACTACCTCAGGTTAGTGCTAGTATGGCTGCAGATGAGGCTGTGAATGAGGAGAGGAGTCACAGATTAGAAAGGGCTATCACTACTGCTACTAGCTTCGAAGCAGAGCAGGATAGTGATAACATAAGTAAGACCCAATCTAAGGCAACTTATAATGAAGAAAGTCCCTCTGGAACTCATTCAGGTGAAGGTCGCAGCCAAATGGATAATATGGGGGGTGTAGATACTCAGAATAGATCTGAGGCTATGCCTAACTCACCCAATGATGCACCACTAGGGAGAGGTAACACACTCCGAAGTGTTGAGGGTAGTCTTAAACTTATTAATGAATTTTCGGTTACTTGTACAAAATTGTGAAAGGATGTTCTTGGTCTCAAGAAGGAACTTAAACAGCTCAAAATCTCTCAGGGTACTAAAATCAAAAGGTTGAAAAGAAGGATTAGGTATCTTGAAGGACAACAGAGGTCAAGAACACACAAATCAAAGAGGTTATACAAGGTTGGCTCTACTTCCAGGGTTGATTCTTCTGATGAAGCAAAGAGTTTGGAGAAGGATGTTTCCAAACAGGGGACGAATACAAGCAAAGCTTTAGGGGAGGATACTTTGGTAGATATGGATATGGATACTGGGGTAGATGTTGAAACTACTGGAGATGATGATGATAATGATGTAAATGAGTTTGTTGTTGCTGATCAACAAGGTAATGTTGCTGATGATGGTATTGAGAAGATAGCTTAAGTGTTACTTGATGCTGCTAAACTTAATACTGCTGGTGATGAAGTTAATATTGCTAGTACTGAGGTTAATATTGCTAGTGAAAAAGTTAGTGCTGCTGAGACTTAGGTTAGTACTGCTGCTACTCAAGGTGATGAGGATATGACTATAGCTCAGGTATTAACAAAGTTGAAGAGTACAAGACCAAAGGCAAAAGGAGTTGTGATCAAAGAACCAGTATCAGTATCAACAACACCATCAATGACTATTTCACCATCAGACAAAGGCAAAGGTTTGTTGATTGAAGAACCTAAGAAGAAACATTTATCACTCAGTCAACAACAACAACAACTTGTTACAGATGAAGAAGTTGTAAGACAAGTGCAAGCTGATCTTGATGTTGAAGAAGAAGAGGCAAGAAGAAAGCTAGCTCAAGAGGAAGAACAAGCAAGTCTTGAACTCATTAATTCATGGGATGATATTCAGGCCAAATGTGAAGCAGACCATATGTTAGCCCAGAAGATGTGGGATGATGAGCAAGAAGAGTTATCAATGGAAGAAAAGGCAAAGCTCTTTATGGAATTATTGGCTCAAAAGAAGAAGTTCTTTGCACAGAAAAGAGCTGAAGAAAAGAGGAACAGACCACCTACTCTAGCACAGCAAAGGAATATTATGCAGACCTATCTGAGAAATATGGGAGGATGGAAACAAGCTCAATTCAAGGGGATGAGCTATGACAGAATTAAAGAAGAGTTTGACATAGTTTTCAGAAGGGTTAATACTTTTATTGCTATGAATGATGAAGAGTTGGTGAGGTTTTCTAAGAGGTCTGGAGAAAAGTTAGAATCTGAAAGCAGCAAGAAGCAGAAACTAGATGAGCAGACAGAGCAGCCACAAGAGCAAACAGAGCAGGTTCAAGAAAGTGTGGAAAAAGAAGCAGCTAATCTATAGCAAATGGTTAGATTTGAAGACAGTGATGATACATTTGTTGATGATGTTCCTTTACAGACTAAAGCTCCTATCATTGATTGGAAGAATGGTTATAAAGGTTAGACTAAAACTCCTTGGTGGGAGGTAATCAGAGCTGGTGGCAGGACTCAAAGGTTTGTAACATTTCCTTAAATGCTCAGAAATTTTGATAGAGAAGATTTAGAGACCTTATGGGCATTAATCAAGAACAAATATGGAGATTCAAGGCCACAAAATGAGATAGATAATGTTCTTTGGGGAGATTTGAAAATTATGTTTGAAGTTTATGGTGAAGATAGAGTTTGGAAAGAGCAATACAAAAGTACCAAAGTTACTCTTTGGAAGCTGTATCAATCATGTGGAGTTCACACTGTAATGCTGAGGGGAGGACTTCAAATTTACATGCTAGTAGAGAAAGAATATCCTCTGGCAAAGAGTACACTTGATATGATGCTTAATGGAGCTGTTAAACTTCAAACTAAGAAATGGAGTGAAATGGTATATCAGCTTCTCAAGAAAATGGAGAAACAATGTTATGGGGCTGATTACAAGAAGACGAGAAAGTAAGTGTTTGGAAACATCCTCCTGGTGAAGGTTCAAGCTTAGATTGAAACTTGATGATTTTGGAAGAAAATATCAAGTTTAGGGGAGGATTGTTGGGTTTTAAAGGTTACTACTGCTGATATTGTTAAGACTGCTCAGGAGTTACAAAGGAAATACAACAAGTTGTTAATGCTGCTGGTTACAAAGTCAATACTGCCAATGGAAGATTAATGCTGCTGCAAGATTAATACTGCTAGAACACATAGTTAGTATTGCTAATACGTTGTTAGTGTTGCTAGTGTATTAGAGTCGGTTATTATGTAAAGTATGTTTAGATAAATATAGAAAAGATTCTATAGAGATTTATCTTGTATAGGAAGTTATTGTAAGCCGACTAGGACTCCTTAGTCTATAAAAGGATGATCTAGGGCATATACAGATATACGATTCTAGAGAAAACTTCAAGGTTGTAAACCCTAATACTCAAGGAGTATTCGTATTATTAATAATATTGAAGTGTTTAGTTTGATATTCATTGTTTACTGTTTTGTTCTTCTTACGATCAAATACAAGATTCTGCATTGTGTTAGATTTATCTAGCATTGCTAAACCTTTACAAGCTAAGGGATTCGATCAAGTATTCAATTGGGATCAACAGGTAGACTGTGCATAGTCTGAATCAAATTATGATTTTAAGTGTACGCGTTACGACGTACGCGGGTAACTTTCCCAGCAAAAGTTAATTTACTTAAAAATAGAATAATAAGTAAATAAAATTAGTAAAATAATGACCTGAAATTTCAAGGTTGTTACACATCTGGTGAAAGTTAATTATTTTTGGACGGAAATTGGAGCAAAATGGATCAAGTTAGAAAAGTCTACTGAACTGAAGGAAGATACGCCGTATCATTCTAGACAGATACACTGTACATCAAGACTTAGACGATTATGAAGACCATTACCTGACTTTGAAGCATACGCCGTATGGATTTATCCCATGCGCCGTATATGAAACCTTGGTCAACGAATGAAGATCTGACTCATCCTACTCCAGATACGTCGCATGACAATCCAGATATGCGGCGTATCAATCTCAAGACTTCACCAATATACTGAAGAACATGCGCCGCATGAAGATTGAAGGTACGACGTATCTAATGGTGGTGTACCGATATTCTTGAATATTATAATCTTGGACCCCACCGAAGTTTTCAAGATGCGCCGTATCAACTTAGTTGATACGCCGTATCGACCTTGCAGACAGAAAGTATAAATACCCCATTCGACAGCCACACTCGGAGTGAAGTGAAGCAAAAACCCTAGAGAGAAGAATACAGACGAATTGGCAGCACAAGACACAACCTAAAGGAAGAATTCAGAGCAATAAGAAGGTCCTGCTAGTACTTTAATTCATAGAAAAACTTGTTTACTTGTATTAGCAATCTGTTAATGGTTGAGTTAGTGTCTTTTTCACTATTTGATCGGACTTAATATTTTCCAGCTGTTATAAAGAGTATTTGATGTTTATTTGGTTTCTTTATGCATGTGCATTGATTACATATTAGGATTTATCTCGCCTTGTCAACGTAGGCTCGCGCAATTACTTCATTAGCATCATCTAGATAGTTAATGTAAGCCTGAAAAGGGATAAATAATACATAAACCTAGTAATCATTAAGTGTTTACACGCCCATAACAAAGATTACACAGAGAGAGAATAGATTTTAGCACTCATCTTATACAGCTAAGCATTTAAACGTGTGACAAGTTTTCCTATTATCGGCTTAACCTCTTATCTGTGTATGTTTTCTATCTGTGTACGTGTTTGCCATTTGCTTATTCTCTTATCTAGTTTTATTTACTATTTACTTAATCTACACAATCGTGCCAGTCTCTCAGGCTGAAAACCCCCCTTGCGTTAGATTAGGTCATTAGAATTAACTTAGGATTAAAATACTGATAGATACTTAAGTGTTAACGTTCCACTCTTAATTTTCGACACTCTACTTACCAACTAGCTACATTGATCGGGTACACTGCTCGTTAGTGTGTGTTATAGGATAAGTCGGCTAAATATAAATTTAAAACTTGATAAAATAATTATCTATTCTACAACGATATACGCACGCATCAGTTATTCTCTTTTCTTTAGTTCGTTGAAAGACAAACAAAACACAACAAAAAATACATGCAGAGACCTACCCGAGACCCTCAAGGATCTTGAAGCCTTTACTTGCTTAGTCTTTGTGATATATTTCGATAAAAATCCAGTAAGGGTGGGTTTGGGCAGTCGTCTTCAATGGATTAAGCTAAGGTGAACGGTTATAAAGATGATGGAGATGAGATGAGTTATATGTTTGGATTGATTATAATTAAACATTGAAGTGAGATTATGATCGGTTTGATCTGCGTTTGATGAAGAGAGATGAGTTTGATATTTGTTAGGTGAGATGTAAGAGTATGGTAGACAGATAAAACGATGTATGTATGTGTAGGGTTAGGGTTAATTGACTATTTAACACAATTGGGATTGGGTTATACAATTGTCAAACCGGATTGAAGATACTGGGTTGAACAAGTATAGATTGGATTAGGGCTTGTATATGAATTTTTGGGCTTAAGTGAAATATCACACGAAATTGTGGACTGGGCTTGTGTTAAGAAAGTTTTAAAACATGGGCTGCAAATATAATATTATCTGAATTATGTTTTGCTACATAATAACTTTTGGTACAAGAGTGGTATTTTCGTTCTACAAATTTTCACGGGGATACATAATTCACTGATAGTGTTTGCAGTGCATATCAACTATGACTACCGGGATAATTCTTAATTATTTATTTGGGTTTGAAGTGATGTTTTACAGATGCGTGTACTTATTTCATCCTCTTTCTTTCTTCTCTCCCGCGAAGATGACTTGTTTGGGCATATGTTAATGGTGACGAAAACTTGGATATCTAGTCACTTTTGTAATTCTTTCTCTCTATACACACAAAGTAGCTATCACTTTAAGGAGTTACGTTGTAGTGCTCAGTGTCTCACGCAGTTGAGGATATGTCAAGAGGGATTGTGCTTATTACACTTTTGTTATGGGTATAGGGTACACCGTTCTTAGTCACAAGATAGTACAAGCTTAAGTCACAAGTCTGGGGGATTTTACTTCATTTTCAAGTTCGTCATATTGAGTTTTCCTCACTTGTGGTTACTAAAGATAGTCATTGTTTTTTATATAGGGGGTTGGTAAAGAGTTAGACATTTTAAATGGTATTGTTAGTAGATTGGGTTTATCGACATCTTCTCACGGGCTGATATGATTAATGATAAAGTGCTTCCAGTTAATGCTTCACGTACACATTATTATGTTGATTCTGATAAATCGTAACCATCATGGAAGAGAAATGTGTACATCAAGGATGCACAACAAGTTCACGTGATCGGGTTTAATGATTTATGAAATGATTTGTGTATGAGATTGTTTGATTCTATATCCTTATCTTCTCATCTTATTCTACGTACTTCTCCCTTATCCACCTTCACCAATTTCGGGCAAAAAATTCAAGATGATCAGTGTTTTAAATTGTTACTTCGGTGTTATCATTTCATGTGTACGTTACGGGCTGATTTTTCATATGTAAGATGACTGGGATGCATTTGGTGAGATGAAGATGTTGATACTTTGTTCCCACGAATGGACAATCTTGTAGAAGGTAGAGTCTACAGTCTGTTCTACATTTTCTGCTGCGTGTTAGAAGACTAAAGACGAAATTCAGATATTCATCAGAAGACTTCTTCGGATTTACGGCATTCATCAGAAAGGCTGTTAGTTTGGGGGAGAGCACCAATTAGGGGAGAGTGAAAAGCCATATTTAATCCATAATTAGATTTGCTCACATTGTTCTTCTGCAAGTAAAGAGATGGCATCTGAGAAGATTTAGGAAGCTGAAAAAAGTAATGAAATTTGAAGACCATTCTCGGAGCTGTTGCGCTTATGTTTTTTATTTAATTTTACTTTTAGGGAACGTTGTAAGCAATTCCCATATGACATCACTTTGGGGAGAGATTGTTAGCCTTTAAAGTAAAGTCATACTTAGGAATTGCAATAGTATTTATGGACAAGGACTAGTCTTGCCATTAGAGTATAGATTAGCTTGTATTCTTGTATAAATACCCTCCTAGTCACAACTAGGAGGGTTGGATGTCTCATTTGTATCTTTAAGGTGTGTTTGTTTTTCCCTTTCTCTCTCTAGAAAGAACACACATCTTCCCTTTCATTCATATTAATAATACCATGTCTTTCCTTTACTTTAAGCTTCCCCGACCCCCCGAACCACATAAATCAATAGTATTATCGGTCCTACACTTTTAATTTTTACAAGACCTATAATATAAAGTAAGACGTTAACTTGTTATGTCTTCTTATTATGACATATACATTAAGTCATTGAGTTGATCAATGATTTATAACGTATAGTGGGATTATAACAGTTTATGTCTTCTTGTTGAGACATGGACATGAAGTGGCTTGGTCAAAAGTACTTGTGTTATAAAGCATACAATTAGCTTGGAAATTCTATTATACCATTAAGTTGACTTAGTTGGTAAATAAGTAAGCCAAAAGGTATATGTTTAATTCTAATGAAATACCACATGTTTATGGTATGTTCAGTTAGGAGAATCAAACTCTTGTTGTATTGCTTCATTCAAGATAACCATATCTTCTTTTTCTTCCAAAAGTTATCAAGGTTAGAAAATTGAGTATGGATTGGATATACTCAATAAGACTCCAACCTAGAAGATAAATAAGACGCCATTATATTATGAAATGTGATGAATCACATCAAGTCTTAAAATGAAGTTCTGAATTTGTTAAACTACTTATGAGTAGGTTATTAACAAACTATAGTCAGGAACTGTCAATGTGTTTTGTAATGTCCCAAAAGAGAACAATTTAGTATTGCTCTATTTGCTAAGTATTTATAGATAGTCTCTAAATTACAAAAGGCAAGTGGGAGTTTTGATCTTGAAAAGATAAAATTACAAGATACATAATCTTCTAAAACACACTAGTGAATATCATGATGAGGCTAAACATGTAAATATTAGACCTCAAGATGATGGAATTCTCATTCATAGATCTGCAAGGATATCTCAGATATTTGATTGATATGCTGAGGAAAATGAGTTATAGGATTTTGGTAAACCTAATAATCATTATGATGCATTACCAAATATTAAATTGGGTAAATTACTCATGCTATGAATGTTATAGATGTTGTTCATAAAGATAATCAAATTTTGGAAATTTGGTTTATCTTAATTATAAATAGTTAGACTATAGAATGAAGATGAGTTTCTTCAAAGAGAAGGAAAACCCTAGTGGTTTTAATCTTTATGTAGAAATCACATGGACAATATTGTACACATGTTTAATGCATGTCTTATGACAAGATTATTAATCACACTTAAGTAATTAACTGTGAATGAATATTCTTTCCTAAGCACATCAAATATATATAAAGATGATAATTGTCATACCTATTTTCATTAATAAGTAAAATGACAATGGAATATCAAAACTATTTCTTGAGTAATTACTTGTGCGAGGATGGTAAGTAATTGAAATGAGTTTTGAATTCAAATCATTTTTGGAAGTATACAAAGTGAAATAATTCATGAATGGATTAATGCATGCATCTAGGAGATAAACTTATGTTTAATTATTAAATCCAAGTTTTGATTTATAATTAAATAAGATAATTCCTAAGTATTCCTGAAAGCTAGTGGGAGTATTATGTTTATTTTCTTAAATCATATATGTTGTATAACATACAGGCAATAACATTCCATCCAAGTTAAATGTTAAGTTTTAGCTTGGAATGAAACTTCAATTGAAAGATTTAGAAAATAAGACATATAACCTTGGAATATATGTTTATTGTTATAAACATGTGCGGTAAATAAATGAATCTAATAAAACATGATATATCATTTAGAAAGTCTCAAATGGATACATATATTTGATAAGATAAAACATGAATGAAATCTAAGTCTAACTTAAGGATTTTTCATGTACATCATGTTATGTAGATAAATTGTTGTATCATGCTTGAATGCAAGATGATTTGACAACATTGATATCTAATTGAAAGTTATTAGATAACTAGTGTAATGAATATTCTAATGGAATATGTTTGAACTTAGAATTACATTCCTCAGCCTGGAGTTGCTCCCAGATTCTATGGATGAACAATATGGCAATTGTTGCGTAATTGTTATAGCCGACAATAAAAACTTGAAAGTTTGGAAGGCATCAAACATTACACAATAGATATTAAAGTTTACGGATTTTTAAAGAGCATATTGTTGTTTGTATACAATGATGCTGGTTTAATTGAGATGACACTCAATACTAGTCATGGTAGGATTTCATCCTTGTTATGGCCATGTGAACTAGTTATGCTCAAAAAGCATAGTTGCATTAAGACATTAAAAGAATAAGAATACTTTAAACTTTGGAAGTTTAAAAGATAATTATCATAAATTGGTGGTTGAGGATGTCACGCATTTTATGAAATATTATGTGACCATATCAAGTTATTTGAATGTACACATACAAGAACTTCACTAATTAAATTCTTGAAATAAGTATTCTTAAAATTTTGATAGATCAAAGTTAGTTGAATTTTATGCCTTGTCAACAAGTATGATTGTCATGACATGAGGCATAATTCATCAACTAGAATTATCATGCATTGATCTGTTTAGTATTTGGATAAGGGATATTAAACAATTATTATTTATAATGAATTAAAATACTTGGTATGTTTGTTTTCATTAATAATAGATTGTATCCTATATTTACATGTTTAAATCCGTGAATAACTCATGTTATTCTAAATAGTCCATTTTCAATCAATGATATGGGAATATCATTGAGTTAAGACAAATCTGAGTTTTGGTTAGAATATACTGTAGAGTTTGAAATTACTCCATGGATCGTTTAGAGCACTAGGGATTAACAATAATAATGATAAGAACATACGCAACGGAATAAACAAAACATCATTATTATTGATATAAGGTTTCTTCGTCATCATCTCTAACAACTAAATACAAAACTCACAGCCCCAATACTACGTGATCAAGTGTAGTACAGTTACCTAATCTAACAGGGATCAATGATCCTTGAGGCTTAAACCAAACACAAACCTAGGCGTTTATAGAACACACGCCTGGTTTACCCACACACACATATCCTGGTGTTTACATCTTTGACACACAATAAAACAAATGACCTGTATTCTCTTTATATACTAGAGAATTAGTTTTACAAAGGATATATTCCTAATATTTAAAAGATCTTCTATAATCTTTATCTTTTTGAAGAGTTTCATCCTTTGTCTTCTTAAGTCCTTTATCTTTCATATGTTTTGTCTTATCAACTCAAATGTACGACCCAACATATACTTATGTATATTGATGCGAGGTCATGCCAAGTTCACATGATATTTAATGAATTGGATATAGGACAGATCCCAACTGCATGATTGTACTTTATGGATCTATGTCATTAAGAAAATCATGATTATTTATCCTCGGACTTGAGATACCAAAAAACTGTCATGAGTGTAGCACATTTTCTGTAAAATAGTCTAACGCTATCCGTAACTGGTAGTTAAAAGGGCAGTTTTAAGAAGTGTTGTAAAATTCATGAGTTTGCTTGTAGTCAAGAGAGAATTTGTTCCTTCGAATTTGTTTCGAAGTATAATACTGGTGGGCCCCTCGTAGGGTTCACAAGATGTTTGAATGGCCATGCCCAAGATCTATCTAGAATACGTTCAGATGATTTGGTAATCTTGTTCAATCAGATATAACGAGAAACAGAATAGTTAAATTATGGAATGACTTTGATCCATATCCATATTTAACATGGTATTAGTAACAAAAGGATAAGTACAATGATGAATCATTAAAAGGTTTTTCAGGAAAACCATACTCAGGGTCGTTCTGGGGGCATTGGCGTGTTTGCTAGACGCTAACCAATGTCATTACCTATATTAAGGTATATCCATGTGGGAGCTGTTAAGTTATGGATATAAATTAATATACGTATGACCAGATTCGAACACGAGCCTATGGGATTGCACACTTTACGTATGAGAATCGATGTTCAAATAATTAATAAAAAATGTTATATTTATTTATTAATTCACAATAAATACTTAACGGGCGTTAGTATTTAACGGGGTTTAGTTAACGGTCGTTAAATATCAAGTTAAGGGACTAGAGATGAAAATAGAAGTCGAGAAGGTTCTGCAATCCTTAAGGGATATATTGGCCGATCGGTTTGGGGTTTAGGGATCTCAATCCCACCCTAACTTGGAATCCAAGATTCACACAATATAAATACAAGGCATTCTATTCATTATTTGTTAATCTTGGTTCCTTAGCAAACCTAACTTCTTCTTCTTCTCCCCCTCCTGTGTTAGGCCGATCGTATACACCCTCTTAGGGTTCCTACACAATTTTGTCTTGCACAAACAAAGTGTTTGGTTTGTTATTGTGATCAAGAAACTAGCATTCGCATCGAATCGTTAGTAATACGTATGTACATGAACGTAGGGCAAACACCACTTGTGTTTGTGTTTTTTTCCCCAATTTGATTAGGTGTATTCGAATCTTACAAACCCTAATTTTAGGGTTCTTGATTCTTGTTCACTTGTTTGCTTGGAATTGCTAAAAGGTACACTTTCGATTTAGTATTCGGTTAACTAATTACATGTATTAATTCTTATACTTCCATTGCGTGCTTTTGATGATTATATGTTTATTATATTATGGTTATGATAAATAAATTCCAACAGAAACCACTACTAGGCAGATCTCACAGTTGGGCTGAAATCCATGCTAAGGCAAAACACAGTAGTAAGGGTCAATCCCCCTCATTTTATCCGCCACATCAGCTTTCTCTCTCCGACGACCTACAGGCGATTGGTTGCCATAGTAAGGGCGACCTTAATTATTTTTTTTTCAAAAAAGAACCTATCTTTTTATATTTTCAAAACAAACCCTATTCAATTTCATAATTCAATTTTAAACTAAAAGTTACAGTACGAGTGGGATAACCAAAATTCAAATTCAAATTAAATGTTACAGTACGAGCGGGATAACCAAAATTCAAATTTAAATTAAAGGTTACAGTACGAGCGGGATAACCAAAATTCAAATTCAAATTAAAGGTTACGGTACGAGCGGGAGGATTAAAAATTCAAATTCAAATTCAAACTCAATTTCAAATTCAAAAATTTCCCTATATATACCCACACTTGCTTTGTTTCTCACACACACAACTCACACACACACAACTTCTTATCACAGATTCTCAACAATGTCTCAAGAAAACTTCTCCAAACAATTTCCCAACGAAAACAAATTCTCCTAACAATTTCCCAACGAAAACAACTTCTCCCAAAAATTTCCCGAAAACAACTTCTCCCAACAATTTCCCAAAAACACGGTTAACACTCCACCAACAGATATCATTCCGTTTTTCTCAACGGAAGAGGAACTTGTTGAGGAACAAGAAGCCAATCCATTTCAACTTACTGAGGAACAGCAACGACTACTTCTTCAGGATGAAGAAGTATTGAGAGAAATGGAAGAAAACGAAGCACGAGAGGAAGCTGCTCGTAGGGAGCAGGAAGCGAGGGAAGAATAATACTGCAAAAACAACTTGTTTGACATCTTGTACATTGAGTGGGAAGAGAGTATGTTTGCGGAGGGGTTTACTCCTTACGACAATGGTTATAACACAGACTTTTAATTGTAATTTGTATTTTTATTTTCATTTTTGTATCGTAGTTTGTATTAATCTGTAATTTGTATTTTCAATTCAATGTTTAATGTATTTTCACTTCTGTATCAAATAGGATTTAAATATTTTAACATTATAATACCAAATTTATAAAACATTACAAGTTTTATAGTGTATGAATTTATGTTTATTGAAAAAAAAGGAAGTAACGAAATAAACAAACCTTTGGACGAAATAAACAAAACACAAAACTTGGACGATTAGATCGTAGGGACGACCCAAATCTCCCAAAAGGTGGCGATTAATCGATCGTTTCTCTTCTACTGTGTGAAGCCTAAGTATATTGTTGATCTGATAGAGAAAATTACGGCAATAGAACATAATGAATGGACTTTGCATGTACTATACTTTAATTCACAGGGATTAATTCGAATTTAGACTTTTGGTCCACGCAACTTTTATGGGGATTTTGCGGTCCAGTTGGCATATAAAAACTAGAGTTAATTTCATAAATGGTCCTCGTGGTCTGCCGGTTTTAACGGGTTTAGTCCCTAAACTTTTTTTTAACGGATCCAGTCCCTGTGGTTGCGACCCATAACGAGTTTGGTCCCTGAGACTAACTGTCGTTAGTTTTTTCCGTTAGCTAACGACCGTTTTTAACAAACATTTGCATTGTTAGTCCTTTATACTAACGACCATGTATACTTAACTCAAAATTTGATTTTTTTTCCTAAAAAATTAAAAAAATTAAAAAAAAATGGTTTTCTTATAATTTTTTTTTTAGGATAATTACTAATATGCCCCAGTTGCCCAGCTGCGTTGCTTATCTGCCCCGCTCACAGAAAATTCTGATACTAGACCAGGGCAACTTATCCGACCAACCACTGGATGACACGTGTCCGACCAAGTAACTCTACAACTGTTGGTACGATGTACATGGGGCGTATTGTTTTTTGGGCAACTTTTGATTTTTGGGAAACAAATACATGAGCAAAAGGATATTTTGGTCATTTTACATGCATTAAATTGGGAAGTTTTTTATAAATATTAGTATGATTACAATTCATTACAGAATACACATTAATACACACACATCTTCTTCTCCACAAACAAAGCATAACACAACTAAAAAATCATTATTCCTTAACACCCTGTAATTCGATATGTCATTTGAGTTGTACAGCTGTAAAATCGCTGTTCGATCTACAATGAAGTTGCTTACAGATATCAAAGGCATTTTGTCAAAGAATGAAAAGCGGGAAAGGTTGTTTAGAAACACAGTCTTTGGTCCGTGGTTGGATATTCGGTTTTGCGATAATGACTGCCATTTGATGCATTTTATTTTACAACATCAGGTAAAAGTTTCTAACATATCGTCCGATTCCCCACCATTGCAATTCAAAATTGGGGATGATTTATTAGAGTTCGGGCGTAAAGAATTTTGTTTAATAACAGGGTTTCGATTTGGTAAACTTTATAAAGGTCAAAATAAAACAAGTGCATTTCGTGACCGTGTATTTCCAGAAAAAAGGACAGATACTATAAATTCTATATATGCTAGTGATTGTTTGAAACTAGTTAAGGATGAGAATAGGTTCTTAGCTGTCTCTGATGATGATGCTGTTAGATTGTGTCTTTTGATAGTTGCTATGTTGGTGTGTATGGGTATTGAAGATAGGAATTGTATCCCTAATGATATACTGTCTTTGGTGGAGGACTTTGATGATTGGAATGTTTTTCCTTGGGGTGAATACATGTGGCATAAATTTTATCAAAGGACTGTGAATGTTGTTGACAGACACAAAAAAGATCATTTGGCCAAGTTGAAAAAAAACCCAAAGTATAGTGCGACATACAATCTATACCGTTTCGCTTGGGCTTTCAAGGTATGCCATACTTACTACTATGTACTAAAGTTCACCACTATATTCATTAGACTATTTAGTATTGTAGTATTGTTTGTATATGTTTTGTATGCATTCCTGTATTATACCAGTAATATATACCTTCGCCATATACCCATAGTTTTATTTTGTAAAAGTATTAATTTAGGTTTTTTCTATTAGATATATATTTAATATATAGTTTTGAACACGGTTATAACCTGCACTTTGAACAAATTTTTTCCACATTTTATACATTTTAAACAACCACATATTACAGATATGGATTTTGGAGAGTTATCCTAAAAGCAGCAATTGGTGGGCGAAAGACACGAAGGTCATTCCACGAGGTCTTGCTTGGTCTAAATGTCAAAAGCTCGGAAAATCAGACCATAAAACACTCTTTAGACCGGTAAGCACCGCACTATCTTTGAAGGCTAATTTGTTGGACATTTATTTATATTTGTTCACATACAAAGTTATATAGTATTTGGTTTTTTAGGAGTCAATTCCCATTACGGCACTGTATGCAACGAAATGCGAATTGAGACAACCGTGGTGTATTGCTAGCATCCCTTTTATAAAGGGTTTGTCTGATCCAGCCCTGTCAAGGACAGAGGATGACCAACAACCTGATAGCGTAGAGGATGAACAACAACCTCATAGCACAGCCGATCACCAACAACTCCATAGATCAGAGGATCACCAAGAAGCTGCTAGCTCACGCGATCAACATGAAGCAGCAAGTTTAGAAATTTTAGATAAAAATGATGTTGAAAACGCAAATGGTGTCCAATTAAGTGAAGGCCGAAATGAAATGAATTTTTCAACAACTCCTATTTTGGGCAAGATATTTGATTTGCAAACTAATCTTTCGTTGATAGCGAGGCACATAGCGTCTGTCCCAAAACTAGACATTCGCGAGCTGTTTCAGAAGGTGAAAACAACATTTTCAGAATTAGAGACAGTTTTTAACGAAAATTCTGATGGTAGTGTTGTTTCTGCTCAAGAAAAAACTGATGTCCCAGATATTCCAGTCGAGTCTGATGTCAACCCTGATATTAGCATGGTTTGTATTTACCTTTTATGTTTTATTCTCCTAACTTTATACGAAGGTCAATTCCTCGTTAAGTATTACACTTATATCATTTTGTCAACTACAGACCCCGTCATCACCTTGTGAAGATGATGTTGATAATGATGTTAAGGGCCAAGATGTTGATGATGATCATGATGATCATGTTGACGATCAGCATGATCATCCAATGAAAGTTGACAATCCTGCATTTTTCAAGGTATACTTTTACTTTGTGTTTTTTGGCATACGTTTATAAGTATCTCATTTCCCCGTTAATGTTTACTCTTTAATAGTACATTTAATTCATTAAATGTTGTATTATTTTGTCAACTACAGACCCCGTCATCACCTTGTGAAGATGATGTTGATAATGATGTTACTGGCCGAGATGTTGATGATGATCATGATGATCATGTTGACGATCAGCATGATCATCCAATGGAAGTTGACAATCCTGCATTTTTTAAGGTATACTTTTACTTTGTGTTTTTTGGCATACGTTTATAAGTATCTCATTTCCCTGTTAATGTTTACCCTTTAATTGTACATTTAATTCATTAAATGTTGTATTATTTTGTCAACTACAGGCCACGTCATTAGCTTGTGAAGCTGATACTGGTGTTACGACCAGTGTTGCAGCCAATCACATGGAAATTGACATGGATGTTGGGAAGAAAAGCTATGTAGAATCTCAAGTGGGTTCGCTGGACGTTCTTGTAGAAGCATGTGAAGTAGGGGTTACCCCTGACTTCCCTGTTCTTTATGAACATCAAGCTGCGACTCAAGTTGGAGCATTTGAAGAGAAGGACACTAATCAAACAACATCCCTCGTCCACATTGATCAGCCGGTGTGTGATGATTACATCGACTATATAAACAACGAACCGGATGTGAATATGGTTTCGTTAGAAGAAATACCGTTTGATAATGAAAATTGTAAGGGTGTTGAGAATGAAAATGTTAGTTGCGTGCATAAAGAACAAACAACACCATTGCAGACAGATGTTGAGGTACATGGTTTATTTTAAATTTAAAAAGGTTAATAAGTGTTTATTTCTATGTCTTGTGGTGGGAGCTAATCACAACCTATGCCCTGCAGAAAGATCAAACAACACCATTGCAACAAAAAGTCAGCAACCAAGGATATGCAAATGTGGTCGGTCCTAATGACAAACCTTGCTTGGACTCTGTTTTTTCCCATCGCAAAATGAAGAAAATCCAAAAGAAAAAAAAGGAGGCGAAAATTAAAAACATGGCTAAATCCTTTAAATCAAAGCACGAGAAGTTTTCCGGATCTCTGAATCCAGACAACGTCCAACCCGCACGACTGACAAGAACATCTAATTGTAGAAACGAGTCGATTGAGCATATTGTCATAGTAGAGGTAAGTCACTGTATTACATTCATACTGAAATCAATATCTGGTTGGCCTCTGCTAATATATGTTATGTATCTTCTCAGGACGTCTCTGGAAACCCCAAAACTCGGTCAATTACTGAGTTCTATTCGGCCAACATAGATCCTTTTGTAGAGGTAGTCTATTTTTTATTCTTAAATTAACAATAATATGATTCGTTTAATGTTAATCATTGATTTTTTTATTTTAGGATCTGTCTCGACGTCCCAAATGCAAAAAGGAAAAGGTGTCATTGCCTGATTCGCTTCGTATTTATTTAAAGCAAAAAAAACCAACAGAGTTTAAATTTCCGTGGGGCGGTCGTACCATTGTTTCTGGTATGAATTTTTGGCTAGCGTTGGCATGTCTTGAAGATTGTAAAGGCGGTTGGTTGTATGACTATGTAAGGAACCATCATCAGTATGTGGTCAAATACCTTTGTATATAGTTTTGATTGAGTAACCACTATAAGTTTTATAATTTTTGTTTTTTGTACACAGCACTTGGATATATGGTTTGATCTGATGTGGTCTCTTAGGGGAAGCAATGCAGATTGAACCTTGGCAGGGTCTCTGTTCGCCCGACACATCTTGGCTGGTCAAATGTATAGTCATTATTCAGATGGAACATACTACCCTGTGACTTGGCGAGATGTCGAAAAGGTTAGTTTACCACACTCCTTTTCAATATACATTTGTAACTGTATGCATAGTAATCTGTACTTTTTTTTTCTTTATTAGGTTTATTTTCTCGTTAATGAACCTGAGAAACACTGGGTTCTCGCTGAGCTTCACCTGCGTACTGGAGTTGTTTCATTTTATGACACTCTTGGGTTTGTACATGGCAATGGCACACGATGGTGGAGAACTTTGAAAAGAATTTTACCAAAACAGCTTACCATGTATCTGGATCAGCAAGGTATATTGGCGAGCAAGGGTATATCAGCCAAGGAATATAAAATAACATACCAGTGTCCTGCAGTCCCGAAACAAGGTGAATTATATGGTGATTGCGGTGTATGGGTATGTATTATTTTATACAGATTGTGCCGCAACCAACCACTGGAAGTAGACGACCCTATTGCAACAGCGTTAGCATACCGTGAGCGGATGCTTCAATACTTCTGGAAGCACAAGGAGTCAATAAACAATGTTTAACGGCATTTTTTTCCCCATTTGTGAAGTAATGGAGCCAGTGTTGTGGTTTGACAAGTTTTCGGTATGGGTAGGAAGTCTCGTGTGTTGAGCCTGTAGAACCTGGTTGTTGTCATGAATGGAAGACGTTCGGTATCAACTAACCATAAAATATTTGACTATTAACTAGTAATCGTTGTTGTTTGTAAACGTTCAATAACATGTAACCCAAAAACAATTTACTATTATCTAGTAATCGTTGTTGTTTGTAACCGTTCAATAACATGTAACCCAATAATTTGAATAAGGTTTGTTTCTCTTCCTCCTTCACTCTTTTACCTCTTCAACAAACATGCTTTTACCCTATCCTGAGTATTGATGTGTAGGAGCAGCAGCAGGTTCATTTTCACCAGCAGTAGGATTCACCAAACACATTTCGACACTTAAACGCACTACGTGTCTAACCTAATCCGGACTTATATGCTACATAAAAGAACCTACTGCATCAGTGCATTTCACAAACTGCATCAATATCTGACATGCAGTATATTTATCCCTATAAACAACACCAAACAAGGGAATTAAAACAACCATTCAACAGTTAATAAAACAATTAGATAATAACTACGAATTTCATTAACATCATTCTTTAGATAAAGAGTAGACATTACATAAACTTCATCAAAACAAGTGTTTGTAACAAATAGCAAGATAAAGAGTAAACATAACATAAAATTCCCCAAAATAATTTTTTTTCAGCAGACCTATTCCAGCTCGCTTAGCTTTTTCAACATTCTCGTATTCTCCAATGAACGCCGCCCACTTGCCTGACGCCTTTCAGTCAGAAAATCTATTTCTTTCAAGTCTTTGTCCTCTTCCAACATGAGATATTCAAATTGTTCCTTAAAGTTCCCCTTAATGCTCCCAAAATGCTCCAACATGGGAAAAAAATTACAAAAAGAGTATTGCTGAATAGGAGCAGCAGCATCTTCATTTTCACCAGCAATATAATGAACCTTTGTTTTTTTTTTCACCGGCAGCAGATTCAACTTTAAGGTCAAAACTTTCAACCAGAAATCCTGCTGCCATACAAAACTTTCTACTGCTAAGCGTTCTGCTGCTCGCTTTTGTAATTTTTGGGATTCTACTGCTTGTTTACAAAAGAACAGGGACTGATCTGTACTTTCTTATCTGAAAGCTTTATAAACCCCCAAGTCGTTCGATTTTGGGTTTTAAAATCGAATTGTATATCATAATCAGTTTTACACCCTCACGAATAAAGCCAATTCAAACCCTAAACACCATTTTCCACCTATTATTTTAAAATCCCCAAATCATACCCTAATCCACAATGAGGAAACGATCTTTATCAGCTAACCACAATCAAGTTGCCTTTCTTCAAAAGCCCCAACAAGCTGAAGGTTTTGGTGAGGTAATAGACTTTCTTAATGCTAGTCATATTAGGTACGTGTTAACAGCAAACCCTAAAATAGTTATTTCCCACATGAAACAGTTCTGGTCTAGTGTCAATCTCAGAACTAGAAATGGGGAAGAACAATTAAAGGCTAAGGTAGATGGCCAAAGGATTGTTATATCTGAATCATCTGTAAGAAAAGCTCTTCACTTTTTAGATGACGAGGAAATAATTTGCCTTGAAAATTCTATGATTTTTTAGGAACTTAAAAATATGGGATATGAGAAGAAAATAAATGGTTTAAAGTTTTATAAGGGTCTTCTCTGTCCACAATGGAAATTTCTTCTTCACACCATTCTCCATTGTCTAAGTCCTAAAACTACAGGGTGGAATGAGTTCAGCACAACTTAAGCATCTGCTATGATTTGTCTGGCCACAGGAAAACCCTTTAATTTTTCGGCTATGGTAATGGATGGCTTGAAAAAGAATGTTTAAGAAAAACATTACATTTACCCAAGGTTTTTGCAATTGATTTTGAATAAGCAACTTAAAAAGCCTAAGGTTCATAAAAATGTAAAGGAATGTCCTAAGCTTAAAAGGAAATTATTTTCTTATTTGAAAAAGGATGGAACTGGCTTCTCTGGGACTATTACTCCATTGTCACCACATATGTTGCAATTGGCTGCCACTCAGGGTGAAAGTGCGGAAAACACAACAGCTACCCACGACACAGCCACTTTGGATACCTTATCATCTCACCCTCAAGATACCCAAACACCTATTATTTCACCAAATAAGAACAGTGATTTTCCTCAGACCAGTGTTAGGATGGATGCAGATGAGGCTGCCACAGGTGTGGGAGGTGGAAGGATGGAAGGGGCTAACATTACTGCTCCTGGCTTTGTAGCTGGGCAGGAAAGTTTTAGCATAAGTAAGACCCCAACCAAGGCAACATCTAATGTGGAAGGTTCGGTAGAACCTGAAAGTGATGAGGGTAGGCATGAAACTGATGAATTGAGGGACACCCACAATGTAGAAGATGACAATTCCAGCGATCCACCTCTCGGGACAGATAACACAGGATGAAGTGGTGACCATAGCATGAAACATATTCAGGAATTCATAACAAAATGTACAACACTCGAGTCCCAAGTTCTTGATCTGTCACAAACATGCAAAAAATTGAAGAAGATAATTAGGCATTTGGAGGGAAGGAAGAGGTCAAGAACAAGGGTATTCAAAAGGCTAAAGAAGGCTGGAACAGCACATAAGGTGAGCTCTCCTGAAGACACAAGTTTGGTGGAGGATGCTACCAAACAGGGGATGAATGTGGACAAGGATTCAGGGGAGGCAACCAAGGAAACATGGGAGGTTAATGAGCTGAACGTTGAAGGTGCTGTTAGGAATGAGAATGTGGAGATGGTTTTCGATAGTGTAGTCAAGGAAGGTCATGAGGTTGTATGTGATAATCTAAAAACTTTTGAGCCTAAACAGTTGATGAAACATGTGTATAAGGATTCAGGAGAGGCAACCAAGGAAACAGGAGAGGTTACTGAGGTGAACGTTGAAGGTGCTGTTAGGAATGGGAATGTGGAGATGGAATTTGATAGTGTTGTCAAGGAAGGTCATGAGGGTGTATGTGATAATCTAAAAACTTTTGAGCCTGAACAGTTGATGAAACATGTGTACAAGGATTCAGGAGAGGCAACCAAGGAAACAAGAGAGGTTACTGAGGTGAACGTTGAAGGTGCTGTTAGGAATGAGAATGTGGAGATGGAATTTGATAGTGTTGTCAAGGAAGGTCATGAGGGTGTATGTGATAATCTAAAAACTTTCGAGCCTGAACAGATGATGAAACATGTGTACAAGGATTCAGGGGAGGCAACCAAGGAAACAGGAGAGGTTAATGAGCTGAATGTTGAAGGTGTTGTTAGGGATGAGAATGTGGAGATGGAATTTGATAGTGTTGTCAAGGAAGTTAATGAGGGTGTATGTGATAATCTAAAAACTTTCGAGCCTGAATAGTTGATGAAACATGTGTACAAGGATTCAGGGGAGGCAACCAAGGAAACAGTAGAGGTCAATGAGCTGAACGTTGAAGGTGCTGTTAGGGACAAGAATGTGGAGTTGGAATTTGACAGTGTTGTCAAGGAAGTTAATGAGGGTGTATGTGATAATCTAAAAACTTTCGAGCCCGAACAGATGATCAAACATGGTGAGGTTATGGTGGAAGTTGGTAAGATCTTAGGGGAAATGGCCCAGGTTGATTCTGCTGCTGGTTCGAGTCATCCTAATGCTGGTTTAAATCAATCTGCTGCTGGAGTTGAAGAAGCAGTACAAGAATCACTTGATGAAGATGAGCCAAAGCAGTTTAACAACAAAGAAGCTGAAGTAGCAGAATGGTTGGAAACTCGAAGGAAGGCAAAATTAAGAGTGGTTTCTGAAGATATTATTGGACAAGAATCACTTAACGAACAGATAGAACATGCGATGGCCAAAGATGCAGTTGTATACCGAAAAGCCGTCGAGCTGATTGCAGATGAGAGTATAACTAAGGAAGCAAAAACAGCTATACTTGTGGATTTCATTATCGCTAGGAATCAAGAAGTGGCTTTGGATGACATGACGGAAAGTATTAGATCAAGTCAGAAGAGGAAGAGACAACTAACAAAGGCACAGGTCATAGCTAGAATGAAGATGTATTTACGAAATTAAGCTGGTTGGAAGGCATGTCATCTTAAGGGAAGACCAGATGCAGAGATTGTGTACTTGTACTACAAGTACTATAGGAGAGATCACATGAAACTTCCTGAAAACTTTGACGAAATACCTTTCAAGAAACTTAAGACCACTCAGAAGAAATCAACTGGGAAAGTGGAAGTTCATAGAGAAAGAGTGGAGTTATCACAAGAGCGGATACGTAAGATGTTAGTCACAGTTCCAGAAATTCTACATGTTAACCATTTGCAACCAAGACATCGAATAATTGATTGGGAGATCTACAGGGACCAATTTGGAAAGGCTTGGAAGATCACAAGAGTTGGGGGAGGGACAACAGTGTTCAAGAATTTTGGAAATTTGATAAGACTCTGTGATAGAGAAGATTTGGACAATCTGTGGAGGTTAGTACAAGATAAGCTCAATACAAAGAAGAAGACAGATGTAAAGGAGCAAGAGCTATGGTTTGAATTCAAGAGATTGTATGAGCCAAATCCTTCAGATGTTTATTGGAAATTTCCTTATTATGATCTGACTGCATCATGGGAGTTTTATAGTTCCTGCAATGTGCACCATTTGTCAACACATAGTGGAGTACATATCTTCATGTTAGCTGAATTGGAATATCCATTGAGTTATGAAGTGTTAGATGTGATGATTACCACAAAACTCAGGTGTGAACGACATGCAGATATGGTAAAGGATTTACTACAAAGAATCTATGATCAGCGTGAAGCTCTGAGGAAGAATAGAGTTTAATTCAAGGAAAAACTTTGTGATTTGGTGTAGATCCCATATGAGCAGTGATCTTGTTAATTATCTTAGATCTGAATATAAAACAATATGTATAGAAACTGTTATCGAATTGAAACAATATTAAACACTATGCGGAATGTAACGTTCAATCTTAAGAACAACACTATGTAAACAAACGAATTATGTCAACAAACACTTGAATATACTAATACGGTTACTCAAAAGTAACAATGTTACAAAAAATCTTGTAGTTAATCGACTTACCAAACAATCCGTACTTAACCCTAACATAATTATCTAATAAGGAGTCATAGTCAAGTTTCCTTTAACCATAAACCAACATAATTATCTAATGAGAATGTGCATATGAAGTCCTCCCTGCATTACCCTGTTGTAGCCACATACTATCTTGAGCAGAAGCTTCAAACATGATCGTCAGATATTCCCAAATCTTGTCTGTCAATGTGTTTAAACATTTGAGGAATTGTTTTAAACCTTTGAATTCTTTCACCAACTCTGCGTATCTCAAACCAAGGAACTTTCCCATCATAACCAGCTTTCCATCCAATAACTGGAGTTTTAACTTGTAAAGGAGCAGTATCCTCAAACAGGTCATCATCATGAGACACAACCTTGGTCATCGGTTGTAAATCAATCGTCTCTTTCTTTTTATTCCCTGGTTCATCACTACCTTCTGAACTAGTCATTACCACTGGATTAGTTCTCTTCTTCTTTCTGGCCTTCATTTTAAATCTTCTCCCAGTTCTTTTGACACCAATTGTAGACTTAGCCTTTACCTCTTTTTCCTCACTTTTCTTAACTTCCAATACAGCCTTTTCCTCATCCCTGGAATTCAACCTTTCTTCAATCTCAGCCCGTTTTCCCTGTATTTCTTGAATTTCTTCTGGCCAAATATTATGTGGTACTTTTGCAGGATCAGGATAATTTTCAGACTCTTCCATCATCTTTTCTTTGGCTTTCCCAGTGTATGTAGGTGGTTGCGTGGGTTTCTTAGATGGAGTGGGTTCTCTAATAGTTACACCCTTGACAGTAACCCTATGAATTTTAGGTGTTGGAGTTGGTTGTTTTGTTGCAGACGCAGTTGTTTGTTTTGATGTGATGGGTTGATTTTGTGATTTTGATTTTGCTACAGGTTGAGGTTCAGATTGTTTTTGTTGTGGTGATGGCTGCTGTTGTTGTGGTGCTGTTGATTTTGGTTCAGGAGTAGGTTCTCTTATGGTCACTCCTTTGACAGGAGCTCTAGGAAGTGTCTGTGATGGAGTTGTCTGATTAGTTGTTGGTTGGAGTTGTGGTTGAGGTTGTTGTTCATGTGCTGATGTAGGTTGTGTTTGTGATTGTGATTGTGGTGGTGGTGGTGTTGATTGTTTTGGTGTTGATGATTTGGTATATTTTAGTGGGAGGACCACCTGATCCAAGCTAACATCATCACCTTCCACCTCTTCAGCATTATAAGGTTGAACACCAGCACTAGGACCTTGCTCTGTCTCAGCAGCAGGATCTTTAGTACTAGCAGCAGGTTGAATTACCTCGTCAGTAGAATATTTAACCAACTGCTCAGCATCCAAAGTCTTTAGATTAGCCCCAACACCAGTATCCACATCCATATCAACCTGATCATTTCCCTCATTGCTAGCACCAGTTTCATCAATTTGCTTCTCAACCTCCCCTGAGTCCTTGTCTTCATTCCTCCTTAAAGTAATGGGACCATCCTCCCCCAAACTTGTTTCTTCAGGAGAGATCACGCTATGTGCCGTTCCAGCCTTCTTTAGCCTTTTGAATACCCTTATTCTTGACCTCCTCCTTCCCTTCAACTGCCTAATTCTCATCTTCATTCCTTTGACTGTTTGTGTGAGACCAAGAACTTTGGACTCAAGTGTCATACATCTTGTCATGAATTCCTGCATAAGGCTAGTGTTATCTGCCCTGACAGGTTGATCACTGGAATTTCCATCTTCTACATTGTGGGTGTCCCTCAATTCCTCAGTTGCATGCCTAGCCTCATCACTTCAGGCTGTGTTAACTTCCCTGGGGGGTGAATCATAGGCATTGTCATTTTGTACATAAGTATCCATCAATTTATTTGTTTCATTCCTACCCTCATCACTTTGAGATGTATTACCTTCTTTGAGAGGTGAATCAATGGGTTCAAACTCAGTATCAAACCTGGGTTGATCACCTAAGCCCCCCATGTTTGCCAGTTGGCTGGGATTTCCATCATCTGTTTCATGTTCATGAGAACCTTCAGCAGTTGGTGTTGGCATGGTCAGGGTCTTACTTATGTTAACACTAACCTGACCAACAACTAAGCCAGGAGTAGTAGTGTTAGCCCCTTCCATCCTGTCACCTCCATCACCTGTGACAGCCTCATCTGCGTCCATCCTAACACTGGTCTGAGGTAACTCAATGTTCTTATTTGGTGAATTCCGAGGGGAGGTGGGTGTGGGATGGGTAGCTGTTGTGATTTCAGCACCTTCACCCTGAGTGGCAGCCAGTTGCAACATATGTGGGAACAATGGAGTAATAGTCCCAGAGAAGCCAGTTCCATCCTTTTTCAAATAAGAAAATAATTTCTTTTTAAGCTCAGGTCTTTTGTAGGGGTTTTTATGTACCTTACGCTTTTTAAGTTGCTTATTCAAAATCAATTGCAAAAACCTAGGGTAAATGTAATGTTTTCCCAAAACATTCTTGTAGGATCGAGTACTTCGAGCTAGATTGAGCTTGGTTAAACAAGAACCTCTGTATGGTATACAAGTGTTTATGCGGAAACTAAACAGCAAGAATAATAAAGAAGAAAACTCTAAACGACAATGATCCTCTATGGATCAGACTATGAACTAAGAATTCTGTTATTGAATATTGTAAAACGTTAAAAGTCTCTTAAACTCATGGACGGGATGTTTCTTTTATAACAATAAGAAACCCTAACCCTAACCCGTCTTACAAGAAAACGTGTGAAGAGATAAACAACAATCTCTTCTAAAAATAAATCTAACAAACTTTCTAAACCTACGGATAACAAACAATAACTATCCGCAGCAATAAGCACTATCGGCAGAAACAAAACAATTCTATCGGCAGGAACCAACCGTAGCAGCAATGCAACACTATCGGCAGGAACCAGCTTCACTATCGGCAGCAATGAGAAACTCCTTATTTCTCAGATCCCAACAATCCTCCCATCACTGAGAAACCCTTATTTCCCAGAGATCCTAACAATCCTCCCCTAATCTTGAGGTTGACTAGGTTAACCTGCAAGATTCTAATGTGATAGAGCTTTAACTTCTCAGGCTTGAGGACTGCGACTTAGCAGTAGCAATAATTAGTAACCAGCAGCAACATTCATAACCTGCAGGATTCCAACCTCTATAGCATCCAGCAGCAACTTCAATAGTTCAGCAGGAATAGGAAATCTTCTTCAAAACATGTATACTGGGCACCATGACATGCACTTGAACTTGGCTGCTACTATGACTAGATGTACATCAAATCACTTAAGTTTCATACTATTCTCATCACATCCAGGTGTGTTAACTCCTGTGAGAGGTGAATCATTGAAAATTAATGGATTTGATGTCTCTTTACCAATAGCCATCACTACTGGAGTAGCCAATGTTTAGGTGTGTTAGACCATGGTACATTGATAACCATCTAATTTATTAGCAAATCAGCAACTATAAACGGTTTTGACTTGTCTTTACCTACAGCCGTTTGCGCAGGACTAGTCAATTCTTTGGTTTCAACTGAACCTTGGTGAATTGAATACCAAATATGGATACCAATTGTCTTTACCACAAACCATACTTTTGTGGACTAGCCAATTCTTTGGATTCCATAAAGGGTTACATCCATGGTGAATTGAGAACCATTTTCAACTCTCAGAACTGAATCATGGGTGAGTTGAAGTACCCTATAGCTTTGAGCAAGCTATTACAGCTATCAACGGATTTGATAATCACACCAGAGCCGTACCCTCATGGTGAGTCAACTCTTTCTTGTCTGCAAGACATGGTGAGTTGAGCACCATTTATTGTGTAGGTGTAAACACCAACACTGTACCTGCAAGGTGGTGCTCAAAACCAACTTATTAGCACACAAAATATACAAGAAATTTTTATTTTTTTTTTTTTTTTTTGAACTAAAAGAAACAAGAACCACACCAAAAGAAAAAGAAAGAAAATAAGAAAAGATAGAAAGATGTACAACAACAACAACAAGAATAATCCTCCCCTTAAGCTTCATCCTCCCCTGAAGCTGCAATCCTCCCCTTAAGCTCAGTATCTAGGGATTTACCATCCCAATATGGACCACCAAATGTTTAAACCTTGGTCCATCAAAAGCCTTGGTTAGCAAATCAGCCACATTATCATCTGTGTGAATCTTAACCACCTGAATAAGATGCTTCTCATAAGCATCTCTTATGAAATGGTGTCGAATCTCAATATGCTTTGTCCTTTGATGATAAATAGGATTCTTAACCATACACATAGTACTTTGATTATCAATAAAGATCTTAGTGTTCATGAAGTTGAACCCATAATCCAACAGCTGATTTTGCATCCAAAGAACCTGTCCACAACAACTAGCAGTAGCAACATATTCTGCGTCAGTAGAAGATGTAGCCACTATAGTCTGCTTCTTGCACTGCCAAGAAACCAACCTCTGACCCAGAAACTGACAACCTCCAGTAGTAGACTTCCTATCAAAGTTAACCCCAGCATAATCACTGTCACTATAGGCTTCCAACACAAATGGAGAGTCTTTGGGATACCAAAGTCCCATCTTTGGCTGTCCTTTCAAATACTTGAAGATTCTCTTAACTGCATTTAGGTTAGAAGTCAATGGTGTAACCTGATGTCTAGCACATGCACCAACAGCAAACATGATATCAGGTCTTGAAGCTGTCAAATACATGAGTGATCCAATCATAGACCTATATAGATGAACATTAACAGCAGCATCAGGTTCATTATTGGACTTAGGCTTTGGAGGCTCAAAAGGAGTTGCAGCAATCTTCACATTCTCCATATCAAACTTTTTAAGCATGTCATAAGCATACTTCTCCTGGCAAATAAAGATCCCATCTGGTTTCTGCTTAACCTGAAGACCCAAGAAGAAAGTCATTTCACCCATAGCACTCATCTCAAATTCACTCTTCATTAATTCTTCAAACTCCCTGCACCAGGCTTCATTAGTGGAACCAAAGATGATATCATCTACATAAACTTGTACCAGAATGATATCTTTGAAGTTCTTTCTGATAAAAAGAGTTTTATCAATAGCCCCTCTTCTGTAACCATGTTTTAGCAAAAAAAGGCTGACAGCCTTGCATACCAAGCCCTTGGTGCTTAATGAAGACCATAAAGTGCTTTAACCACTTTGTAAACCAAATTAGTATTCTGAGGATCCACAAATCCCTGTGGTTGAGTAACATAAACCTCTTCCTCAATCCTTCCATACAAAAATGCACTTTTCACATCCATCTGATATACTACAAACCCCATAAAGGAAGCAAAAGCCAAGAACAATCGGATAGCTTCAACTCTTGCCACTGGTGCAAACACCTCATCATAATCAATCCCCTCCTCTTGTCTATGACCCTGAGCTACCAACCTAGCTTTATTTCGAACCACAATTCCCCTAGCATCCCTTTTATTCTTTAGAATCCATTTAGTTCCAATAGCATGCTTTCCAGCAGGCAAAGGAACCAACATCCATACTTTCTGATTCTGGAACTGTTGCATTTCCTCTTGAATAGCCTCAACCCAATCATCATTAGCAAGAGCTTGAGCTATACTTGTTGGTTCAACTTGAGATAAGAAACAAGCATACAGACAATGTAAGTAATCAGTATGATTGCTCCTCAACTGATCCTGTATATAACTGAGAAAAGCAGATTCTCCAAACTTGGGTTGATGTAGTTTACTTCTTGTCTGAACAGGGGAATTAAGATCTCCAAGAATCAAAGACTGAGGATGAACTGTATTGATCCTCTTGGTAACAATGGGATTGACATCAATGGAGGATGCCTGATTAGTAATAGAGGGGTTGAAGTCATCATCATATGAGGAAGAAGTGAAAATGCCTGTTCTAGATTGATGATGAGGATCTTCCAGCTTATCTTTTGAAGAGACTGAATTTCCAAGATCAGAAGGGATTGGAAATCTTTCAGGGGAGTTATCAATACCCAAAGTGTCAACAGATGGAGTAGACACAGGAACATCAGCAGGAATAGAAACATCAGCAGAAACATTAGAAGGATCGGCAGGAACAGATCTACTGCCAGCAGGAATGGCATCAGCAGGAACAGGAATACCACCAGTCGAATTCAGTTTCTTTCTAACTTCAGCTTCAGCCTTTCTCAGAATCTCCTCTGTCTCTTTAGAAAACCCAGAACCAAACATCTCAGCAGCTCTCTTGGCATTAAACTCTTGTCTTTGAAGCCTAGCAAGATCTTCTGCAAAACTAGAGTCACCTCCAGCCATATCAGAAGAATCTTTGAGCTTTGAACCTGAAATGTTGTTAGAGGGAAAAGAAGGAACAACTATAGGTCGTTCATCACTCTCTGCATCAGACTCATCATCTGAGGTACCTGCACTGTTAGATTGAAAAACATGTGTACCAACAGATAGATTTGATTTGAATCTATTATAACCTAAAGAGTCAGTCAGATAGTTCAAATCAAAAGTACCATTCTGGACCAGCACCCCTGCAAATTAGGTTTATCCTCAAGATATCTTAAGTTGAGAGTTTCTTCTATTTTCTTAGAAGACAGATTATAAACCCTATAGGCTTTACTATGAGCAGAATATCCAATAATAAATCCTTCATCAGCCTTCCCATCAAACTTGCCTAGGTGATCACTAGTGTTCAAAATAGTGACATGACATCCAAAAGGCTTAAAGAAACTAATGTTTGGAATCTTCCCAGACAAAAGTTCATAAGGTGTTTTATTGTGAGGACTAGTAATAGATACCCTATTCAACACATAACAAGCAGTGCATACTGCTTGAGTCCAAAACATAGTGGGCATCTTAGATTCAGCTAACATAGTCCTAGCTGCTTCTATCAGGGTCCTATTTTTCCTTTCTGCAACCCCATTTTGTTGTGGAATTCTAGCATTACTATAGTCCCTTTTTATCCCCTTACTCACACAGAGTTCAATAAGATTAGAATTCTTAAACTCTGTGCCATTATCACACCTTATAGACTTAACCTTTTTACTTAGCTGATTTTCTATTAAGGTAATAAAATCCCTAAGAACTGGATAAGTTTCATCTTTAGTACCCAAAAAGAAAGTCCAAGAAAACCTGCTAAAATCATCTGTAACCACCAGGCAATAATACTTGTGGTCAATACTTCTGATAGAGGTAGGACCAAAGAGATCCATATGGAGAAGCTGCAGAGGCTCAAAAATGGTGCTCACAGCAGAAATAGCCTTGTATGAAACTTTGTGTTGCTTTCCTTTGTTGAAGGCAACACAATTGTGTTCATTTGAGAAGATCTTGAGAGGAAGCCCTTTAACCAAACCATTCTTAGCCAGCTTGTTAATGGTCTTAAAATTCACATGGGCCATTCTTCTGTGCCATTTATTAGATTCATCCACAGAAGCTTTTGCAACCAGACAAGCAAGTGAACCCTCAGGCTGAACATCACAAAGATTGAAGGTACAAAGATTGTAAGTCCTAGGAACTTTAAGTTCAACCTGACTTTCATCAGGCAACTTGAAGTCTTTGGACAGCACAAAGCAATCATTCTCAGTGAAGAGAACACTGTTCTTCTTGTCACAGATTTGAGAGACAGAGAACAAATTGAAGTTTTGGAGTTCCTTCACATAAAGTACATCTTCAAAGTCCAGCTTGGCAGTTTTGATAGTTCCCTTCCCAGAAATTATTCCATCTCCTCCTCCAAATGTCACAGAACCTCCATTCAAAGGCACAAAGTCATGCAATCTTTCCAAATTCCCTGTCATACTCCTGGAACATCCACTGTCAACAATTCCAACATCTTTACTTCTAAAAGGAAAATCCTGAGAAAAAGAATACATATACAACATTAGATACAAGAGAGACTCAAGCCATTGCTGACTTGAGCCTGCCTAGTGGATCAATAAGAATTAAACCCTGGAGATTGATGAGATCCACCATTGATCTTGGACCCCATTTTCATATGTTGGTTATTGATTTTCCAAGAACAACCTGCTGAGGACTTAACAGCAGTTTTCCATCTTGCCCCTCCCTTGTGCATGGTGTCAAAACAAACAGGTCTCATATCATTTTGAAAGTAAGTACTAGTAGGTCTGCTGAAAGGTCTAGCCATATTGCTTCTCCAACCAGCAGGATTGATCCTACTGGCAGGAACTGAATAAACAGCAGCAACAGACTGATCGGCAGGAATGAACTTTTCAGCAGCAACAGGCTTACCAGCAGAAACTGGCTTGCCAGTGGCAACTAAAGTTCTCCTTGCTGCTTGAGGAATATAAGGGGGAATATCATTGACATTTTTCCATACAGACCTATTTTTACAAGCATATAATCCCATCTATTTTTCATAATAGTCACAGTCTTTAATAAGATGATCATAACTACGACACACAAAGCAAGATTTCTTTTTAGGGGACTTTTTCTTAACAATAACTTTCTCATTGCAAACAGAATTATTCAAACCAACACATGAAACAAAATTATCCTTAACTGAACCACAACCATAATTGTTTGAAACAAAACCACAACTAGAAACATTTAAAACAGAACCACAACTAGAAACATTATTGTTTTTAACACTATCAAAAGAAATATCTTCAAATGCAGCTGTCTTTGAGTGAGATTCATCAGTAGCTACTTCTGAGGAGAGATCTTCTGACTTTATTGATGCTGACTTGTCACTTGATCCACATGTGGCATAGTCATTAGTCTTGATTTCTGAAGATTTGTCACTGTAAGAACAAGAGACAAATTCATTAGAGTCACAATCAAGATTAGGCAAGTCCTTTGCCTGTTTGCCATAGATCATTTGTGAATCATCAAAGTCGTCAAAAGGATTAGCAGGTTTAAATGTTCCAGTTATGGGTGGAGGAACATCATTCATTCCTCCCTCCTTCACATACTTTACAGGTTTTCTATAATCTACAGGTTCCGGGTTAAAAACACTATACTCATTAAGGTCATAATACTGATTTGGCCCTATCAGGTCACCGAACCCTAAACCTCTTTTAGTTTTTGTAGACATAGAACTATCAATAAGCTTGTGAAGGTTTTTGGATGTGTTTTTCCCTTTATCAAATCTAGCTAAGGAATCATCTAGTTTAGACTGCAAATCCTGATTTTCTAACACTACCTTAGCTTTTTCCCTTTCAGAATGTTTAAACTCATTAGTAGCATTTTTTAAATCTCTTTCCAACACCTTTATTTTTACTTCATAAGCAGACTGTTGTTGTTGATACCAGACCTTTTGTTGTTCTAATGTTTTAACAGCCTTTTTATGAGCCCTAAGTTGAATAAAGTTATCCTTATTTTCACTTTCTATATCATCAAATTCCTGTTTCAATTTAGCATATATAGATTCACAACCAAATGGGCAATTTGTCACACCCTGAATTTACCTGTTAATGGCAGCGGAATTGAATACCTTGGTGTGACTTTCATGGCGTCTCATACAATGGATATATTGAACGACCTAAAGTGTCGTTTTGAAAATACACGTTTGATCATAAATAAAATCAGAGTTTACAAAGCATAGGTCCCAAATGATGTTTCAAGTTTAAAAACAAAACCATAGTAGATCAAACGGTTACATAAGTGCATGAAAATAAGTGATGCAAGTCGACCCCGCGACTCCAAGATGGTCCAATGCATGCCCACATGATAGCTAATAACCTGAAAATACATTGCTAAAAACGGTCAACATAAAGTTGGTGAGAGTTCATAGGTTTAATAAAATGAAGTTATACGATAGCCACAAGTATAAAGTGTATGACATAAGTCACATAAAAAAAATGATTGTACAATAGCCTTAAGCTCATGACCCCGACGCTGTGACTGAATTCTCTGGAGCCCCTGGGAGTGTTTTGCCAGACACTCAAATGAAAAGACATGAAATGCATCCGCTATCGGTTGTTGGTCAAAGCCAACACGGATGGAGGCGTCACCCTCGATAGATCTATCCACTCACTCTCGCTTACAGGTAAATTAACGGTTCATGATTATATGGGGACTTTCAATTGGCAACAAGGTAACTTAATCTATGTACAGGAAGTCTGATACTTTGGCTCGTATGGAAAACAGTTGCAATGTATTCTCCCCCGTGGGATTTGAAAACAATAATAAAATGTATACGGGGCTATGAAAACTCACCTGAAGTGATGATACAACAATGCTATGAAATCGGAATACTTGGAATAATTGAAATACTGGAACACTTGGAATACTTGGCAATAACAAGGCGCGAACACTAGTCGCTACCTAAAATGAATGCATGAATACTACTTGAGATCATGAAGTAAAATAATGAATGAACATGCACATGTTACCTATACCACTCGTACTTTGAAAATATAGGTTATCGTTGGAACTCAATGTTTTCTAACACTTGGTAAAAATAAGCCCAAATTAGTACGTAAGAACTAGTTGTGTAAATATATATATATAAGGTGTTAATGCTTGGTCTTGACGTTTTGAAAACCTTTGAAGTCATCTCATTGACGTGTTAGTGAAATAGTGACAATACGTGTCTCAACGGTTAAGGAAAACGGCTCTTCTATTTGTTGTTACTTGAAAAATATACTTTAGTTCGAACTATATTTATTAAAATAAAAGCTGTCAAATAAATAAAAGTATTTCTAGTTTAAAACGCGAATATCTTGATCGTTATAAGCTCGTTTTCTTCGTTCTTTATATCCATGGTTTCGTAAAAATAAATGCTAACACATTTTTAGTAGCTTGGTTCATCTAGGTTTCGTCAAACGCCGCAAATAAGCAGTCGAATGCTACCAAACAGCATGCAGTTTTTCCGGAAAATAGTTTTCGTCGTTAAACTTGTAAAAATCATATCTCCTTCGTTATTAACTCGTTTTTACCCCGTTTTCGGCCACGGCTTCGTCTCGGAATGTATTTTCTAAATATTTGGCCAAAAATTAGCTCATACCTACTGATTTTCCCACGTTTCACTTTTATGGACAGAATGTTTTATATACTTGTAAAAACTTGGTTTTCTAGTTATTATCTTGTTCAAAAACCAACCAAACAACTTCAAATGATCCCAAATCCTACCATACACCTTCTTAGGGTGTCATGGGGTCCTAAACATCATCAACCTTGCTAATCTACCAAGGATCTCATAAGGATGTTAATAAAACTTATAGATCTAGGGTTTATTATGAAAATGAACAAAGTGGTATAGATAACTTGTATTTTGCATGATCAATCATCAATATAACATGAAAAACAATAGATTGAAAGTATGAAAAGATTAGAAAGATGTTCTTGAAGCTTACTTGAAGATTTGATGAATTTTGGAGATGATTATGTAAGAAACCTAGGGATTTCTATTTCAAAATCCTAACTAGGAGTACAAATGGGACTTGATTAACACTTGATCTTGGAAAATTGATGGATCTTGGTGTTCTTTTGGATCTTGGCCGTGCACTAGAGAGGAGAAGAGGAGGGTTTCACCTTTTGATTTTGTAAATATGAGTTTATGTGTTAAAGTCTTGGAGTAATAAAATATCTAGCTACTTGGTTAAAGTCTTTTAGTCAAATGAGCTTTAATGAAGCTTGGTCACCAAGGGTGCTAGGGGTGGGGCGGCAACATGGGTGAAAAAGGAAGAAAATGTGGAGATTTGTTTAGATATTGTAAGACTTTTGTGTGTTATTGTGTGTATATAATAGTTTTAGGGGATACGGGGTACCGAGTTTGCTAGAAATAAAATTTAACGGTACCAATTTAGATATAACAACGTTATAAAAATTTTAAAATTTCATTCCTGATGAGAATCGGGTGTTAAAATAATTGTCGGGTTGAATTATCGTAAACCGACGGAAGTTTAAACGTTATACGGTAAATACGGTAAACATCCTCAAAACACCGTGTGAATTAATAATATAAATTTTATATTATTATAAAGAGTATGAAAATATATTAGGACCATAGTCGGGAGTGTCGGACGTGTTAGTCATATTTATTAGTCGCGCGTTAACGTTTTAATTAAAAGTAATTATACGTAATACGTCAAATGTAATAAAAATATTAATTTGATAAACCTACGAGTGGAATAGTATGAAAATGTAAATCTGACGATATGCAGACTATTCCTAGTCCGTATGCAGTGTTCTTACTGATGATGCATGAATTTCGCAGTCAAACCAAACCGGTTACGCGAATATGAATATCCGTAAACTATGTTTACGCTGAAATGAATAGTGGACATGAATAGTGATTCCCTCCCGGGGATGAATAGTGTCACATGAATAGTAAAATTTCTGAACGCTTCTCGAAGTCTCAAACTGACTCCGAAAACGATGAATAGTGAAATGATGAATAGTGATCGGTGAATAGTAAATGATGAATAGTAACTGATGAATAGTGAATTGTCGAGGTTAGGAAAGTGACCTGAAATTACGGGTTGTTACAGTCGCCCCTCCAAAAGGGAATTCAGTCCCTGAATTCAAATGTTGTTGGTTTCGGAAGCAGGCTCGGGAAAAAGATGTGGATACTTGCGTCGCATTTGGTCTTCTCGTTCCCAAGTAAACTCGGGTCCTCTTCGAGAATTCCAGCGAACTTTCACGATAGGAATTCGACTCTGCTTCAATTGTTTGACCTCACGGTCCATGATTTCAACGGGTTCTTCCACAAAATTAAGCTTGTCATCTAGTTGAATTTCTTCGAGTGGAATAACGGATGACTCGTCGGAGAGACACTTCTTGAGGTTTGAAACATGAAATGTGTTATGAACGTTGCTGAGTTCTGACGGAAACTTAGGTGTGTATGCCAACTGACCGGCTCTAACTAGAATCCGAAATGGTCCGATACCGAGAGCTCAGTCTATCGGGTTATCAAAAATTGTATCATGCCTTTCCAAGGCAAGGCTTTCAATCATAGTTCGTGCTTCTACTTGAATCTAGGAGGTTCGTTGTTCAAGGGTATCAATTCCGTATGATGTGCATCATGCATCGACCTAACTTCCATTGTTTTCTCATTTCTTGTAACTGATTCTTGACTTGTGAAATTTCCTTTGTTGTCTCCCGGTTTAGTTCTAGGTCCGTGAATTTAACTTTCCAAATTCGATATATAAATATGTATATGGTCACTTCGGCCATAGGGTGTCTTAAATGGTGCCTTTATATATTCCCGTGATGGTTATTTTTGCTGATGATGAAATTCGTCAATACTCGAAAGATTATCCTAATCCATTCAAAGTTGGTTATGTGGTGTTGAATAAATCCTATAGTGTTCAGGTAGTTCTTTTAAGGATTCGTCGGGCTAACTATGGTAGAGCGTGTATATCCAATTAGAAAAGGAATATCTTAAAGGAATTGCTAGAAATCTGAGGGGTATCGTCTATCCTTTCGCCGTTTCTATGTCATAAAATATCTTTCATAATGTAGAGTCTCTCCTAGAGAATTCAATGGTGCAAATTCAACTTAATGGCTGAGTGAGTGATGAGTGATGTAAGTATCCGGTGGGAGTTTGTTAAAAGGGGTGTTCATGAAAAATTCCATTTGTTTACAAAGCTTTTGAATGAAGATTGTTATTAATAATTTCTGAAAATGTGACTATTTTCTTCACGGCATAATTCCTCCTGAATTATACATAGGTGATCAGGCTATGTATAATTGAGGACCAACGATGCGATGCTTGGTTAAATCGAAACGGTATTACTTTTTCCCAAAAGTTTTAGATGGTGTTCAGCGTGTTGTTTTGATAAATGGTTTTCTAGATATTTCCTTTGAAAGTAACATGAGAATTGTCTCGCGTAGCGGTAGTAAATACTTGATAAAATGACAGGAAATCCATTTATAGGGTGGTACCAAATGGTTTATTTTGAAAGTTCTGAAAAATAGTTCTCCCGTAGGGTAGTAAAATAACTTGCATTAAATTTGTTGAAGGTTTCATTGGATACATGGATGAATCTTATGAAATGGTATTAGTCTACTAATCCGTCAAGAATGAAATCGGCCTAATCCCTAGTAAGATAAAGGTATATTGTTGCGAAACTATAGAGAATTGAGCAATTGGAATAGGAATGGAATAAACGATGGTTATGATTATCGCGAAGATAACAAAAGATAGGTATTACATTGGATAGGAAAGTGCTTAATACAACTAGGTTACACCAACGTACCTATGGAAAGTACAAAAGAAAGATACAACCCTAGAGGGCTCAACTACGGTTTATTAAAACATGAACTCCTTCTGGTTAAGCATTGTTGTTGTCTTTGATGTTGCTAATGTCCTGACGGTCTCTCTCCCAAACACGCACGCTATTCCTCGAGCTAATTCCTCTTGGTCCCCATGTCCTGATTTCCTTTCGGGCAATTGTTCCTAAAGTGTCCAACTTCTCCACAACCATAACATGTTGGCGGTGGATTCTGATTATTTCTCCCAGGAGCAGCCCTGCATCCCTTAGCCAGATGACCGATCTTCCCACAATTGAAACTAGGTTTAGGGCAATCCCCGGGTTATGATGTGTTTGGCATTTGTTACACTTTGGTAGAGTACCGGCGTAACCTTTCTTTTCAGTCGGACCCGCAACATAGGCCCGTGCAGTTTCTTGTCTTTTGGGTGGTGGTTGGTTGGCGTTGTTACCTTGCGTGTCATCCCATTTCCTTTTGTTGTTGTTGTTCTGGTAATTGTTGGTGTTATTGTTGTAGTTACGGTTTCGGTTGAAGTTATTGTTGTTGTTGTTGGCGGGGGTCACTTTCTTCAGAACTTGAGCTATGAGTTTTTGAGACATCCTGATTGCCTCATCAAGAGTTTGCGGATCAAAAGAAATCACATCACCACGGATGCTTTCGGGCAATCCACCAATGAAATTCTCTACCAACTTTTCATCATCAGGCACCATAGATGGGCATAGAGCGGCTAACTCTTGGTACCTCCGAATATAAGTCTCAATGTCATTTCCCACGGTTACCAGATCATAGAACTCTACTTCCAACTTCTTCACTTCGGTTCGTGGGCAAAACTTCTTAGTTACCAACTTTTTGAACTCGTCCCATGTGACCTTGTAAGCATTCTCCATCCCTATGGGCTTTGCATAAGAGTTCCACCACGATAAGGCTTGATCGCGAAGTGTACTAACGGCAAACTTAACCTTGTAGTCATTCGGGCAATTGCATAAGATAAACACAGATTCAGTATGTTCGAACCATCGAACCATGGCAGTAGCCCCTTCAGTACCCTTATACAAAGTAGGATCTCCACTCTTAAAATCCTTGTAAGTACATTTCTTCCCATTGGTTCCGTTGCTAGCTTCTCCCGATGTCCCTATCCGAGAAGCATCTTCGGCAGCTCTTGCGGCAACAGCGGCTCTTTCAATCTCTAGAGCTTCGGCTACACTATCCCTAACAAGCTTCCGGATAGCAGCCTGAGTCATTTCTGGGGAAGTCGTTGCAGCAGCCTTGGCTTTAGCTTTCCTAGGTGCCATAATTCTGGTAGATCACAACAGAATACATCAACAACAATCATACTAGAAATGATTATCGTACAAATTATATACAACCACAACATGTATATATATATCCACCACAAGTGTAAATACAACCACGATATGTACAACCACAACATGTACAACCTCAGCGTGTATAAATACAACCATGAGTACTCGTAATAGCAACGATCATTGTTCACTAGGTATACCACCACAACCATGCGTATATCCTCATAACACATGAATACAACACTTAAAAATTTTTGTCTACATTGACCGGTGTCATAGATAGCACAACCATACCCATATAGTAAAGTCAATACTTGGGGATCTCGTTGTACAACAATCAACATACCACAAGCTTCTTCGAACTACGCCATCCTTCCCGTGGCTAGGATGATAGTAAAAGCGAGTAAAGGTAAAAGATAGGATGATGTCCTGAAGTGAGGTCCGGGGTTGTGCATCGATTCATGTCTGAGATAATGTAGATTCCAATCCATTCCTGAGGAATCTATTAATGTTCCTGTCGAGTCCGTGCTCTTGGTGTCATCCACAAGATGTTATCTAATTCATGTCAAGTGAGAATGGGAAAGAAAGAAATGACAATGGTCGTACTGAAAGGCAATGTTAGACTCCCGAATCTCGAAGGTCTCGGTGTCATATCTGATTGGTGGGGTGTTGTTACGATGACCAATGATGAAATCCAACTCATCGGTTTAGAATGTGATGTAATCAAACTTGGTAATGAAAAGGGAGTTGTGAAGAGTTCTCTTGTGGTGGTGTAACATTGCTCAAAGCATCTTGTTGGTTCATTATGTCATGGAAGTATGAGTCGATTATACCTGAGATAGTATAGAGTCTTTGCGAGGAATGCCACTCTTTGGCGATTTGTTGTTGCTCTTGTTTGGTTTGTGGGGCATCCAAACCTTCATGTGTAGTCTCAATTAATTAGAGATCATCATCTAACGATGAAGAGTAGTAGGTTGTCTAACAGTAAGGGCTCTCGAACTCTCATCAACCTTAATCTATAAGGTGGCGTAGTGTCCTTAGTGGTAGATGGTAATGGTGTATCAAACCATGTACGCTTCTCAAGCGGTAAGTTAAGTATGTGAGTAGAGTCCCTGAAATGTGATGGTATAAATGGGGTTCCATATGATGATGATGAAGTCAATGGTGATAATACTGAAGGAATCACTACCTTCTTTTACGCTATCTTGCAATGTCTAAGCGGTAAAACTGGAGTATGCACTATGGGACGACCAATAGTGGTATGAGTAGCTGATACTGGTGGTAATACATGAGTAGTGAGTGTTCTAATAGTGAGGGAATGAAGATATACTATCTTTCTTGCAATAAACATTCTAATAGGTCCATAAGGACTAAGCATGTACGTCTTATCAAATGGTATACTCTGTATGGGCTGAAGTAATAGGGACATCCCGATCGTCTTGCGACGTCGGAACATAAGAGTTGGATTCTGCGGAAACCGGAATAGTATGGGATGATGAATCTGTAGGTGCACAAGTAACCAAAGGTGGTGCAATAAGTGAAATCTGAGGAGTAGGTGCAACAATGGAAGTAGTAGAAGACATAGCGTCCTCGATGTAAACATCAGAAAATATAACAATAGTGCGGGAATTGGAAGACATATCTCAGTGGCAACAATACAAAATGAAATGAATAACCCATGTAATGAATCCTCGCAAATAATAATGTGCACTTATGATGTAATGATGAGACGCTACCGTTGGGGTAGTTATAGTCTAGGGTATGAGGACAACCTAGTTCGCTATAACCATTGCTCTGGTACCAATCTGTCACACCCTGAATTTACCTGTTAATGGCAGCGGAATTGAATACCTTGGTGTGACTTTCATGGCGTCTCATACAATGGATATATTGAACGACCTAAAGTGTCGTTTTGAAAATACACGTTTGATCATAAATAAAATCAGAGTTTACAAAGCATAGGTCCCAAATGATGTTTCAAGTTTAAAAACAAAACCATAGTAGATCAAACGGTTACATAAGTGCATGAAAATAAGTGATGCAAGTCGACCCCGCGACTCCAAGATGGTCCAATGCATGCCCACATGATAGCTAATAACCTGAAAATACATTGCTAAAAACGGTCAACATAAAGTTGGTGAGAGTTCATAGGTTTAATAAAATGAAGTTATACGATAGCCACAAGTATAAAGTGTATGACATAAGTCACATAAAAAAAATGATTGTACAATAGCCTTAAGCTCATGACCCCGACGCTGTGACTGAATTCTCTGGAGCCCCTGGGAGTGTTTTGCCAGACACTCAAATGAAAAGACATGAAATGCATCCGCTATCGGTTGTTGGTCAAAGCCAACACGGATGGAGGCGTCACCCTCGATAGATCTATCCACTCACTCTCGCTTACAGGTAAATTAACGGTTCATGATTATATGGGGACTTTCAATTGGCAACAAGGTAACTTAATCTATGTACAGGAAGTCTAATACTTTGGCTCGTATGGAAAACAGTTGCAATGTATTCTCCCCCATGGGATTTGAAAACAATAATAAAATGTATACGGGGCTATGAAAACTCACCTGAAGTGATGATACAACAATGCTATGAAATCGGAATACTTGGAATAATTGAAATACTGGAACACTTGGAATACTTGGCAATAACAAGGCGCGAACACTAGTCGCTACCTAAAATGAATGCATGAATACTACTTGAGATCATGAAGTAAAATAATGAATGAACATGCACATGTTACCTATACCACTCGTACTTTGAAAATATAGGTTATCGTTGGAACTCAATGTTTTCTAACACTTGGTAAAAATAAGCCCAAATTAGTACGTAAGAACTAGTTGTGTAAATATATATATATAAGGTGTTAATGCTTGGTCTTGACGTTTTGAAAACCTTTGAAGTCATCTCATTGACGTGTTAGTGAAATAGTGACAATACGTGTCTCAACGGTTAAGGAAAACGGCTCTTCTATTTGTTGTTACTTGAAAAATATACTTTAGTTCGAACTATATTTATTAAAATAAAAGCTGTCAAATAAATAAAAGTATTTCTAGTTTAAAACGCGAATATCTTGATCGTTATAAGCTCGTTTTCTTCGTTCTTTATATCCATGGTTTCGTAAAAATAAATGCTAACACATTTTTAGTAGCTTGGTTCATCTAGGTTTCGTCAAACGCCGCAAATAAGCAGTCGAATGCTACCAAACAGCATGCAGTTTTTCCGGAAAATAGTTTTCGTCGTTAAACTTGTAAAAATCATATCTCTTTCGTTATTAACTCGTTTTTATCCCCGTTTTCGGCCACGGCTTCGTCTCGGAATGTATTTTCTAAATATTTGGCCAAAAATTAGCTCATACCTACTGATTTTCCCACGTTTCACTTTTATGGACAGAATGTTTTATATACTTGTAAAAACTTGGTTTTCTAGTTATTATCTTGTTCAAAAACCAACCAAACAACTTCAAATGATCCCAAATCCTACCATACACCTTCTTAGGGTGTCATGGGGTCCTAAACCTCATCAACCTTGCTAATCTACCAAGGATCTCATGAGGATGTTAATAAAACTTATAGATCTAGGGTTTATTATGAAAATGAACAAAGTGGTATAGATAACTTGTATTTTGCATGATCAATCATCAATATAACATGAAAAACAATAGATTGAAAGTATGAAAAGATTAGAAAGATGTTCTTGAAGCTTACTTGAAGATTTGATGAATTTTGGAGATGATTATGTAAGAAACCTAGGGATTTCTATTTCAAAATCCTAACTAGGAGTACAAATGGGACTTGATTAACACTTGATCTTGGAAAATTGATGGATCTTGGTGTTCTTTTGGATCTTGGCCGTGCACTAGAGAGGAGAAGAGGAGGGTTTCACCTTTTGATTTTGTAAATATGAGTTTATGTGTTAAAGTCTTGGAGTAATAAAATATCTAGCTACTTGGTTAAAGTCTTTTAGTCAAATGAGCTTTAATGAAGCTTGGTCACCAAGGGTGCTAGGGGTGGGGCGGCAACATGGGTGAAAAAGGAAGAAAATGTGGAGATTTGTTTAGATATTGTAAGACTTTTGTGTGTTATTGTGTGTATATAATAGTTTTAGGGGATACCGGGTACCGAGTTTGCTAGAAATAAAATTTAACGGTACCAATTTAGATATAACAACGTTATAAAAATTTTAAAATTTCATTCCTGATGAGAATCGGGTGTTAAAATAATTGTCGGGTTGAATTATCGTAAACCGACGGAAGTTTAAACGTATACCGGTAAATACGGTAAACATCCTCAAAACACCGTGTGAATTAATAATATAAATTTTATATTATTATAAAGAGTATGAAAATATATTAGGACCATAGTCGGGAGTGTCGGACGTGTTAGTCATATTTATTGGTCGCGCGTTAACGTTTTAATTAAAAGTAATTATACGTAATACGTCAAATGTAATAAAAATATTAATTTGATAAACCTACGAGTGGAATAGTATGAAAATGTAAATCTGACGATATGCAGACTATTCCTAGTCCGTATGCAGTGTTCTTACTGATGATGCATGAATTTCGCAGTCAAACCAAACCGGTTACGCGAATATGAATATCCGTAAACTATGTTTACGCTGAAATGAATAGTGGACATGAATAGTGATTCCCTCCCGGGGATGAATAGTGTCACATGAATAGTAAAATTTCTGAACGCTTCTCGAAGTCTCAAACTGACTCCGAAAACGATGAATAGTGAAATGATGAATAGTGATCGGTGAATAGTAAATGATGAATAGTAACTGATGAATAGTGAATTGTCGAGGTTAGGAAAGTGACCTGAAATTACGGGTTGTTACACAATTTTGTACCTGAGATGGATGACCCATCATTCCAAACTGACCAGCCACTTGTTTCTTCTCACCATATCCAGCTATCATCCCATAGACCTTCTCTGCTCCACTTGCAACAGCTTTCTCATGATGTTCCCAGTCCACCATTGAATCCACAGATACCAAAGCCTTGGGGTCCTCTGAATCCAGCTCTTGAATTTTGAAAGCAGAATATCGTGCTTTATCATCCACCTTCTTATCTGTACATTCCCTGGCAAAATGTCCTGTTTGAGAACATTTATAGCACCTCACCTTCCTTCTGTCAAACCTGGCAGGTTCCTGTCCATCAAAGTTGACCCTTCTTCCTGCCTTCTTTTCAAACCTATCCAATTTCAACGATATCATAGCCACCTGCCATCTTAAGTCCATTCTTCTAGATCCAATTCATCAACCTGATTGAAATCTTCATACACAATCTTCTGCTGTGGTGTACTCTCAGCAACAAATGAATGAAGCACATCCACTACAAGATTATCAGATCTGGTCTGAGCTTTTGATGTGGCAGGTGAGTAGGAGATTGATGATGTTGATGGTGTTGGACTATTTCCATATGATGCTTTGTTAGGACCAGAGTTACTAACAAAAGCAGTATGGGTTGGAGTATGGGGTGTATAGGTGGAATACCATTTGATATCAATTTCAAGGGTTTTCAGCTTGTTGTACAGATCATCAAAGCTCATATAATCCAGTCCTCCTTTGGCCTTGATTGTTATGGAAACTTGAGACCAAGATGGTGGCAAAGCCCTCAGAAACTTAGTGTTGCAATCTTCATCGTCCGGCCTAGCTTTCAACTGGTTGAGTTGGCTCAGGATCTTGTGGAATCTGTCATACCCTTTGTGAATTCCCTCAGCCTCAGAAATCTTGAATTCCTGAAACTCTTGCTTGAGCATAGACTTTCTCATCTTTCTGGATTCATCATTCCCTCCAAATCTGGCTTTAACAGCATGCCAGATCTTTCTAGCATCATCCAAGTGATGAAAATCACTCATATGATCCTCTGGAATAGCTTGAAGTAGAAGGGTTCTTGCCTTGGTTTCCCTTTGAACAGCAAGGTGTTCTTCTGTAGTAACAGGTGGCTCTATATAGATATTGCCATCATTATCCCTTCCAGTATTCTTCTTGCTATTTCCCCTAAGAATCACATTCCACAGATTGTAATCACTGTTCGTGATCCAATATTCCATTCTCATAGCCCAGACTTCATACTCGTCTTTCTTCAGATATGGGAATTTAGCATTGTTGGTGGACATAGTGGTGACGATTTGTGTTTGGACTTGTGATGTTTCAGGTTTGGGTTGGTGATCTTCCTGGTTAATGACATTGTTTTGAGGGATTTCGTCTTCCATTGAAAGAGGGTTAAGAGATATGAAATCGAACTTTTTCTTCTTTATCAGAGATCCTTACCAGGCTCTGATACCACTTGTAGGATTGAGTACTTCGAGCTAGATTGAGCTTGGTTAAACAAGAACCTCTGTATGGTATACAAGTGTTTATGCGGAAACTAAACAGCAAGTATAATAAAGAAGAAAACTCTAAACGACAATGATCCTCTATGGATCAGACTATGAACTAAGAATTGTGTTATTGAATATTGTAAAATGTTAAAAGTCTCTTAAACTCATGGACGGGATGTTTCTTTTATAACAATAAGAAACCCTAACCCTAACCCGTCTTACAAGAAAACGTGTGAAGAGATAAACAACAATCTCTTCTAAAAATAAATCTAACAAACTTTCTAAACCTACAGATAACAAACAATAACTATCCGCAGCAATAAGCACTATCGGCAGAAACAAAACAATACTATCGGCAGGAACCAACCGCAGCAGCAATGCAACACTATCGGCAGGAACCAGCTTCACTATCGGCAGCAATGAGAAACTCCTTATTTCTCATATCCCAACAATCCTCCCATCACTAAGAAACCCTTATTTCCCAGAGATCCTAACAATTCTTTTTCAAGCCTTCCATTACCATAGCCGAAAAATTAAAGGGTTTTCCTGTGGCGAGACAAATCATAGCAGATGCTTGAGCTGAACTGAACTCATTCCACCCTGTAGTTTTAGGACTCAGACAATGGAGAATGGTGTGAATAAGAAATTTCCATTGTGGGCAAAGAAGACCTTTATAAAATTTTAAACCATCCTTTTTCTTCTTATAACCCATATTTTCAAGTTCTTTAAAAATGACAAAATTTTCAAGGCAAATTATCTCTTCATCATCTAAAAAGCGAAGAGCTTTTCTTACAGATGATTCAGAATTAATTATCCTATTGCCATCTACCTTAGCCTTTAATTGTTGTTCCCCGTTTATAGTTTCGGTCCTAACAGTAGACCAGAACTGTTTCATGTGGGAAATGTATATAGTGGGTTTTGCTGTTAACGCATACCTAAGATGAGTAGCATTAAGAAAGTCAATAACTTCAGCGAATCCTTCAGCTTCTGGGACGTTTTCAAGAAACGCAACCTGATTGTGGCTACGGGAGAATTTTCTTTTCGCCATTGTTAATTAGGGTTTTGATTTTGGGGGTTTTGAGAATCAGATGATCAAAGGTGTGTTGGGGTTTGAATTACAGTGAATTTCGGGCGCACAAAGTGAATTGTCGGGTCGAATTGGGATTTTAGACCGTTCGGATCTAATTAGGATTATATTGGCGCCAATTTACAAAACAGACCCTTTACTTTCAAACCAAGCAGCAGGATTCCAAAATTTTGCAAAACAGCAGTAGAATCTTTTGCAAAATGGCAGCAGAATCTTTTGCTGCTAGCAGTAGAATGTCTGCTGAACCTTACAAACTATTATAAAAACACATGGAGATAAGATTTTTCAAAGATTGACCATTCCTATACTAGCAATTAAAATTTCAAATCTACCCAGATCAAAACTTTTAACGAGTAAAGATGCAACATTGTTGACCGTATGGATTATAACTATTTGAATTAGCTTTTTCTCGTAACAAATTCATATACGAATATTGTTGTTATCTTGTAAACGAATCCTTGTTCTATAAGAGGCTATCCTAGGTTCAAGTTTGTGTACGTATTGTTTTGTTAAGATTCAAGATTGCCCAGTTTTTTTAAGTTATCCATTTTTAAGTTGCCCATTTTTTAAAAATTGCCATGTAGGTTGCGCAACAGAACACACAAGTACATCTACTTTATTTATTATATTAATGCCATTTGATAGGCGTAATCATGATCAATGAGACTCCTATATAAGTGTCTCATATTTGCCATTGCCTTCTCATACACAACTACTTTATTCATCCCACCCCTATCCCACCCATTTCCTCCAGACTCTTTAAAATATGTCTGACAACATACCTTTGGATGTTCAACTAGATATCATGAATAGGCTACCTGTTAAGACCATACTCCAGATACGTAGTGTTTCAAAGATATGGAAGGCAAACATAGATTCACAAACCTTCATCACTTCATACGGTGCTCGTCCCACTGATGAGTGTCTTTTTAATCTAACATTTGATCAGGGTCATAAAGGTTTTATGACATCTGTAGCTGAAAATTTAACCATTACCCCCATTTGATTCACATCTAAACCTTGCAATTATGAAGCCTGTCGGCAATTCTAGCGGCCTTACGTGCTTTATGTATGGCACTAATATGATGGCTGTTATTTGGAACCCATCCATAAGAAAATCTGTTTGCATATTCATCCATTTTAACACTAACCAAATAGAAAGTCCAAAGATTTCTTTCGGTTTTGGTGTCCGTCCCGACACTCTAGACCCGACTATTGTGAAGGTATCCTATCCTCTTTTCCAAACCGGTTTCTGGTTTGTCTCAGTATTTTCATTGAACACCAAGACCTGGACACGTCTCCAAGATTTTCAGTTGCCACGCCAGTCAATAAGATTGAAAAGAAAAAGTCAGGTAGTTCTAGGTCGTTTTATCTATTGGGCTGGTACTCAGAGGTTAGTTAGCCCAAAGGGGGTTCCGTACAAGGATCACACTTTGATTTCTTTTGATATGATCACCCGCCAATTTCGCGTCATAGAGATACCATCTCTATTGAAAATCGTAATGCCAGTTCCTTTTACTGTTCACGAGCTTGGAAACTCTGTTGTGCTTTCTGGAATGATCAATACTTCTGAGGTCCCACTTTTCAGCGGATGGCTTTTGGAGGTGGATGGTGCATCCATAACATGATTTTCAAATCTATTCTGCATCCCTACTCCGGTGGTGATTATGCTGATTGGCTTTACAAGTAACCAAGCACCAATAGTCGAAGCCACTGGCGGACACATTTTGGGTAACACAATGTTTGTCTACGATCATCAGGTTGGACAATTTGTTAGTTTGGGAATTGAAGGAAATGCTGGTTCATTCTACATCTCTCCGTACAAAGAATCTCTTCTTCTTATAAATCTCCCAGACCGTGGGTTGTACAGTACGTTTACATTTTAAGCTAACATTCTATTGCATTTGTATTATAGAATGACATTCACAAATATTCTCTAGTACACTTACACATGTTCAAATGTTAACACAAATTCCTTTCCCATATGTGAACAGTTTTACCTACCCTTTAAGAAGGTATTAAGTTATGGATCCAGCGTTGTGGTTTGACAAGTTTTCAGTATGGGTAGGAAGTCTAGTGTGATGCGCCTTTGGAACCTTTTGAACCTTGTTACTGTCATCAATGGAAGGCCTTAGATAACATTTAACCTTAAAATAATTGAATATTATCTAGTAATCATTGTGGTTTATGATTTCATGACAATAATTACTAATTGTACTATGTTATGTGGTTAGTTGTTCTATTTCTTTACTGCTTGTTTATGTGTATCATCATTTGCAACCGACGTACCAAAAAAACAATAGAGCAACAATAGTTATGCAATAACTATTGTGGGCAACTTAAATGGACCTTTTGGGCAACTACACAAGTACTGTACGCATTAAACCCAAGTGAACGCCACCGTGGTCTTGCGTTAACCTTTTTTTCCAAAAAGTTTTGAAGAAAACAATTTTTCTAAATCTTTATAAATAACCTGGGAATAAGCTAAAAAAGTGAGCAGTACTAGCGCAAGGTTAGTAATGCTATTATTGCAATTAAAACTACCTAATCTCTATATGTCAGACATGTGGCCAACTTTAGAAGAACTAGCAAACACAGGAAACTCTCACCGTATGTCAGACATGTGGCTAATTGTAATCCAAGAGGAGACCGAAAGAGATTTTCAAATAGCAAGAAAACTTTTTGATATTGTTAAAGATCTGAATGATAGTATGGATAAGAGGCAAGCTATTATTAATGACTTGAAATTCAATAAGAGTCTGCGTGCCGTGGAAAGTGCAGCATTCTTCAATGCTGTTCAAGAAAAGGAACTCACCCTGAAGATGAAACTCGAAATTGACTATAAGGAAGCACAGTTTCGGACATTCGAAAAAAGGGCATTCCTTGAAAAGATAAAGAAACTTTGTTGAAGGTTTTATTGTTAGATTCCACCATATGCTATCGTGACTTTAGTGTGTTTAATTTGAAAGTAGTAATGTTTCGTATCTATGTATGATAGGATGCATGAAATATTTTGTATCAATCATTTGGCTATGTATCAATTATTTGGCTATGTGTTAGAGTTTTTGAATTCGTGTGATTTATGAGCGCGTGAAACTAATAATGATATCCAATTTGATTTTTAAACCCTAATTCAAGCGATTTGGGGGTTTTTAATCCGTTCAGACAAGAAATTACACAACAAACCATGCATTTACAAACCAAGTAGTATATTCCACCACTTACAAAGCGAGCAGTAGAACCCTCTCAGCAGTAGAAATCTTAGCCTAGCAGCAGGAACTTTCTAACAAGCGGTAGAATGACTGCTCACGAGTAGTAGCAAGTTCCCTAATTTTGTAAAGTTGCCTAATTTTAAGTTGCCCATTTTTTAGTTGCCCATTATATTAAAAATTGCCCATTTTTTAAAAACGTTGCCTAAAGAGAATCCGCAATGAGGGGTGTTCCCACCGTTACTTGGTCCTTCCGTTCCATAATGCGATGAGGGGTTTTCCAAAAGCTTTTACAATGACTTTTTCCAAAGACTTGTAATTCCTCAACCGGTTGATACAATATATATCAAGTTGTTTTCATTAAATGCAAACATGTTGAGTTTCCATCTTATACCCTCCATTAAACACATTTCTTCACTTTTTACTTAATTTGAAGGGTTGCTTTTTTATTGTTTTATTATATTACGCATGTGAATATATATACAAGTATACTTGCAAACCATTTTAAGCATTCTCATCCTGCATAAACTTTTACACCATCAATTATGTGATGAAGCTGAAAGTTCAAGCCGACTACGTATCGATCGAGGTCGAGAAGACTGACATCATAAGCGTACCAGCACAAAAAAAAATTACCGAGCAGTAGAATGATCAAAAGCTAGCAGCAGTATAAACCAACTAGCAGTAGAATGCTCAAAAGCTAGCAGCAGTATAAACCAACAAGCAGTAGGAACTTACAAACAGCAGCAACAGTAAGGAAAAAACAAAATAATCTTTATGTTAAAAATTTTGTAAAGTTGCCCATATAAATTTTTTTTTGGTAAAGTTGCCCATTTTTTAGTTGCCCATATATTAAAACTTTTTCCATGTAGGTTGCGCTACAGTACACACAAGTACATCATCTTTATCTTATTTTAATGCCACTTGATAGGTGTAATAATCAGAGTCAATGAGAATCCTGTATATATGTGTCATATTTGCCAGTGACAAAATATTGTGTGTGCTTGTAGACGGTTGTACTTAGGGCAACTACATTTCCTTATATAACTCTTCACCATATACAACACAAACAATCTTTTAGAAAATAGGTAACCAAAAAAGCACAACAATCTTTTACTAAGTACAAAACCCTATTAAAGTAACATAAAAAAAAGAACAAAACAGAAAAAATTAGAATCTACGAAATTAAAAATAAAGTACACAACAATCTTTAAGAAAATAATTACACTAGAAAATATTGTGGTTTTTGGGTGACAAGTCGCTTAAAAGAAGTCGTTTGATTACATGCATGCCATTTGAATAACCGGACTGAAGTCAGCATTACTTTTGTCTATATACCACTTAGTATGGTTACAAATTTTCCATGTTTGGGTTGCGGATATTTTCCACGTGTCCGACAAAATAGTGATAATACAGTTGTGTTTTTTGCTCTTACTTATGGATATTTTGGTCATTTTAACCCAAGTTGTAAGCGCGTCTTCCAGCTTACAAGTTGGGCAGCAACAAATATGAAGGCATCGTTTTCATCCTTTGTTGTTTGATGTTGTAGGGAGTCTTTTTTATAATCGGGTCCAACTTTGTGCAATGAATTGCCCCTGTATTTCCCTAGCAACGTGTGCTCTTCTCATTCTATATCTCCCTTCCGTGGCACTATATCTCCTACCTATGGTTGTCATTTCCATCAACCATTAAACATACATGCTTTTTACCACTTTGATGGCCAACGAGAGCCTGATTGGTAGTAAGGCTTTCGTCGTCCATGCGACCTTTAAAAATAAAAGCCGTTACTCTTGACCGCAAGGTCCAGGTAAGCTTTTTTCTTGGCCAGGTCAGTGGTATTGGGAATGCTTGTAATGGAAGGATGGAGGGTGGGCAGTTGAGACGCCTTTCTGCACAAAAACAGTTTGAAATTCACCATATTGTTTGAAAGGACGCTCGAGGATGTTATGGAAGGGGGTTTAGATGAGTGGGATTTGTAGAGCGTTATGGTTTAGGGTTATTAGTCGTCATTTAAGAACGACTAACTGCTATTAGAAGTCATTTAAGAACATGTCTGGGTCGTGAGATGACCCTCTTGACGCTGCTTGCTAACCCACGTAATGTGTGAGTACATACTTGAATTAACGAGTATGTAAATGATGATCATCAGCAAATGACGTTTTGTCATTGAGTGAAGACCTTGGTTATCATATATGGTAAACAACATTATATTGTTATTCAGGAACCAGTTGTAAAAAATGGATAACATCTTCAACTTCTCTAAAACGGTTGTTAGTATCACAACTTTGTGTTAAATGTCTTTATTGTTTTCTGTGGGGTTGGTTGGGCCTTCTTTCGTTGTAATAACCTTTTATATAGGAGGAACCACTGTTGTGTCACGTGTGAACAGTGACTTTGACTGAGTCTTATGCGTCTAGGCACGTGCCTAAACTTGTAGCTGGAGTGCCTTCCTGGCATGTTGGATTAGACATAAAGTATATTGTCTTGTCTTTTCAACGTCTTGGGAAGGTACACAAATTTGTGTTTATGAGATCCAATTTCAACGTCTTGGGAATGTCGGCTGAAATTTCCAAAGGTGGATAGTCTGCTCAACTGCCTTTAACCTTTTTTTGGGAAAGCCACTTTCATTTTTTGGATTGGAGTTGAACCCACCACATTGGCAGGCCCTCATCCACCACATACCCAGAGTATGTTGTCTGAACCGGGCCCAGTCTGTCGTAGTGGGGACTTTTAACGACTTCCGGCCGGAAACTGGCCGTAGAAATTTGCCTAATTTTATAAAGTTGCCATATTTTAGTTGCCCATTTTGTAAGTTGCTCATCTTTTAGTTGCCCATTTTATAAAGTTGCCCATTTTTTAGTTGCCCATTTTTTAAGATGCTCATCTTTTAAATATTGCCCATTTTTATAAACGTTGCCAAATTTTGCCATGTAGGTTGCGCTACAGTTCACACAAGTACATCTACTTTATTTTATTTTAATGCCACTTGATAGGTCTAATCAGAGGCTATTTGTACTTCATCAACATCATTAGAATTAGGATACGATTACCATAGGTGTATTAACATTTTAGTTTCCTTTAATTTTTATGTATTTCTTTATTTAGTTACGAGTATTTTTTATTTTTATTTTTTTCATGCCATTTACAACTACAAACCAACCAAGAAACTGTCCATAGTGAAGAGGACGAGGTGGCGAAAGTGTGGTGGTGCCGCAAAATTAAGAGGATGAGCAACAAAATGTGGTGGATCAGCAAAATGTTGTGGTGCCTCAAAACTAGGGAGGACCATCAAGATGGTGTGAAATGAATGGAAGCAGTTTAGGATGACGGTGTTTTTATGTTTTTAGTTTGTTATTTATGGTAATCCAAGAGGAGACCGAAATAGATTTTCAAATAGTAAGAAATCTGTTTGATGTTGTTAAAGATCTGAATGCAAAGGAAGCACAGTTTCGGACATTCGAAAAAACGGCATTCCTTGAAAAGATAAAGAAACTTTGTTGAAGGTTTTATTGTTAGATTCCACCATATGCTATGGTGACTTTAGTGTGTATAAGTTGAAAGTAATAATATTTTCGTATCTGTGTATGATAAGATGCATGAAATATTTTGTATCAATCATATGGCTATGTATCAATCAGTTGGCTATAGTTTGAATTAGTGTGATTTATGAGTGCGTGAAATTAATTATGAGATCCACTTAGATTTTGAAACCCTAATTCAAGCAATTTGGGGGGTTTTTTAATCCGTTCAGATAAGAATTTTACACAACAGTCCATGCACTTACAAATCTAGCAGTAGATTCCACCACTTACAATGCCAGCAGTAGGACCCTCTCAGCAGTAGAAATTTTAGCCAAGCAGCAGGAACTTTGTAACTAGCAGTAGAATGTCTGCTCACGAGCAGTAGCAAGTTCCCCAATTTTGTAAAGCTGCCCATTTTTAAGTTGCCCATCTTTTAAAAATTGACTGTTTTTTAAAAACGTTGCCTAATTTGGCCATGCAGGTTGCTCTACCAGTACACACAAGTACATCAACTTTATTTTATTTTAATGCCACTTGATAGGTGTAATCATAATCAATGCGAATCCTAAATGTATGTGTCATATTTTCCATTGCCTTTTCATAAAAATGGAAAGTTAATTAGTACTTGATTATAGGCACCTACTATTGGCTTTTCATTTTGGGCAAACAAAATATTGTGTATGCTTGTAGACAGCTGTACTTTAGGCAACTAGATTTGCTTATATAACTCTTCACCATATTACAACACAAACATCACAAGCCAAGAAAATAAAAAAAAATAAAAAATAAAAAAATAAAAAACAAAAAAACAAAAAATGAATTCTTGCACAACAGATAAGTTCAAGGTGTTTATATGGTATGAAGAGAATCTGATTGCCATTTTACTTCCAAATGCCATCAATTTTGGCAATCTTGTGAAGTATGTATGGAAAAAGCTGAATGTTAACGATGTAAACGCAATTCGTTTATCTTACAACACCGGTTGCAACCAAAAGGAACCTACTTAATGACGTCGACCTCGAAGTTTTCAAAAATCTTGTTTTTGGGACGCGTCACATGAGCAGACAATAAACGTATACCACGCTTTAGATCTTAACTGTATGCCAATCCAACCCCAACCACCCACTTTTGATTATACCCTTCCAAATAAGAAAAAAGGTGGTCTAAAAGTTCATGATATGTTTCAAGATAAGGAAGAGTGCATGTATGAGATAAGTTTGAAATGTTTAAAAGAAGGGTATGAGTTTCGTGTTTCTAAATCGTGTACAGTAAGATACGCTGTCAAGTGTGTCCAACCAGAATGTGATTGGCACATAAACTGTCGTCGATTTGGGAAAAGTAGCCGATTTAGAATCACATCACTAAAAGACAATCATAAATGTTCAAAAATCCAATTCAATCCAAATCACCGAAAGGCATATGCAAAAACATTTGCTAGAATAATATCTCCGAAGCTCGGAGATCTGACAAGAGTGTATAAGCCAAAGGACTTTAAACATGATCTGAATTTGGATATGAAGATAGATATTTCATACAAACGAGCTTGGAAAGGGAGAGGGTTGGCACTGGAATCAAATCAGGGCTGCCCAAAGGCCTCATTTTTGCACCTGCCAAAATATTGTTATAATCTAAACATCGCAAACCCGGGCACAGTTACACATATAGAGACCGACGATGCAAGCAGTTTCAAGAACCTATTTATCGGTTTCGGTGCTGTGGTAAGCATATTATTAATTTATAATCATATTTGTTTAGTTGCAAAACATATTTTTTGTTCACAAGGTTATCAAAAGAAATAGCTTTGTTTATCTTGTCATACATTAATCTAGATGTATAAATTTAGATAGAATTTCAAAGTTAAAAAAATCAAAATAATAAAAATTTAAAAAAAAAAAAAAATCAAAATTACCAATAGAATCTATGCATATCATACGTGTATACAACATAAATTATCTAGTTTTTAAGAAATGCAATAGCATATCACTGAAATGAAACAAATCAGTCATAGAAACACAGAAACATTGACCTGCATATGCAGGTACACTATAAAGGTACAACATAAACACTTTTTTGCAACATACTTCTAATACCTAGTTTTCTTAAACAAAAGCAACACTTCCATATTCTGTGCATATCAACAAAAGCAACACATCCATCTTATGTGCAGACCGCACGTGTCATATCAAACAACAAACAATAAATTCAAATTGTATATTATTTTATCGTTTGGCAATTAACAATAAACTAAATTAATATCCATTTTTTTTTAATTTCTTTTTTTTTAATTATATATTTTGTTTTCTGTTTATATGTTTTCAACCTGATGTAGCATTGCATCTGATACATTGTATTTCACAGATTAAGAGTTTCCTGTGCTATATGCGCCCTCTGATCATAATTGATGCCGCACATCTAAAAGGGACATACCAGGGAACTAATCTGGTTGCCGTTGGAATGGACGGAAACAATCAGATTCTACCGATTGCTACCGGTGTTGCTCAAGGCGAGACTGGTGAATCATGGACTTGGCTTTTGACGAAACTCAAAGAATGCATAGGGGAAGTTCCTAATTTGGTAATCATATCTGACAGACATAATGGAATCACCTTTGCATGTAACACTGTATTCCCGAATTCCTTTCACGGCTATTGTTGTCGGCATTTGATGTTAAATACAAAGATGCACACCGATACACTGAAATGTTTATACCGGAAGACATGCAAAGCATACACAACGGACGACTTTGCAAAGCTAATGTCTCATATTCGTTCGTTAAGACCGCAGTCTCACAAAAAACTTGTTGAAGCAGGGGTCGAGAAATGGTCAAGGGCACATTGCCCTGGGCAGAGGTACAATTATTTAACCTCAAACAGTGTTGAATCCATAAATGCTTTAACAAAGCTTGTGCGCCACTGCCCAATAACAACGCTGATGGAATGGTTTAGATGTCTTCTTCAGAGCTGGTATTACCACCGCCAAGCAAAACATGCAGGTAATAGTCTTCTATAATTTTTAATACGTTTACTGAAGAATAATGAAAGACTACACACTAAACATACTTTATTATTTATGGTTAGATGCACCGGATGATGATCTTTCTGAATAGGCAACTGCAAAATTGAATGCGAGAATGGCCAAAAGTGCAAACTGGAAGGTTTTGGGGATTCACAAGGACAGAGTGTATGAAGTACGCGACAGGGAAAAAAAGTCATATTGTTGATTTGGAACAGGGTGAATGCACTTGTCAAAAATGGCAGCTTTCTGGCTTACCATGTGGACATGTCTGTGCTGTCGGTAGATTTGCAGGGCTGACTAGTGTGAAGAAATTGGCTAAAGCTTGGTTTTTAATACAACACTTAAAGGCACATACGAAGACATCATTTATCCTTTAAAAGACGTAACGATGTGGGACACTCCAAACGACATCCAAGTTGTATCATCCCCTTTTGTAAAAAAAAGGCAACCAGGTAGACCAAAAAAAAAGAAAGAGAATTCCCTCTCAAGGCGAGGTCCCTACAAGTACTACTTGTGGAAGGTGTGGAGGGCCAGGACATAACCGCCTAACGTGTAATGCAACTATTGTCATAGAAAAGGTTGAAATTTTTTTTATTATGCAACAATTGAATAGTTGTGATTATTGGCATCTAATGTTTATGTGTACATGTATACAGAAAGGCCCGTCCAAGGAAAAAGACCCGTGTGGTGGAGGGTTCAGCTAATCAAAGTAACAGCACACAATCAGAGGCAAATGTAGAGTTTATGCATGGGATGATGAATGCTGCCGAGGCACCCAACTCAAGTCAAACACAGCAAGAGCCGAACTCATCCAATCCACACATTAATTCGCTCTCAGATTTCGCTACTCCAGACAACTTTTTACAGTAAAGACCCCCAATCACAAAGACTATATTTAAATGTATGCACTCACTTCCTATTTGGTACCATGTGTTATTTATGTAACAATAACAAGTGTGGGTCGATTGGTGTGTAATAAACATATGTATTAAACTATCTTATGAATGTGTCAGGGAGGCAAACAATTAGCGGTAGCGTGTGTTTGTGGTATGTAGATATTCCTATAACATTCATCAATTGTGTAATGGGAATTGATTGCGTAAAATAAATTGAAAATGCAAGTAAATAAACGTACCAACCAGCTATCAATCAGATGGCACTTCAACCATTTTGGCTCGCCCGTTAATGACAACCCTCCTGTACGTTTTTACAACTTGGAATATTGCTATCCTTGCTTGATTCAGATTCATTCATTGTTTCCTTTCCTGAGTTTATACCCTTAAGTATATTTCTTTCCAGCACATCATCTTCATACATATTCGATTTGCCGTTATCTGAACCATTTGTATTCTCTATTTGTACACCAACCTCGTGTAACATTTTTTCCTCCCCAGTTCCACTTCCTCCTATATCGGTACCATTTTCATTGACCTTGATCCCACCATTTTGATTCACCTTGAAAGGAGTTGAACTACAGCAACGCTGGCCAGCGTCATCCTCTTGCCAAACCATGTTTTTAAAATAATACTTTGACAATGGCTGTTGCTTGTGAGCAATAAACAGGTTTATGGAACCATTAATCAAAGCATGATTAAGAAATCTATGATTGGTATACAATAAAACAAAGCCCATTTATCACCACCAATGTCATTTATAACATTATTAAGTGCCCTAGTAAAAAACACCCCTGTGAGAGGTAAAACACCAAACGTTCCCAACGCACCCATCAACATAACGAAATGGATCGAAAGCAAATTCCCCATTTTTGGGTACTTTAAACTCAACTTTCATGATAAAAGTTAATTAAACATGAGTATAGTTTATAGTTACAAACTAAAAGTAATTATGTGGATTTTTGGCACACATAAGTAACAAACCAATTACGGTGTACATAAAAAAAATCAATTAATAAAAAAAAATATTTATTAACTGTAACATCATATTTATATGAACATAAAGGGAATAATATAGTTATGGGAAAGTACAACAAACCTAGTTTACGTGCTATAAAGATGAAAAGGACAGCAATTTTATTTTTTTGGATTCGTGTGGTGACAATGACATAGGGTTTGATCGGATTTTGGGGATGTTGTGTTTGTTGGGACCAAAAGGATATGTGGGGTTACAGTGTTTCCCGTTCAAATTACACGTTTGGTCCTCACACGTGCAATTTTTTTATAAAACTTTTGAATTAATTGCAAAAATGGTCCCTATATTTTGTCTTGTAAAAGTCAATGTCTATTTGCAGTATGTACCTTGTCCCTTGACCAAATTTGGTTACATTGTAATTGCACAGTCAAAGTCTATTATCATTCAATTCCATTTAAAACAATCTGCACAAAATTACAGGTACATGAACCAGTTTACCAACCAAACATTGAATTGCATTTACTCTATCCTTGACTATCTTGACTAAAAGGTTCTTTAAATTGGGTTATGCATACACACGACCTACTCAACAAACCTGTATTCACCCAAACTTCTACACAAGCTACTCAACCATGACTTCCAATCCACCAATCATTGAAATTTCCTCAGATTCTACATCATCCGAGGAGCTCAATTCTCCCCAACCCTACTGTTGGAACCTACCTTACAATTATTCAACATCAGTAAACAAAAAGTCCAACTCTAAAGAATTTTCCTATGAACATAGTTCTTTGCCTAGCTGGGTCTCAAGTTATCATTCAACTTCTGAGGATGATCAACCTCTTTCAAAAGCTCCAAAAAAGTGTACAAGGTCAGTCAACCCTCATGTTGAAACTCATTCCATTTCAATTCCAGGTTAAAGGGAACAGGTTCTAGGGCTCTGCAATGAGCACATTTGGGAAGGAATCAAAGGAAGAGGGAAAAGATGCATGTTGAAAACGAAAATCATGTCCAATCAAGTGAAGCCAAAAAAGAAAAGAATGTTTCAACAACTGCTATTATTTCATTTTGGGCTTCACTTGATTGGACACAATTTTGGTTATTTTCATTTGCAACTGCTATTTTCGGCGAGTTATTTCATTTGCAAACTGAAATAAAGCATGCCAGACACAACAGGGAAAGGGAAACAGAGGATGTGGTAGCTTTTGATGTTTAGTATGCATGACTTAAGCTTTTGATGATACTTTTACCAATGTACTATGAATTTATGAATGTAACTACTTTGCAATGTAATAAAGTTAAATGATAGTTGTTGTTGAAGCTGCTTTTCTTCTTCTTACATTCAAACAAGAATTGCACAATCTTTTGGTTCATGTTTGTGTTTGATGTGTGTTGTGTTTTTGCTAGTGAAAGCAGGTTTCACACATGGTTATACTATGGTCAAGGGACTAAACACGTTATGGGTTGCAAGTATGATGACTAAAAGTGTTAAACCCGGTCGAGTATAGGGTCCAATTTTTCAAATTAACTCTAGACTTTATAAAGTCTTTTTTTAGAAAAAAGTGCATTTCTACAAATAAAAACATCCTCACACATGTAAATTTTTTAGTCCTTTTATAAAACACCCCCGCTCCCAACAGCTTTGCCTTATTTCCCAATTGTAACTAATACTTGAAACCCTAAAGTATGAGTTCGCGAAATAGAGCGACAACCCGAGTAATTGATGGTAAAATTGAATACTTTTGTAGATGTGCTATTCGACTCACGGTTAAGACTTCAACAACAAGGATAAATCCGGGCAAACGATTTGTAAAATGCTCAGTTTGTGAAGTTTATGAGTTTTTAGATGATGATCTTCCAAGTGAATACTATAAAGATTTGGTGTATGGATTCTTACAAAACGCGAAACGATTGAACAAGACTGTGGAGTACCAGCAGGTTATTGATGCTCTTGCTTTGGACAAGTCAATAATGGACCAAGAGCTGAATGATATGAAAGCAAAGTTGAAGTTGTATGAGTGGTTGTTTTTCATTTTGTTAGGATCCTTTGCAGTTGTTTGTGTAGGGTTTGGGATGATAATAGGCAAATAATGTAGTGGCGTAGATTAGTTTTAGTCCATGGAATGAAATGAAGTTGTATCTTTTGTTACTAATTAATACATGTTTCCTTTTTTCAAATCTTGTGTTTCATATAAAGCTTGATTCGGCATCTAAGGCATTGGCATATTCTTCGTCAGGTTTAATCGGGTTAAAATGATTACAATTTCCGTTAATAGATCCTTACATTTTTTTTGAAATAGTTTATAATCGAGTGTGTTAGGTAGTACTGATGTAAGTTTGATGGGTATGCAGGTGGGGGGGTCAAATTGTCTTTGGGGATCCATTTCATATCTTTTATGGGGATGTGCAAAATTGGGGTGCCACGTTACTAAAAACACTCGCCAAATGTATTGGTTGCCCTATCAAGACAACCAACATTTTTTTGGTCCATATCCTAAATGTGATTAACACAACAAAAAAAAAACAAAATTCACAATGATATGCGTTTTAATAACGCACATGAAACGTACAAGCAAAAAAATGCGCATAAATGTTTTCTTAGCAGTCATAACTAGTAGCAAGGAAAAAAATGTTTAACAAAAATATAACGAGTTATCCAAAAAGGCTATAGCAGTGCATATAATTTACTTACAATCTTGCAAAACAACCGGTTGTGCAATCTTGAATTGCGATTTTCAAATTTTCATAACAACCCAAGATTGCAACCTTCCATCCCTAAGGAACCAACTTATTGTTTCTCCAATACCTCCATAATCCCGCTGTTTGTGTAGAGCTTTAACATAGGTCAACATATTTCGCCTCCACAAAGATGAAGTTCGTGATCCAAAGTAGAACTTCCTTGAGTATTTATTTTTCTACACACGTCGACCGGTCGTAGGATGCACACTTGTCCCACCATGCTCATCAAATGCTGACCCACCCACATCCTGCAGCACAACATCGTCTGCAAAACAGTCATTAGAAAGACTTGCCAGTTTGGAACCATGGTAACTGATACATCATTTGGCCACTCATAAGGCGGTGAGCGAGACCACCCAACATCCATGGCAGGAACATCAAGACCAACGACACCAGGCATGCAATCTTCATCCGAAAAATAAAGCCCATCATCGATAGAGTCACTATGCAAAAAATCTTTATAAAGATTTCTACCTTTAAAATTAGTTCCTTTCAGTCTCGGTTCTGAAGGAGTTGTTCTTAGAGGAGGTGAACGACCTTCTTCCTCCTCCTATGCAGCCACATCAGCAACCGATTTAGTAGTAGCAACTAGCATTGCTTCTTTATGTTTTTTTAAGCTTTGACAACATTTCCTCATCATAAGGATCATAAGTCAGATTTTTATAATAGAAAAATGCTAGGTTTTGAGGTGCATGGGCAACATACAAAAAGAGTAACCCATATGAATCAGCCGTGTCATACATCTTTCGCATATGACATTCAGCTTCAATCAAATTCAAGCCTTGTGCTAGAGAAGATCTTGGACAACAAAAATACAAACATCGAATATCTTGCTCAATTTTATAGGTTAACAAGTCAAGCATTTGATCCAAGTTCATCCTTTTCGACTTGCATACCTTCAATGTCATTATTTTGCCCTGTTGATACTTTAAGGCTGGACATTCTAAGAAAACACCATCATAATGAATCTCAAACACTAGATGTGTCGTAGTAATCACGTGTGACCTATACACAACGAACGGAAATTTCTTTAAAATCATATCAAGTTACCAACTAAGAATACTACTTTATAAACTAAACAATGCATACCTTTCTTTGATGTCATCCGAATCATCTTGGGGGTTTGCAGGGACTTTCTTTGGAGGAGTTTGATAAGGTAGGCCATGATGATTCAACAAGTACTAATGTAATATTTTAAAGACAAGTGGGACTTAATTTTAGTGTTAGTGTTAGTAGAATGTATATATAAGAAATGAAAGACATTTTGGTTGAATAGGAACAAGGAACAAATAGTGAATTAGTTTGTAATATTTTAAAATAAAGTATATTATAGAGGTATTAAGATTTGTACGTATTATTAACTTGAAGTTATATGTATTAACGCAAAGTTATATGTATACATGTTGGTTAACTTGACAATGTTTTAGGTCATATAATGTTGTAAACTAATTTGACAAGGTAAATTATATTGATAACTTTAAGTTTAGAATACAACAAGGACGCATAAGATGAACTAAAATAAACAACCAGTTACATAGGGTAATATCTACGTTTGTAATAAAACCGAACCATCTTTTCACGATACGCTAAGGCAACGTCAACGGGGTCATCAACATCCAACGATAGACCATGTGACAAAAGATATAGAAATATACACACCCACACACCACAATCACCAAAGATACCCCCTTGCTTTGGAACTTTCTCCGCGAGCTTAAACGTAATGTTATATTCACTCGGACGCATTACATTATTATCGAAAACTTTGGCACGGTCTAGCACTAGTGGAAGTCGATCCTGTATAATAGGATAAAATGTTAGTATACATAGACAGAAAATCTTAAGGGACATTATGTAAATAATGTTATTAAAGATTATCCATTTACTAGCAATGTGGGTCCATAAACAGTTCAAATTGTTTTTTTTTTTTTTTTTTTTTTTATTTTTTTTTTTTTTTATTTTTTTTTTATTTTTTTTTGTTGGTGATAGTTAATAGTTCAGAATATTTGTTAAGCTATTAAAGGTCTATTGTTCCTTGCTTCATACGCAGTGTTGTAACATTTGATTAGTTAACAATCAGATTATTACATAAACTTGCTTCATTTCATTATAAGATGAGAAACAAGTACAGCCAGCACTAGAGGTACATTGATGATAAACAGAAAACACATAACACAAAAGACTAGAGTGACAGAAATTAAGAGCAAGCACATAGCAGGCCGGGGATGGACGACGTTCAATAGTTATTGGGCATCTTTGCCAGAAATGAGATTGTAATGATAACTTTGATTTGAGTTTGACTGATGAGTATCATCAGTGTCCTATTCTTCTCAAGGTCCTCATCTTGAATTTGAAGCAGCAAATCTAAAGACTTAGTTGCGAGACTGGACCCAACCACAGTTTGGAGCTGTTTGATCTGGTCACCCCTTTCCTTGCAACGGCGAGCGAGCTCTACCACCTCCACTTGAAGTGACTTTAAGAGCTTAAAGTCACTCTCAATATTAGTTTTAAACAAATTAGTCAGCACATCCTTCGAAACGTTTAGTTGATCCATTGATATTTGAAGTGAATGCTTGTGTGTGTGTAAAGGTGAGTAGGGTTCTAAATATGATATGAAATTCCACTATTAGATGGATCGTTTAATATATTATATTAAAAAGTGGGGTGACCCTTAAATTTGAATTAAGTCAATAAAGATAGTCAATTGGTGAATAGTTGGGTCTTGTCATAACGCTTGTATGCAAATTAAAACAAAAATTATTAATGCGGATTAGAGCTATTAAATGATTGTGTCCACAGAGTGTCATAAACTGCTACTTTCTTGTCCACAAATTTACAACGCAACCCAATTCAATTTGGGCAACTTGTTATCATAGCTGGGCAAAATAACCCAAATGTTATTAATGGGGATTAGACAATTGAAAAGTAAGCCAAATATTATAAAGCGGATTATAGAAATGTAATGATCATGGCCAGAGAGTGTCATAAACTGCTCCCTTCCTGTCCACTCATTTACAACGCAACCCAATTCAATTTGGGCAACTAGTTATCAAAGCTGGGCAAAACAAGCCAAATATTATTAATGCGGCTTGGAGATATGTAAAGTAATATTAATGCGGATTAGAGAAATGTAATGATTGTGGACTGATAGTGTCATAAACTCCTCCCTTCCTGTCCACTAATTTGCAACTTGTTTTAAAAATTGCCCAACTAGGTTGAAACATTACCCAACTAGACATATGTTGTTTACTTTGAGGTACTTGTATGTGACCTAAATATGTTATTCAAAAAAAATTAATAATCGCTAATTTTCTACTCATATTGGGCAAATAGGTTGAAACATTGCCCAAATGGACATATGTTGTTTTTACTTTGAGCTACTTGTATGTGACCTAAATATGGCATTCAAAATAGGGATAATTAATCGCTAATTGTATATACCAACAACGTACAGTTAAATGCTTTAAGTTAATGGGTAAAGCATTTGGAGGGTCAGAAAAAAATTGAATAAGGTTTGGGGGAGGATGCTTTAAGTAGGGTGATGATGCTGCTCAATTTCAAGATGGTTCTGCTGTTGAAGTTGTCGCAAAAGTTGCTAAGATTGATTCTACTGCTCAGAATCATGTTGATTCTACTGCTGAGATATTGGATGATGATGTTAGTCTGGCACATGCAATACTACAACTGGAGTCTACGAAATCATCAACACCAAAACATTGGTTGATGATGTTAGCATGGCACAAGCATCACAACCACAACCAAAAAAATATGAAAACGTACCTGTAAGCACTTCCTAACACGGATATACCAGTCACGGGTGTCGTAGTCATATGTGTCGCCGCTATCATAGAATGTTACCACTCCTGAACGTATATGAAAATGGGCAAGACACCAGTGTTTGTCCGTTTCGTTTATCGGAATAAAAACCTACAATATAAAGGATTTCTGATAAATCCTTATACTAGGCGACATATCTATGTCCATAAATACTTATACTAGATTTAAACGGACAAAAGACCAGACTTTGAGTCAAAAGTGGTCATATAAAAACAGTTGAGTCATCATCTAAATTTAACTGTACACAAATAAACGTAGTACCTGATCAACATCGCTCCATGGACAGGGATACCTCTGGCCATCTGCATAAAAAGATGGTGTGCTGTTTTGAAGAAGAAGCTGAAAAAAGTAACAACTAACCATCGCCCAGTTTGCATTATTAGGTCTTACATGCCACATGTAGTCAACCCACAAGTCTATGTGCTGCGAATAAATATTTTAAGAAATGGTGAGAGGCAACCTTATTTATGAATTAGAGTATGCATGTATGCTCACCTGCTCAGTTAGCCAGCCTTTTCTAGCAGGGTCTAAGCAAACTAAGCGTAGCCAGAAATTTCGGTCAACGGTGTAGTCTTCGCACCATGGAAATTTACACTGGTGAGTGTACCCCGGTTGACCAAGAAATACATCAATATCATCGGTAAGCCAGACATTTTCCACAGTATGGAACCATCGAGATAGATCCTACATACGTGGACCAATTTATAAAATAGAATGTAAAAGAGGTAACAAAAGAAAATGTCAACTAAATTTAGTTCATGGCAATACCTCAACCCAAGGTTGAACTTTTGTCAGCAATTCAGCAATATGCGGGTTATTAACGTTACTACCGTGTTTTTTAATTCTCACTATAACCTTTTCTGCATTTTTTGATTCCGAAACAGGTTCCAAATAATTTCGCCTCTTGCTCGGTGGTAACCGTGCCACATATCTTTGATAGTGTTCTGAATTCATAAACGCTTTTCTGCTATTCTTCTTCACCTCCTCCATCTTCAACATCTTATCTTCTTCCAAGCGCAACCTCTTAGCCCCTTCCAGTCTTTTCATGTTCTCTTCTGCCATCATCTTCTCTTCTTCTAACTGCAACCTCTCTTCATCTGCCAATGCCAATCTCAATTCCTCTTGAATAAGATACTCCTGAAACAGGATATTGCGGTTTAGGTATGCCGCACAAATAATATTACGGTATAACGTATTCTACCTGAGCAAGTTCTTCATCAGAATCAGGCAGGGCAATCAATTTCAGGTAAATGTTGTTAAGTGAATTACAAAATTCAGACCTCGTGTTTGGAAAATGTGATTCAATATCCAATTTATCCTATGAAATCATTATATTTGTTGTGAAAAGTAAAGAGTGGATGTGAAAGTAGATATTCATTTTTTTAAAATAAACATACATGCAGTACGCCAGCTCTCTCACGAGCCAGAACCTGTATGATTTGAACTTGTATTAAAAACCCGTAAACAAAGAGTGCATACTAATGATATATTAAGCTGAATAAAACGCAACCTCAATAATAATCTCAAGTTTCAATACTTGGCGATTCATCTCAGCAACGACACGATCCTTAAGCCTCTTGGTTGTTGAACTATTAGCAGTTCTACATTGAGTGGAATTTACTTTGAACAACTCAGCGACTCATTTGCGTGCCTTTGCCAACCTGTTGAGATAAGCATCGAAGAGGCCGAAATTGGATGTGACTGCAGCCCTGGGAACGTAGTTTTGGAAGAATTCTTGGCTATGTATCCACCATGAAGACTCGTACTCAGGTGTATTCGGTCTGAGATCAAAACGTGTACTCAAGTCCTACAATTAACCAAGTGAATGGGCTAAATCATACTACTGCTTTTATATTCATTCTACTGCTGAGTATAACTATTTGATGAGTCAAAAGTGTGAAACCCGTAGACATTCTACTGTTGGCATAAAAAGATTCTGCTGCTAGGCAAAATGTTCTGCTGTTGGTGTTATGCTGCTCTGTTTAGCAAGTATTGGTATTCTGCTGCTTGGTTTGAAAGTAAAGGGACTGTTTTGTAAATACGCGCCAATAAATCCCTAATTAGATCCGATCAAAAACTGTGTGCGACCAAAATTAAACCCAATTCAAACCCTAACACATCTTTATATCATCCGATCAAAAACCCCCAAAATTAAAACCCTAAATCAGGAGGTTCAAACAATGAAAACTACTCATGGTGCTGAAATTAAGAAGCTCACGCAAAGAATTAGGCACCTTGAGGAACTTCAAAAACCAAGGCCTTCTACATCAGTAAAGACAAAGTCCAAGAAGGTGGTTTCCAAACCAAGTTTAGGCGAGGATGCTCCCAAGTAGGGGAGGAATGAAGAAGATGATGGGATGAAGGGTTCAGGGGAGGCTGAGATGGATAAGGATGAAAATGTTGCTGCTAATGCTGAAAATGAGGGAGAGAATGTGGATATGGACTTGCATTCAGGTGGAGATTTTGTGGTAAAGGACAAGTCTGGAAAAGAAGTATCCTTAGACTCAGGAAAGAAGATTTTGGATACTATTACTGAGGTTGAAGATGGTGTTGCGGTTGGTAGTGTTGAGAAAATGGCACAGGGTGATTCTGCTGCAGAAGTAGGGCATACTGCTACTAGTGTAAACGACAGTGCTGCTCATGTAAAGGAGACTGCTGCTGGAACAACACAAAGGGTCAGCTCTCCTGAAGTCACAAGTTTGGTGGAGGATGCTCCCAAACAGGGGAGTAATGTGGACAAGGATTCAAGGGAGGCAACCAAGGAAACAGGGGAGGTTAATTAGGTGAATGTTGAAGGTGCTGTTAGGAATGAGAATGTGGAGATGGAATTTGATAATGTAAAAACTTTTGAGCCTGAACAGATGATCAAACACGTGGACAAGGTAAAGGAGACTGTTGCTGGAATAGGAAAGGGTTCTACTGCTGGGGAAAAGGAACCTGGTTCTGAGTCAGATGAACACACAATACCTATAGCCCAGATGATGCTGAACCTTAAAGCAAAATCAACAACACCACAACAACAAAAACAATCAACACAAACTATCCCACCACCTAAACCTACTGCTGCACAAACACAAACAAAACCAACTTACACACCTGCAATACCAAGATAACAAGTGAAGGGTGTAGTCATTAGAGAACCTATCCCAACCTTAAAACCTGTTCAACCACCTACCTACAAGGGAAAGGAAAAGTGAAAATGGTGGAAGTATCTGAAGCTTATCCTGATCAAAATGAAGTTCCATTTCACTTGTGGCCCAAATATTTGCAAGACAAGCATGATGCAGAAGTGGCTCAGAGGGTTGATGCTGAACAAAGGGCAGAATATGAAAGAGTAATGGAAAACAGGGTATGAGGAGAAAGTGAACAGGGTTGGTGGCAGAGTGCAGAGGTTTAAACACTTTCCACAGATGCTGAATAACATGGATAGACAGGATTTAGTTAATCTCTGGGGTTTGATGAAGAATAAGTATCGAGATTCGAGACCATCTGATGATATGGACAGGGTTCTGTGGGCTGACCTGCTCATTATGTTTGAGGTATGTCGTGAAGACAATGTATGGCTAGAGCAGGGTAGACAAACAAAGGTACGTCTGTGGAGCTATTTTGAGTTATGTGATGTTCATAAACTAGTGCTAGAAAGAGGACTGCATATGTATATGTTGGTTGAGAAGGATTATCCTTTGCCTGTGTCAACATTGAAGATGATGGTTGAACGAGATGTTAAACTCAAAGTAGAGAAGAGGAATCAAAAGGCTCTTGATCTAATCAAGAAAATTCAAAGAAAACTCTATGGGCGAGATTTTGGAAGAAGGCAGTAGAACTAAGTGTTTGGAAGCATCCTCCTGGTGTTAGTCTGTGGTTAATAGAAACTTGATGATTTTTGGAGGAAAATATCAAGTTTAGGGGAGGATTGTTGGGTTTGAAGATGCTGCTGCTTTATGTGTTATGCTGCTGCTCATGATACTTAAGGAAAAATACACCAAGTATGATTCGGCTGCTGGGTTTATTCATCCTACTGCTAGTGTATACATTCGACTAATGGATGACGAATGGTGAAACAAGCTGTGTGATTCTACTACTAGCCTACGAAGATTCTACTGCTAGCCTACGAAGATTCTACTGCTAGAGTAATCGTTTTGCTGCTTATTAGATATACAGGTATAGTTTGTTAACATAATTATGGTAAAGATACGATTTGATATTATATTGTATAGGAAGTCTTTGTAACCGACTTGTAAATCGAATCACTTCAAGGTTTCTTGTAACCCTGTTGTTATTGACCAACCGTATTAATATATTGAACTAGTTTCCGCATAGTATTTAATAGTTTGTTCAAGAACAGTTTCTATACTTATTGTCTTAGATTTCTGTCTAAGATAATTAACAAGATCGTTAGCTCAACTGGGATCAACAAAGGAAGCTGGTATTCAAGTTGATCAACAAGTGTTTATTGAGAGAATTGTTTGTGTGTTCATTATTCTCTTTAAGATTGTTCATTATATTCCGCGTAGTGATTAATATTGTTTCAATTCAAGAAAATAAAGATCCTTGCTCAACTGGGATAATAAAGATCATTGCTCAACAGGGATTCAACATTTATTTTTACGTAAAATCAAATAGAACAAGAGTAACCTTTGAAAAAAGGTAGGAACGGTCACTTCTTTTAAATGGTGACTTCCTAGACCATGCAATAGCTCTTGGAATCACATTAGGGTCTTTACTCCACCAACGTTCACATCTTTCAAAAGACTCGAGTATCCAAATCTAAACAAATTGTAAAACACAAACATATCAATCAGTCCATCAAAATGTTTGGCTGCAAAATATTATTAATAAAAAGAAATACAAACCTGGAAAGCAAATACAAATCCAGACAAACTATATGTCGGAACATACTTTGGGTTTTTCTTCAATCCTAAAAGGTGGTTATCCGTGTGCTTGTCCATTACATTATGTAGTTGGTCATATAAATGGATCCAAATATGTTCACCCCATGGAAATGCATTCCAAGCTTCTAGATTTTCAACCAACCTCATCAATGTGTCATCAACTTGGCATGTCAATAAACGACCCATAAAGATAACCTCTAAGACTAACAAAAGAGATATCCGTATTGCGTCTTCATCACATAGCTTCTGAAACTGCTCTTCATCTTCCATGACACCAATAAGGTCTAAGTTGGTTACAATCAACCCTCGCTTGTCAGGAAATACCCTATCACGAAATTTGAGAGCACCAGAAGTGTATAACTCAAAGCTCACACTTCCAAACCGCAACCCCGTCATTAGACAAAACTCAGGACGACCAAAATGCAGAGTGTGTCCATCTAGGTAATAGATAAAGGGCATATCATAATGAGAGTCGTCCACTCTTCTTTGTTTCCGTACCATATAGTCTATGAGGTATGTTTCATGTTCAAAGTATAACAGATCCAACCATTTTCCAAAGCAGGTACTCCTAAACAAGTTCCGTCGATTTGCGTCTAATTTCTGTTTTATTAACCAAAAGTAGTTCAGTTTGCTCCTAATGATTAGTTGGGCTTCGTAGTCCTAAAAGGAAAAAATAACCTAACTCAGAAAATACAATTCATAACAAATTAAGTTTGAAGACATGTATACATACAAAGGCATAGTTAATAATCATTCAATGCCTAATTCAATGGTTGAACCTTGCCCCCTTTATTTGACTCAGGGCTGGTGTATCATAAACCCCAAAGTTTCCAGTAAATTTTCAGATTTATAAGTGATGACACATTATGAACCAACATTGTACAATCCAAGTAACAGCTATCTAACATACAAATTAATACAATGCCAACCTTTGATAAACTATAACGATTAACCATAACATTTCAATTATATGTATGTAGTTCAATAACATGGCATAAAATACTTTTGGTATAAATAAGCTCAATAGAAAGACGAAATATACAAAAAATCAATAACGTTACAAAACAAATGTAATAAACATTCGTAATACGATTTACATACCATATTATACCACATTTTCGCTAATCATATAAACAATCGATGGTATTCTTGATTTTATTGGATCACTGTTCATGGAACAGTGAAGCGGTTTTCAGATGAGAATCAGGAAAAACAACAGGAGTAGATTGGATATTGAAATAATAGTGTAACAAGATAAACAAGCGCGAAAATAAACCAAGTATGTTTTTTGTGTGTGTGACAGTGAAACGCGATGGAGGGAAGAAGGTATATAGAGGAGATACTGTCTGATTTAAATTTTTTTTTCCGAATAAGGTCTGCTCAAAAGTCAATGCTATAAATAGTGTATAATATGTAAAATGACCAAAAAAACATCAGTCCAATATACGGTTGCCCAATAAATAAAAGTTGGCCAAAAAACACTACGTGACACGTGTCACCTTCTGATGTAGCAGCCGTATTCTACGAGTTGCCCAGGTCTAGTATCGGAACTTTCTGTGAGCGGGGCAGATAAGCAACGCAGCTGGGCAACTGGGGCATATTAGTAATTATCCCTTTTTTTTTTCTATATATCTTTAAAATTTATACACTTTTTTTATACACGTTTTCATGCATACATTCTTATACACACATTTTTTATACACACGTTTTTATATACATGTTTTTATACACGTTTTTATACACACGTTTTTATACACCATTTTATACACACGTTTTTATACACACATTTATACACATATTTTTATACACATTTTTATACACATGTTTTTTATACACATGTTTTTATACACGTTTTTATACACATTTTTATACACATATTTTTATACACGTTTTTATACACATGTTTTTTATACACATGTTTTTATACACATGCTTTTATACACACGTTTTTATACACACATTTATACGCACATTTATACACACATTTTTATACACACATTTATACACATTTTTATAGACACGTTTATACACACACGTGTGTATAAAAACATGTATAAAAATGTGTGTGTAAATGTGTGTATAAAATGTGCGTATAAATGTGCGTATAAATGTGTGTATAAAATATTTTGTATAAAAGTATGTGTATTAAAACATGTGTATAAAAAACATGTCTATAAAAACGTGTATAAAAATATGTGTATAAAAATGTATATAAAAATGTGTATAAAAACGTGTGTATAAAAACGTGTATAAAAACGTGTATAAAAACGTGTGCATAAAAGCGTGTATTAAAACATGTATATAAAAACGTGTGTATAAAAAATGTGTGTATAAAAATGTTTTTATGAAGACGTGTATAAAAAATATGTATAAAAACGTGTATAAATTTTAAAGATATTTAGAAAAAAAAATATAAGAAGAAAAAATTAAGTTAAGTATAACGGTCGTTAGTATAAAGGACTAACGGTGCAAATTTTTGTTGCAAACGGTCGTTGGCTAACGGAAAAAACTAACGAAATTTAGTCTCAGGGACCAAACCTGTTATGGGTCGCAACCACAGGGACTGGATCCGTTAGAAAAAAAAGTTTAGACACTAAATCCGTTAAACCCGACAGACCACATGGACCATTTATGAAATTAACTCTACAAACTATGAACTAATCCATTTTGCAAATATTCTCGAGGACAAAATAGATGAAGAAGAAATCAATTTTTAACAATGTTCACATGTATCCCGGCATCCTCATAAAGTTTTTAATTCAGAGGTTATATGTCTGAATTCAAAACATTTTTTAAAACGATTTAATTCAGAACGTGCAAAGCTTATTTTTCTTTCTGTTGTCAGTAACTTTTTAGAATTTACTTCCTCCGTCCCATATTAAGTATACACAATAGAATCTTTAGATGTCTCAAATTAAGTGTCCATATTGTATTCTAACTAATGAGATGAGACTTTATTGGGTAAAAATAATATTTGATTGGTGGAGAGTGTAGTTAGTGGAATTTCATAAAACATTATACATTTTGAAAGTGAACAGTTAATATGGGACGAAGGGAGTATATCGTTCTCAATTTAACTATAATTTTTGTTTTTCTTAATTTTTGAACTAGTATTGTATGTAAAAAAAACAAGTAAGGCGGGGCCGGCGGGGTTTTTTTTCGCTGTGTTTAGTTTATAAAGGCGGTTTGATATGAAGGTTCTGGATGTTGTGTGGATGAATCTGGAAATGTACATTCCGATATACTAATAGGTTGGGTTGTTAGCTGTTTTGCATACTCATACTGGGCGTTAGCAAAAATAAATAAATAAATAAATAAATAAAGGAAAAGAAAAAGAAAAAAAATATAAAAATAATCAAAAAAAAAACTAAGGCTGTGAACGATTTTTTTTTACATCCATTAAGATCTAATACTTGAAACCTGAATCTGAAGATCTGTTTCCCCTACTTCTAATAATCCTCCCATTGTTCTTGTGCGGTTGGTATATGAGTGGAGAAATTAACGATCTATGATTTGAGTCGGTGTATGGCTGAGTGGAAACTTCTGGGTGTGTGTGGAAACCGGGGAGAGTACAACAATCCTTTATTTAAAATAATTGGGTACCTCCGGTGAGTTAAAAGGCTGATAAAGTTGGGCCTCAGTAGGCCAAGGTTTTTGGCGGGAAACCCAGGAGCTAAAACGACGTCGAAAATTATTATTATTATGTATTAGAAGGTGCTTGTCAGTCTTTTTTGGTTACTTATTTTATCGATGGCAATGTTCTAAGTTGATTTTGTTGTGTGTGCTGCTTTTACTACTTCTTGCACGGCAGTTATATATTGAACGCAACGAACATGACCTGTAAATAGGAACTGCATTTTACAAAAAAATTCAAGCAATACCAGATGTATGCTTCCTTAGCCATTATTTCAACTTTAGCCAAATTATACATACCTAAAATAGAGTATATCCTTCATAAAATAAACTTCATTAATTTAAATATACATTACATTAAAGCATAAAAATAAATGCCTAGTAGATACAAACAACGATATGGTAACATAAGAATCTAAATCACATACGTGTTTTTTTTTTGAGGATATATATAATGAGGCTGAATGAAACGAAGGCCAAAGATATATTGTTGGGTCCATCAGTACCCAAGAATACTTAAAACAAGATTTGGACACAAATTAACAAAGTGTTAATTAAACCGAGAACAATTCAAGTCACTGTGTGAACAGTCACTCAGTGAGTCATCTTCAGGATGCTTAAGGCGAATTCAAGAAGAAGGATTCACTACTCACGAAGGCGGTACTCCCGGAGTAGGACCTGAGCCAAAGAAGAAGATGATGGTTCAGTAAGTGATGGACAAGAACTCACTGAACCCTAGTCTCCTCAACTACAATGAAGTGATTGACGACTGAAGAATGAAGACAAAGACTGAAGAACCTAACGCCTGAAAGAAAGGAGGGAATAGGAGGGAAGTGTTTAAGAAGATAAGAGTGTCAGACCAACCACTCTTATCTTGTCAGCAAACCTTCCCTTATGCGGCTAAAAGTCATGGAGTGTCAGACCAACCACTCCTAAGACTTTTTAGCGCATTCCTATTGGTTCTTGGAAATGATAATTACTGTTGTAATTGTCAGACACGTTTGCTTCAAAAACTTGTATTATTTTAATCACTTTTACTCATGATACTTATGTATAAATAGGTTCAGATAGGAGAGAAGTTGAGTGTGTTTTGTACATTGAAAGCCTTAGACTTTTGCAAAACAACTTCTCTCCTACAAAGAGTAATCAATCCCTGAGATAGCTCAGTGAGGCATATTGTTACCACTTAAGCATAGATTAAGTTTAGATAGCAGACACCATACCTTGTCTATTCAATCCCAAGTGTTTGTTCCGTAAAACACTTGGGTAATAGATTCTTTGATTCTTTTCTAATAAGAATTTAAACGTTGAAAATACTGTGTTTTTATATTAACGTTTCATTAACTGTTAGAAGTTGTTAGCCTTAAAAGTAATGTTATACTCGGGAATTGCATAGTTATTAAGTACAAGGTCTAGTTTTGCCATTTGTGTAAAGTTAGGCTTGTAAGGTTGTATAAATACCCTCCTAGTTGAGACTAGGAGGCAAGGGAATTCATTTGTATCTTTGAAGGTGTGAGTGGTTTCACTTTCTTACTCTAGAAAACACACACACCTTCCCCCATTCTTTTAATCTAATATTACCATGTTTAACCTTTATTTTGAGTTCCCCCGACCTCCTGAACACGTATCTTGATCGTTACAATTGGTATCAGAGCTAACCAGGGGCGAATCGTGGGGTTTTGAGGTAAAAAACGTGATTTTTGGGGCGGTACTGTTCATCAGTCGAGTTTCTCGACGAGTTAGTCAAGTTTCTCATTTGATCGAGTAACTTGATCGAGTAACTTGATCAAGTAACTTTTGATCGAGTAACTCTTGATCGAGTAACTTGATCGAGTATATTGATCGAGTAACTCTTGATCGAGTAACTCAATATAGTCGAGTAACTTAGTCGAGTAACCAACCTTGATCGAGTAACTCAACTTAGTCGAGTAACTCATCATAATCGAGGAACTTAGTTAGTCGAGAAACTAACTTAGTCGAGGAACTAGAATTGATCGAGGAACTCATTTGATCGAATAACTCCATTTGATCGAGTAACTCCCTTGAACGAGTAACTACATTGATCGAGTAACTTTGAATAGTCGAGCAACTATACTGATCGAGCAACTTGGATAGTCGAGGAACTTCATTGATCGAGTAACTTGGATAGTCGAGAAACTTCGTTGATCGAGTAACTACTTAGTCGAGTAACTGGTTGATCGAGTAACTATTTAGTCGAGTAACTTAGTCGAGGAAGTAACTTAATCGAGTATAAGTTGAGTAAAATTTAATTTTGAGGAGAGACTAATCGGTCCATTTTTACGCTAAATTCAAATTATGGTGCAATGATGAAAATTTTGGCCCAAAATTCAAATTTTTAGGTCAAAATTTGAATTTTTTGGCAAAATTTGGCGTAAGAATTTCTAGAACTCAAATTTTCCTAGCATGTTTAGTATTGAAAATAAGGCATATTTCAAACTCGGACCACACCAAAATCACAAAAATATTATTGGCCTACATCCTCAAAACACCACGTATAGCATCAAAGATCCTGATCAAGATCAAGATTCACAATCAAATGACAATGGCTAAACTATCAGGTGTGACTACAAGGATGATTCATTATTACCTAGTTGAAGTCGAAGTGAAATAACACGGGTGCGTGTACTTAGTATCTTGAAGATATCGCAATTCTGGCCCTTTCGCAATTGGTTGAACTCTTTTGCACTTGGTTGAACTCTTTCGCAATTGGTCCCTTTCGCAATTGGTTGGATACGTGATTCTTAGAGATCCTTGCTTGAACTTAAACTGCTCTCAGAGCATTCAATGATTAAGACTTGATTTGTCTAGTTATACCTGATGTAAGGAGTTACGTTGTTGTGCTCACAGAGTATAGCTATCACTTTAAAGGAGTTACGTTGTAGTGCTCAAGTGTCACAAAAGGCTGTGGATAATTCAAGATGAGTTCATATACAGTAAAGGAAGGTTGGATGGGTATATGAAACGACCTATGCTTTAAGGAGTTACATTGTAGTGCTCAGTATAGGTGCTTAGTCATACAACAGTGCAAGTTTAAGTCACAAGTTTGAGTTATTCTACTTCAGTCTCAAGTTCGTCATAGTGGGTTTATCCATCAGTAGTCACTACATGCAGCCGTTGTTTTTGATACAGGGGGTTGATAAAGAGTTAGACATTTCAAATGGTATTATTAGTAGATTGGGTTTATCTACATCTTCTCACGGGCTGATATGATTCCTGATAAAGGGCTTCCAGTTGATACTTCACGTACACATCATTATACTGATTCCGATGAATCGTAATCATCAGGGGAGAGAATTGTGTACATCGAGGACGTAACTGGGATGCATTTCAAGTTTTATGAGTAGTTGGTGGTTTTTGATCGAGAAAAGATGGCTACAAAAAGGTTGCGACTTCAATCCTCATTATAGAAGCGGTTTTTATCACTTTTCTTGTATAAGAATTGTGATAAAAATGGTACTTCATCGACTTGAAAGAGGGATTTTTCGCAATTGAAGTGTTTCGCAATTGTTTCTCGGACAAAGACTATCGCATTTGGTAAGATGAAGATGTTGATAATCTATTCCCCCGAACGGATAATCATGAAGAAGGTCGAGTCTATAGTCTGTTCTACATTTTTCGCTGCGTGTTAGAAGATTAAAGACGGTATCCGCTGCGTGTTAGAAGACTAAAGACGGGATGCATTTAGTTATCAAAAGACTTCTTCAGATTCAGGGCATTCATCAGAAAGCTTATCAGTTTGGGGGAGAGCACTAATTAGGGGAGAGCACTCAGGGCACCCAGAATTCAACCCTAATTAGATTTGCTCACGTTCTTCTGCAAGTAAAGAAATGAAAGCTGAGAAGATTCTGCAAGCTGAACGATGTAATGAAGTTTGAAGACCATTCTCTGCGCTTATGTGTTTATATTTTACTTGTAGGGAACATTGTAAGCAATTCCCGTATAACATCACTTTGGGGAGAGATTGTTAGCCTTAAAAGTAATGTTATACTCGGGAATTGCATAGTTATTAAGTACAAGGTCTAGTTTTTCCATTTGTGTAAAGTTAGGCTTGTAAGGTTGTATAAATACCCTCCTAGTTGAGACTAGGAGGCAAGGGAATTCATTTGTATCTTTGAAGGTGTGTGTGGTTTCACTTTCTCTCTCTAGAAAACATACACACCTTCCCCCATTCTTTTAATCTAATATTACCATGTTTAACCTTTATTTTGAGTTCCCCCGACCTCCTGAACACGTATCTTGATCGTTACAATTGATTAAGTAAAATATAAAAATATAACATTTCAAAAAGACAAAAAAATAAATAAATAAATAAATATAAAATGTAAAAATCAAAAATATTCTTCTCACGACATGTCTCTCGTATAATCGATATTCTGTACGTACCTAGAAATGTCATTCAACAATGATACGGGCATGTACAGATGCTTGAGCGAGAGTTCATTTAAATGTTTTCTAAAACATGTCGTCTCTCAAATTTCTAATCTTACGGCTCTCGTATATTTCAGTACGAAACCCGCGCTACATTGATGACTTCTAATTATTTCTGATCAAGACTCGCAATGTTAATGGCAAAAAGCTAAAACGGTGAGCACTTAATCAAAATTGTTTCACAAAGCTTGTTCAAAGTCTTTCTATAAATTTTGTACTCACATCAACTCCCTCCAAGTCCCCTAAATGCTTTTAAACTCAATTGTTTAATAAAATGCTTTGATTAAAGGGGAGTATAAAAAGAAAAATGTTTCGTTTTCATGCTAAAATCAGTCCATCTCTCCACAAAAAGTTTCATTTTAATCAACTGTTTTCAAAAATACCACTTCATGCTATTTTTGAGGGGGAGATTAAGTGTTATTTAAATATAAGGGGGAGAGGACGTGATTAAAATGCGATCAAAAAGAAGTTTTGTGGTTTGAATCTCAAAACGAGCTCTTCAAAAAGACTCAGAACAACCCTCGAATTGACGAAACTAAATGTCCGTTATCGAAAAGACATGTCCTGGACGGGTAATAATTTCAAGCTGGTTTACCAGTAATGTAAACGTGTCTCGCAAAGGACTTGTCTGAGTAGAATGTACCAATTCGAGAGATGATCTTTGAATATGACCGGGACGGGTAATAATTTCAAGCTAGTCTAACTAGTAATGTAAGCGTGTCTCGCGAAGGTCATGTTCATTGAAAATCGATCATTTCAAATGTGCGAACTCTACCCAACATGTGCAATTTATTTCAAAAAATGCATGAGCACATGTGAAGGGGGAGTATTTCAAAAATGTAAAACCCTCAAAGTGTAAAGAAAGGACCCTGAGGTATGCATCAGTGCCTCAATCCTGATCAAAGGAGCGAAAGCTTGTTTCTTATGAGTAGAATGAAACCTGAATGTTTTCTAAGTTTTTCAAAACATTCTGCTCATAAGGACAAGTATTCCCTCGTCAAGGGGAGTATTTGAAAAATAATCTTTGTTCTGAAAAACAAAAGTTCTTGAAATTCTTCCCTAAAACTCAAAAACAGCATATTTTAATCATAAAGTTTTTACAAAAATATCATGAGTATGCTATTTTTGAGGGGGAGATTAAGTGGCAATTTGGTATAAGGGGGAGAGGACGTGATTAAAATGTGATCAAAAAGTTTTTGTGGTTTGAATCTCAAACGAGCTCTTCAAAAAGACTCAGAACAACCCTCGAATTGACGAAACTAAATGTCCGTTATCGAAAAGACTTGTCCGGGACGGGTAATAATTTCAAGCTGGTCCAACTAGTGATGTAAGCGTGTCTCGCAAAGGTCATGCTCATTGAAAATCGATCATTTAAAAATGTGCGAACTCTACCCAACATGTGCAATTTATTTCAAAAATGCATGAGCACATGTGAAGGGGGAGTGTTTCAAAAATGCAAAACTCTCAATGTGTTAACAAAATGTGTTTTCTCATAAACACGTTGAGAGATTTTCACAAGGTTTTATGGCATGTGATCAATAATCTAGGATAATCATGGAGTAATAAGGTGATTATGGTTAGGTTATGTCCAATGATCCGCCAGAGCCGGAGGGATCTACCCAAGGACAATTCCAATAGATTAGAATTAGAAGTCCTTAGGTAAGATTGGAAAAAGGAGTAAATGAGAAAGGAGAAAGAAGGGGTTGAAGAATTAAAAAGAAAAGTTTAATGAAAGGGTGAAAAGAAATAGCCCTCCATGAAAACTTAGGACAGAAACCGGGTCAATACATCTGCTATCGGTACTCACTAAGGTGATACTGATATTGAAGACAAGACGTCATGGACCCAGTGACGCGTTGCACAAACCCCTCCTTGCCACTTAGATATCTCTTAAAAGATATTTGTTTCATTTCTCACGGAGAACACTGCATAATCTATTGACCTCTCACTCCGAGATGTGTTGATATTGAAAAGGTGGCACTCTGCTCCATGCCTCCGACGACTAAAATCAAAACGCACATTATCGAGTCTAGAGACATGAGATTCATAAAAGATCTCTTAGGAACACTTCCTATGCAATACACTTGTGTTCACCAAAAAGGATACAAGTTGTATGAGTCGTAATGAGATCTTCATATCTTGCCTTATGTCTTGATGGTTACTATGGTTTCAAACGGTCTACAGTAGTTGGGTGATCTCCAGCTACTCACTAAATCGTGGGTGCACTTCGGTGTGTCCATGTAAGCCCTCTCGGGGGTATCCGGTTCAGAACGGCCTGGGTTAGGATTAGAGAAAGTCTTCACACTATGCTGAAGACGATCTCGAAGTCCAAACCTGTAAGTGCTGGACGTGCTGCTGCTGCTGAGGAACGTCACCAGGAGGAAGACCAATCTACATCATCAGATTCATCAAACATCTTCACCTCAGCATACTCATACTTATGAAGATCATCCTCAACAAAGCTCAAGTGTAAAAGTTCAAGACAAAAGGATCAAGTTAAAGACCAAGTGTTAAGACAAAGTCAAAAGGCTAATCAAGATGTCAAGAACAAGTTCAAGTATCAAGTGAGGAAGGCATAAGCATGAAGCTCAAGTTGTATGAGTATGTTGGAGGTCACGACGTCACAATCATATGAAGATGCTGATCGAAGGCAAGAACAACCACAAAGACAATTATTTGAAGATCACTTAGCATGAAGGAACAAGATCAAAGACTATTCTACAACGACACACAAAGCACAAGGAAATGAAGACGAAAGACCACATCACTCCGAGCATCATTTGAATGACCATCCCTTAGGGGGAGCTTGTTAGAATTTATAAAAGGTGATGGTCATTAACATTGTATTATTTTTAATTAAGAGTGTCGTTGTGTAGTTAGTTAATTTAAACAAGGGGCTTGGACTTAAGTTTGTAATATAATGTAATCCATGAAAAAGCCCAACCCAAGTCCAAGCCCATTCATCTCCAAATAGTATAAATACCACCTTCCTTCTCATTTGGATAGTTGTTGTTCTCAGGTCTTCATAGTCATTTAGGTTTGTATTGAAGAACAAGTGTGTGATTAATATAAAGCTAATATTACATGTTCCACTCTTCTTCTTTAATCTAATCTAGTGATTGTTGTATTGGTTAGGATAGATTACTAGTTATAACAGAAAGAATCATTACATTGTATTAGTCATAAACACAAATAGATTAACTTTCTAGTTAACTCTAAGCGTGTTAAGGGAACAACAAGTGGTATCAGAGCCTCTGGTTTATAAAATCTTTCAAAATTAACCAAGAGTGCTCAAGGTTTTTAAAACCAAGATCCTACTATGACTGATGCAAATGTGCCCCAGCTAGTCGACAAAAAGGGTGGAAGCTTTTCAGCTGTTGGCCCACGACTTGAAGCTGGTAAATTTAGCAAGTGGAAAAAGCGAATGCTTTGCTACTTGACTGGTATGGAACCATACTACATCACTTGTGTCAAAGATGGTCCTTATGTCCCAAAGACTGCTGAAGGGCTAAACAAGCCTGAGGCTCAATAGACCATTGATGAGAGGAGGGTGGTCAATCAAGACCAACGCCTGAAAAGCATCATTATATCATGTCTTCCTGACGATATAATGGAATCAGTCATCAACTGTTCAACAGCCAAGAAACTTAGGATGACTTGGTCAATAGCTTTGAGGGTCCCTCAGATACCAAGGAAAACAGGGTCATGGACCTAAAACTTGAGTATAATACTTTCAGGGCAAAAGACTCTGAAAGTCTCTCTCAGACTTATACCAGATACAAGACCTTGATAAACGAACTATCAAATGATGGTGTAGTTTTGTCTAAGCATGAGACAAATGTTGGCATTGTCAACAGTCTCGCTGAGAAGTGGCTAAACTTCTCACAAAGCCTGAGGAATGCTAATCACATTCAGACCCTTGAGCTCCCTGAGATCTATGGGAAGTTTGTCTATGAAGACAACTTAATCTCAAGGAGATACCCTGACTCAAAAGCTCTTGAGTCTAAAAAGGCCTTGACCTCCACACCCATATCAACTGCTTTTTATACTAATGGTGTTGTGCAGGACTTTCAAGAGGATTCTGAGGATGAAATTGATGAAAGGACTAGTGATGAGTACCTAAAAGATTTAAACTTGGAATTCCAAGAGAGGGCACTCCTTGCTAGTTCAAAACGTTTCATCAAAAGAAATTAGTCCAACTTTTCAAAAGGAAAAGCAAATGAAACCACTGAATGCTTTAATTGTGGTAAAAAGGGTCATTTTGCTAGGGACTGTTATTCTAAAGCCACGTCAGAACCCTCTTACAAATTTTCAGGAAATAGTTCCTCAGGAACTAGCAAGTTTCAACCTATAATGTTTCAGTCGACCCAACAATTTCAAAACAAGGGTAAAAAAGACTTTGAAGCAAAATATAGGAAAGCCAAGGCTAAAGTTGCAATTCTTGAAACTAGTCCCTCTATGTCTCAGGCTGCTCAAACATCCAAACCTGTTCAGGCAAAAAACAAGGTTTTAGTAGCTGAAGCTTATGATTGGGATGAAGAAGAGGTATCCTCAGATGAGGAAATTAGAGTGAGTGCATTGATGGCACTCTCTGAAGGTGATCAAGTGATTGTTGGAAAAAGCCATGCAAGGAATGGAGAGTGGGTAAACATCACCATGAAGAAGGTAAACACTTTACTTTCTATGGATGATGATTCTGATTGGCAGTCTTACATGAATTATATTTGTGTAGATCTTAAATTTGTTGAGGAACAAAGGCTTAACATGTTTTCAAAATATAACAACATAGTGTCAGAATTGAATAAATGTAGAGATGAATTACTTGTACTGAAGCAAGCCAAATTAGAAACAATTACTCTACAAATTCAGAACACTAAAATTTTGAAACAAAACCAAGCCCTACAAACTGAACTTAACAAAGAAAAAGCTGTCATCCAAGGCTGGACCAAAAAGAACCCTAAGGTCTTTAATACTATGGGTTTAATCCCTAGGAAAACAATAGGAATTGACCATCACATGGTTAACCCCTATGTAAGTCCCAGTGAATTGACCTTTGTTCCAGCTGGCATATCATTTGAGCAAGAAATGCTTCCCAAGTCAAATGACTGGATTATCAGGGACAACCCAGTGAGTAAGTTACCAAACTTTGAGACTGGAAAGATCTTGCTTCCTGAAAGTCAGGCTTTGAAAAATATGCTTGGACTTACTTAACAACTCAGTAAGCTTGAACTCACTGAACAACTCTATAATATTGAGTCAGTGAATGAGTCTGAATCAGAATCATATCCACCACTCCCACCACTGAATACTCTTCAGGGTGCTGCACCCAACGTAGGCCTCCCACCAATGGTCTACTCTCAACACTCTCCAAAGGAGAGGTCAGGATTGGGAAAAACAATCCTGAAAAGACCAACATTTGAAGTCTCAGTAAATACAGATGACTCATCTTCTTCAGTCCCTTCTGAAGTAATAACCCAAAGCCCTGACTCAAAATTTGATCAGTTGGCTGAAATGGTCAGGAAGCTGGGTGAGAAGATTGCATCTTCTGAGAAACCTTCTCAATCCAAGAAGGAACAAAAACCAGCTTCCTCAAAGACCAAACCCAAACCCTCAAAACCCCTAAAAAGATGTGAACTGTGTAACTATACCAATCATATCACTGATGATTGCTATAGAATTCTTTATTGCATGATTTGAAAAAAAGATGATCACAGGACCTCTGATCATAAAACACACTCAGTCACATCAAAGATGGCAAGCCTTAAAGCTCAGTCTTTAAACTACCCTTCTGATTCTAAACAGAAACAGAAACAAAAGGCAAAACCTTTTGCACCTTGCCCTTACTGTGGGTTCAATGATCACCATCCTAAGGATTGTCAAATTGACAATTGTTGTGAAAATAGTGGAAGTTCCACTCATGACACCTCAGGAGGTGATAAGGCCATTCAGGCCAGAAGAGGTATGACAAAGTTAGCCTCTCAGTCTACTGAGTCTACATCTGCAATCAAATGCATAATTTGTGGTAGCTCAGTCCACTACACCACTGACCATAAATCAATTGTAAATATTAAAAAGACCCCCAAAGCTAAGCCATCCAAGAAGTGGAGTCCTAGAAAGAACTAACCCAGTTTACTATTTGTGCAGAAACATGCCAGGGATCCTGTTTGGCATCTAGATAGTGGATGTTCAAGGAGCATGACTGGTGTGAAGGAGTATCTGCACAAGTATGTGGATGAATCAGGACCCAAAGTGATATTTGCTGATAACTCATCATGTCTCACTGAAGGTTATGGTTCAGTAAACTGCAATGGTATAGTCTTTACTAGGATAGCTTATGTAAATGGTCTTAAATACAATTTGATAAGTGTCAGTCAACTATGTGATGCTAAATACATAGTTCAGTTTGATGATAAACAAGGAATCATCTTCAATGCTAATAAGGAAGTTGTCCTTATTGCACCAAGAAGACATGATGTTTATGTGTTGGACATGTCCAGTCTGACTCAGAATGGAACTTGTCTCTTTACCAAGGCCACTGATACTCTCAACTGGCTTTGGCATAAGAGACTCTCCCACCTGAACTTCAAAAACATAAACAACCTTGTAAAACAAAACAAGGTCCTTGGCTTACCATCTCTTGTGTTTTCAAAGGATAAACCATGCTCAGCTTGTGAAAAAGGTAAACATCACAGAGCATCCTTTAAAACCAAAACCAACTTTTCCATCAGGAACTGCCTACATCTTCTCCATATGGATCTATTTGGACCAATTAGTCCTAGATCCATTAACCATGAGAAGTATACTCTGGTCATTGTGGATGAATACTCAAGATACACTTGGGTATACTTCCTGATCAAAAAGAGTCAGGCAGCTGAAACAATTATGTCCTTTGTCAGGAACATTGAAAATCAAAATGACATCAAAGTCAAACGGATTAGGACTGACAATGGAACAGAGTTCAAAAATTATGAACTTGAATGTTTCTGTGATGAGAAAGGTATTTTCCAAAAAATTTCCTCGCCCTACACACCTGAACAAAATGGGGTGGCTGAAAGGAAAAATAGAACACTCATTGAAGCAGCTAGGACAATGCTAAATGGATCAGTCCTTTCCAAACACTTTTGGACTGAAGCAGTAAAGACTGCCTGTTACACACAAAATAGATCCATCATTGTCAAGAGACATAGCAAAATTCCTTATGATTTATTCAAGGAAAGAATCCCTGACATCAACTACTTTCATGTCTTTGGGTGTCTTGTGTTTATTCATAATAACAAGGATCACTTAGGAAAATCTGATGCCAAAGCTGATGATGGATACTTCCTAGGATACTCCCTTATCTCAAAGGCCTTCAGGGTGTTCAACACTAGGAGACAGCATACTGAGGAAATATTTCATGTTACCTTTGATGAGAGCACTGATACAATCATTGTCTATAACAACTCAGTGGAAGAGATAGGTATTGATGAATCATCAAGATACCCTCCTGATGAACATCATACTGATAATGGTCCTTCCACTCAGTATCATGCAAATGCTGACATCTCCTATTACATCATTCCCTTCAACATTCCTTACCCAACTATCACTGAGTTTATTGAAGCACAAAGTACTGATGAATTCATTCAGTCAGTACAAAGTGTTCAGGTGCTAAACAATCACAGTGATGAGTCAACCCACTCAGACACTCAAGATGCTAAAGATCATCATGTGTCTGATCCTGATCCTACCCATCAGGCCTCTACAAGTTCTAATCAGTTTCCAAGACCTCAGGACAGTTGGACCAGGTCTCAGGATATAGTACTTGTCAATATAATTGGTGAGTATACTGAAGGCATGCTCACAAGAAGCATGGCTGATGAACTGAGAGCAGCCTCAGCCAATGAATGCCTATTTGTAGACGTCATTTCCACAATTGAACCCAAAAGTGTTAAGGAAGCACTAAATCATCCAAGTTGGGTTCAAGCCATGAATGATGAACTGGAACAATTTGACAGAAACAAGGTAATGACCTTGGTCAAATGTCCTGAAGATGTTTCAGTCATTGGCATGAAATGGGTATTTAAAAACAAATCTGATGAAAATGGCATAGTCATTAAAAACAAAGCCAGACTTGTAGCCAAAGGCTATAATCAACAAGAAGGCATTGACTATGAAGAAACATTTGCACCAGTAGCAAGGATGGAAGCCATCAGGATCTTCCTTGCTTTCGCTACATACATGAACTTCAAGATGTACCAAATGGATGTTAAAAGGGCATTCTTAAATGGCTCACTGAAAGAAGAAGTTTATGTTCAGCAACCTCCTGGATTTGAAAGCCATGAGTTTCCTGACCATGTCTACAAGCTTAACAAAGCCCTTTATGGACTGAAACAAGCTCCCAGGGCATGGTATGAGACTCTTTCAGCCTTCCTGATCCAAAACAAATTTGTCAGAGGCAAGATAGACAACACATTGTTTATCTACAAGACAAATAATGATGTCATACTTGTACAAGTGTATGTTGATGACATCATCTTTGGCTCAACAAATTATAAACTTTGCAAACAGTTTGAAAAACTAATGGCAAAGAAATTTGAAATGAGCATGATGGGAGAACTGACTTACTTCCTTGGTCTACAAATCAAGCAGACTGATAAAGGAACCTCTATCAGTCAAGAGAAGTATGTCAGAAGCCTACTGAAGAAGTATGAGCTCAGTGACTGTGCCTCAGTCAAGACTCCCATGGTACCCCCAAACAACCTTGGTCCTGATCTTACTGGAAAACCAGTGAATCAAACTCTTTTTAGAGGAATGATAGGATCACTGATGTATTTACTTGCATCAAGGCCTGATATCCAATTCTCAGTCTGCTTATGTGCCAGATATCAATCTGACCCAAGAGAGACTCATATCACTGCTGTGAAAAGGATATTCAGGTACCTGAAAGGTACTCCAAACCTTGGATTATATTATCCAAAATGTTCAGGCCTTGATCTTAAAGGATACTCAGATTCTGACTATGCTGGATGCAACATGGACAGGAAAAGCACCTCAGGCTCCTGCCAAATTCTTGGTGGAAAACTAGTCTGTTGGAGTGCTAAGAAGCAACAATCAGTTGCCATGTCCTCAGCTGAAGCTGAATATGTTGCAGCAGCAAGTTGTTGTGCAAATTTACTCTAGATGAAAAGTCAACTCAGTGACTATGGAATTCAGTACAAGATGGTTCCCATCTTTTGTGATAACACAAGTGCAATTGCCATCTCAAATAACCCAGTTCTTCATCAGAGAACAAAACACATTGATATTAGATATCACTTCATCAGGGACCATGTCATGAATGGTGACATAGAATTACACTTCATTCCTACTGAATATCAGCTAGCTGATATATTCACCAAGCCATTGGATGAACCAACTTTCACCAGACTGAAAGCTGAACTAGGAATGTTGGATATTGAGAGCTAGTCCACTGATTGACTCCATCCAAATATGTGTAAATTCTGATAACCCAAGTCCCTGACTCAATGTGTTCTTCAGTGAGAAAGGTCATTGAACTTCAGGAACTAAATCCAAGTTCCTGAACCCTTAATCCTCAGGAATTAAACCCAAGTTCCTGAATTCTTGGTCCTCAGGAACTAGACCCAAGTTCCTGAACCCTTGAACCTCAGGAATTAAACCCAAATTCCTGAACACTAGAACCATCAGTGACTAAACCCAAGTCCTGACAATCAGGTTCACTGAATGAAAAGTCATTCAGGGTCCTCAAGAGACATTAAATACTAACTTAAATGCTCTAAGTATCTAGTTAGTAAATGTCCGAGGTTGGTAACTGAACTCTTATTTAATATAAGAATATTTGTTCTTTTGTCTTTCTGGCTTCCACCTCTGGGCCCCCACATTCCCACTTGGCATTAAATGCCTCTCCAATCACATTACAGATATGTGATGACTCATCTCTACAAATTACACATTTGCAGAACTGCTCAACTGTTCACCTTGACTGTTGCGCCAAACCAAGGAAAGTAGAGTGGTGGCATTAAATGCGGATCCCAAAATATTTTATTCAAAACAGTTTGAAAAAATTCTTTTTGAATAAATAAAATCCTCTTAATACCCAAATTACCCTCCAATTCTCTTCCCTATAAATACCCCATGCAAAAACAACACACACATGTTTTTAGAAATCTTAAGCAAAATTTTTGCCCTCTTCTTTCAAAAACTAAATCTTGTGTGTGTGTTCTTAGGCTTTAGAAACCCAGAATCATTTGTTAACCCAGGCCTACCAATACAAATGGCTTCTTCTAATGCTATCACATACGCCCCTAATGTGGATTTCATATTAGAGGGCGTAGACCTCACAAAGAACAATGTGGTGGGAAACTTTTCCTATCCACAAAAGTTCCATGCTTACAAGAATGTAATGAAATATCTTCAAAACTGTTTTCTTGCAAAAGCATTCACAACAAAAAAACAGGCTTTCAGAGACTGAAAAATCAGTCTCCGATACACCATGATCAGTTACGGATGGTCTATCAAGGACTGATTTTGCTAGTCACTAATCAGTGATAGAAGCTTAGTTACGGAAAGTGACGTTATCAACTGAAATTCAGTCCTTGTTGTATCGAACCAACGAGGACCTGAGATCAGTCACCAAAATAAAAAAGTCAGTCCTTATTTCTATGGGTTGGTATCATGTTATTTCAGTCCCCAATGCATATTATCGGCGACTGAAAAGTCAGTCGCCAATACTATGTTTGATCAGTTACTAACACATGAATTTAGGGACTGAAAATTAGTCCATAAACATTGTTTATAGTCCCTAATACGTTTCGTTGTTTTGTAGATCACCGTACCAAATCAGTCTCTAATAATAGGATTTAAAACTGATTAGTCTCCGATGAAAGTCTTTAAAGACTGATTGTTAGTCACAGAATACAAACGATTTCAGTCTATGATTTGCTACTTTTGATGACTGAAAATTAGTTTCAAATCATCACCAAATCATTCTCTGTTAAAAGGCTTTGGTAACTGATAATTAGTCCCAAAAATTAGGCAATTTTAGTCCTTAGTTTTATCTTTTTAGAGACTGAAATTTAGTTTTAAATCAGTCTGCAATAACAAGATTTAAAGACTAATTAATAGTCTCAGAATTTGGACGATTTCAGTCCATAAATTGTTACTTTTTGAGACTAAAAATTAGTTTCAAATTGTCACCAAACCAGTCTCTAATAAACGGCTTTAAAAAATGATAATTAGTCACAAAAACTAAACGTTTTCAGTCCATAAATTGCTTCTATTAAAGACTAAAATTTAGTCTCGAATCAGTATCTGATAAACGGATTTAAGGATTGATTATGAGTCGCAAAAAACAGATGAATTAGTCCTTAATTTGTTTTTCTAGTGACTGAAAATTAGTTTCAAAATATATGTTAATCAATACAAAATAATCTCCAATATGATGGCGCAGTTCCATTATATTTCTAAAACTAATTACACAATTTCAACATATTCAAGAATGGGCTTGTGGCCTGTAGCTATACCAAACGCACCTGATAGACTCCCAAACTACACACAAACACATTCACCCTCTTTTTAATAACCCAAAACGCACACCCTAAATGATTGACTTTAACACACAAACACCTTTAACATTTTGAAAACGAATCCAAATGACCCTGTTGTTTTCGTTGAGCTGAGACAAGCAGTCAAACACTCGACACCAAGGTTTTGTTGAGTCAAGACACGCAACAAGATAGGCCCAAGACCACATTCTGTGGTCTTCTCGCCTAGACTAGACAACAAACACAATACACTCTAATGATTTCTTGACCTTAAGCCAAACAACGCACACCCTACTTGGGTGACTTCTTATGACCGAGAACCGAAACAACAAACACCCTAAACGGCTCACTATTACCGCAAGACAAGCACATCCAGATTAAAAACCATTTTCAAAATTATCAACATATATGAAATTAAATAGATCCAAATCCAGATTCACGACACGAATGAGCCAAAACAATTTACCAAACACCATTTTCAATTTTCTTACCACACGAACCATATATCAAAACGTTTTTAGATCCGGTTTTGATCCATGTTTAGATCCACGAAAAAAATAACAATTTTATCAATCGATTTATAAATAACAAGAGTAACCAAAACAGGTTTAGGGTTTGTCATACCAAAATAAATGAGAAGAAGAGATGGGAGAAGGGGCAGCGATGGCGAGGTGATACACGGTGGTGTAATGGTGGCGACCAGTGGTGAAACGGCGGCTTTATATGGAGGCGGCGGCAGCAGTACACGGTGGTGGAGGTGGCCGGATAATGGAGAGAAGGAGGAGATGATGAGGTGTGGTGATGGATGCTATGTTGGTGGTGGCTGATAGCGGTGGATGGTGGTGGCAGCCATGGTGGTCGGCGGCGGCTGGATCTCTTAGTGAGAGAGAGGAGATGAGGGATTGTGAGAAAGAAAATGTGAGTTTTAGGGTTTGAAATCTTAAGTGTGTATATTTATAAAAGTTTTAAAAACCAAATGTAAACTTGTTAAAACTTTAGCGGCGCAGTGAACATTTAAGTACAAAATTGAGTTCGTGACTTGTTTGGGTTAGTTAATGACCGACTCAAGACACAAAATTCGTACCATTGTTTTTAAAATAACTTTTCCACGAAAAACAAGTATTTACACGACTAGTATCACATAATTGATATAAAATCACATTAAAACGTCTATTAGGTTTACGGTTGTGCCGATACGCGTTGTGTGTCAGTTTTCACGTTTCACGAGATAACCTCTCGTTTCAAATCAAATAAGATCCAAAAAGCTCAAAAATATATAATATGTAATAATAAATGAAATTTATTATTAAAATAAGTTTGGAAAATCTTCGTCTATCACAAATGGTCTTGAATTTTATAAACAAGTATTCCCCTGAAATGCCGGTTGCTACAGAGCTGTACACCAATCAAATCACTGAACCTCCCTAGCTCAGATCGTGGTGTGGTACAAATCAGATTATGAGCTCAGTGAGTTATATTCTTCACTTAATAGATTCTAAACGAGTCCATTAGGGAGTATACTCGAGAAGCAAGCTCATTCAGTAAGTACACTCATCAACAAGCAACTCCATCGACAAGCTAGTGTGCTAATGAGTTTGTGGATTGATTGAAACTTATTGCTTACTAACTTGTAACCGTTTGACCAATTCAAGATCAACTTTGAGAGGATTTTGATACACTTAGGATGTTAGTCCTTATAACGTGTATATGATACTTTGAGTGAATATGATCCAGTATGCGGAATTTACTTTGATCACACTTAGAATGATTGTTTGTTTGTTTGATGGAACAGTGTATGTAAGACAATAAACACAGAGAGAATTTCACTAAACGATTCAATATTATTGAGAATAATACGAGTGATCTTAGCTATCACTAGGGTTACAAAACCTTGAATCCTTAACAACTATTCGTATGTTCGTATTAGAAAACCTAACCTAGGATCTCCTTTTATAGCACAAGGAGTTCTGTACAAGATACATATCAATCTATATTTAGAAAATATACACCAAATCTATTCTATATTTATCCACACGCGTCTTCATCTTTATCTTCATCTCATAAGTAGTACAAAGTGTTTGTACTGATAGTACTAACTCAGTTAGTACTGCTAGTGTAAACTTGCAGCAGTTGAAACTTTGAACCTGGCAGTATTAGCTGTTAGTTTAATTCCCAACAATCCTCCCCTAAACTTATGATTTCTCCGCAAATCACTAAGTTTCTTGAATTAAACTCCAACTTTGATGATGGGGGGATTCTTCCAAATACTTCACCTTCTTTTCTTCCTCAGAGCTTATATCTCTTTCTTTCAAACTAATCATATATTCTCTGAAGTAGATTTTGAATTACTTCAGTATTTTCTTCACATCTGAGCTTTGAAGAAATCATCACTGCAAGCACTTCAGCACTTAATGGATATTCCAGTTCTGCTAACATAAAGATATCAACTCCACCTTGTGTTGACAAATGATGAACATTACAAGAACCATAGAACTCCCATGAAGTAGATAGATCATAACAAGGAAAGTTCCAATATACATATGAATCAGAAGAACTTGAAGAACTTGTAGACAGCACCATCCTAGCAGATCTTTTGCCCTTGGACCTCTTGACTTGTGTCTCCAATTTCCTCACTCTTAACACCAATTTTGTGTAGACCAGGGCAAAGTTCCTCTTGTGACTTTTTAACTCAGCTTCCAAAGATATCACCTTCTCAGACAAATTGGAACATAAAACCATCAATTCCTCTAGTTGCTTGCTGCCCTCATCACTTCTAGCTGTGTTACCTGCTAGGAGAGGTGAATCTTGGGGCATAGACTCAGTTTCTTCCCTAGTTGGACTAGGTAGTACTCCTGAGCCACCCATATGTTCCATGTGGCTTGGGGTTACATCACATGTGGCAAGTCTTGAAGGACTTGGCACATTAGATGTTGCCATGGTAGGGGTCTTAATGATGTTAACACTGTCATGCCCAGCTACTAAGCCTGAAGCAGTAGTGTTAGCCCCATCCATACTATCAAAATTGATAGCCTCATCTGCTACAATGGGTTGAGGAGGAGAACTAGGCTGAGGGACCATAGTTTCCTGTCTTGTTCTTCTCTTATAGGTGTTGGTTACAGGGGGTGTATCCGCGCGTTGCTACAGAATGTTGTGTTTAATCTAAAAAAAAAAAAAAATAAATAAAAAATAAAAAAATTGTTATTAAGGACTGAAATTGCAAAAGTTCGCTAACTGGGGACTAACGGTGCCATGAACAGCTAACCTGAGGGACCATTTTTTGTAAATTCGTTAGGAACAGCACACGGCCTGTTCACCACTGTAGCAGTACTATTATGAACTGTTTGGTACTGTAGCAAATGTATTTTCAGTTTTAGTCCCTGAAAGTGGCGGTTTGTTGCAAAGTTAGTCCGTAGGGACTAATGGTGAAAATAAGAGTTAACCTTAGGGGTTTTTTCTGTTTAATATTTGCACAGAAACAACCCCTGAAGTTATTGTTCCGTTGCAAATTTAAGTCACAACTATTAGGTAGCGGCCGTTAAGGACTAACTCTGCAATGAATCAATAACCGCAGGGTCAAAAAAAAAAAAAAAAAAAAAAAAAAAAAAAAAAAAAAAAAACTTTTTTTAAGCGCTACAGTGCAGCACAAACAGTGTATAACAGTGCAAAACAAATGCTACAGTGTATTACAGTGCAAAACAGTGCACCACTTGCTTTGGGGGGACTGTTACACGGGTTTTAGTATATATATATATATAATATGTTGCCCATGTATAAGACGTTTATGTGGGACTGAAATTCAGTCACAAATAATTGTCTTTCCAAACTTTTTTATTTTGCATACGTATTTGTAACTGAAATTCAGTCATAGCTATGATGTCCATGTATTAGGGACTGAGTCGTGATTGAAATTCAGTCACTAACAAATTTCCCTCCAAACCTTTTTTATTGCGCGGACATATTTGTAACTGAATTTTAGTCTTAGGTATGATGTCCATGTAATAGGGGCTCAGCTGTGACTGAAATTCGGTCACTACAAATTTTCCCTACAAACCTTTTTATTGTGTAGACATATTTGTAACTGAATTTTAGTCTTAAATATGTTGCCCATGTATAAGAGGTTTATGTGGGACTAAAATTCAGTCATAAACAATTTTCTCTTAAAAGTTTTTTTATTTTGCATACGTATTTGTAACTGAACTTTAGTCTTAGCTATGATGTCCATGTATTAGGGACTGAGTTGGGATTCAAATTCAGTCACTAACAAATTTCCCTCCAAACTTTTTTTATTGTGCAAACATATTTGTAACTGAATTTTAGTCTTAGGTATGATGTCCATGTAATAGGGACGCAGCTGTGACTGAAATTCAGTCACTAAAAAATTTCCCTCCAAACCTTTTTATTGTGTAGACATATTTGTAACTGAAACTTAGTCTTAACTATGATCTCCATGTATTAGGGACTGAACTGTGACTATAATTCAGTCACAAACAAATTTTCCGACCAATTTTTTTTTGTTGCGCAAATATATTTGTAACTGAAATTTAGTCTTAGATATGATGTACATGTACTAGGGACTGAATTGTCACCCTTATTCAGTCACTAACAAATTTGCCTCTAAATTTTTTTCCCGTACAGGCATATTAGTAACTGAAATTTAGTCTCAAATATGGGGTCACTGAATCGAGGACTGATTTTTAGTCGCCGCAATCAGTCAATAAAAGGCGAGTCCTTAAAAGTATCAGTAATTGATGTTTCAGTTACCGATGCTATGTATCAGCGACTGATATATCAGTCCCTAAAAATTTAGTCTCTGAAAGCCTTTTTTTTGTAGTGATTTACCATGACCCCCTCAGTCATCTACCATGACTACTTGAGGGAATTCTAGTGTACTGCTATGGCTACTAGCCCGAATGACACCAAAGAATCCATCATCACTTTCACAGTGATGAATGGGAGAAGGACTCTCTCCCTGGATTACAATGACTTCATCAAGGCCACTGGTCTTGATTTTGCTGAGGCTTTTGAGCCCAATCCGACTGACCAAGAGGTTAAGGGAGAGTTGATCTTCTTGGGACCTCATGACCCTAAACGTCCTGAGTTGTCCGCTGGAGCCTTATTGGAGAAGGCTCCAATTGTCAAAACCTGGTTCCACCCAGTCTGGAGGATCCTGATGACATTCGTCATTCAGGTCCTTGGGGGAAATAAATCTTCCACTGAGCAATTGAACTCATCACAACAATTGATGTTGTTCAGTCTCTTGGAGGGTAGAAAGATAGATATCGGAGGTATAATCTTCCGTGACCTTGTTGCTAAGCTCTCAGGAAAATCTAGGCAAAAACACTTGTCTTATCCTAGGTTTATTTCCTGTGTGCATCAGGACCTCCTTGGTTCTGACAATGTGAGGCCTGACGTCGAAGGTACGAAACCTGACGTCTTACATAAGACCAATTTCACTAGTGGCATCACTGAGGTACAACCCATTGCCCTGACTGACTACATGCTAGTGGTCATTCAGGGGGAGAACGCTATTTCTCCAATACCTTCACCGACAAAGAAGGTGAAGAAGACAAATAAGGGTCAGTCGAGTAAGGTGGTTAGACCCAAACCACTCGTCACTGTGTCTGATGCCCAGAACTAACTCAACCTTAAAAAGGGGTTGAATGTGGCCCAGACCTCTGAGACACCCACTACAGAGAAACCCCTAACCACAAAACAAAGGCCAACGGAGGGCACTGAGCAATCATCCTCAGTGTCCTCGGGCAAACCATTTTCACATGTCCTTACTGACATACACAAGTTAGCAGGGTCATGAACAACCACCCATTCACATCCCGATGAAGGAACTGACAAATCACAATCAGTTCCTGAGGGAGAAAAGGGTTCTAAATCCTCGGTGGGGCAGCACTACTCCACTGAGAAGGGGACCCATCACCAATCACATCCCGTTAACGTTCCTGAGCAATCACCCTCAGGATCTCAGGGAGTTCAGGATCCTAAATCCCCAAAAGGACAGTACAATCCTGATGGGAAGGGGGTCCATCAATCTTCACAATCAGTGCCTAGTGATACTACTGAAAAACACCCGTCAGTAGTTGAAGGCGCTAAGGGGGACAAAGACTCAGAGGGACAAAAACCACCCGCTGATACGGAACCCATAACCACCTCAGGCGGATCCCTTCACTCAGGAACTGCCCCCAAAAGCCAGGCTGGGAAAACCCCCCAGTTATTATGGCTAGTCAGGCTGAGCAAACCCACTCAGTTATTATGACGGGGTCAGGACCTGGCCACAACAAAGGTGAGCCCTCTTTTGAGGGGGAGCCGGATACCCTGAAGGTTCCTTCTCTGGCTGATCTTGAAATTATACTGAATGAAGAGTCAGAAGAGGAATTAGTGGATTTTGGTGATGAAGAAGACGTTCTGGGTATTGAGGAGGAAATGGAAACTGATATAACCCCTCCTCAGCACCCTGAACAACAACAATCTTCTCCTCCCCCTGAGGATCAACAACCCAGCTCTCCCACATCATCATCATCATCAGGTGCCTCAACTCCAGCCACTCCTGAGTGGTTGAAAAGTTATGACAATGTTCTTCCGTTGACTGAAAGACAACTGGTTACATTCCTACGCAAAGCCAACGAGGGTCTCTATAATGAAATCACGGACGAACAGTAGATTCAGCACACTGAAGCGGCAGCCTCCTATGCCGACTTCAGGGCTTCTGTTGAAGAATCTCAGGAAAAAGTGCTTCAGGTCGCCAAACTTAATGACAAACAACTCGGCGACCTAAGAGAGTCTATTGATGAAATGGGCACTGAACAGCACAAGGAACACATCAATATTCTTAAGGCTATTGAATATGTTCAGGAAGAACTTGAAGATGATCCCATCCTGATAAAAAAACTGCAGGAATACATGGATACCCAGAAGTTCACCTCCAATTCCATCATTGAGCTTCTCAAGCTTCTTCAGGGGGTGGATTTCAAAACTATCAGGTTGCAGCAAGATTCAATTCATCAGGCAGTCACTGATACCAAGGGGCACCTGGAAAAGATATCCTCAGCCTTTGATCAGCTCTCAACAATACATAATGAGCTAATCAACCACTACACGACCCATGTCACTGAACTCACCTCAACCCAAAAGGAAATGGCGGCTGAAATAACCACCCTGAAGAATGAGACATCAGAAACAAAACAGATGGTCTCCAGTATCCTTACCATTCTTCAGGCCTCTCATATAGCCCCTCCTCCTCAGTCAGCAGGTACATCCACTGAAGTTCCAGTACCTTCTGAGGGGGAGAAAATTAAAGATGGACCAACTCCTGATCCTTCTTCAGCAATTGTGGTTGTTCCTGAAACTTACACCAGTCAACCCCCTCCCACTTCCAAAGGGAAGGAAATCATGCTGACCGATAGCTCTCCTCCAAAACAATTTGTTCAAGCCTCAACTGAAAGGCGGGCAGATCCTGATGCACCATTTTACGTTGATTTGGATGGAGGAAAAAGGTTCTTTGGGACTCCTGATGAAGTGGCTGAAGTCTTGCACCAACAAGATCTCATGAGGGCCCTAGAAAAGGACAAGGAACTCAACAGACCATTAATTGTTGAGGTTACCAAGGAGAAAATCAAAGAGTCTGATAAAGACATTCAGGGGGATGAATTCATCAGGCTACAAGCTGAACTTCTTCAAGAACACAACAAACAAGCCAAACTAAAAGAAGAACGGAGGCAAAGAACCTATGAGAGGTATGTGTGGCACATGACCAAAACCAAGGGCGAAGGCAAAATAACAGACATAACCATTCACAACACCAAGCCCATAAGCTTAACGGTTCACAGGGGACCAAGGAAGTCTGAGGTTTACCAGCCCCTTAAATTCTCAGACTTCGGGCTAAGGGAATGGGATATGATGATGCCCAACCTAAGGAAGAAGACACAAAGCAAGACAGCCCCATCTCTTATCAAGTCCCTGAACGCAAAATATATAGAACTTGAAAGGGTAGCTAAGAGTCTTGGGATTGATCATGAGAAGGCACTTGCTTCTCAGGGACTGGCTATCCCTGAACCAACTCAGAAGACCGGAAGGAAAAGGAAAGCAGTGGGTCAGGAACCTGAACAATACATAGCTGCTCTACACTGCAACAGGATCCCCCCTGAGGGAGTCAAGTTCATTCCTAACCGAGTCATCAAGGAGCCTGAGTATGGTATCTTCTTCGTTGATGAATTCGCACAGCCAGCCTTCCAAAGAGTAAGTGACATTGATCTAGTGGAAACGACAACTCTCCTCGCCTACAAACTGATGGCGCTTAGAGTCTTGTCAAGATGCTGGACAAGATGATGAGTGAAAGACCTGACAAGGAGGTGTTAGTGTCTAAAAAGGCGAAACTTGAACTCATGGGTTACGTACAAGAACCCTGAGTATTTTGTACTTAGTTAGTTAGGACTTGTAATGATATTAATAAGATGATGTTTTTATTATTTCAGTGTCCTTATTTACTTTCTAGTACATTCAGTATGAGAAGAAGTCATTAGCTCACTCATAACTGATCAAAACACTTAGGCATAATTTATATCCAAATAGGGGGAGATTGTTGGGTCCATCAGTACCCAAGAATACTTAAAACAAGATTTGGACACAAATTAACTAAGTGTTAATTAAACCGAGAACAATTTAAGTCACTGAGTGAATAGTCACTCAGTGAGTCATCTTCAGGATGCTTAAGGCGAATTCAAGAAGAAGGATTCACTACTCAGGAAGGCGGTACTCCCTGAGTAGGACTTGAGCCAAAGAAGAAGATGATGGTTCAGTAAGTGATGGACAAGAACTCACTGAACCCCAGTCTCCTCAACTACAATGAAGTGATTGACGACTGAAGAATGAAGACAAAGACTGAAGAACCCAACACCTGAAAGAAAGGCGGGAATAGGAGGGAAGTGTTTAAGAAGATAAGAGTGTCAGACCAACCACTCTTATCTTGTCAGCAAACCTTCCCTTATGCGGCTAAAAGTCATGGAGTGTCAGACCAACCACTCCTAAGACTTTTTAGCGCATTCCTATTGGTTCTTGGAAATGACAAATTACTGTTGTAATTGTCAGACAAGTTTGCTTCAACAACTTGTATAATTTTAATCACTTTTACTCATGATACTTGTGTATAAATAGGTTCAGATAGGAGAGAAGTTGAGTGTGTTTTGTACATTGAAAGCCTTAGACTTTTGCAAAACAACTTCTCTCCTACAAAGAGTAATCAATCCCTGAGATAGCTCAGTGAGGCATATTGTTACCACTTAAGCATTGCTTAAGTTTAGATAGGAGACACCATACCTTGTCTATTCAATCCCAAGTGTTTGTTCCGCAAAACACTTGGGTAACAGATTCTTTGATTCATTTCTAATAAGAATTTAAACGTTGAAAATACTGTGTTTTTATATTAACGTTTCATTAACTGTTAGAAGTAATCATTACATTGTATTAGTCATAAACATAAATAGATTAACTTTCTAGTTAACTCTAAGCGTGTTAAGGGAACAACAAGTGGTATCAGAGCCTCTGGTTTATAAAATCTTTCAAAATTAACCAAGAGTGCTCAAGGTTTTTAAAACCAAGATCCTACTATGACTGATGCAAATGTGCCCCAGCTAGTCGACAAAAAGGGTGGAAGCTTTTCAGCTGTTGGCCCACGACTTGAAGCTGGTAAATTTAGCAAGTGGAAAAAGCGAATGCTTTGCTACTTGACTGGTATGGAACCATACTACATCACTTGTGTCAAAGATGGTCCTTATGTCCCAAAGACTGCTGAAGGGCTAAACAAGCCTGAGGCTCAATGGACCATTGATGAGAGGAGGGTGGCCAATCAAGACCAACGCCTGAAAAGCATCATTATATCATGTCTTACTGATGATATAATGGAATCAGTCATCAACTGTTCAACAGCCAAGAAACTTGGGATGACTTGGTCAATAGCTTTGAGGGTCCCTCAGATACCAAGGAAAACAGGGTCATGGACCTGAAACTTGAGTATAATACTTTCAGGGCAAAAGACTCTGAAAGTCTCTCTCAGACTTATACCAGATACAAGACCTTGATAAACGAACTATCAAATGATGGTGTAGTTTTGTCTAAGCATGAGACAAATGTTGGCATTGTCAACAGTCTCGCTGAGAAGTGGCTAAACTTCTCACAAAGCCTGAGGAATGCTAATCACATTCAGACCCTTGAGCTCCCTGAGATCTATGGGAAGTTTGTCTATGAAGACAACTTAATCTCAAGGAGATACCCTGACTCAAAAGCTCTTGAGTCTAAAAAGGCCTTGACCTCCACACCCATATCAACTGCTTTTTATACTAATGGTGTTGTGCAGGACTTTCAAGAGGATTCTGAGGATGAAATTGATGAAAGGACTATTGATGAGTACCTAAAAGATTTAAACTTGGAATTCCAAGAGAGGGCACTCCTTGCTAGTTCAAAATGTTTCATCAAAAGAAACCAGTCCAACTTTTCAAAAGGAAAAGCAAATGAAACCACTGAATGCTTTAATTGTGGTAAAAAGGGTCATTTTGCTAGGGACTGTAATTCTAAAACCACCTCAGAACCCTCTTACAAATTTTCAGGAAATAGTTCATCAGGAACTAGCAAGTTTCAACCTAGAATGTTTCAATCGACCCAACAATTTCAAAACAAGGGTCAAAAAGACTTTGAAGCAAAATATAGGAAAGCCAAGGCTAAACTTGCAATTCTTGAAACTAATCCTTCTATGTCTCAGGCTGCTCAAACATCCAAACCTGTTCAGGCAAAAAACAAGGTTTTAGTAGTTGAAGCTTATGATTGGGATGAACAAGAGGTATCCTCAGATGAGGAAATTAGAGTGAGTGCACTGATGGCACTCTCGGAAGGTGATCAAGTGGCAGTTGGAAAAAGCCATGCAAGGAATGAAGAGTGGGTAAACATCACCATGAAGAAGGTAAACACTTTACTTTCTATGGATGATGATTCTGATTGGCAGTCTTACATGAATTATATTTGTGTAGATCTTAAATTTGTTGAGGAACAAAGGCTTAACATGTTTTCAAAATATAACAACATAGTGTCAGAATTGAATAAATGTTGAGATAAATTGCTTGTACTGAAGCAAGCCAAATTAGAAACAATTAATCTACAAATTCAGAACACTGAAATTTTGAAACAAAACCAAGCCCTACAAACTGAACTTAACAAAGAAAAAGCTGTCATCCAAGGCTGGACCAAAAAGAACCCCAAGGTCTTTGATACTGTGGGTTTAATCCCTAGGAAAACAATAGGAATTGACCATCACATGGTTAACCCCTATGTAAGTCCCAGTGAATTGACCTTTGTTCCAGCTGGCATATCATTTGAGCAAGAAATGCTTCCCAAGTCAAATGACTGGATTTTCAGGGACAACCCTGTCAGTAAGTTACCAAACTTTGAGACTGGAAAGATCTTGCTTCTTGAAAGTCAGGCTTCGAAAAATATGCTTGGACTTACTGAACAACTCAGTAAGCTTGAACTCACTGAACAACTCAGTAATACTGAGTCAGTGAATGAGTCTGAATCAGAATCATATCCCCTACTCCCACCACTGAATACCCTTCAGGGTGCTGCACCCAACTTAGGCCTCCCACAAATTGTCTACTCTCAACACTCTCCAAAGGAGAGGTCAGGATTGGGAAAAACAATCCTAAAAAGACCAACATTTGAAGTCTCAGTAAATACTGATGACTCATCTTCTTCAGTCCCTTCTGAAGTAATAACCCAAAGCCCAGACTCAAAATTTGATCAGTTGGCTGAAAAGGTCAGGAAGCTGGGTGAGAAGATTGCATCTTCTGAGAAACCTTCTCAATCCAAGAAGGACCAAAAACCAGCTTCCTCAAAGACCAAACCAAAACCCTCAAAACCCCTAAAAAGATGTGAACTGTGTAACTATACCAATCATATCACTGATGATTGCTATAGAATTCTTTATTGCATGATTTGCAAAAAAGATGATCACAGGACCTCTGATCATAAAACACACTCAGTCACATCAAAGATGGCAAGCCTTAAAGCTCAGTCTTTAAACTGCCCTTCTGATTCTAAACAGAAACAGAAACAAAAGGCAAAACCTTTTGCACCTTGCCCTTACTGTGGGTTCAATGATCACCATCCTAAGGATTGTCAAATTGACAATTGTTGTGAAAATAGTGGAAGTTCCACTCATGACACCTCAGGAGGTGATAAGGCCATTCAGGCCAGAAGAGGTATGACAAAGTTAGCCTCTCAGTCTACTGAGTCTACATCTGCAATCAAATGCATAATTTGTGGTAGCTCAGTCCACTACACCACTGACCATAAATCAATTGTAAATATTAAAAAGACCCCCAAAGCTAAGCCATCCAAGAAGTGGAGTCCTAGAAAGAACTAACCCAGTTTACTATTTGTGCAAAAACATGCCAGGGATCCTGTTTGGCATCTAGATAGTGGATGTTCAAGGAGCATGACTGGTGTGAAGGTGTATCTGCGCAAGTATGTTGATGAATCAGGACCCAAAGTGATATTTACTGATAACTCATCATGTCTCACTGAAGGTTATGGTTCAGTAAACTGCAATGGTATAGTCTTTACTAGGATAGCTTATGTAAATGGTCTTAAATACAACTTGATAAGTGTCAGTCAACTATGTGATGCTAAATACATAGTTCAGTTTGATGATAAACAAGGAATCATCCTCAATGCTAATAAGGAAGTTGTCCTTATTGCACCAAGAAGACATGATGTTTATGTGTTGGACATGTCTAGTCTGACTCAGAATGGAACTTGTCTATTTACCAAGGCCACTGATACACTCAACTGGCTTTGGCATAAGAGACTCTCCCACCTGAACTTCAAAAACATAAACAACCTTGTAAAACAAAACAAGGTCCTTAGCTTACCATCTCTTGTGTTTTCAAAGGATAAACCATGCTCAGCTTGTGAAAAAGGTAAACATCACAGAGCATCCTTTAAAACCAAAACCAACTTTTCCATAAGAACTGCCTACATCTTCTCCATATGGATCTATTTTGACCAATTAGTCCTAGATCCATTAACCATGAGAAGTATACTCTGGTCATTGTGGATGAATACTCAAGATACACTTGGGTATACTTCCTGATCAAAAAGAGTCAGGCAGCTGAAACAATTATGTCCTTTGTCAGGAACATTGAAAATCAAAATGACATCAAAGTCAAACAGATTAGGACTGACAATGGAACGGAGTTCAAAAATTATGAACTTGAATGTTTCTGTGATGAGAAAGGTATTTCCCAAAAAATTTCCTCACCCTACACACCTGAACAAAATGGGGTGGCTGAAAGGAAAAATAGAACACTCATTGAAGCAGCTAGGACAATGCTAAATGGATCAGTCCTTTCCAAACACTTTTGGACTGAAGCAGTAAAGACTGCCTGTTACACACAAAACAGATCCATCATTGTCAAGAGACATAGCAAAATTCCTTATGATTTATTCAAGGAAAGAATCCCTGACATCATCTACTTTCATGTCTTTGGGTGTCCTGTGTTTATTCATAATAACAAGGATCACTTAGGAAAATCTGATGCCAAAGCTGATGATGGATACTTCCAAGGATACTCCCTTGTCTCAAAGGCCTTCAGGGTGTTCAACACTAGGAGACAACATACTGAGGAAACATTTCATGTTACCTTTGATGAGAGCACTGATGCAATCATTGTCTCTAACAACTCAGTGGAAGAGATAGGTATTGATGAATCATTAAGATGCCCTCCTGATGAACATCATACTGATAATGGTCCTTCCACTCAGTATCATGCAAATGCTGACATCTCCTATTACATCATTCCCTACAACCATCCTTACCCAACTATCACTGAGTTTATTGAAGCACAAAGTACTGATGAATTCATTCAGTCAGTACAAAGTGCTCAGGTACTAAACAATCACAGTGATGAGTCAACCCACTCAGACACTCAAGAAGCTAAAGATCATCATGTGTCTGATCCTGATCCTACCCATCAGGCCTCTACAAGTTCTAATCAGTTTCCAAGACCTCAGGACAGTTGGACCAGGTCTCAGGATATAGAACTTGTCAATATAATTGGTGAGCCTACTGAAGGCATGCTCACAAGAAGCATGGCTGATGGACTGAGAGTAGCCTCAGCCAATGAATGCCTATTTGTGGACTTCATTTCCACAATTGAACCCAAAAGTGTTAAGGAAGCACAAAATCATCCAAGTTGGGTTCAAGCCGTGAATGATGAACTGGAACAATTTGACAGAAACAAGGTAATGACCTCGGTCAAATGTCCTGAAGATGTTTCAGTCATTGGCATGAAATGGGTATTTAAAAACAAATCTGATGAAAATGACATAGTCATTAAAAACAAAGCCAGACTTGTAGCCAAAGGCTATAATCAACAAGAAGGCATTGACTATGAAGAAACATTTGCACCAGTAGCAAGGATGGAAGCCATCAGGATCTTCCTTGCTTTTGCTACATACATGAACTTCAAGATGTACCAAATGGATGTTAAAAGTGAATTCTTAAATGGCTCACTGAAAGAAGAAGTTTATGTTCAGCAACCTCCTGGATTTGAAAGCCATGAGTTTCCTGACCATGTCTGCAAGCTTAACAAAGCCCTTTATGGACTGAAACAAGCTCCCAGGGCATGGTATGAGACTCTTTCAGCCTTCCTGATCCAAAACAAATTTGTCAGAGGCAAGATAGACAACACATTGTTTATCTACAAGACAAATAATGATGTCATACTTGTACAAGTGTATGTTGATGACATCATCTTTGGCTCAACAAATTATAAACTTTGCAAACAGTTTGAAAAACTAATGGCAAAGAAATTTGAAATGAGCATGATGGGAGAACTGACTTACTTCCTTGGTCTACAAATCAAGCAGACTGATAAAGGAACCTCTATCAGTCAAGAGAAGTATGTCAGAAGCCTACTGAAGAAGTATGAGCTCAGTGACTGTGCCTCAGTCAAGACTCCCATGGTACCCCCAAACAACCTTGGTCCTGATCTTACTGGAAAACCAGTGAATCAAACTCTTTTTAGAGGAATGATAGGATCACTGATGTATTTACTTGCATCAAGGCCTGATATCCAATTCTCAGTCTGCTTATGTGCCAGATATCAATCTGACCCAAGAGAAACTCATATCACTGCTGTGAAAAGGATATTCAGGTACCTGAAAGGTACTCCAAACCTTGGATTATATTATCCAAAATGTTCAGGCCTTGATCTTAAAGGATACTCAGATTCTGACTATGCTGGATGCAACATGGACAGGAAAAGCACCTCAGGCTCCTGCCAAATTCTTGGTGAAAAACTAGTCTGTTGGAGTGCTAAGAAGCAACAATCAGTTGCCATGTCCTCAACTGAAGCTGAATATGTTGCAGCAGCAAGTTGTTGTGCAAATGTACTCTGGATGAAAAGTCAACTCAGTGACTATGGAATTCAGTACAAGATGGTTCCCATCTTTTGTGATAACACAAGTGTAATTGCCATCTCAAATAACCCAGTTCTTCATCAGAGAACAAAACACATTGATATTAGATATCACTTCATCAGGGACCATGTCATGAATGGTGACATAGAATTACACTTCATTCCTACTGAATATCAGCTAGCTGATATATTCACCAAGCCATTGGATGAACCAACTTTCACCAGACTGAAAGCTGAACTAGGAATGTTGGATATTGAGAATCAGTCCACTGATTGACTCCATCCAAATATGTGTAAATTCTGATAACCCAAGTCCCTGACTCAATATGTTCTTCAGTGAGAAAGGTCACTGAACTTCAGGAACTAAACCCAAGTTCCTGAACCCTTAATCCTCAGGAATTAAACCCAAGTTCCTGAATTCTTGGTCCTCAGGAACTAGACCCAAGTTCCTGAACCCTTGAACCTCAGGAATTAAACCCAAATTCCTGAACACTAGAACCATCAGTGACTAAACCCAAGTCCTGATAATCAGGTTCACTGAATGAAAAGTCATTCAGGGTCCTCAAGAGACATTAAATACTAACTTAAATGCTCTAAGTATCTAGTTAGTAAATGTCCGAGGTTGGTAACTGAACTCTTATTTAATATAAGAATATTTGTTCTTTTGCCTTTCTGGCTTCCACCTCTGGGCCCCCACATTCTCACTTGGCATTAAATGCCTCTCCAATCACATTACAGATATGTGATGACTCATCTCTGCAAATTACACTTTTGCAGAACTGCTCAACTGTTCACCTTGACTGTTGCACCAAACCAGGGAAAGTGGAGTGGTGGCATTAAATGCGGATCCCGAAAATTTTTATTCAAAACAGTTTCCAAAAATTCTTTTTAAATAAATAAAATCCGCTTAATACCCAAATTACCCTCCACTTCTCTTCCCTATAAATACCCCATGCAAAAACAACACACACATGTTTTTAGAAATCTTAAGCAAAAATTTTGCCCCCTTCTTTCAAAAACTAAATCTTGTGTGTGTGTTCTTAGGCTTTAGAAACCCATAATCATTTGTTAACCCAAACCTACCAATACAAATGGCTTCTTCTAATGCTATCACATACGCCCCTAATGTGGATTTCATATTAGAGGGCGTAGACCTCACAAAGAACAACGTGGTGGGAAACTTTTCCTATCCACAAAAGTTCCATGCTTACAAGAATGTAATGAAATATCTTCAAAACTATTTTCTTGCAAAAGCGTTTACCATGACCCCCTCAGTCATCTACCATGACTACTTGAGGGAATTCTGGTGTACTGTTGTGGCTACTAGCCCGAAAGACACCAAAGAATCCATCATCACTTTCACAGTGATGAATGGGAGAAGGACTCTCTCCCTGGATTACAATGACTTCATCAAGGCCACTGGTCTTGATTTTGCTGAGGCTTTTGAGCCCAATCCGACTGACCAAGAGGTTAAGGGAGAGTTGATCTTCTTGGGACCTCATGACCCTAAACGTCCTGAGTTGTCCGCTGGAGCCTTATTGGAGAAGGCTCCAATTGTCAAAACCTGGTTCCACCCAGTCTGGAGGATCCTGATGACATTCGTCATTCAGGTCCTTGGGGGGAATAAATCTTCCACTGAGCAATTGAACTTACCACAACAATTGATGTTGTTCAGTCTCTTGGAGGGTAGAAAGATAGATATCGGTGGTATAATCTTCCGTGACCTTGTTGCTAAGCTCTCAAGAAAATCTAGGCAAAAACACTTGTCTTATCCTAGGTTTATTTCCTGTGTGCTTCAGGACCTCCTTGGTTCTGACTATGTGAGGCCTGGCATCGAAGGTACGAAACCTGACATCTTACATAAGACCAATTTCACTAGTGGCATCACTGAGGTACAACCCATTGACCTGACTGACTACATGCTAGTGGTCATTCAGGGGGAGAATGCTATTTCTCCAATACCTTCACCGACAAAGAAGGTGAAGAAGACAAAGAAGGGTCAGTCCAGTACGGTGGTTAGACCCAAACCACTCGTCACTATGACTGATGCCCAGAACCAACTCAACCATAAAAAGGGGTTGAATGTGGCCCAGACCTCTGAGACACCCACTACAGAGAACCCCCTGACCACAAAACAAAGGCCAACGGAGGGCACTGAGCAATCATCCTCAGTGTCCTCGGGCAAACCTTTTCCACATGTCCCTACTGACATACACAAGTTAGTAGGGTCAGGAACAACCACCCATTCACATCCCGATGAAGGAACTGACAAATCACAATCAGTTCCTGAGGGAGAAAAGGGTTCTAAATCCTCGGTGGGACAGCACTACTCCACTGAGAAGGGGACCCATCACCAATCATATCCCGTTAACGTTCCTGAGCAATCATCCTCAGGATCTCAGGGAGTTCAGGATCCTAAATTCCCAAAAGGACAGTACAATCCTGATGGGAAGGGGGTCCATCAATCTTCACAATCAGTACCTAGTGATACTACTAAAAAACACCCGTCAGTAGTTGAAGGCGCTAAGGGGGACAAAGAATCAAAAGGGACAAAAACCACCCGCTGATACGGAACCCATAACCACCTCAGGCGGATCCCTTCACTCAGGAACTGCCCCCAAAAGCCAGGCTGGGAAAACCCCCCAGTTATTATGGCTAGTCAGGCTGAGCAAACCCACTCAGTTATTATGACGGGGTCAGGACCTGGCCACAACAAAGGTGAGCCCTCTTTTGAGGGGGAGCCGGATACCCTGTAGGTTCCTTCTCTGGCTGATCTTGAAATTATACTGAATGAAGAGTCAGAAGAGGAATTAGTGGATTTTGGTGATGAAGAAGACGTTTTGGGTATTGAGGAGGAAATGGAAACTGATATAACCCCTCCTCAGCACCCTGAACAACAACAATCTTCTCCTCCCCCTGAGGATCAACAACCCAGCTCTCCCACATCATCATCATCATCAGGTGCCTCAACTCCAGCCACTCCTGAGTGGTTGAAAAGTTATGATAATGTTCTTCCGTTGACTGAAAGACAATTGGTTACATTCCTTCGCAAAGCCAACGAGGGTCTTTATAATGAAATCACAGACGAACAGTAGATTCAGCACACTGAAGCGGCAGCCTCCTATGCCGACTTCAGGGCTTCTGTTGAAGAATCTCAGGAAAAAGTGCTTCAGGTCGCCAAACTTACTGACAAACAACTCGGCGACCTAAGAGAGTCTATTGATGAAATGGGCACTGAACAGCACAAGGAACTCTCCAACATTCTTAAAGCTATTGAATCTGTTCAGGAAGAACTTGGAGATGATCCCATCCTGATCAAAAAACTGCAGGAATACATGGATACCCAGAAGTTCACCTCCAATTCCATCATTGAGCTTCTCAAGCTTCTTCAGGGGGTGGATTTCAAAACTATCAGGTCGCAGCAAGATTCAATTCATCAGGCAGTCACTGATACCAAGGGGCACCTGGAAAAGGTATCCTCAGCCTTTGATCAGCTCTCAACAATACATAATGAGCTGATCAACCACTACACCACCCATGTCACTGAACTCACCTCAACCCAAAAGGCAATGGCGGCTAAAATAACCACCCTAAAGAATGAGACATCATAAACAAAACAGATGCTCTCCAGTATCCTCACCATTCTTCAGGCCTCTCATATTGCCCCTCCTCCTCAATCAGCAGGTACATCCACTGAAGTTCCAGTACCTTCTAAGGGGGAGAAAATTAAAGACGGACCAACTCCTGATCCTTCTTCAGCAATTGTGGTTGTTCCTGAAACTTCCACCAGTCAACCCCCTCCTACTTCCAAAAGGAAGGAAATCATGGTGACTGACAGCTCTCCTCCAAAACAATTTGTTTAAGCCTCAACTGAAAGGCGGGCAGATCCTAATGCACCATTTTACGTTGATTTGGATGGAGGAAAAAGGTTCTTTGGGACTCCTGATGAAGTGGCTGAAGTCTTACACCAACAAGATCTCAGGAGGGCCCTAGAAAAGGACAAGGAACTCAACAGACCATTAATTGTTGAGGTTACCAAGGAGAAGATCAAGGAGTCTGATAAAGACATTCAGGGGGATGAATTCATCAGGTTACAAGCTGAACTTCTTCAAGAACACAACAAACAAGCCAAACTAAAAGAAGAAAAGAGGCAAAGAACCTATGAGAGGTATGTGTGGCACGTGACCAAAACTATGGGCGAAGGCAAAATAACAGACATAACCATTCACAACACCAAGCCCATAAGCATAATGGTTCACAGGGGACCAAGGAAGTCTGAGGTTTACCAGCCCCTTAAATTCTCAGACTTCGGGCTAAGGGAATGGGATATGATGATGCCCATCCTAAGGAATAAGACACAAAGCAAGACAGCCCCATCTCTTATCAAGTCCCTGAACGCAAAATATGTAGAACTTGAAAGGGTAGCTAAGAGTCTTGGGATTGATCACGAGAAGGCACTTGCTTCTCAGGGACTGGCTATCCCTGAACCAACTCAGTAGACCGGAAGGAAAAGGAAAACAGTGGATCAGGAACCTGAACAATACATAGCTGCTCTACACTGCAACAGGATCCCCCCTGAGGGAGTCAAGTTCATTCCTAACCGAGTCATAAAGGAAACTGAGTATGGTATCTTCTTCGTTGATGAATTCGCACAGCCAGCCTTCCAAAGAGTAATTGACATTGATCTAGTGGAAACGACAACTCTCTTCGCCTACAAACTGATGGCACTTAGATTGAAGAGTCCTGAGAACGAGGAGTTTGTCAAGCTGCTGGACAAGATGATGAGTGAAAGACCTGACAAGGAGGTGTTAGTGTCTAAAAGGCGAAACTAGAACTCATGGGTTACGTACAAGAACCCTGAGTATTTTGTACTTAGTTAGTTAGGACTTGTAATGATATTAATAAGATGATGTTTTTATTATTTTAGTGTCCTTATTTACTTTCTAGTACATTCAGTATGAGAAGAAGTCATTAGCTCACTCATAACTGATCAAAACACTTAGGCATAATTTATATCCAAATAGGGGGAGATTGTTGGGTCCATCAGTACCGAAGAATACTTAAAACAAGATTTGGACACAAATTAGCTAAGTGTTAATTAAATCGAGAACAATTCAAGTCACTGAGTGAACAGTCACTTAGTGAGTCATCTTTAGGATGCTTAAGGCGAATTCAAGAAGCAGGATTCACTACTCAGGAAGGCGGTACTCCCTGAGTAGGACTTGCGCCAAAGAAGAAGATGATGGTTCAGTAAGTAATGGACAACAACTCACTGAACCCCAGTCTCCTCAACTACAATGAAGTGATTGACGACTGAAGAATGAAGACAAAGACTGAAGAACCCAATGCCTGAAAGAAAGGTGGGAATAGGAGGGAAGTGTTTAAGAAGATAAGAGTGTCAGACCAACCACTCTTATCTTGTCAGCAAACCTTACCTTATGCGGCTAAAAGTCATGGAGTGTCAGACCAACCACTCCTAAGACTTTTTAGCGCATTCCTATTGGTTCTTGGAAATGACAATTACTGTTGTAATTGTCAGACACGTTTGCTTCAACAACTTGTATTATTTTAATCACTTTTACTCATGATACTTGTGTATAAATAGGTTCAGATAGGAGAGAAGTTGAGTGTGTTTTGTACATTGAAAGCCTTAGACTTTTGCAAAACAACTTCTCTCCTACAAAGAGTAACCAGTCCCTGAGATAGCTCAGTGAGGCATATTGTTACCACTTAAGCATAGCTTAAGTTTAGATAGGAGACACCATACCTTTTCTATTCAATCCAAAGTGTTTGTTCCGCAAAACACTTGGGTAATAGATTCTTTGATTCATTTCTAATAAGAATTTAAACGTTGAAAATACTGTGTTTTTATATTAACGTTTCATTAACTCTTAGAAGTAATCATTACATTGTATTAGTCATAAACACAAATAGATTAACTTTCTAGTTAACTCTAAGCGTGTTAAGGGAACAACATATATATATATATATATATATATATATATATATATATATATATATATATATATATATATATACTCCCGCATTTCATTCTGCCTCACATATATATCCTAAAAAAATGACGTATTAAATACAACAAAGGTAAAGAATATAAGTTCCAGGAGAATTATGACATATTCAAAAGAACAAACAACAAAAACAGAAGCTTATGATTGAGTATCCATGTAATCAACAGTCGAATGCAAGGTTGCATGTGATGGTTCATTCTTTGCTATATAGCAGCTCTGCCTTCGAATCAGATCTAGCCTTGTTGTCATACCAGATGACTGGGAGAAGCAAAATGAAATGAGGATTTGGAAAAGAATTTTCAAGATTTTCATGTGTGATCTTTACTGCATCGGTAAGTATCTCTAAAACATTGTTTCCTCTTCAGGATGATGAATGCAACATGTCGTATCTGAACCATTCAGTTAATGTCGTACCTGATTACTGGGAGAAGCACAATGAAATACAGATGGCCGCCATGACAAAAGAACAACATTAACTTAATGGTTCAGGTATAACACGTTGCATTTTCTGAAGGTACACTGCAAGTATCTGAACAGGTGGATCTATGCTATGTATACTGAAACCAAGAATCCTCCAACATGCTTCATGCGGGCCAATATATCTAGCATCCTGGAAGTTATGTATCTTACCTCTTTTGCAATACCCTTTCGGCGACCTGTGCAATTCCACTCGAAAGACGCCGACTGGTGCATATGTAGATCGGTTGGTGATTCGTATTTGCAGGCCTGCCAAAACAGGAAGAACATGATTAAATAGAAATTGCAGGGTTAATGTTAAAAAAAATGCTGCAAGGAGAATAATCGATACCTGCTTCATCGGTCTTGACTGTCTGGTGGCTTCTGAATTGCAGTGCTTTCTCCTCTTTCCTTTAAGTTCTCGGCCATCCCGTATGAACGGTCTCGACGTAAAAACAGCTTCTGTAATAAACTGCTAAAAGTATAAGCAAACGACGAATTATCTGTAAACAACAATAAAAGAATAACAAAAAAGTTTAAACATCGGTTATAACCGATTAAAAGTGTTTATTGTGTGTAGGTAAATAAACTAATACTCATGATAATGCATATAGCACATATTTCATAATTTAAATAATAATGATTATTATGCCTCTAATAACATATATCAATACAAGCTTACTCGCCATTGATACAGGTGATGACCGATACTACAACGTCTTTTGCTGCATCCTCATACAGTTGGAAAACCTGTGTACACAAATCACATGCCATAAGCAAGATCAAAAAATCATATTAAAATCCTAAAAACTGAACGTTCGTATCATTGAAACAATGGCAATACAACGAAACAATGTTTATTTTAAAAACTAATGAATACGCATGTCATAAAATCACTTAGGATAAACATATACATGAGTGTGTGTATATAATACAAATTCTCTATTAGTCTTTCAAGCTTTCTTTAGATGATTTTCTTTATATACTATCTAAGCGTATTATAATACTGATTTCTACTGCTTTAAGAAACAGTATGGTCTTCTGAGAGGGGTGTTTGGGCTATCATTATAATTGGAAGCATATATTCAGCCTAATTCACAGCTTGTAGTTTTGAATCTACGAAAAATATGCAGTTTTTAACATAACCATATAAGCATAAGTAAAAGCACTTTTTTCATTCAAAACACTGAAATTTTATTTCATATGGTGTATTCATTTCTAGGCATTCACATGTAAAAGCTGACCCTAGTGATTGACCATAATCCGAACCTGTTAACTTATATATGCCTGTGATAAAACTTCGATCATTAAAAAATTAAGAGAAAGTACCTTTCGTTAAATTACAATTCTTTTTTTCAAACGTGCATGTAGGCGTGATGACTCGTTGACAGCCATAACTTGAATAACGCAAAAACTCATTTTAAAAAGGTAATCCAAACACCCTTTTATACAGCTTATTAAAATCTAACAATCTGTTTATAAAGTAGTAACATATTGAACATAGTAGCTATAATACAAAATTTGATTCAAGGGTGAGATTGTAGTACCTGTTTGGAGAAAAAATAACCGTACAACGAAAGCAGCATCGCTGAGGGCAATAAGTGCTGCAATTGGAAATGTATATATGTCATAACCGAAACAGATAGAAATCAAATGAATATTGTATTTACTAACTTACCATTAGAAAAGCGTAACCTTTATTAATATCCGTAGTCTCATGTTGATTTTTTTTTACTGAATGCCTTAGGATTTTTGTTATCTCCTGTGCCATCTTTGAATACTAAAAATATAGCATGCAATGGGATTAAAGTTGATTCTTTAATAGTCATTTACTGATTACGGTGGTAAGAATAGATTAAAAGAAGATGCCTTTACACGGCCTACGTTTCGTCTGATCAATGGGGCAGTAAATCTTAAGGCGTTCGATAAAAAAAATTTGTGACCATAAGGGTGACGAACGCTACCTGGTATTTTTTTATTTGCCAATATTAAAAGTTAGTGTTCTGTGTCTGTGAGAGTTAACTCGTTTTCGCATATTCGCAACTGCAGTTACACAAAAGGTGCTGATCAACAGTATGATTCAATTATGAAGGAAAGATGAGAAACGGAAGAGGACGCTGCGAAGAAGTAACTTGCTCCAAATTACTTGTCACAGCATTCTCTTCGGTTTCTCATCCTTCTTTAGGAATTGTATCCTATTGCTGATCAGTTTTTTTTATGGAACTTCAGTTATGAATATGCAAAAAAGAGTTAACTATAACAGGCACAGAACATTAACTGTTAGTATCGGCAAATAGAAAAATACCAAGTAGTCTTCGTGGGTCTTATGGTAATTTTTTTTTTAACGAACGCCTTAGGATTCTTATCATCTCTTGGACTATCTTTGAATGCTGAAAATATAGCATGCAACGGAATTAAAGTTGATTCTTTAATAGTCATTTACTGATTACGGTGGTAAGAATAAATTAAAATAAGGTATTTTCACATGTCCTTATCAGCATGTGGAATTATCCGGAATAATTAAACGCTTGCCAACCTACTTAATCTGTGTTAGAAAAGAGGTATTAATAATCATAGGTGGAAAGTCTGAGCTCCCTCTCAAACCCCTTTTGTTATTTAAATGGTCTTTAAACAATGGTCTGTACCAGACGTATTGATAGGCCGTTCAAATAACAAAAGGAATTCGAGGGGAAGGTCAGACCAAGCATCTACGGCATACATCGTGTGTAAACATTAGCAAAGGAAGAATGCCTAAGATTCTCTATCGGCTAATATTAGTATAAACGCAGGTGCAGTTCGACAAAAGGTTTTGACCAGCAATAGGGTACAATTCTCAAAGATAGATGGGTAATAGAAGAGGATGGTGCAAAGAAGTAATCTGCAGCAGATCACTTGCCACAACATTCTCTTAAGTTTCCCATCTATCTTTGGTGAAATGAACACGACCGGTGATCAGACCCTTTTGTGGGACTGAACTTGTGAGCATGTATAAAATAATTTGAGCGTGTATAAAAAATGAACACTTTGGTACTTTGAGCCTTGGCTCGAAATCCCATTGCCATGTCGATGAAATCTGTGCAAAGGTTTGCGCCAAATCCATTGCAATGACAGTGACATAGGAATGGGTTTTCGAGGGGAAGCTCAAAGTACCAAGGTGTGTCGAATAAAAAATTGTCAATTCTAGAAAAGCATGTGAGTATTAGGATCCGTGTTGAATAGGATAATGAAGGAGTGTGGCCTGTCATGAACAATACACACTATATCATTATCACAATCAACACGCCTTAATTATTAGAGCCTATCTATCAAACGATGTATATGGGTTCCATTAGTTAATTTGGTCGAGTTCCCTAAAACCATTGGTGTGCTTCATAGTCAAATGGTTTTAGGCAACTCGGTCAATTTAACTAATGGAACCCGGATACATTGTTAGATATATGTGCCCTAATAATTGAAGTTTTCAAGTTGAAGTTCAATGTACCAGTATGTGTATGGCCACATTACTTTGTAGATGGATGGTTTTAGGTCATAAAAAAGAATGAAATTTAAAAAGCAACATAGTTATCTCTTCTAAGGTCCCCTACAGTTCCTTTCGTTGTTTCAACTCCCTTTGTGCAAAGGCCTGCACCAGGCGATTTGCTAGATTGTTAAAATAACAAAAGGAACTATATGGGAACTTAGAATAAGTAACTATGTTGAAGTTCCAAACTCATTTATTAAGTTAAACCATTCATCCACTAAGTAATGTGGGCAGCTGATACATACCTTGTTACTCTGAATTTCTCTTTGAAACACTTTTATAGAATCGACAACTATAATTTTTTGATAAGTTTTACAAACTTAATTGTTTATATGATAGATCTTTGCCATGGCAAGTTTCGGTTACAATTTTTGGCCACTCAATTAATTAGTGTCAGAAAATAGGTCTGAAGCATTATAGCCCTGGCCTAAGTAAAGTAACGAAAGACATTTTGTAGGGAAATAAATGTGAATACATACCTGAGTATGTGACTTATGTTTTAATTTTTTTGCAGTGTTTGCAGGATGGTTGAACAAACAAACCTGAGTAATAAAACTTTCTAGGTAGGTCAGAGCATGCAAATACAGTAATAGGTCATTCTGGTTTCCGTATATCCATCGCTGAAACGTCGCTTCTGTCTGCATGTATTAATTTAAATTTCAGTTGAACCTCTTAATAAATCTTACAAAATCAAATTTCAACAACTGATGATTATGAAAAAATATAAGTTGAGTCCCATAAACACATATTAATACCTAAGTTTATGGTTACACAATCTATAATTTTCAAATTTAAATTCACTAAAATTAATTTTTATACCTGATGAACTCAAATAAGTATATTTTATTATCATCATTTATCCTATTTATTTGACTTGTTTTATTATATTATATATGAGAATCGATACATTAATGTTTACTTTAGTAATTCTCAGGTAAAAACAAGCATTATGTGAAACTTGGCGATTTTGGACTAATTATGGAGCAAAACAAGCAAGATGTCAAAAGCCTACTGAAATCCAGAAGATCAAGCTCGTTCTACTCCAGATACGCCGCAACATACTTCTAACATACGGCGTATCACTATCAAGATTTCACAAGTTACAATCCAAGTACATGCGCCGCATACAAAGTCAAGATACGCCGCATCTGAAGACGGTGTACGAATATTCCTGAATATATTAATCTTGGACCCCACGCAAAGTTAAGTCAATGCGCCGCATCTATTCACTCTATGCGCCGCATCTATCCCTCAGACAGAAACTATAAATACCCCAAGGCCAGACGAATTTCGAGAGCTTAGTTTTTAGTCGAAGACAGAAGAACCTTAGAAGCCGAATTCAGACGACCAAGCAGCACAAGACACACCTAAACGAAGATACAAGAGCTGTAAGAAGGTCCTGCATGTATTCAATTCATTAAGTAGTTTTGTTTTATTGTATTAGTACACTTTAATTCATCAGGATTGATGGGCTTGTGTCATGTGACTACGGAAAATCATGCACTCCCCTTAATATTGCTTTCCCATTAATTAAAGTTTATATGTTGATGTCTTTGGTGACTTTTATTAGTGCATTCATAACCTCTGTGTCTAGCTGAGCATTGCTTGGGTCGCCATGCCCCTTCCTCGCCTATTTGTTTTAGCGTCTCTTGAATAAATAGGATAGACATAAGTAATCATTAAGAGTTTACTCGCCGATAAGATTAGAGCCAACGAGAAAGGTTTAATTATATACACTTCATATAAAACTAGCAATAAAACAAGTGAAAAGCTACTTAATTATCATGACAGGTCTTCTTATTGTCTCAAGTATCTATCTGTGTACGTGTGTGTTAATCGCTGATTCGTGCTCATTAGTTTAGTTTACTATTTAATAATAACCAAACCGTGCCAGTCTCTCAGGCTGAACCCCCTTGCGTTAGTTTAGTTTGTATAGCTAACTTAGGATATTAAAATACTGATTAGAATAACTAGATAATACGTTTCACTCTTAGTGATCGACACTCTACTTACCATTATATTCATACTGACCGGGTACACTGCTCGTTAAGTGTGTGTGTGTGTTATTGATAAGTCGGCTAAATATAAATTTAAAACTTGAGTAGGCATTAATACTGCTAAACCGCAACGACACATCGCACGCATCAATACCTTTGAAAGGCAGATATAGGAAGTATATATATGGAAGATGACCAACAGCCGATCTTGATCTGAGTTGCAGCATAATGTGCCGACGTAGGTCAGTGCGAAAAGCTGACGGTTGCAAAAATATTGACAAAGTATCAATGATTGATGCACAGACCATGTGAATACACTAATAGGCTGGATTGGTCACCGTACATCCATCACTGATATTTCGTCAATTTTTTTATATTTACTTTGTTTCCATAGAATGCAATTATCCTGTTGAATATACAATATCTATTAGCAGGGGAAAAAAATAAAAATATATATAAGTGGATTCATGTAGTATAATCGATTAAGTATGTAAATTTTATGAATACTTATCTTTTGTTTATTCTAGTTATATAGCGACATACCAAATGAAGCGAGGTACTGCAAAATAAAAAGGTTTGAGTTTCAAAGAAAGTAAGTAGTGTAATCTGAGCAAAGAGGGCATCATTAAACATTTTAAAAAAGTGTCTTGAGTCGCCTAAAAAATCAGTAACTTCTTATAAAGTTTAATCATATGGTCAATGGCAAAGGAAATTGTGTTTTATGCATCTTGGCAGGTTCAGCTGCACAAAAGGTTTTGATCAGCCATCGTATGCATTTAACTATGACAGCAACCACAGATGATGTACATCGGTTGTCAATATTAGGAAATGAAGAGTATTTGGTTTTCTTTATTTGCCGATACTAAAAGCTGATGTTATGTGCTTGTGAGAGTTATTTTTTGTCCGCACATTCGTAACTGCAGTTCTATAAAAGGTCTTGATCAACAATATGGTACAATTATGAAAGAAAGATAGGAAACGGAAGAGAACAATGCGAAGAAGTAATTTGCACCAAATCACTTGTCACAGCATTCTCTCCTGTTTCTCATCTTTCTTTAACAATTGTACCCTACTATTGATCAGGGGCTTTTGCAGAACTGCAGTTATGAATATGCGGAAAAAAATGACTATCACAGGCACACAACATTAACTGTTAGTATCGGCAAATAAAAAAACACCGGATAGTTTTCATTTGCTAATATTGGCACACGATGTAGAACATCTGTATTTGCTCTTATGGTCAAATGCACAGGACCGACTATCAAAATCTTGTGTACCACTGAACCTACCAAGATGCATAAAAGACGGTTGTCTAGTAAAAACCGGATAGGCTGGAAAATAGGTGAGTGAGGATTACGAACCTGAAACACTAACTTATTAGTTGGATCATGAATACAGCGGGGTATAGAAACAATCGGATTAAATGAATCGTGGTGAACGGTGATTGGATGCTGGTCGTACACCCACACCGTTCACCACTTTTGAGATATTCAGTTTCAGAAACAATTGTTATGCTGGCACCAACGACAGGCACAACAATTATCATCTCCAATGGTGTTGTTGATTTTAAAAAACAGATTCAATAGATGACATAAATCATCTCCAATGTAATATCTCCATTAGTTATAGCCAAAGCTTTCGTTCTAACCAACAAATGTAACCACCATGACTTATAACTGTGTGACATAGGAAGGCAGTTGTGACTGAGGATGATCAACCTAAAACACCAACTTGACAGTTGGGTCATGAATACAGTGGGGTGTAGAAACAAACGGATTAAATGAATCCTGTTGAATGGCGTTTGGATGTTGGTCGTACAGCTACACCGTTCACCACTTTTGAGATACTCAATTTCAGAGACAATTGGTATGCTGCCAATAACAACAGGCACAACAATTATTTGTAAATCGAGTTTTAAAGGTATGGGTTGAACAGGTATATATGCAGCAGTTTTTAGGCTCAGATTTTTAAACCAAAAGCGGCGAAAACAGTTGCAGGCTTCACCATGGCTGCAAAGAAACACGGTTGCATAATACTGCCATCCGGTCCTTTCCCTGCCAAGTTATGGAGACAATATTTGACAACCCACTTCATTTGTGTCAGAAATCAGGTAGTAATCATCATAGCCCTGTTGTATGTGAAAGAAACAAAAGTGTTTTGAGATACCCAGTTTAAGAAAGGACAAACGGGTTAAATGCATCCCAAAGTCAGAGATATGGGCCAGTGCACCTAAACAGGCTGACGGATTTTGGGCGCATTATAAGTATATCTTATAGAGCGTCATCTGCGACGTCGTTTTACAACGCATTTTCGAGCTAAAAAAAATGGGCTTGCATCAGCCCAAAATCCACCGGCCTATTTTGCTATGTTGGCCCATATTTCTGTTTTTATACAAACTGCCACTACGTCGTATTGCTTAGGTCGTACTTTCCCAGCTAACTATAGCATTGCATGGTCCAGATTCTATTTGAAGTACAATATACACGTGCACTTTCCCTGGTATTAGAAGCTTCTGCATATCAGACATTGATATACATTCTTACCAAATGGGAAAAAAAAGAAAAACCGAAAAAATAAAGGAAATAAAATTACTGTAACTACTTACAATTAGGCTCAGATTTTAAAAGCAAATACGGTGCAAAAAGTTCTAGAGTCCACCGTCGCTGCAAAGAAACACGGTTGCATAATACTGCCATCCGGTCCTTGCCCTGCCAAGTTATAGAGACAATATTTGACACCCCGCTTCATTTGTGTCAGAAATTAGGTAGTAATCATCATAGCCCTGCTGTATGTGAAACAAACAAAAGTGTTTTGAGATACCCAGTTTAAGAAAGGACAAATGGGTTAAATGCATCCCAAAGTCAGAGATATGGGTCAGCGCACCTATCTCCCTCATCTCATATAGCTAATATTGGATTGTAAAACTGTCTCAATGCCAACATAGGTGGAAGCTCTTACCTCCCTCTCCAGTTCCTTTTGCTACTTCAATAAAACTTTAGACAATGGCCTGCACCAGACACATTGGTAGTTGACTGAAGTAAGAAAAGGAACTGGAGAAGAAAGGTAAGAGAAGGCAGGTACATTGGACATCATGCGTCAATATTAACAAACGAAGAATACATGGTATTCTTTGTTTGCCAATATTGATATCCAATATTTAACATTTGTGATAAAAAAGAGCCTTTTATGAAACTGAATTTGGCAATATGCAAAAAACAGATTCAATGGATGACATAAATCATCTCTAATGGTGCTGTTGATTTTAAAAAACAGGGTCAGATCTGCAATTCATTGAGCCACCCTACGCATCCGCCATGGCTGCAACCATATCAGTCCTGGTTACCATGCCAAGATACGTAGATGCATGAGCCACACATATGAAAAGTTAATACGCAAAAAATTCATCATTGCCTTTTACGTAACAGGTATAAAGCAGCATAGTTAACCCTTCTGAGCTCCTTTACAGCTCCTTTTGTCGTTTCAACTCCCTTTCTGCAAAGGCCTGCACCAAGCGATTTGCTAGATTGTTGAAAAAACAAAAGGAACTATATGGGACCTCAGAATGGGTGACTATGATGAACATCGTATGTCAATATTTGCAAATGAAGAACGTGGTGGGCTTTAAAGCAGAAAGAACCTGGCTGACAAACAGGTTTGTTTCCTTTGAAATTTTAAATTTAAAGAAGAAAAAAAAAAAAAAAAAAAAAAAACTTGTTGGCTGGAAACTTTGCACTTTAAAGTGCACCACATTCTTTATTTGGTAATATTGGCAGATGATGTTAGATGTTACATTTGTGTTTTCCATCGTGTACGAACAACTGAAGTAACCCATATCTTAAACATGCAATATCTCCATTAGTTATAACCACAACTTTCGTTGTAACCAACGAATGTAACCGTCATGACTTATAACAATGTGACATAGGATAGCAGTTGTGACTGAGGATGATCAACCTGAAACACCAACTTATCAGTTGGCTCATGAATACAGCGGGCTGTAGAAACAAACGGATTAAATGAATCCTGCTGAATGGAGATTAGATGCTGGTCCTACACTCCCACCGTTCACTAGTTTTGAGATACTCAATTTCAGAAACAATTGGTATGCTGCCAACAATAATAGGCACAACAATTATAAGTAAATCGAGTTTTAAAGATATAGGTTGAACAGGTATATATGCAGCAGTTTTTAGGCTCAGATTTTTAAACCAAAAGCAGCGCAAACAGTTGTAGGCTCCACCATGGCTGCAAAGAAACACGGTTGCATAATACTGTCATCCGGTCCTTGCCCTGCCAAGTTATGGAGACAATATTTGACAACCCACTTCATTTGTGTCAGAAATTAGGTAGTAATCATCATAGCCCTGCTGTATGTGAAGCAAACAAATGTGTTTTGAGATACCTAGTTTAAGAAACGACAAACGGGTTAAATGCATCCCAGAGTCAGAGATATGGGCCAGTGCACCTAAACAGGCTAGCGAATTTTGGGCTGGAGCGGGCCATTTTTTTTTTGCGGTAAAGCGTAGAGAAAAACGACGTCGAACTTTTTTCTCTATAATATATACTTATAATTGTTATGTAGCCAACAACAGCAGACATAACAGTTATAAATAAATCAAGTTTTAAACATACGGGTTCAATAACTATATATGTAGCAGTTCTTAGGCTCAGATTTTTAAACCAAAAACGGCACAAAAGGTTCTAGACTCCACCATGGCTGCAAAGAAACGCGGTTGCATAGTAATGCCATCCGGTACTTGCCCTGCCAAGTTATGGAAACAATATTTGACACCCCCTTAGGCTCAGATTTTTAAACCAAATACGGTGCAAAAGGTTCTAGACTCCACCATGGCTGCAAAGAGATGCGGTTGCATACTAATGCCATCCGGTATTTGCCCTGCCAAGTTATGGAGACAATATTTGACACCCCACTTCATTTGTGTCAGAAAATAGGTGGTAATCATCATAGCCCTACCGCACATGAAGCAACAAAGAATGTTTCAGACAGAGAAGTGGATGCAAAGAAACACGGTTGCATAATAATGCTAACCGGTCCTTGCCCAGCCAACATACATGTCCGGTATTAGTATGCACCTACAACAAATAAGCCTACTAAGAATAGTAAAAAGAGGATATGGCCACCATGGCTGCAAATCTAGTGACTTGCCCCGCCAAGATATGGACCAACTAAACTTTAATCCCCTTATCATGTAGACTCATAAAGTGCAATAAGGTCTATACACCTTTGTAAACACAATCATTGTTGTTATGGCATCAAACCCATTGACAACGCAATGAGAAGATTTGTCAAAAGCTGTTGTTCCACTAACATAAGCTAAACCTACAAAAGAAACATGGTAAACAGTTAACAACTTTTACAAACCACATAGAATAAACACATCAGTATTCGGTGATTAGGTAACAAAATAACGTAACCCAACCGTACCCCCATCAAATGACTATAAAACAATAGTTATCATATCTGATTGGCAAAAACGAAAATACCTTTGACATAAGCTATTCCATTTGTTTATAGCACAAAAATCAATTATGAAGCGCTTAAAATAAGGGCAACAAAACATAATCAACCAACTGATCCAGTGGAATGGTAAATGAAGCAATACCAGCAAAATGCATATTTATATAGTCCAAAATCCGTCGGTCTGTTCTGGTGCACTGGGCCATATCTCTCTTTTAATACAAAGTCTAAACCATCGTCACCACCCAATCGTATTACTTACATCGTACTTTTCCACCCAACTATACCAAAATATGCTCCAGATTTTATTTTCAGCACAACATACACGCGCAGCGGCCACTATGGCTGCTATTAGAACCTTCTTCATATCAAACATTGATACAAACTCATACCAAATGGATAAGTTTTTGCTGTATATATATTCTGACAACCGTCATTGTCAGTGTGCAGACAAAACACAGGTTTAAATCTTATACAAAGGTATACTCAAGTCGACATTGGCATGTTTATTAGGTCTGTAGGAGTCATTATGGTCTTACTCTTACTTTACATGCCTGGAATTGTTTCAGTTACAGGCACATTTTATCTGCATATGTATCATTGCAATAACTTATTTTTAAGCTTCCTTTTAACAACAACCACCAAAGACACAAAAAAAAAAAAAAGGAGAACACACAACCCTAAATCAACCAACAGAAGCAACAAAACCCCAAACCTCAGAGGATAAAATTAGCAAAAGCCACAATTAAATGCAAAAAAAAAAAAAAAAAAAAAAAAAAAAAAAAAAAAAAAAAAAAAGTTGAACCAAAATAATAACAACAACAAAACACTAAATCCAAAATCCAAAAATTATAAGTTTATACTAATGAACGAAAACTACGGCGTCAAATAATAACAACAACAAAACCCTAAATATAAAGTCCAAAAATGATCAATTAAGCGGAAACACACAGGCCTAAATCAACCAATAGCAGCAGCAAAATCCGAAACCTCAAAGCATAAAATCAGCAAAACCGACAATTAAGTGCAAAAAAATCCAAAACTTCAAAGCATAAAATTAGCAAACCCGAGAATTAAGTACAACAAAATAAACCGCGAACAAAGTAACAACAACAACAAAACCCTAAATCTAAAGTCCAAAAATTACCAATTAAGAGAAGTCTACCACCGTAAATCAAGCAATAGCAGCAACTACAGGAACAAAACCCTAAATCTAGAACTACAGAATCACCAATAACGAAAAACTTAACTGAAAAAAAGATAATGAAAACATGAAACCTACAGCATAGCACTGCGATCTGTATAAGATAAGCTCATAAATTGCGAAATCTAGATAAGATGAAATCCAAAGATGTGGGTGTAATTAAAGTGAGACTGTAGCAATAACAAATGGCTTAATAATAGCCACAAAAGAACCGCCTGTTCATCCGCTCAGATAGTAGAAACTATTAGGATTAGATTTTCGGTACTTCAAATAGAATCTCCACCATACGATGCAATAGTTAGGTGAGAAAGTACTATCTAAGCAATACGACCTAGTACCACTTTGTATAAGACAGAAATATGGGCCAAATAAAGACAGAAATATGTGCCAACGTAGGAAAACAGGCCGGTGGATTTTGGGCTGATGCAGGCCCATTTTTTTTTTGGCAGGAAGACGTGGTGCAAAACGACGTCGGAGCCGTCGCTCTATAAGATATACTTATAATTTGTAAATCCGCATGCACATGTATTTCTTTTCATCAATATAAATTTTGGCTAAATATCTCTATAAAAAGCAGTTGTAACACCCCAAGCCGATAAGGGTAAAGATGTCACAACGATGGTTTCATATCAGAACAAACACAAGCATTTGACATTAATAATACAATAGAATTCAAGGGTTACAAAGGAAAATCTGAAACTACAAGGTTACAATTCAATATCTTCTACGTCTAATTTAAGGTTCTTCTAGTCATCTTCAATAGCTAATAAAGTCTTCTAATGCCCAAGTACTCTCCACTCAAACCCAGCTTCCAAACTAAAACCTGCCGCAGGAAAAGGAAATGCGGCTGAGCTACGAGAGCTCAGTGAACAGATATAACGATAATAAAGCAGTAATCATGGGTAACGAAATGTAAATGTAGTAGAGGTTATCAAGAGTAAAGGCATAGGAATAAGGAAATGGATAAATATAACTAATGAAAAAGGTAAAGGTAAAACAGCAATCCTCTACGAGCCCAGAACATATCATATCAAGTCAAGTAAACAAGTATACATGTATACGGAGGGGTGACCTCGGTATGCCAAGTATAATATGAGGGGATACCTCCAAGGGTTGGAGTTGCAAGCTCCCAAGAGATGAAAGACGTGTACCGTACACACCCATCAGTCATCTAATATAACAAGTAATATAATCAACAAGTCAAGTCAAGTACATATCTAGGATGCATCCATACGCCCCTGTAGGCTGCCACAATGTCTTCATCTACGTGTACAAGTCAAATATCAAGTCATGGCAGGGACGGGATAGGTCATCACTTTCCTACCCAAAAGTCAAGTCATTGGTGCATCAATGACAAGGACATGAAACCCTCATGCCTAGTATGGCTCGTAGTCTCAAACTGTGGGTCAAGATTAAGGTCAAGTGTACAAGTCAAGTTCAAGTTTCAAGTTCATATTTATATATCAATGGGTTCAATTCAAGCTTTAGTTCAAGTAGGTTATATCCATATTTAAGTCAAAGTTCAATGGCAAGATTCATGTCAGGGTTCATAACAAAGGTTCAAGGCAAGGTTCAAGAAAAGGTTCAAGACAAGGGTTCAAAGCAAAGGTTCAATACTAAGGTTCACGAAACAAGGGGAACATATCAATGGCTTTGGGGAATCCTAAACGAATCAAAACAAGAGATCAAGAGAAACGAAGGCTCCTTACAAGAAGGGCAGAATATCTGTACCTTATTAGCACGCAAGAACAAAGACAAAAGCGGACAAAGATCGGATTACTCCTTCCTCGAACCTAAGAAGTAGAGGACAAAATTACAAGGGTTTCAGTTATCTTTCCACTTTAAGTACATTTTCATTATTAGAAAGCTTCCTTATTTAGTAGGTTTGCATAATTAGGAAGATTTAAGCGTTATAACTTTAGGTTAAGTCATCACTTTAATATTATAATAGAATTTAGGGTTTCTTTTAACATCTTATAATATTTTAGGGTTTATTATAACAACTTCCATACTTTAGGGTTTTAAATGTAAATATATCAAAATTAAAGGTTTTAAATGAAATATCACAAGCTACTAGTTTTAAATACATCTTTTAATCAGAATTACATCTTTAGTACATTAAGTTCCATTATTTACAATTTACACCCTTTAGTTATTAAAATTACAAAATATACCTTATAGTTACATAGTTTACCATTAAACCCTCACTAATATTCATAATTACATCACAAGCCCTTATAATTATTAAATTACAGAATATACCCTCATAGTTATGCATGGTACAATTTAAACCTCAATGTTTTACATATTTACATAATTAGTCCCTTTAAGTTTACAAAACTTATATATTAAATCATAATTTCATAACAATTTCATATTTAGCCCATAAATTCTCAAAATTACACATTACCCTTTTAATATCAGTATTTACTCAAAATAACCTCAAGATTCCAGAATTACACTTTTAGTCCCCCTCTTTTATTTAAATTCTATTCGTACCCTCTTAAATACTAATAACTCATTATATTGCAATATTTACACTTAGGACCCCAAAGTTATATTTTTCCCACATTCCTACAGATGTATATGATATTACAAAAATTTCCCAGTAGTTTCAAAGTTGGCAAAACACACCCTTCTTATTTTATTTTCTAATCGTATAACCCTTTTATTTAACAAAACTAAACCCTAGCTCATCCAATCATTACCCCATCATTACCAATCATTAATATGAATTAAATGAGCAGATCTATACCTACAAACCCTAACCCTAAATCATTCTAGGGTTTTCTTTCTATTTTTCTTTCCTTTTCTTTAAAACCGATTACAAATATAATTCAAGAACACATGTTTGAAGCTCCCACAAATCGAATGGCTATTTTTCCAGACTTATGTGAACACCATAGAACTCATAAAAATTATGAACAATTCCCAGAAAAATCATAGACTAATAATTCGGAATTAAGTGTGTTTTAGCTATTTAAAATTCGTACGCCATATTAAGCTTGCATGATTCGTTCTATATAATTTATTTGAGTCTTATATGATCATAATAACATAAGAAAAATATAACATGCATGATTGAACGTGTCAAAGGGATAATGGTGAATTATACCTCTCGGCTAACTTATATTCGACAAACAAAAGCTCCAACGATCCACGAACGAACCCACGACCTCAAAACTATTTTTCCTAGCCTCCTTAGAGTATGTAGAACTCCAGAAAAATAAGTCACGAATTTTCCTTGGTCGATTTGAGGTTATACGATTTTTGGCAAAGGTTTTAAGGGTTTTCGGTATATATTATATATATATAAATAAGGAAAACGTGTATATAGGATAAGGACTAAATATTTTCGGCCCAAGAAAGTCTAATTAAGGTCAAATACTGATTGTGATCTTTTCCTAAATTTATTTGCATTTATCTTGTATTTATTCTATTTATTTTGTATTTTTAATACTTATTAATACACGAAATAAATACATAATCGGCCAAATAATTATTTTTTATATATTATACTTTTCTAAATATTAAAATGTAATCACAAAAATGATTTTGATTCATATCTAGTTCATTCCCAAAGGTTTGGAATTTATTTGGTGATTTATAAGCTTTTAAATGAATTTTTAAATTTGTAGGGGCATTTTGGTCATTTTGCATGTTTTCAAATTTTGGTTATTACAACTTCTTCCCCCCTAAAAAATTTCGTCCTCGAAATTTGCAAGAAAACGGAAAGGAAATAGAACGGAAACGAAACAATCACATACCAGACGCCTTGTCTGCCTGATCACGAGAAAGCATGAAAACACGACCGGTACTAGGAGTAGGAGGAGGAGGGTCAAGATATTTTCCAGGTGTATCATTCTTAGGGCAGTCCTTCACCATATGTCCAGTAGATCCACATCCATAGCAAGCACCAGAAGCCTTACGACAGACTCCCGAATGATATTTCCCACAATAAGCACAACTAGATGAAGTAGGTAGGTTCTCCGCTGACCCCTTCTGAGTATTCGATCCAGAAACCTGATTCTGTTGGTAATCCTTGGAAGACTGATCCTTCCACTGCTTCTGATTATTACTGTGCCCGTGACGATCACTACCCTGCTTTGAAGTTGACCTCGAATCCCGACCTCTCTGATAAGAATCCCGGTCCTGGCGACTCCTCTGCTCATGTCCCTGGTCCTGACGACCCAGCTCCCTGGAGTTCACACGATTTCCATCCCTATCTCTCTTATTCCAACCCTCATCAGCATGCAACAACTCAATGTTACGGGCAGCATCCGCAACAGCAGCAACATCCTCGTATTCAAAGTTCACGATGCGATCTAATACCCACTTCTTTACTGCCCACTTAAAATGACGAGCCTGACGATGAGCATCCCCAGTAACCTCTGGCCCAACAAAGCTGGCCAATCGTAAGAACCTCTGCATAAACTCACCCGACGACTCACGATCCCCCTGACGAATCGTCCCATACTCCCTCTCATACCTCAGCTGCTCCGATAATGGAATATACTGCTTATAGAACGCCTCAATGAATTCCGCCCAAGAACAGGTCTCAGTATAATCATCTCCCTTCGCCTGAACAAGAGCAGTCCACCAATTAAGAGCGTCACCCTCCAGCTTGAATGTGGCCAAACGAGTCTTAAACTCGTCAGCACATCCGAGAACCCTGAACAACTTCTCGACATGAGTGATCCAGTCCTCTACCTCATGCGGAGTGGCAGCGGACTTGAAAGAGAGAGGCTTGAGCTTATTGAACCTCTCGATCCAAACATGAATACCCGCAGGTGGAGCAGTAGGTAGAGCATCGCCACCACCACCACCAGAAGAACTCGCATCATTTCTGATGTTATTGGTGACTTGGGTCACCAACTGAGGAAGAGCATCAGCCATAGCAGCAGCTATCATGGCCTCGAAATCGGGGCCATCATTCCCATCAGTTTACTGGGTAAAACGCGTATTCACCATCTGAATGATTGTCAAAACAATTAGCAAGAGCAAATAGAATATGACAGAGCAGATCAAGAAAATATGACAGAGCAGGACAAGAAAAGAGAGTGCGCGAAAGGAAACCTAATGTCTACCCAATCCTCACATGTCAATGGCCTAAGCCTAAGGGTTTTCGGGAAACCTATGGGTCAAACCTGGCTCTGATACCATAAATTGTAACACCCCAACCCGATAAGGGTAAAGATGTCACAACGATGGTTTCATATCAGAACAGACACAAGCATTTGACATTAATAATACAATAGAATTCAAGGGTTACAAAGGAAAATCTGAAACTACAAGGTTACAATTCAATATCTTCTACGTCTAATTTAAGGTTCTTCTAGTCATCTTCAATAGCTAATAAAGTCTTCTAATGCCCAAGTACTCTCCACTCAAACCCAGCTTCCAAACTAAAACCTGCCGCAGGAAAAGGAAATGCGGCTGAGCTACGAGAGCTCAGTGAACAGATATAACAATAACAAAGCAGTAATCATGGGTAACGAAATGTAAATGTAGTAGAGGTTATCAAGAGTAAAGGCATAGGAATAAGGAAATGGATAAATGTAACTAATGAAAAAGGTAAAGGTAAAACAGTAATCCTCTACGAGCCCAGAACATATCATATCAAGTCAAGTAAACAAGTATACATGTATACGGAGGGGTGACCTCGGTATGCCAAGTATAATATGAGGGGATACCTCCAAGGGTTGGAGTTGCAAGCTCCCAAGAGATGAAAGACGTGTACCGCACACACCCATCAGTCATCTAATATAACAAGTAATATAATCAACAAGTCAAGTCAAGTACATATCTAGGATGCATCCATACGCCCCTGTAGGCTGCCACAATGTCTTCATCTACGTGTACAAGTCAAATATCAAGTCATGGCAGGGACGGGATAGGTCATCACTTTCCTACCCAAAAGTCAAGTCATTGGTGCATCAATGACAAGGACATGAAACCCTCAAGCCTAGTATGGCTCGTAGTCTCAAACTGTGGGTCAAGATTAAGGTCAAGTGTACAAGTCAAGTTCAAGTTTCAAGTTCATGTTTATATATCAATGGGTTCAATTCAAGCTTTAGTTCAAGTAGGTCATATCCATATTTAAGTCAAAGTTCAATGGCAAGATTCATGTCAGGGTTCATAACAAAGGTTCAAGGCAAGGTTCAAGAAAAGGTTCAAGACAAGGGTTCAAAGCAAAGGTTCAATACTAAGGTTCACAAAACAAGGGGAACATAGCAATGGCTTTGGGGAATCCTAAACGAATCAAAACAAGAGATCAAGAGAAACGAAGGCTCCTTACAAGAAGGGCAGAATATCTGTACCTTATTAGCACGCAAGAACAAAGAAAAAAGCGGACAAGGATCGGATTACTCCTTCCTCGAACCTAAGAAGTAGAGGACAAAATTACAAGGGTTTCAGTTATCTTTCCACTTTAAGTACATTTTCATTATTAGAAAGCTTCCTTATTTAGTAGGTTTGCATAATTAGGAAGATTTAAGCGTTATAACTTTAGGTTAAGTCATCACTTTAGTATTATAATAGAATTTAGGGTTTCTTTTAACATCTTATAATATTTTAGGGTTTATTATAACAACTTCCAAACTTTAGGGTTTTAAATGTAAATATATCAAAATTAAGGGTTTTAAATGAAATATCACAAGCTACTAGTTTTAAATACATCTTTTAATCAGAATTACATCTTTAGTACATTAAGTTCCATTATTTACAATTTACACCCTTTAGTTATTAAAATTACAAAATATACCTTATAGTTACATAGTTTACCATTAAACCCTCACTAATATTCATAATTACATCACAAGCCCTTATAATTATTAAATTACAGAATATACCCTCATAGTTATGCATGGTACAATTTAAACCTCAATGTTTTACATATTTACATAATTAGTCCCTTTAAGTTTATAAAACTTATATATTAAATCATAATTTCATAACAATTTCATATTTAGCCCATAAATTCTCAAAATTACACATTACCCTTTTAATATCAGTATTTCCTCAAAATAACCTCAAGATTCCAGAATTACACTTTTAGTCCCCCTCTTTTATTTAAATTCTATTCGTACCCTCTTAAATACTAATAACTCATTATATTGCAATATTTACACTTAGGACCCCAAAGTTATATTTTTCCCACATTCCTACAGATGTATATGATATTACAAAAATTTCCCAGTAGTTTCAAAGTTGGCAAAACACACCCTTCTTATTTTATTTTCTAATCGTATAACCCTTTTATTTAACAAAACTAAACCCTAGCTCATCCAATCATTACCCCATCATTACCAGTCATTAATATGAATTAAATGACCAGATCTATACCTACAAACCCTAACCCTAAATCATTCTAGGGTTTTCTTTCTGTTTTTCTTTCCTTTTCTTTAAAACCGATTACAAATATAATTCAAGAACACATGTTTGAAGCTCCCAAAAATCGAATGGCTATTTTTCCAGACTTATGTGAACACCATAGAACTCATAAAAATTATGAACAATTCCCAGAAAAATCGTAGACTAATAATTCGGAATTAAGTGTGTTTTAGCTATTTAAAATTCGTACGCCATATTAAGCTTGCATGATTCGTTCTATATAATTTATTTGAGTCCTATATGATCATAATAACATAAGAAAAATATAACATGCATGATTGAACATGTCAAAGGGATAATGGTGAATTATACCTCTCGGCTAACTTATATTCGACAAACAAAAGCTCCAACGATCCACGAACGAACCCACGACCTCAAAATTATTTTTCCTAGCCTCCTTAGAGTATGTAGAACTCCAAAAAAATAAGTCATGAATTTTCCTTGGTCGATTTGAGGTTATACGATTTTTGGCAAAGGTTTTAAGGGTTTTCGGTATATATTATATATATATAAATAAGGAAAACGTGTATATAGGATAAGGACTAAATATTTTCGGCCCAAGAAAGTCTAATTAAGGTCAAATACTGATTTTGATCTTTTCCTAAATTTATTTGCATTTATCTTGTATTTATTCTATTTATTTTGTATTTTTAATACTTATTAATACACGAAATAAATACATAATCGGCCAAATAATTATTTTTGTATATTATACTTTTCTAAATATTAAAATGTAATCACAAAAATTATTTTGATTCATATCTAGTTCATTCCCAAAGGTTTGGAATTTATTTGGTGATTTATAAGCTTTTAAATGAATTTTTAAATTTGTAGGGGCATTTTGGTCATTTTGCATGTTTTCAAATTTCGGGTATTACAACTTCTTCCCCCCTAAAAAATTTCGTCCTCGAAATTTGCAAGAAAACGGAAAGGAAATAGAACGGAAACGAAACAATCACATACCAGACGCCTTGTCTGCCTGATCACGAGAAAGCATGAAAACACGACCGGTACTAGGAGTAGGAGGAGGAGGGTCAAGATATTTTCCAGGTGTAGCATTCTTAGGGCAGTCCTTCACCATATGTCCAGTAGATCCACATCCATAGCAAGCACCAGAAGCCTTACGACAGACTCCCGAATGATATTTCCCACAATAAGCACAACTAGATGAAGTAGGTAGGTTCTCCGCTGACCCCTTCTGAGTATTCGATCCAGAAACCCGATTCTGTTGGTAATCCTTGGAAGACTGATCCTTCCACTGCTTCTGATTATCACTGTGCCCGTGACGATCACTACCCTGCTTTGAAGCTGACCTCGAATCCCGACCTCTCTGATAAGAATCCCGGTCCTGGCGACTCCTCTGCTCATGTCCCTGGTCCTGACGACCCAGCTCCCTGGAGTTCACACGATTTCCATCCCTATCTCTCTTATTCCAACCCTCATCAGCATGCAACAACTCAATGTTACGGGCAGCATCCGCAACAGCAGCAACATCCTCGTACTCAAAGTTCACGATGCGATCTAATACCCACTTCTTTACTGCCCACTTAAAATGACGAGCCTGACGATGAGCATCCCCAGTAACCTCTGGCCCAACAAAGCTGGCCAATCGTAAGAACCTCTGCATAAACTCACCCGACGACTCACGATCCCCCTGACGAATCGTCCCATACTCTCTCTCATACCTCAGCTGCTCCGATAATGGAATATACTGCTTATAGAACGCCTCAATGAATTCCGCCCAAGAACAGGTCTCAATATAATCATCTCCCTTCGCCTGAACAAGAGCAGTCCACCAATTAAGAGCGTCACCCTCCAGCTTGAATGTGGCCGAACGAGTCTTAAACTCGTCAGCACATCCGAGAACCCTGAACAACTTCTCGACATGAGTGATCCAGTCCTCTGCCTCATGGGGAGTGGCAGCGGACTTGAAAGAGAGAGGCTTGAGCTTATTGAACCTCTCGATCCAAACATGAATACCCGCAGGTGGAGCAGTAGGTGGAGCATCGCCACCACCACCACCAGAAGAACTCGCACCATTTCTGATGTTATTGGTGACTTGGGTCACCAACTGAGGAAGAGCAGCAGCCATAGCAGCAGCTATCATGGCCTCGAAATCGGGGCCATCATTCCCATCAGTGTACTGGGTAAAACGCGTATTCACCATCTGAATGATTGTCAAAATGATTAGCAAGAGCAAATAGAATATGACAGAGCAGATCAAGAAAATATGACAGAGCAGGACAAGAAAAGAGAGTGCGCGAAAGGAAACCTAATGTCTACCCAATCCTCACAGGTCAATGGCCTAAGCCTAAGGGTTTTCGGGAAACCTATGGGTCCAACCTGGCTCTGATACCATAAATTGTAACACCCCGACCCGATAAGGGTAAAGATGTCACAACGATGGTTTCATATCAGAACAGACACAAGCATTTGACATTAATAATACAATAGAATTCAAGGGTTACAAAGGAAAATCTGAAACTACAAGGTTACAATTCAATATCTTCTACGTCTAATTTAAGGTTCTTCTAGTCATCTTCAATAGCTAATAAAGTCTTCTAATGCCCAAGTACTCTCCACTCAAACCCAGCTTCCAAACTAAAACCTGCCGCAGGAAAAGGAAATGCGGCTGAGCTACGAGAGCTCAGTGAACAGATATAACGATAACAAAGCAGTAATCATGGGTAACGAAATGTAAATGTAGTAGAGGTTATCAAGAGTAAAGGCATAGGAATAAGGAAATGGATAAATGTAACTAATGAAAAAGGTAAAGGTAAAACAGCAATCCTCTACGAGCCCAGAACATATCATATCAAGTCAAGTAAACAAGTATACATGTATACGGAGGGGTGACCTCGGTATGCCAAGTATAATATGAGGGGATACCTCCAAGGGTTGGAGTTGCAAGCTCCCAAGAGATGAAAGACGTGTACCGCACACACCCATCAGTCATCTAATATAACAAGTAATATAATCAACAAGTCAAGTCAAGTACATATCTAGGATGCATCCATACGCCCCTGTAGGCTGCCACAATGTCTTCATCTACGTGTACAAGTCAAATATCAAGTCATGGCAGGGACGGGATAGGTCATCACTTTCCTACCCAAAAGTCAAGTCATTGGTGCATCAATGACAAGGACATGAAACCCTCATGCCTAGTATGGCTCGTAGTCTCAAACTGTGGGTCAAGATTAAGGTCAAGTGTACAAGTCAAGTTCAAGTTTCAAGTTCATGTTTATATATCAATGGGTTCAATTCAAGCTTTAGTTCAAGTAGGTTATATCCATATTTAAGTCAAAGTTCAATGGCAAGATTCATGTCATGGTTCATAACAAAGGTTCAAGGCAAGGTTCAAGAAAAGGTTCAAGACAAGGGTTCAAAGCAAAGGTTCAATACTAAGGTTCACAAAACAAGGGGAACATAGCAATGGCTTTGGGGAATCCTAAACGAATCAAAACAAGAGATCAAGAGAAACGAAGGCTCCTTACAAGAAGGGCAGAATATCTGTACCTTATTAGCACGCAAGAACAAAGACAAAAGCGGACAAGGATCGGATTACTCCTTCCTCGAACCTAAGAAGTAGAGGACAAAATTACAAGGGTTTCAGTTATCTTTCCACTTTAAGTACATTTTCATTATTAGAAAACTTCCTTATTTAGTAGGTTTGCATAATTAGGAAGATTTAAGCGTTATAACTTTAGGTTAAGTCATCACTTTAATATTATAATAGAATTTAGGGTTTCTTTTAACATCTTATAATATTTTAGGGTTTATTATAACAACTTCCATACTTTAGGGTTTTAAATGTAAATATATCAAAATTAAGGGTTTTAAATGAAATATCACAAGCTACTAGTTTTAAATACATCTTTTAATCAGAATTACATCTTTAGTACATTAAGTTCCATTATTTTCAATTTACACCCTTTAGTTATTAAAATTACAAAATATACCTTATAGTTACATAGTTTAACATTAAACCCTCACTAATATTCATAATTACATCACAAGCCCTTATAATTATTAAATTACAGAATATACCCTCATAATTATGCATGGTACAATTTAAACCTCAATGTTTTACATATTTACATAATTAGTCCCTTTAAGTTTACAAAACTTATATATTAAATCATAATTTCATAACAATTTCATATTTAGCCCATAAATTCTCAAAATTACACATTACCCTTTTAATATCAGTATTTACTCAAAATAACCTCAAGATTCCAGAATTACACTTTTAGTCCCCCTCTTTTATTTAAATTCTATTCGTACCCTCTTAAATACTAATAACTCATTATATTGCAATATTTACACTTAGGACCCCAAAGTTATATTTTTCCCACATTCCTACAGATGTATATGACATTGAAAAAATATCCCAGTAGTTTTAAAGTTGGCAAAACACACCCTTCTTATTTTATTTTCTAATCGTATAACCCTTTTATTTAACAAAACTAAACCCTAGCTCATCCAATCATTACCCCATCATTACCAATCATTAATATGAATTAAATGACCAGATCTATACCTACAAACCCTAATCCTAAATCATTCTAGGGTTTTCTTTCTATTTTTCTTTCCTTTTCTTTAAAACCGATTACAAATATAATTCAAGAACACATGTTTTAAGCTTCCACAAATCGAATGGCTATTTTTCCAGACTTATGTGAACACCATAGAACTCATAAAAATTATGAACAATTCCCAGAAAAATCGTAGACTAATAATTGGGAATTAAGTGTGTTTTAGCTATTTTAAATTCGTACGCCATATTAAGCTTGTATGATTCATTCTATATAATTTATTTGAGTCTTATATGATCATAATAACATAATAAAAATATAACATGCATGATTGAACGTGTCAAAGGGATAATGGTGAATTATACCTCTCGGCTAACTTATATTCGACAAACAAAAGCTCCAACGATCCACGAACAAACCCACGACCTCAAAACTATTTTTCCTAGCCTCCTTAGAGTATGTAGAACTCCAGAAAAATAATTCATGAATTTTCCTTGGTCGATTTGAGGTTATACGATTTTTGGCAAAGGTTTTAAGGGTTTTCGGTAATATATATATATATATATATATATATATATATATATATATATATATATATATATATATATATATATATATATATATATATAATAAGGAAAACGTGTATATAGGATAAGGACTAATTATTTTCAGCCCAAGAAAGTCTAATTAATGTCAAATACTGATTGTGATCTTTTCCTAAATTTATTTGCATTTATCTTGTATTTATTCTATTTATTTTGTATTTTTAATACTTATTAATACACGAAATAAATACATAATCGGCCAAATAATTATTTTTTGTATATTATACTTTTTTAAATATTAAAATGTAATCACAAAAATGATTTTGATTCATATCTAGTTCATTCCCGAAGGTTTGGAATTTATTTGGTGATTTATAAGCTTTTAAATGAATTTTTAAATTTGTAGGGGCATTTTGGTCATTTTGCATGTTTTCAAATTTCGGGTATTACAGCAGTAATGTTTTTGCTTAAAACTTAAAAAATTTAAAAATGAGTAATGATTAATCCTAAAAATACCCTTTTAAAACTTAAATTCATATATAAAAATTTAAACAATGTTTCCATAATGAAATATTGCCTTAACAATGATCCCACTCGAAATTTCAAAAATTTACATGACAACTTTCTTTTAAAAATTTATCTACAAACTCAACTATACAACGGTTATGTTTGGAAAAAGTAACTGTAATAGAGATGTTGCTAGAGCTGAAGATTTAAAAAAGAGTAAATTACACGGATGGTCCTTGTGGTTGGCGTTGACTTTCACATATGGTCCCTTGACTTTTTTTTTTGCACTCCCGGTCCCTAACTCAGAAACTACTAACACAGATGGTCCCTTGACCAAACGTCCGTTTGGTCAAGCCGTTAAGTTGTATCATGTGCACTAATTGTGAGGGTATTTTCGTCCGTAGCATCTCAAAACCTACTTTAACTTTCCCTTTGTGCCCATTTCACCACTACCACTCAAAACCCACTTCCCTCTCCCCTCCTTAAACCGGCCGCCACCTTCATCACATAGCCGCCACCACTGTGGTGCTCCACCACCGTCAACACCGCAACCACCACCATCTTCACCTTCATCCGTCACCATCAACAACCCAGCCAAAAGTAAAGATTTAATTCATTGAAAAAAAAAGATAGAGAATGACATACCTCCGTCCAGCCAATATTTTGGCCATGTTACCATTGTTATTAGTAACAAAGACATCACTTTCATCACACACCATAAAGTCGAGCGCCGCCGTACGAGAAGAAAATGGTGAGAATGGTTCGAGCTCTTCTTTGGTGGCTGTTGTGTTTTAGACCATCACAAAATTATTTATTTTTAATTCTTGTGCATATATCGAACCAAATAACAATGGTTTAATCCATATGTAGAGTACCATTTTTTGGCATTGTTTTTATTTTTATTTTTTTCTCAATGAATTAAATCGTTACTTTTGACGAGATGACATTTTTTTCATTGTTTTTATTTTCATCTTTGTGTTAATGTGATTGATAATAATAGGTGTTTATTTGTTGTAATTGTGGAGCGTTCCAACAAATTTCTTACCCATTGTTATTGACTTGGGATAGTTTGATGTTATTGACTTTCTTGCATTAAAGTCAAAATTTGACCCATGTGTATTCAAGAGACTCGAGAAGCGCTACTCCTAGTCCTCAGGTTAGTTAAACATAGTTGATTTGTTTTAGATCTGTGTTAATTTGTAGAAGTGGCAAATTGGGATTGTTTTAGATCAAAATGGGTCAGGTTGGGTTTGGAGGAAGTTTAATATCTCTATTATGGATCAGACATACCTAAATCCACCCATACATAATTAAATGGGTCAAAATTGCACTAGTCTATCTAATGCTATGCTGTGTTTTGTTTCAGAGATCAAGACCAAATGATGACACAGCAGAAAACCAAAGCAGAAATTTTAGAAGCCCTTCTTCAAGCGAATTCAATTGGAGTGTTACATCAAAAAACGAAGAAAACAACCTCTATAGTGATCTTAATGAGTGTTTCACTAATGAAGATGAACAAGTGACTATTATTATGTTCTCCTTAAATCCGATTAAAATGAGATTATAATCGGTTCATTCTTTATTTTATATATATACATTGCTAAGTATTATGGCAGAATCATATTAGAAAATGGTGGTGTGGTGGCGATTTGATGGTGGTGATGGTGGTTTGTTAAATCTGGAAAATGGAAAATGGGGTGGTGATGGTGGTTTTCAGATATGGTCCCTGTGGACATTAAAATGACCATAATACCCTCATGTGCAAGTCACATGAGGGGCTTTAACGGTCAAACTTGACGTCCGTTTGGTCAAGGGACCATCTGTGTTAGTAGTTTTTGAGTTAGGGACCGGGAGTGCAAAAAAAAAAGTCAAGGGACCATATGTGAAAGTCAACGCCAACCACAAGGACCATCCGTGTAATTTACTCTTTAAAAAAAAAAGATTATTTTTATAAGCTACATGAAGTAACTTTTGGTTTTAAGAGATTATGGAAGATTATTTTTTTTATAATCTCTTATAAGTTATTTCTGCCACACAAAGATTTTTTTTAAGTATCTGTTGTGAATACAAGATTGAGGGAATGAATATTCTGCTTATTGATCATTAACTATGAGATTTACAAAGAGTATATATAGACAAACATTATGGGAAAAACCCTAATAGCTAACATGGGCCATGGGCCTATTATGGGTTATATGGACATCCACTAATAATTATCCATAACACTCCCTCTTGGATGTCCATATTGTTAATACGCTTAGGGAATGCTGCCTCATTAAAAACCTTGCCAGGAAAAGCCAGTGGGACAAACCATGACTAAGGACAAAAAGAGTGCAGCGCGTATTATCTCCCTCTGATGACTACATCACTTGGTATCTTGTAAATAGGTCAACGAAATCATCACTGGAATGAGAAGTGTCTTGTCGCCTTTGATGTAACGTTACTTAAATATAGCAAGGTATGCTACATTATCTTCATGTAATAGTTGCTATCTCCTTTCCAGAATTTATGTATGGTTTGATGAAGTCGCCTTGATTGTTTGCTCTATCAAATGCCAGGAAAAATATTCGCCACTTGTAACAATATATCCATGTTGAGATCGATCATTGTAAGTTAAACATATATCCTGCATCTGCAAAACTAACTAAACTTGTTTTGACGGGTTAGTAAAATATAAACCCATATCCTTTGTACCTTGAAAATATTGAAATATTTGATTTACTGTGGTTCAATTTGATCAACTAATATTCTCGAGAATTTTAAATCATGACACGTGTTCCATGCATTCTATATTCCTTAAGGAATCTCAACAAAAATGAGCTCTTGTTTTATAATATTAGACGCATACAACTTATTTCTCATATTGCCAGACATAACATTAAATATCCTTTCTCATAACATTCATGTGTATGGATTTCACCCAATAATCACGTTTCATCAAAAGAGACTTTCATAGTTCATTAGTTACTTGCGTCTTTATATTCTTTGGCCATTCATTTTACGACTACACTTCTTGTAGATATCCAAGATCCTCACCTTGTATTTATCATGCGCATTATTATATACAGTATTATCGACGTCGTTTCAGTTCTTTTCGATTCCACACTTTACTAGACATTATATTCTATCATTTGTTGAGATCTCAAAGTTTTTTTTCATGTACCTGGGGTTTTCAATATCCTTTCATGTCTAGTTTTTCTTTCAGAGACTATTATGGGGTCTTTATTACCTCGATTCGACCATCTTAATTTATTACTCCATTTTATCTATTCATTCGAGGACTTTTTATTTGGAATCGATTCGTCTATCACGCTGCAGACGTGCCATAGACTTACTACCAATCAATGATTTTACTGTTGGGACACACATTGTAATTGGAGCAATAGCAGCATAATATGATCTAGTCACTTTCTTTAGGTCACTAAATATGTCTGGCATTTACTATATTTGGAATGTTATTTGTCCCTTGAACTTTAAGTTCATATTCATTAATTTGAGAATCAACATCTATATCATAATTCATTCCATATTTCTCGCTGCTCATTCTCTCCCCCTGAATGAATTATCAATTTAAATATCCCATTTTTTGTGTTGTGGTGTATTTAATATATATCACACAATCACAAAATCTCACATGAGAAATTTGGTTTGTGACCAAAACCATTCTAACGGGGAGGATTCATTATAGATTGTTGGCAAGATGCGATTCATATGTCATAACATGCCCCATAAACTAAAAGTTTTGTTCTCACAATATTATTGGCTTTGCAATCAACTAAAGACGTTTTATAAACGTTTCAACAAAAGCAATTCGCGTATGAACATGGGCTACTTTTATGTTCAACACTTATTCCAATAATCGCCCAATACTTGGAAGTTTTCATCACCATTTTTAATAATTTAATTTGGAAAACCGTGCTCGCATTTTATAAGCCGAGCCATTAATCACGCTAATCTTAAGTTGCGTCTTTGATGATCATTTTGACGATGCATCAATTTTATAAATCAAAATGATCCATATGGCACATGTATAGGCCTACATACATGCCCTTTATATTTTTCCACAATTTAAGGAAGCAAGTCCTTATTTGTATTTTATGGTAATAAGTAAATAACCAACTTCCACTGAGAACAATAAAAATTTATCTTGGAAGAAACACATCATTCTTCTATATATTTCGCATCATCACTAAACCGGAATGGTCGAACCGGTTTGCCAATCAATACAAGTTGCACAATATTCTTAACACATATACATCATATATCATAACATAATGTCCATTAAAGAATTTACAGAAACAAAAATTAATAAATAAATTATGCACGTTACTATGCTTGGCCACAAAACAATAATATGTAAAATAAAATATGTATACGTCATTCAACTATATTGCTATAAACATGTTTATAACTCAGATCACATAACAAACTAGATAGCCTTAAATAGGTTATGTGTTATTATAAAATTGGTATGTGTCAAGTAAAGACAGATTGAAGTCTTGAAGCATTTATCAATTCGAAAAAAATATAATGGACACCAAATAAATAAAATAAAGCCTAATAAAACATTCATAGCCAAAAATAATAGGAATCCAAACATAATCAAGAAAGCCTAAGAAAAACACCTAAAGAAAATTCCAAACCAAACACTTAAAGAAAATTCCTAACAAAACACTGAAAGAAAAATTATTCATGGCTTGACTCTACCAATTAATCATCTGTAAGAAAATCATCAGCTTCCAAATAAGTTTCATCATCAGTATGGTCTTTAGGACCATCGGGGATATCATTTTTATTATCATAAACAAAGTTTGACTCTACCCCGTTTCCCTTGTTCTTGATAGAATTTTGATAAAGTTCAACTAGATGCCTATCGAGGCATCAACCATCTCATCACATATTTTCATATCATTTAGATGCATATTGCGAAATTGTGCTCGCGAACACTTTTCATGTTTTACAACACGAAGTGTATCAATTATAGCGCGCACTTACAAGAATTTCTTTCACTTGATGGTCAAATAATTCTTTTAGATTTTACCATAATTTTGACAGATTTTCACCCGTTGAATAAATGTAGAGAGTTATGTTCATTATGCACAAAATAATATTCGACGCATAAATTAATTTTTTTTTTTTTTTTTTTTTAACTTAACTATATAGCCCTATTCAGTCTTAATAGATTCACTTTACATGAGCTATAGATAATAGAATCAATCCCGTTGGACGAGTTGCGAAGTCAGTTTAGATGTAACTACAATTAAACATCAAATTTTCGCTATGCATATGTAAACTCACCTTCACATAAACTAATTGAGAAGTAATTACGTGGCCGACTTATTGAAGAATAAAAATAAAATCGGACCACCTGATACGTTTAACATTTCTGAGAAGCTCATTAACTAATTTATGATTAGGCCCAATGACAACGACAAAGATTTCAATGTCATGTACTTGTTTCAATATAAATCATGTACTCAGTATAATTTTGTTTATTGACAGATGTGGTCTTTTATTTATTTTAATTTTCATAGATAGATCTCCATACTACACAAAACCATCTATGTTTACGTATTGACAATTGAAAAACAAATTAAACTCAAGGTCAATTTAGATAATAAAAAAAAAGAAAAGGTCATGACAAAAACGTGCATTTTATTATCGTAAAACACATTATGAGATGACAACTAAAATAATGAGTCTCAAGTTATTATTAATAAACATGATATCTACTTAAACTTTACTTCCAGTAGCTTGATCAATAGAAGTATAGAACATACCTACTTAAACTGTTACTTCGAGTAACTAAAATAACGAGTTCCAAAATATGGACGGTCAGACACGGATGGATCATACTTACATGTTTTACGAGTATTCAATTAAGCACATCATCAATAAAACTTGTTAGGTTGATTTAAAATAGGGTTGGCGTATAACAAGCCTCAACAACTTTTAAAACAAGACTAAAACATCGGTTTATTAAAATTAGATGCTAAAAGAATGAGTTCCATACACAACAAAATGTTAACTAAATATATATAACCATGCATAGAGGACCTAGAGATTCTTCACATCAAGTTAATGTATACAACAACTAATTATGGTTGGAACACAATCACATGTAAAAATTATTAACAAAACAATATTTAAAGTGACAGTATGTATGAATATACAAGCATGTGATATCTATTCACACAGTTCTACCTTATACGCACATGTTATCCTAATATATAATTATAATCTACGTTCAAGCCATATGCTAATGTGTGTAAGTCAAATTAAATTTCCGAGAATACGTGCGTATGCTATGACTTGCTATCTAAAATAAAGCAGATCACGGTACAGTTTTTCGATTCGGTCCGCGTTCTATAATGTTAAGCCGTAATCTAAAGTACCACAATTAATCATTTAAAATTTTAAATCAATCACATACAAACAAAAAAACAATACAATTAATGACATTAGAACGTTACGATATACTCGCAGTAAACAAATTCCATGAATAGGAGAGTTCAAGATGAATAGTGATCTAACATATTACGGAAAAGACTTAGGAATACCTCAAGAAATCAAAATCATCTTTAGAGCGTGCTGATAACGTGTTGTGAATACAAGATTGAGGGAATGAATATTCTTCTTATTGATTATTAACTATGAGATTTACAAAGAGTATATATAGACAAACATTAGGGCAAAAACCCTAATAGCTAACATGGGCCATGGCCCTATTATGGGTTATATGGACATCCACTAATAATTATCCATAACAGTATCTTATTTTTTAAAAAAATAAGCATAATCTCTCAACAATTTTGGAGTTTTTTAGTCAGGCTGTGTTTGGTAACCCAGATTATTGGGAGATTATGGGGGCTACAACTTTTTTTTCACAAAATAATCTATTTTCCAAAAAGTAGTATCGTTTGGCTGCCAAGATTAAGAAATATTATAGGAAAAATAATCTCTAAAATTAAAAGTTCATCCAACCAGCTTTTTAGAAAGAGCTAGAGATTATTTTTAGTATAATTACCATTTTAACGTTCAAAAAACCCACATTTATTATTTGTATGTCCAGTTACATCATTTTACACTTTTAATCTACAATTACAGTTAGTTTGCCAAACACTACTACAAAAAATAAACTATGTTTTTAATCTTTTTCAGCACCAACACCAGCACCAACACCAGCACCAGCACCAGCACCAGCACCAGCACCAGCACCAGCACCAGCAATTTTTGCCAAACACACCCTCAACCATAGTAGATTTGAAAAATAATTAACAAAATATGCATCAATAGAAATATTTAAAAAAGTACTTAAAATTAATTTCTTTTTCTATTTGTAAAATAAAACAATGTTTATACTTCATCGTCCCAACAGTCCAACAAGTTACACGTCTTCATCTTTTTCACTCTTTCTTGTGATGATGGTGTAAGACATGATTCCGATGCCCTCATTTAAGTTCTTTTGATGATTCCGACGTTAATAAAAAAAAGTATCTAATGTTCATGCTGACTCGACCAAAACGAAACCTAATATCATAACAACTAACGAACAATATAAAAATCATAATTACTAAAAAGTTCATGCGAAAGTATTCTACATTCGTATTGATCCGCTCGATCAAATTGCATGGAAATGCTATATATGAATATATGAAAGGGATTCAATCGAACCGACATTGAACGACGATGAGGGTATTAGCAGCAATCGCGCATAGTCTCGTCAAGTATCAACTTGATATCCAATTAATAAAACCAATTATAATAAATAATAAAATCACACATGCCTCGTCATTGCCGATTCTGTCACCGGTGACGGTGATTATGTATGGCATCACTCGAAGAAAAAGCAAAAGAAAACATAATGTCCCGATTACGTATACGATATCATTCAATGTTGGTCTAACTGGGTTCCTTCGGAATTTCTGACGCATTTGAGCGAATCAGTACGAAAATAGGATACTTCTGTATGACCTTTGTTTACGGTTTTCAGATTGCTCCTAACACTACAAGAAAAACTGGATTTAGTGACAAAACGAATATGGTCACTATCAGTATAAAATCGGTCACTAACACTCTTTAGTGACCGAAACCTGGGTGGTCACTTTTTGTCACTATAGCTCCGTCACTAATTTTATTAGAGACCAAAAATTAAAATCCGTCTCTAACCAATGACCATAATATGGTGGTCACTATATTTGTGACAATATATTCGGTCACTAATTTTGGTCACTAAGAGTCGAAGGTGGTCACTGAATTGATAGATAGTGACCGATAACGATGGTTATGAAAGTGGTCACTGATTTGTTAGAGATAACAAACCCGTTAACTCACCGTTAACACCCATCAGTGACGATATGTGTGGTCACTTTGTATTAAATTTAGAGACCAACTGGTGGTCACCACCTATTTACTCTCAAATGCAAAAAAATAGTCACTTATTCAAACATAATTACAAAACGATATAGCAATTTCACAAAATACATAATTGCGATAAAAATTGAAACCTGCGAATTTGAACAACAAAGATATCAAATATTACTTATGATTGCATAACATAAGGTTCTTTTAACATATAATTTTTTGTATCTCGCTAATCAAAGGAAACAAATATAACCAAAAAAAAGAGAAAAACATAACGTTAAAGTGTTTAACATCGTGTCTTGAATCATATCCACCTTCAATAATGACAAATTGAAAAAAAAATCAGTACCAAACGACCTTTGTATTTAACTCAGTACGTGCAACAGCCCTTGCATCCAACTCGCCCTTGCATCCAACTGAACTTTTAGTCACCCTACAAATGCAATAAGCTTTCATTGTAATGACAACTTTTTGTACCAGTTATGTTAAAAGACTTAAGGAATGATATAAGACAACTGAAGCAACTGTGATACCTACCATGCACTTCTAGTATCTATTCCTTGATTTGCTTGATAGGTGTTACTGCTGGTTACTCCAAATAGTCGAGATCCTATGTTTATCCCTACCTGAAAATCACACGTGAAGCCAGTACCTGGTTAGCAGCATACATTTTCACAAATTATACTCTAATTTATTGTTTATTTCTTATTCGCAATTATATAGATAAGTTTAGTTTTAGTAAGCATCAGGATTGCAGCAAAAAATGACAGCAATGAAGCTCCTCTTGGGATTTTTTTTCTAACGAGGGTACACAAAACTATAGGTGGCAATTCCGACCCTTATACTTATGAACTGGTGAATTCGGGTTACACTTATGACTTATCTTTAACAGGCTGAACGTGTACAAAACTCAAAAGGAAACGGGTCAACAGGTTGGTCCAATCGACACCCAAAATGTATTTTCAATGCATAAAACTGCCTAATCATTTAATTCATAAATATAAATTGTTAATAAGTTAATATAATGTTGTAATCATATTTAAAAACAGTACGTCTTTATAAAAGGTTTCAAAAATTGCACAAAAAAGTGTGACGGGTCAAACCAGCCTACCCATTATAAACCCTACCACCGTCACCTAACCCAACAGACACCTGATCTGCCCATTTACCTGCCTTATGGACATCTATTAGTTATTCATAATTATAAGTTAGTATGTAGGAATAGCAGTGATATCAAATGAGTTGTCAGACAGTAAATTACTTGCGTTCCAAGATGGTTCAGGGAAACTATAATTTCAAAACCTAGTGACCACTAATATTTGGTCTTTAAAATTTATGGGTTAGGGTTAAAGTTTAGGGGTTAGGGTTTTAGTTTAGAGGGTTAAGGTTTATGTGACCACTGTTTTCGTCTCAAATCAGTGACCACCAACCTTGATCTCTAATTTGAAAAACTAGTGACCACTAATATTTGGTTTTTAAAATTAGGGGTTATGGTTAAAGTTTAGGGGTTAGGGTTTTGGTTTAGGGGTTAGGGTTTATGTGACCACTGTTTTCGTCTCAATATTTTATAAATTAGTGACCACCAACCTTGGTCTCTAATTTGAAAAACTAGTGACCACTAATATTTTTGTCTTTAAACTTAAGTTACCTTTTTTTTTTAGAGTGACCACCACTGAAAATATTAGATTTACTGTTTAAGGACTATATGACCATTTTTGTCGTCACTAATACTTGTCATTTGTGACAATTTAGTGACCACATTTTGTAATGGTCAATAATTCCGTGGCAATGACGAAAATGCAGTGACGACAAATATATTGGTGACTAAACTATGATAATAGAGACCAAATCATGAGTGGTCACAAAATAATTGGTCACTAAATTAAAGGCACTTTTTCTTGTAGTGTAAGATTGTTATGTTAATGGGTTTCGTATTGTTTTCGAATCAACTCAAACGTACGATACTTTATTATGTTGTCATCGGGATCATGACGATGGAACAGATAAAGTTCCTTCAAGTGATTAGACTCATTAGAGTGAAGGAATTAATTGGCAGTGAGGAGGATGAAGTGCACGTTGAAGAAGAATGAGTTTTCTTTATTTTAAGAAAAAGAAAAAGAAATAGCATAAATATTATGCTAATAATTTCTAAAAGAAAAGTACGTATTTTGTTAATTAGTTTTTTAAAATGCTACGGTCAACCAAAAAACTCAACAATCTTGTATGCCAAACATACCGTTATATTACAACTTCTTTTTGTTGTTGTGTTAGTTCATAATTGATGAAATTGAATAATCACAATATAATAATTATAAATTACCCGTATAAAATCTCGTTGATTGAATATTGAATTTGTTTAAACTTTAGACGATTAAAAAAATTATGCAATCAATCAACATACATAAGATGCGACTTTCCTCACAAGGATTTGATGCTTTTTAAGCATGAATGAACTATTATTATTATCTTCATGTACTCTTGAAATACAACTATATTTTACAAGAATATTTCATGCCAATTTGAGTTGCGTACTTGCGTAACGTACTCTTAGGCAGGGATGAGCCCACAATTAAGAATGCCCGTAGCAGTCACGCATGATGCATGGTGAGGATGTACCTCACGAGTGAGCACTACTACGAGGTATTTGTGCAGTGCATGACTTTAGCCAATATCAGCTCAAAATAGTGAGCTTCTCACCACTTGGTAACTGTGCACTCTTTTTATTATTTATTTGATTTGTAAGTGTGTGTGGAGTATTTTGTGTAGTATATTTGTATAAAGTGGATATTTAATTGAAATGTGAGGGTGTTGTGACCAATGTAGGTGAAAAGTGAGAGAGAGTGAGGGGATGTAAATGGAGAGAGGAAGCTGGTGTGGCGCTGAGGTAAAAGGTGAGTGAGGGTATTTTTCGATGACTGATAAGGGTAGTCCTTTGGATAGACAGTGCTCTTTCGCCATGTTCGTCGCCCTACCCTAGATTTCACTTCATTCTATTGATTGGTTCTAGCGGGTAGCCTTGCTTGTTTCTGGCACCGAGTTCAAAAGCAAATAGTGAAAGTGTAAAAATGGTAACAATCACAACAACACAATGGTATCACCCAGCCAACCACCCTTGGTGAATCTTTATTAACACTCCTAAAGTAGATAAGTCCCGAAACGAATTCTTACAAAACAAATACAAAAGAAAACTGATAATCCCCACTAGGTGGATCTCATCAAACCTTACTACAAATCACTCACACTCAGACTAACACAATCAAATAAAGAGATTGATTATGTTATACAAGACTTAGACTAAACTAGATGTCACGATTGATATCTAAAAGATGAACAAGACGATATAACAACGTGAGAGAGAAAACATGACTGCACACATAAAGATAATGAAACCCTAATAGGTGTAATGTTGTTTATATAGAAGCTAATTGTCCTCCATCTTTGCAATGATCTTGAAACAACAACTAAACTTTTCCATAGCTTGAATATCTTTTAGACTTTGGCATATTAGGTCCCTCATAGTTCGTTGACCATAGTTTGACCTTACTTTCAACATCCCCCTCAAGCTGATGTGTCAACAATCTACACACCTTGCTACTCTTTCTTCTTCAATATATCACCAACTTTTCCTGGAAACATATCACACAAACCAAGTTTCCTGCAAAAGAAACTATGTTGAACTATACCAAGACATTTTGTGAAAATGTCAAAAATTTGAGAATAAACATGAATGTTTATAGTCTTTATAATTCCAGCAGGCACCTTTTCTCTTACAATGTGAACATCCAGCTCAAAATGTTAAGTTTTCTCATGAAAAACTGGATTTGCAACTATTTGTTTAGCTGAGTTCTTATCACAAAATAAGTCTACTGGATATAAATTTGTTAATCCAAGACTATGCAACAAATTCCCCAACTAGATAACTTCACAAGTAGTAGAAGCCATGCTTCTGTACTCAGCTTCTGAAGAGCTTTTAGACAATGTGGCATGGTTTTTACTTTTCCAGGATATAAGCGTGTCAATACAAATATCGTCTAAAAAATGTTATCTATATTTTACGATATTTGCTATATTTTGTTGATGACAATGATAAACTTTATTTAAGCAAAGTATAAATTTTGTCAAGTCTTTTATTTATATAACTATAAGTTTTACTTAACAACAATAAAAGACTTTACAATATGTTACACACTGTTGATTTTCATCTCATGTACACTATGCTTTATATATTGTACAAATTCCTAACAATGTGCTCTTAGCATGTTGTACTAAGTCTTGAATCAACCAAGGTAATTAAACATTGTTAGTTACACATAAACCAACATGTTACCACCTAAATAAAACCTCTTTGTACTTAACAGGTTACACATTTTGACATTTACAAGTTTACTTAGTTAAACATTTTAATCAAAATGTAAATGCATTATGTCATCACTACTTGGATCATCCTACTCTAGTAAAATCTGAGATAACAAATCTAGTAGGATCATAGAGAATATTTTGGAAAGATTTGAACTAGATTTGAACAAGATTTGCAAGTTTTGCAAGATTTGGAAGATCATGTGTCAGGGACTGGCGAGACCAAAAAATAACAAGGGCGGACCCCTTTTTTTGGTTCCGGACAATCCGTGGGATGCTGAGGCTTTTTGCCTATAAATAGCAGCCCAAACTCAGTTATTTTCTCATCACTTACATACATAAACATACATACTATCTCCCACTTGTTCATATTTATCATCTAACTCATTCATATTTGTTTTGGTGAACTTCTTAAGTAGCAAGAAGATTACTTCATCAGTACAGACTTACAAGCTTCAAATATTTGTTGCAAGTCTCCATTTATTCATCACAGTGTGTAGTGTACTCATTCATACATCATTGTTTGTACCAAATTATCATAAACCTCTGTAGTGATCGGTTAGTTTTTTAGTCCTCAAAATGCGTAGTTTGACGGGAGGTTGTACCCTTGTAAAAGAACTCGACATCTAGCTTTATGTCAGAAATATTATGTAAGCGACGTGTAAATGTTTTCTCCGCCGGATAAAGGAGCTTGTTGACTAGTGAAGGATACTCTCGAGTTGGATACTCGGGGCGTGGAGTAGGGCAAGGAAAAAGAGTCCTTGTAGACCGAATTATCATAAACCGAATCTTCTTAAGTAGAAAGAAGATTACTTCATCAGTACAGACTTACAAGCTTCAAATATTTTTTGCAAGTCTCCATTTATTCATCACAGTGTGTAGTGTACACATTCATACAACATTGTTTGTACCAAATTATCATAAACCTTTGTAGTAATCGGTTAGTATTTTAGTCCTAAAAATACGTAGTGTGACGGGAGTGGTTGTACCCTTGTAAAAGAACTCGACATCTAGCTTTATGTCGAAAATATTGTGTAAGCGACGTGTAAATGTTTTCTCCGACGGATAAAGGAGCTTGTTGACTAGTGAAGGATACTCTCGAGTTGGATACTCGGGGCGTGGAGTAGGGCAAGGAAAAAGAGTCCTTGTAAACCGAACCACTATACACCCTTGTGTTGTGGTTTGATCGTTTCTATCCTTCTTGCATTATAGTTATTTTCATTTTGTTTGAATACGTTAGTTCATTTCACATAAAGATAACAAAGAAAAAAAAATTAAAAACGGTAAAATTATTCAACCTCATTTTAGTTTTCCACAATTGGCATCAAGAGCTAAGTTGGGAATTAAATATTCAAGCACTTGGTTTTGTCAAAGAACAGTTTGTACTGCTGAAGAATAACACTAATAGTACTAACTGAGTTAGTAATGCTAGTGTAAATATTAGTACTGCCAGAAGAAAGTTTGTACTGCTTAGACTGCTGAAAGAAGATTTGTACTACCAGTTATGAAGACGTGTAAGGAGATAAGTATAGAATAGATTTTGGGTATATCTTATAGAGTTAGACTTATAGGAATATTCTACATGTTTAGAATATTGATACTTATCTTGTAAATGACTCCTTGTGCTTATAAAAGGAGGTCCTAGGTTAGATGTTACGTACGTTTTTTTTTTTTTTTTTTTTTTTTTTTTTTTTTTTTTTTTTTTTTTTTTTTTTTTTAAGCTTCAAGGTTGTAAACCCTAGTGATACTCAAGATCACTTGTATTATACTTAATAATATTGAATCATTTGGTTATATCATTGTTCTTATTACTGTTTATACAAAGTTCATTGTTACATTGCTTTATACATTCTTCTAAGCATTAAAGAGTAGATTCCGCATACTCTTTGGTGTTAAACAAAGTTTCTAACAAGCTCAACAATATCTGTTTAGGACTCACAAGCTACGTTACCCAAGTTTTTTTTAAATATATTGTATTTTAAAACTTGAAACGATCCATAGATTTTGAAAACATTAAAGAAGAGAAATCTATGCAAAGACCACCACTCTTTGAACCAAATGGATTTATCTAATGGAAAAATCGTTTTGAAACTTATATGAAATAAAAAGATATAGACCTTTGGTATATAATTATTGAAGGTGACTATAAAGCTATAATAAAAGATATTACAAGTAGTCGGGATGAGGGTATTTCACTTACTCGTCATAGTGATGAGCAAAAGAAATTAATTGCCAAAAATAATGAAGCAAAAGTGATGCTTTACAATGCTCTACCTAAAAAGGAGTATGAAAGAGTTTTTATGTGCAAAACCGCTAAAGAAATTTGGCAATCTCTAATAATCACTCATCAAGGGAACTCACAAGTCAAGGATAACAAAATTGATCTTCATGTTCAACAATATGAACAATTTGTTGTTCCTGAAGATGAGACCATTGATAGTGGATTTGCTCGGTTTAATACTATCATTACTTCTCTTAAAGCACTTGATGAATCTTTTTGCAGTAAGAACTTTGTCAGAAAATTCCTTAGAGCACTCCATCCAAAATGGAGAGCAAAAGTGACGGCTATCGAAGAAATTAAAGATCTTTCAAGTATGTCACTTGACGAGCTAATTGGAAACCTCAAAGTCCATGAAATGGTAATGGAAAAAGATTCAAAGATCGTTAAAGGAAAAAGAGAAAAAGTCAAGTCAATTTCCGTAAAGGCAAGAACGGAGTCAAGTGATGATGAAGAATCTTGCTCAGATAGTGAAGATGAAGAATATGCCATGGCCGTAAGAGACTTCAAAAAGTTCTTTAGAAGACGAGGAAAGTTTGTAAGACAACCTCGAGAAGACAAGAAACCTTTTCAGAAAGATCGTGACGATAAGAAAGGAAAAGGTGAAAGAAAGTGTTTTAGATGTGGAGATACAAGCCATCTAATAGGAGATTATCCCAAGCCACCTAAAAACAAGAATCAAAGGGCTTTTGTAAGTGGTGCTTGGAGTGAAAGTGAAGATGATGACGAAGAGCCAAAGAATGACGAAATTGCTCTTATGGCTCAGGACTCAAATGAGGTACACTCTGACTCATCTTACTCTTCTATTGATGATGACACATTTCAAAAAGAATATAACAAACTGTGTGAACTTAGCTTGAAAATCATAAACAAAAACAAGTTTTTAAAAACCAAAAAGGAATTTTTAGAAAATGAAGTTTATGAATTAAAAGAAAAAGCAAAACGTTTAGAAAATAGTAAATCCATTGACAAGGTATGTATATCATGTCAAAAGCTTGGACTTGAAATTGAGAAACTTAAACTCACATAGGAGATGCTTATTAAATAAAATTCTAAGTTCAAAAGGTTTGATAAAAATATTTGTTGTGCGGATGAAATAATAAAAATTCAGAAGTTACGATACGATAAAACTGGAATAGGGTTTATGAAATTAGGAACTTTAAATATTCAAACGAAACAAGTAAAAAAACATCAAGAAACTGTTTCAACAACCTCAGGAAGCCACGGATCAGACGAACCCAAAAATTTGGTTTCGTCCGTTGATCAAAAAGGGTCCGTGGGTTTGTATGAAGAACAAAAAGACTGCAAATCAGCTCGTACTGAGTTTGTTAAAGTCACAAAGAAATCTAAAGTTGTTACAAATGAAACTAAACAAAAACCAGCTGTTGCAATAAGATTAGGACTTGTTAAAAATAAGTTTAAATCCAAAATTGTTCAACAGGGGTATAAAACACCTATTCCCAAACATCCCTTTCCAAAAAGTAACTAAAACACGCAACCCAACTATCAACAAAATGGTTGAAATCAAAACTTTCCCAGGCATTATCAAACTCCTAACTATATGCCATGGAATTCATATCCACCATTTCCATACATGAACCAAGTAAAGGGAATGTTTTACCAAAATGGACCCATGAGATATTGGGGACCAAACACTTAAGTCTTTATGTGACTTAGGTATGCTTGAAAGTCGGATTAGAACCAGATGAGTGGATAAAAGATAGTGGTTTTTCAAGGCATATGACGGGAGACAAAAGCCTCTTCTCAACTTATCAAGAATATGACGGGGGTAATGTCACTCTTGGTAGCAAATTGAAAAGCAAAATCATCAGAAAATGTACAATCTCTCATGAATCTCTCACTATTGAAAATGTTGCTCATGCACTGGTAAAGAAAGTGGCTTTCGTCACACCAAAAATGTGTGACGATATGCATATAGTCACACACGTTTTTTTAGGTGTGTGTGATGAAAGGTCGCGCCACCATAGGTAGCATATGGTCACATTATTTAGATTTTGGCCGTTTTCATTGAAAAAGAGTGACCAAAACCCGAATATGTGTGACAAATTAGGCATAATTTTATTGGATTAATCAGTATGTGTGACTATTTCCCGTCCTATGGCCACATGAATATATAATAAATGTGACGTTTGTGATGATTTAGTCACACAACGTGTGTTGTTTTTTTTGAGTTAGTCACATACAATTTAAAAAACAGTGACCAAAAGTGTTAATAAGTGTGACCATATGCTTTTTAAAATCGAGTAAAAGTGTATTTTGTGTGACTATTGTTCATCCAATGGCCACGTGAATTTTATGTATGTGTGGCCTTTTGTAATATTTAGTCACACAAAGCATGTTTGTTTTGGGTATTTAGTCACATACAATTAAGAAAAAAGTGGCCAAAAGTGTTAATAAGTGTGACCATATGCTGTTAAAAGTGAAGAAATATGTATTTTGTGTGACTATTGATCATCCAATAGCCACATGATTTTTTTTTGTGGCCTTTTGTAATATTTAGTCAAACAAAACAAGTTTTTTTGGATATTTAGTCACATACAATTAAGCATAAAGTGACTAAAAGTGTTAATAAGTGTGACAATATGCTATTTAAAGTGAAGAAATTTGTATTTTGTGTGACTATTGATCATCCAATTGCCACATGAATTATTTTTTGTGTGGCCTTTTGTAATATTTAGTCACACAACGAATTAAGCAAACAGTGACCAAAAGTGTTAATAAGTGTGACTATATACATCTTTTAGTCACATTTAAGAAATCAATATATATCAAAACAAATTCAAATATAATCAAAACAAATTCAAATACAATAAAATTGGAATGTATATAACTGAACCAAATATAAAATTCGTATATAACTCTATACCCTAGGACCTCCTTTTATACACCAAGGAGTCCTAGTCGGCTTACAATACTTTCCTAAGTATCTATAATCTTTTCCATAAACAACTAATACATATCATATAAGCAGTACTAACTATATGAACCAACAGTACTAACTTCAAGCAGTCTTAATCTCTGAGCAGTCTTAACTTTGTACTAGAAGTACTAACTTTCACTAGCAGTAGTAACTTTTGTACTAATCTCATCATCTGGATGTCTCTGTTTTAATTAGAAAAGACAAAAGTTAGAAGCACAGATAATATCTTTTCTTGCCATCGATGACTGTGTTTGGTTTGTATGTGTATGTGTATGTGCATGTGCTTGCATTTAAGAGATAAGCAAAAAGTTACCAAGAGCCGACGGAAAAAGCGGTCTGATGTGTCATCTGCTTCCAAATACCCATTTTGATTATTGTTAAGTTTTGTTAGGATAGTTACCTGGAATCGACATCGAGTAAGAAAGAATTGTTGGGCATACTGACTGAATCTTCTGCCATTAGTGACCTCATTTTGCCAATTACCTGAAAGGAACATTTATCATTTAGAATGTATGTAATTTCGATTTTAGGGTCATCTAAATAAGTATCCCATAATGAAATTGTTAGATGTTGTACCTCTTGGGATAATCCTTGGGCTCCGTATTTGTCATCCCAAAACATAGTTCCGATATGATATATTTGTGGAATACTCAAAATCTATGTCAAAAGGAAGAATAGAAATATAGCAGAGATTAGCTTTGGCTATTATGTACGAGTGCAGTTGTGCAGAACATCGTACCAGTAAACCAACAACTTGCCTTATGTGTTTTAACTCATCCCATGATGATCCAGCATACTGTATGATTACAAAAGATAAAATGCAGTGAATTGTTGTCCTGAGTCTCAGATATAGTCGTTTTTAGGCTGTACAGAAGGTTTGAAGGAATAATAGCTACCTGATCGGTTGCTTTGTTGCACCATTGTTCAAGTTCATGTAAACCAGACTTAACATATTCTCCATTACTAAACAAGCAGCATTCATGGCGAAGTAATAAGCTGCAAAGTCACAAATTATTCAGTATTTGAAGCCTAAGTAGCATTAGTAAAACGTGTTACAAAGTACTAAGTAAAGGTACATTACCTATTGAAGAACTGCACATCTATGAACGAGAATACCTGACTGAAAATTTTCCTTGTGATTATCGAAGGTACCTAAAGAACATATATAGAAGTGTTCAGAAAAAACCAAGTACCTTTATCCCAGCACCAAAATAGGTTGGGTTCACCCACCATTCTTTGAGTTTCATACCACACCTTTTTTTAATAACTTTGAGGTTGTAAGCACTTGACTACTTATGCATAGTTTGGGTGACTTAAAATAGATCAACTAGTTTCTTTTTTGTCTTTAAATTTTATACTTTTACCCAATAACTTGATATTAGCAGAAATATGACCAAAATAAATCCATTTTTATATTAGTTTGAGAGCCAGGCAACGTACCTCGCCTATAATGACCGTATCACCTTCCTTCACACCACGTTTAATTAAAGACTTGTTAACGCCGCATGCCTCTAGCACGTGCTGAAACCTTATGTCAGAGTCCATATATCTGTTGTAGAAAAAGTAGACGTCAATATCATATCAGGTATGTAAAAAAAAACATAGAGAGACAATATTAACCATCAATAGTACAAGAATTTAGTTGCAAAAAGAAGCTCAAATTCTATTAAAATATCAAAAAGTGTAAACTAAAATAAATGCTTCAATTGTTCAGTTGCAATTTACATTATTACAATTATATATTATATAAAAAAGCAAATATACAGGATACGATTACAGTAAGTGTTATGGATATGGCAAGTCTTAAGTTGAAATCAAAACCCCATGTCAAGATTATGGCATGTATCAAACTTACTCTTGTGAGACAATACATGATGATATGTGTGGAACGTTTTGGTTATAGTTCGATTGAGATATTTATGTATTGAATGTGTTTAGCATGCGGAATCTACTACAACACACTTTAAAAGAACACAAGGTGGTGAGTTTAAGTAAATGTGTGAATGTAATGAACAAAGAACACAACTTTGGTTAGAACAAAACGATTCAATATTATTGATGAAATAATACGGATGATCTAAATATCACCAGGATTACAAAGTAATCTTGAATCTAAGATTGTAAAAAGGATTTGTGATTCGAAGTAACTAAGTTACTTGATAGATAGTTGGTTCGTGGTTATTTAGTTGTGAAAGATGCATGTATGAAGAAGTGACTAAGATATCCTTTTATAAGATAAGGATATCTTATTACATGTTGTCAAGTAGATGAATATAATACTATACTTTGACTATATTGGCGCCTACAATTAAATACAACTACCCATGTACACTCTGATATATTCTTCTGTCACCACAGAAGACTAATCTACTTCTACATAACGTATAACAATGTACAAAGACTAATAATTCAACTAAATATCTATTACAAAATATCTAATAGACTTGACATAAGCTTGGGAGGCTCTTCATTAGCTAGCAGTACCTTCTACCCAGAAGGTACTGGTAGAACATCTTCGTACACTACAAAATCAACTAGCAGGCTCTTCTCATCATTGGCAGGCTTTTTGACTTTGATCATTTTATTCCCAACAATCCTCCCCTAAACTTGTTATTTCCATTAAAATACCCAAGTTTCTGATGAATAAAATACATACCATGAGGATTTGAGAACTCTTCCAAAAACCTTACTTTCTATCCTTCCTTTTTCTTTCATATTGCTCAGATATGCTCCTCAGCAAACTCTGAACAATCTCTGAGTTTTCTTCATCCTTGTCACACCTTAATCTCTTGGAGATCATAGCTTTAAGCACTTCATAGCTAAGAGGATACTCTTTCTCAGCTAACATAAAAAGTTCTATCCCACTCTGTGTGAAAAGATGATGAGTATGGCTATGACTTAGAAATTCCCAAGTTGTTGAAGGATCATAATAGGGAAATTTCCAATGAACATCTTTGGGATCAGGATCGAACATCCTATTGAATTCTACCCAAAGCTCTTGTTCCTTAGCATCTGTACTAGAATTTGTGGCTAACCTAATCTGCATTAGATTCCACAATTCTTCCAAATCTGCTCTATCAGATGCTCTAACTAAATTTTCAAAATTCTTGAAGATAGCAGACTGTCCCCCAACCCTTAATATTTTCCATGACTTACCAAATCTATCATGGTGTATTTCCCAATCAATTATAGGGTGTCTAGACCTAATTGGATCAGCATGAATGATAGTAGGTAAAGTAATCAACATTTTACTTACTTGCCCTTGATCCAATTTTGCTACTTCTTTCTTCTGAGCATCTTCCTTCTTCTTTGAGGGGTGTACATCAGATGGAACATTATAGTAAAGATTCTTGTAGGCTTGAAGATATAAAAAGAAGATTTCATCAGCAGATTTCTTCTTAAGTTGATAATCAGTCCAATTTGCCTGATTCTTCAAAAATTTCTTCATAAAGATTGTTTGATCTTTGTTAGTTTTGCCCACTTTAAAACCTCTCTTCTGACTTTCCTTCATCTTCTCAAAAATGTCAGCCAAAGCTGCTTCTTTGTATTTCTTGTTGATGAAAGATTCAAGTGCTTCAGTCTTCTCATCAGAATTGAGTGTCTTGTCATTTACTATATTTGCTGCATGACCTTTCACAATTGGATCATTGTTAATAATCCATAACATCTGTGCATCAAAGGTCTCTTGAGCAATTTGAGTATCAAGAAGAGCTTGAGCAGCTTCTTCAGCTTCTTTCTGCTCTTTCATTTCTTCAAGCATTCTTGAAGCTTCTCTAGCTTTTAGCTCTTCTTCTTGAACTCTTTTGGCCTCTTCTTCTCCTAAAGCCATCTGAATTTGCTGAGTTCTTTTCAACTTCTTGGACTTTGGCTCATCTTCAATTAGAATACCTTTGCCCTTATCCTTTGGAGTTTGATCTTGTGATGGAGCAGAGGATTGCTCATCAGCAACTAAAATCCTCTTTCTCTTGTACACTCTCTCAGCAGACCCTTTATACCCCATAGCCAATAGCCTTTCTCTCCTAGCAGACTCTTCTTCTGCCCTAGCAGGCTCTTGCCCTGCTCCAACAGGCTCTTGCCCTGCTCCAACAGGCTCTTCATCATAAACTTGAGTTCCATCATGGAATTCAAATTGAGCCTGTTCCTCCTCTTCTTCCTCATCTTCAGACCTATCCTTCCTCCCCTTTTTGGAAGAGTGATCTATCCTATCAGCATCTGACTGTGAAGAACTAGATAAAACAACCTTTGCAGACTTTCTACCTTTTAACTTCTTCACTTCACCCTCCAATCTCTTAACCCTCTTAACCAATTTGATGTTGATCTTAGAAAACTTTTCATTTTGACTTTTAAGAGCTTTCTCTAAGAACTTCACCTTGTCTTTCAACTCTTGCATTGTCTGAGGTGATTGGGTTTGTGATATATGATGTGGGGATGGTGGTGGTGTTGCTGATGGTACTGGAGATGGTGTTGGTGATTTTTGATGTGTTTGTGAAATGAAACCATGTGAAGAACTAGATGATGGTGTATCAGCAGATGGTGTTGGTTCTTCTGGATGTTGTGGTACCATTTCATCAAAAAGTGGAACTTCCTCCCCTCTAAAACCAATTCTCATATTTGAAAATACTTTTTGAGAAAGTTTTGGTGTTTCATAAACTGAGTCTGTGGGAAGCAACACATGTTTTAATTTTCCAATGATGCATCCAATGAATCTTGGATACATCAAAAATTTTGTTTTACTATTCACATTGTTTATCAATCCTTCAAAAATATATTTAGAAAAATTGTATTTTCTGTTTGTAGCTAAGCAAATGAGAGCAGAAGCCATGTTGCCACTAAATTGCTCCCAAGAGGTTTTCTTCTGGCTCAAACAGTGAAGGATTGTGTGAATCAAAAATCTCCATTGTGGAGTAAGATGCTTTTTCAGAAAAGTGAGTTTGTTGAACTCAGCATGATACCCCATTCTTGTTAAATTTTCAAAAATTTCAGTATCTGGTAACTGATTAATACCATCAGAATCATCCAAATGAAGATGTCTTCTTATGGATGACTCAGTAAGAGTCAAATGTTTACCATCCACTTTGGCTTTTATTCTTTGTTCCCCATTTTCAGAAGTTTTAATTTTAGCAGATTCCCAAAATTGTAAAATTTGTTTTTCATAAATAGTGGGATTGACTAGCAAAGCAAACCTGATGTAGGAGTTGTTTAAAAAGTCCACTACTTGATGAAATGAGGCATTATCCTCTGACTTCTCCAAAAATGCTAACTGATTGTGACGTTGAACAAAGTTTAGATCAATTGTGGAAGCCATAATGAAAATTTTGAATATGATGGTGGGATTGTTTGATAGTACTGGTAGAAGATGAAAGATGTATGTGAATTATGATAATTACTGATGAAAGAAGATATGAGAGAATTACTTTTAACCGACAATAATAAAGATTATAAAAAGAAATTGAAAAGGCGGTTAAAAAGATCTTTTATATGTGAAATATAATATAATATAATCATCAGTAATTTACATAACTACCCCAACGGCTAATTTTAACTACCAGGCCTAAAGGCTAAAACTTTTTCTGACAGGCTCAACGGCTATCTAGCAGTACCTTTGTACTCTAGCAGTACCATTTTTGTACTAGCAGTACCTTCTTAAAGTTTTATAAAAATCCCTTATAGTTTTTAGCAAACTACCAGCTATCAACGGATTTGAGTTGTCTTTACCAAAATCCGTTTGCTTAAGGACTAGTTAACTATTTACAATTAAGTATGGTTAGTTAACAACCATATAGTTTTTGGTAAACTATCAACCATCAACGGATTTGATTTGTCTTTACCAAAAGCCGTTTGCTTAAGGACTAGTTAACTATTTACAATTAAGTATGGTTAGTTAACAACCATATAGTTTTTGGTAAACTATCAACCATCAACGGATTTGATTTGTCTTTACCAAAAGCCGTTTGCTTAAGGACTAGTCAACTCTTAAGTTTGTAAAAACTTGGTGAGATGAATACCAAAAGCCATGATGGCCCAAAAGATGGTGCAATTTCCTTGGATGGAGGAAATTTAAATCAGGCAATGATGCTGTGTATCTTGGATGATTGGCTCAACAAGTGAAATCATCTAATAGTATGCCTTTGAGTTGAAAACATTTCTTAGTTTGATCTAGATAGAACTTTCTCCTTGAGAAATACTTCATCCCTTCTAGATATGTGATCTAACTCTCTCTTTTTCAACTCTGCATCATCTTGTATGCTCTTGTCTTTTCTTTCATCAATTGGTCTTTCTTCCATTCTGGGCTATTAATTCCTCCCCTGAGATTGTTATTTCTCCTGAATTGAATATAACTTTTGTTGCCCTTTTTGTTTGAAAGAACTCTTGTTTTGTTATCAACCTGAAATGTGTTAGTTGCAAACCAAAAGAGCAAAGTGTAGAGCACTTGATCTATATAATTGTAACCATTCAAGCATTTATATAAACAAAACATAGCAATTTTGTATCAGCAGGACCAATTATGAACTAACAGGACCTTTTGACTAACTAGCAGTACCATGTTAAAAAATTCAATATCAGTTGATTTTATGAACAAAAACATATGATTTTCAAAGATTTATCATTCCAATACCTCCTACAAGATATTTGAATCTACCTAAATCAAAAGCTTTGGTGAGAAGGTCTGCATAATTCTTTTCAGAATCAATTTTAACAACTTGAATTAACCTTTTCTCATTGCAATCCCTTATGAAATGGTGTCTGATTTCAATATGTTTTGTTTTTGAGTGTTGAACTGGGTTTTTAATGATACAAATAGTACTGCTATTGTCAATATAAATAATGGTGTTAAGAAAATTGTACCCATAGTCAAGCATTTGATTTTGGATCCAAAGAACTTGCCCACAACAACTTGCACCAGCAACATATTCTGCTTCAGTTGTAGAGTTGGCCACCATTGTTTGTTTCTTGCATTGCCAAGAGATTAGTCTGCAACCAAGAAATTGACATCCACCAGTTGTGGATTTTCTGTCTAGAGTTGCACCAGCATAGTCACTATCCGAATAAGCCACCAATTCAAAATATGATTCCCTTGGATACCAAAGACCCAACCTAGGTTGACCCTTAAGATATCTAAAGATTCTTTTGACTGCTGTGAGATGAGAGATTTTGGGATGTATTTGAAACCTTGCACACACACATACTGAGAACATGATATCTGGTCTTGATGATGTAAGATACATCAAAGATCCAATCATAGACCTATAATTGTGCAAATCCATATCTTCTCCTTCAGCATCCTTGAGTAGCCCTTTGTCTGGATCCATTGGTGTACTTGCAACCTTAGAATCAGCAAAATTGAATTTCCTTAAGATCTCTGCTACATACTTATCTTGGCTGATAAATATGCCTTCTTTGGATTGTTTCACTTGGAGACCTAAAAAGAAAGTAAGTTCCCCCATGGAACTCATTTCAAACTTACTGTGCATAAGTTTTTCAAATTCTACACACAAGCCTTGGTTTGTTGATCCAAAGATTATGTCATCAACATAAATCTGCACTAACAAGATGTCTTTCTTTGTCCTTTTGATGAACAAAGTTGGATCAATCCTGCCTCTTTGGAATCCACTTTCTAGTAGAAAACAAGCCAATGTTTCATACCATGCCCTTGGAGCTTGATGTAGGCCATACAAAGCCTTGGTAACCTTGTAAACTTTATCTGGATACTCAGCATCAATGAAGCCTGGAGGTTGAGATACATATACTGGTTCTTCAATTTTACCATACAAAAATGCACTCTTAACATCCATTTGATAGACAGTGAAGCCTATGAATGAAGCATAGGCTAAGAAAAGCCTAATTGCTTCAAGTCTTGCAACTGGAGCAAACACTTCTTCATAATCTACCCCTTCCTCTTGAGTATATCCTTGTGCTACCAATCTAGCCTTGTTCCTGATCACTATACCCCTTTCATCCTTCTTGTTTCTGAACACCCATTTGGTTCCAATTGCCCTATGACCTCTGGGCAAATCAACCAATATCCAAACCTTCTGAATCTTGAATTGGAGAAGCTCTTCTTGCATAGCTTCCACCCAACTTGCATCATCTAAAGCTTTGTTTATGTTCTTGGGTTCAGCCTGAGATAGAAAACATGAAAACAGGCATATATTGGAATTATCATTATTCTTTTCTTCATAAATAGAGGAGATTAACCCTTCTTCATCTGAGGATAAGACTTGAGATAAACCAACTTGAGATCTTGTTCTAACACCAGAAGTTATGCTTCCAATCACATCATCAGTTGAGTGATCTTTGAGAATTCTAGTGTTTGGTGTTTTAGGAACTTCATATGTAGTTGGAAGATTTCTAATCCTAACCTCTTCTTGAAAAGAATCATCTATTTGAACATTCAATGGCTCAGCAGTACCAATACTTGTACTAGCAGGACCATCTGAAGAACTGGCAGTACCATTGTCATTAGCACCACTTTCTTGATTCTCTTGATTCTGAGTTCCTTGATCTTCTTCATTGCCTTCATTTCGTGTGTTTGAAGGTTCTTCTTGATTTGAAGATAGATCCATACTTTTCCAAATTGGCATCCAGATGAAATCTTGATCTTTAGGAGCTTCAACATTTTCTTTAGAACCTGCATTATCATTAGCATGTGTACCTGAAACAGGCACATAATTCATAGATTCTGAAAGCCTATCAACATCAAACATCCAATCTGGTCCAACTCCTTTCACATTTGCTAGTTTCTCTTGAAACTCTATGTGAAGATTCTCTTCTACTAGCCTAGTGCAAGTGTTAAACACTCTATAGGCCTTACTCTGCAAGGAATACCCTATCAAAAAGCCAACATCTGCTTTTCCATCAAATTTGCCTAAATGATCTTTGGTATTGAGAATAGTAACATGACAACCAAAAGGTCTCATAAAACTTAAAGATGGTTTTCTACCAAAGAAAAGTTCATAAGGTGTTTTTCTATGTGGTTTTGTCACAAGAACCCTGTTTTGTACATAACAAGCAGTACCAACTGCTTCAGCCCAAAATGAAATAGGCAACTTAGAGTCTACTAACATAGTTCTAGCAGCCTCTATAAGTGTTCTATTCTTTCTTTCTGCTACTCCATTTTGCTGAGGTGTTCTAGCTACACTAAACTCTCTTTTTATGCCTTTTTCCTTGCAAAAGTCATCCATAACTCTATTCTTGAACTCTGTCCCATTGTCACACCTGATGATTTTGACTTTCTTATCAGATTGGTTTTCTACCTCAGTGATATAGGTTTTAAGTATTTCACTAGTTTCATGTTTAGATCTTAAGAAGAAAACCCATGAAAATCTGCTATAGTCATCAGTAACAACCAGACAATATTTCTTTCCATTCAAGCTGCACACATTAGTAGGACCAAAGAGATCCATATGAAGCATATGTAAAGCCTGAGAAATAGAGTTTTGGGTCTTGGGCTTACAAGAAGCTCTATGTTGTTTGCCTTTTAGACAGTCAACACAAGTTTGGTCGTTTTGGAAAATCTTTTTGGGTAAACCTCTTACTAAATCATATTTTGCAATAGTGTTGATTGTTTTAAAGTTTACATGACCAAGCCTTCTATGCCATATCATAGATTCATCCAATGAGGCCTTTGCTACTAAACAAGTTAAACCTTCCTTGGGATCAATGTTCTTTAAATTGACACTATACATATTGTTCCTTTTTGGAATTTTAAGAAGTATCTGACTCTCATCAGGCATCTTAAAATCAGAAGAAAGAACCATACATTCATTGTCAGTAAAGAGAACATTGTTCTTTTTGTCACACATTTGTGAGACACTAAGAAGATTAAACTGAAGTTCTTTCACAAAATACACATTTTCAAAATCTAGTTTACTGGTTTTGATAGTACCTTTACCAGTGATCTTTCCTTTTATTCCTCCCCCAAAGGTAACATATCCTCCATCAAAAGTTTTGAAGTCTGAGAGGAATGACATGTTGCCTGTCATGTGCCTTGAACACCCACTATCAACATATCCTTGATCTTCAATATCAGTTGAATGTTCCTGCACATGAATAAACATATTAGTTTCCTTGGGGTACCCAAGCCATGACAGACTTGGGTTTGCCTCTTGCATCAATGAAGTCAAACCTTTTCAGGATTGTTGATGCACCTTTAGATTGGATTGGTTTCCAAATCCAACATGCTGAGGACTTAACAGCACTTTCCCTTTTAATCCATTGTGTGGTCTTTGGTCTATCAGTACCAATTTTGGCAATACCAATTTTGGCAGTACCATGTGGTCTAGCAGGACCTTTTGGTCTAGCAGGACCTTTGGTTTTTGGACTCCAAACTTTTGTTTTGACCACATTTATCTTTTGAATAGGATTTTTCTCAACTTTTGGTACAGATTTATAAGTGTTTCTTGTACCCTTATCAGTTGGTTTTGCAATAACAGGCTTATCTTGTCTAACAGTATGTTTAACATTAGAGGTGTTAGACTTAACAAAACTTTTTCTGGGTTGAGTAACATTTGTTTTTGACTTTGATTTACTCCCAGAAAACCCATTTATTACAATAAGCATGAAGATGATTAAAGCTACCACAATAATAACAAGCTTTATTAAACATAACAAAGTCATCACCTAATTGTTGTGATTTAAGGTTGTTCCAATTTCTTTGGCTTCCCCTAGGTTTGTTATTACATTTTTCACAACTTTCAACTGTCTTCAAAACAGTTTTGGCCTTAGCTTTAATTTCTACTTTCTTAGGACTGGTTGGTCCTACTTTGATTCCTTTAATAGGAATAGTTTCATCTTCATCATCATCAGATACCCAATCCTCAATAATCAGGACATCTGGTCTCTTCTCAGTGAGCACCTTGGAGAGTGAGACATTCTTAGCACTCTCAGAAGGTTCACCTATCACTACAGGTTTAGCTAATGGTTTTGCAACAAATTCATGTAAACCTGATGCAGCAAGATCACTACCTTGTGGACAAGGAATTCCTCTATAAGGAGGTGGACATTTGTTGTATCCTATCCCTGATTTTATCCTCTTATTCATCTGATTCTCTACTATACTCCTAGTACACTCAGAAGCATTTTCCAATTTAGTAACAGTCAGTTGAATATTGTCTCTAGCTAATGTCACTTTAGTGCACTCATTTCTTACCATTTCTATTTCTTTATCTTTCAAAAATATTTGTCTATGAAGAGCATTTTTTGCATCAGTAAAGGTAAGTTCATTTTCTCTATAGTGAGTGATTTGTTTTTCTAGCTTGGATATACCACACTTATGGTCAAATAGAGCTTGATTGGTTTTTCTTTCTACTATTGTGAGTTCATCAAAGCATTTTCTTAAAGTTTGCAATTCTTTAAATGCTTCACATGTATTTGAACATTTAGAAATTATTACCTCAGGAGTGGAGAATGCCATCAAAGCCAATTCATCAGAAGTTGACTCATCTTCACCCATGAAACTCCAATCAAAACCCATGCCATCTATAGCAACCATTGCTTTTGGCTCAGCAACTTCAACAACTTTACTCTTGCTTTCAAAGCTTCCTTTCTTCTCAAAGCTTCCTTGGTTTCTGTTGTCAAACCCTCTACCTCTGTCATCCTGCCTCTTAGGTCTTCTACACTCTCTAGAGTAGTGACCTTTCATGTGGCAGTTGTAACACTCTACCTTTGACTTATCATAGCCAGCAGGCTCACTTCCATCTATCAGTATCTTCTTGCCAGTCCTCATCATCAACTGCTTAGCTCTAATGCTTAAAAGTGAAAGTTGCCACTTTAGGTCCATTACTTCAAGATCATCAGGATGAATCTCTTGAAGGTCTTCAAATGTTAATACGGACCCATTGTGTTGAGATGTAAGAAAAGCACACCCAATTGTTTCATCCAAAATGGACTTGGTGCTACTAGAAGTACTAGCAGTACCAAAGGTTGTGTTAGCAGTACCTTCTTCTCTGCCACCTTTGTCTTCATGATCAACCTTTGAGATGTTTGGGGATGAAACAAATGCCATATTTCCTGAGCTTGACCCAGTAGTCTTCTTTACTTCATGTTCTACAATCTTGAAATTGTTGTAGAGATCATTGAGACTCATCTGGTCAATGTCTGACTTGTTCTTCCAAACAATGACATGCATAGACCATTCTGAAGGTAAACTCCTAAGAAATTTAGAGTTTAGGTCTTCTTGAGTTATCATTACTTCATGGATGGCTAACTGACTTGCAAGCTTCTGAAGTCTATTGAACATACTGTCCAAAGACTCATTGGTTGTGGCTGTGAAGTTCTCAAATTGTTGTTTGAGAAGTGTTTTCTGTGTTTTCTTGGTAGCATCATTACCACCAAACCTAGCCACAATAGCTTCAAAGAGGATTTTGGCATCTTTGTATTTGTTAAAAATCAGAAGTTGATCATTTGGAATAGTCATCAGTAACATACTCCTTGCCTTGAGATCATTTTTCTTCTGAATTCTTTCATCTGCATTTGATGGTTGGGTTTTGTATTGTTGTTACAAGAGCATCATTTACTGTTGATGTGGTGATTTGGGGTTTAAATGAATTGCCTTGTTCAATAATCTCCCAAAGTGCATAGTCCTGCACTTGAAAGTATTGTTCAACCCTGAGTCGCCACATTTCAAACTCATTTTGTTTCAGTAATGGAAGTTTAGCTGCAACATTTGTCTGAATATGTTCAACATCCATTTTTCTTTTAAATTAGTAAATATCAAGCCTAGCTCTGATACCACTTGTGGAACGTTTTGGTTATAGTTCTATTGAGATATTTATGTATTGAATGTGTTTAGCATGCGGAATCTACTACAACACACTTTAAAAGAACACAAGGTGGTGAGTTTAAGTAAATGTGTGAATGTAATGAACAAAGAACACAACTTTGGTTAGAACAAAACGATTCAATATTATTGATGAAATAATACGGATGATCTAAATATCACCAGGATTACAAAGTAATCTTGAATCTAAGATTGTAAAAAGGATTTGTGATTCGAAGTAACTAAGTTACTTGATAGATAGTTGGTTCGTGGTTATTTAGTTGTGAAAGATGCATGTATGAAGAAGTGACTAAGATATCCTTTTATAAGATAAGGATATCTTATTACATGTTGTCAAGTAGATGAATATAATACTATACTTTGACTATATTGGCGCCTAGAATTAAATACAACTACCCATGTACACTCTGATATATTCTTCTGTCACCACAGAAGACTAATCTACTTCTACATAACGTATAACAATGTACAAAGACTAATAATTCAACTAAATATCTATTACAAAATATCTAATAGACTTGACATAAGCTTGGCAGGCTCTTCATTAGCTAGCAGTACCTTCTACCCAGAAGGTACTGGTAGAACATCTTCGTACACTACAAAATCAACTAGCAGGCTCTTCTCATCATTGGCAGGCTTTTTGACTTTGATCATTTTATTCCCAACAATATGGTTCGATTAAGTGATATGATTTCAAACTCAATATTATCCTAACTACATGTTAGTCATTCAAACTTACTTCCAGTTGGTCATTTGAACAAATCGTTGCAAACCCGCTCCTTCGATATGCCATGTATCAGAAGAGCTATCATGAGAGATCTCAAACTCGTTAATGGGGGCAGTTCGCTGCTTTTTCACTATTTCTGCCACATGACTAAATTGTACAGGATCTCTCCAACCTACATGAGACAAGTGTGGCTGTAGCTAAGTAACAAAGTAACAGACAGAACATATAGCCATTAATGTTAGTTAAAAGATGAAACGTGCTTACTTTCATCTTTTTTATCTTCAATTCCTCGTCGTACAAGCTCATAAGCAGCAGTGATCAATTCTCTGGTCCCGTCTCTATTTATTGCACTGATGCAAAAAGATTCAATCCCACGTGAACGAAGGTAATCCCGGAATGATTCCCACTTTTTATATGCATCAGGAAGATCCATTTTATTGTATGCAACTATAAATGGCTTTTCAGCAATTTCAGGACTGAACATTTCTAGCTCAAGACGAACTGCGTCGTATTTGTAGTCTGGTTGTTGAGACGAACAATCAACAATGTGTACCTAAGCCTCCATTCCGATAGTAACACCATTAGTTCGCAATAATATAATTAAAAGTAATATGTTGATAAGAACATTAGTATTATCTGTGGAGCATACATAAAGATAATTGCGATATCAAGTCACAATAATCGGTTTAAATCAATAACAATAACATCAAATTAGATCTAACCCTGTATGAAAGTACAAAAATACAACAGTGCCATTTATTTCTCATAATCAAGAGAATAAAATTATATACTCTGTAAATTCTGTCTATAACTTAAAATAAAAGATGTGCAGTCAATGCATAAAGGATTATACCAGAGCAGAACATCTTTCAGTATACCAAAGAAACTCGTGGCCTAAACCAAAACCTCTGTGAGCTCCTTCAAGTATATGTAAAAATAAAGATGAGTAAAGCTCCTTCAACGTTGGCTTCCTCACTCTTCACTTCTGCCTCCTAAAGAAAATGGGTAAAGCTTAAAGCTAACAGCTTATATATGCAATTCTGCCTAAAAATAAAGATGAGTAAACAGGCGTGTACTTTTTTTGCAGCCTTCCTCTGCTTTTGCCTCAATAAAAACTTGTTTTTTACAGTAGGAATTTCAAGGTCACATCATTTTAAGAGATTAATTATTTGACTTATGAAGAGCCCTTCACAGAGGATAAGATAAGACGACATTATAAATTTGCACAAAACACAAATCAAGGTTCAAAATCAATGTTGACCTACCTCTCGGCTAGCGTGAGTCCCAACATATACAATCACGTTCATATCAGGAAGCCATTTTCTGAACTCTTTAGGCCAATTTGACAAAGTTGATAGAGGAACAACAACAAGAAAGGGCCCATGAATTTGTTGCGAGTTCTGTGGGGACAACGAAAAACCTAACTTAATCACCTTCGTGAAGAAAATTGACAGATACATATGACAATAAATGTTAGAGAACCTGAAGGAAACCAAGCATTGAAACTGACTGAACAGTTTTGCCAAGGCCCATTTCATCAGCCAATATGACATTCGTATCATTTCTCCAACTGCGCTGTGAATATTGTTAGTGAGAGTTGTAAATGAAACAAGTCAACTCTGATGGAGGTATGTGTCTAACATACCTATTAACAAGAAAATTCAGGCCCTCGAGTTGACAGTCTCTCAGTTTCTCTCCTTTTAGCCAATCAGGCTGTTCATCAAGTTTTCTCAAACTTGCTATAAGAATAAAATAACCCAAAAACTCAAAATCTCATATTTTGATAGGATAAGACAAGAACCAGAATATCAACAGCAAGAACAACAGTTAGCAACATGCATGTAACATCATCTATAATCCCCAAACAAAGGTTTTTTTTTTTTTTTTACATATCAGTTACAAGGTTTTGGGTTTGTGATGAAGAACAAGAAGAGGTGATAAAACAAAGGTTTTTTCTTTTTCTTTTTGATCACCTCTTAACAAATACAAAGGGTAGTAAAATCAGCAAAACAAAAAGAATATATGAAATTTAATACCTATTGCTGCTGCAGGAGGAGGGATGGGAGAAGGAGGGGCGGAGGAAAGAGGGATGGGAGCAGGAGGGGCGGCGCCTGCAAAAATACCCAAATAACTTACTTAGTTATCAAATACAAGTAAAAAAAAGTGACAAGTAATCAAAGATGTACCTTCAATTTCATATTTTTGGGAGCACTCTTTGCACCTTTAAGAAGCAGATGAATCACCGAAAAGGGCATATAATAAACGACCTGTAGAAACAAAACCAACAATCACTAGTAGAATCAAAACCAACAATTAATCGGTTTCATAATCCAAAACTAACAAAGCATTAGTAACATCTTGTTTACTCAACTGATTAAAGAAGGTGGATGCACATGCAGGTGCAGATGTGGTGGTGGTGTGAGCGGTGGCGGTGGTGAGGAGAGTGTTGAGGAGATAGAAGAAGAAGAAGACCAGATCTATCTAGTTTTGGTGTAAATGAGATTTGGGATGGTCAATGAAATATTTGGGAAGGAGGGCGATTTGATTTTGGGGAACTTGTGAAAAGTTGAGGGGAAAATTTTATTTCGGGAAAAACCAAGTGCTGCGCATGTAAAATATTATTTCATATGATTTAGTCACTTTTAAATAATGTGTAATAAATTTGACTATATGATTTAGTCACTTTTAAATAATGTGTGACAAACTTGACTATATGAATTAGCCTCATACACAATTACTTTATGTGACCATATATGGATTTTGGTCACACGGTTCAATTGTGTGACATATATTTGTCACATATGTATATATATAGTGTGACTAATGTTTCAAACTTATTTGTATCTGTCACACGTCCCAAATTATAAGTGACTAAATAATCAAAAAAAAATTACCATTTACCTCTAGTCACATAAATATTCAAATGTGTGACAATGAAATTCCGAAATGGTCACACAAGTCGGATCAAGTGTGGCTGTTTATTTTATTCTGGTACATTTAGTCACATAAATATCTGACTGCGTGACCATTCAAAAAAAGCATGTGTGACTAAATCCCAGATTTGTACTAGTGATGTTGATAATCTAGGATTCAACCTACTTAGCATTAGTCAACTATGTAGTAAAAAGTATAATATTCTATTTAGTGAAAACAAAAGTAAAATACTAAAAGATGGAATGATGTGTGCCTAAACACACACACCAATTTTATACCGGAAATCACACTAAAATGGACTAATAACCATAAAACATGTGACATTATATTGCAAATATGTTTGGAATGTGTTATTATGTCTTGCAGGTACAAGGGTTTGAAAATAAAGTAAAAAACTGTGAATTTCGGTTGAGATCCGATTTAGTTTGCACATTTTTCGAGGCCCAAATGAAGCCCACATCAATCCCTGTGCATACCAATGGAAAGATAACGGAAAAAACGAGTCCGACGGTACCGTTGAAAAATTATTGGAGCAAAAGTGAAGCATGGTGATGATTATTTGAAGATTAGAAGATATTAAAGATGATCAGAAGATTTATTGGAGCTTATTTAATGATTCATCAAACTTAAGAGGAACCCCAATTAAAGCCCGATGATAAAGTCTAATAATTATTCAAGTTAATCCCAAGATTCAAGTGAATAATAAGGACAAAAAGTGAAGCCAGGGGTGTAAAATAGCAATTTGCACCAAACTTTTAATTAAATCACCTTCTAGAAGGTGTGGGTCCCACCACCATGTGCATCCATTTCAATATGGGAAGTGATTTGTACACCATTTTTTTGCCATCTACCACTAAATTACACCAGTGATGCACACAGTACAACACTGCTATGCATAATTATTGATGCGTTGGAATTGGAAGTAATATAGCTGCACTGTTGTATTCCAAATGGGTCGCCCTGCCTACGTGTCGAAGATTGATAGGCCGAGCCTCCAGCCAACGGTCAGAACATGCCAACGGGCGCGCGACACGTGTCCCAAATGATTGGCTCATAATTATTGATGCGCTGGAATTAGAAGGATCGAGAAGCATATTGGTTGGGCTATATAAACACACCATGAGACATTATTTTCACACATTAGAGAGCAGTTGTATTATTAGGTGTAGGAGTAGATTAATTTAGGAGTAGGAGTAGAATAATTTTAGTAGCTTGTTGTTTTAGCTTATTTTGTATTAGCTTATTTCAAGAACTTATTGTAATCAACTCTTTAGCTTATTATGAATGAAGATGAAGATTTATTTTGAAGTAACTTGAGCTTATTTCTTCTTTTACTTCTATTTCTTTTATTTTATTTTATTTTCTTTTTCTTTATCTAATAATCCAAATAAGCTTATCCTAATAGCTTATTTTTGGTTTGCTTAGATTTCCTTATTTGTGGGTAAGCTCTCTCATATCTTATTCACTACAAGCCATTTTCTGTCTTTTAGTCTAAAATAAGCTCATCCATATAGCTTATTTTTGAATTATTAATATTAGCTTTTTGATAAGCTTCCTTATAGTTTATTCAAATAAGTACTTTTTATTTACTTATTTTCTTTTCAAATCTACTTTATTGTTTTAGATCTAAATAGTTTTTATAGTTTATTTCAAAAGGCTGTTACCTTTATTAGTTTTTACTTTAATAAGCTTTTCTTTAGCTTATTTTATCATTAGATCTAGTCCTTAAATATACCCAATCCGCGTTTACTTTCGGAGTGAACACCTTAGTTTTGGGTGGATTTAGATCTAATCTTTTAGCTTTTTCTTAGCTTATTTTGATTAAATTCTAGTGCTTTTTATAATCTTTTAGCTTTTTCATAGCTTATTTTCATTAAAGACTAATGCTTTTATATTAAATTAGCTTTTCCATAGCTTATTTGGTCTTTCTTTTAGCTTATTAATATTGCTTATTGTACTAATCTTGATAAAGTTTTGATTTTTATGCATCCTATCCTACATCCTAAGGCATGGAGCTTAAGGGTTTTATAAGCTAGCTTATTTACTAAAGTTTATAGATTTTCTAGTTTTTATTAAGCTTATTAGTGAATAAAGTTGACAACTTTATTTACTACTTGGTAAAATAGAAGCTAGAAAAGAAGTAATCTTTAGTTATTGTTTTAGTTTATAAGATCGGGTGGTTTTATTCGTCTCATCTCATATTTCGGGTTCTATTTTCTTATCCTTTTTACTCTTAGTTTATTAGTTTAGAATTATGCTTATGTTTGTTGGATTTGTTAGCTTATTTAATATGCTTAGTGAGTAGATTGTTTTATGCTTGTTAAGTGGGTAGTGATTTGAGAATTAAGTGTGAAAACTTAAAAATTGTTGATTAATAATCTTTGGTTACTTGGATTGATTTTTGGTTATTTTGACGGGCAAAAGCCGTTAGGGTAATTAATTAAATCTAGTAATTTTTACCAAGATAAAGAATTGTTTTCAAAATAAACCAACGTTGTGAGAAAATAGTTTTTTAAACGGGTATTTAAGATTGTTAATTAATAATTTCCGAATTATTTTAGATTTATTTAGTTGGTTGTTTTAACGGGCAAAAGCCGTTAGGATAATAAACTATTTAAATCTAGTGATTATTACCAAGATAAAGGATTGTTTTTAAAATAAAACAACGTTGTGAGAAAATAGTTTCTTTTAACGGGTATTAATTCTCCACTTTAAACGATAATTCACACTTAATGACCTTTTCGCCTCACTTGACAAGCATACCCTTTATTATCGTATTTTTGATTTTATATTATTGTTTTGCTTTTAGTTTTCTTTTATTAATCTATTTAGCTTTTAAAATCTTTTATAAAAACACCAAAAATATTCGATAATCAAGCATCAAACAAAAGACATAAACGCAAATCTCAATACATCTCTCGCTGAGGAAACGACCTCGGAAGATTTAATTATCACTTGTCCTCAGGTGATCATTACGTCTTACAACAAATCAAATTTTTGGCCCCGTTGCCGGGGAGAGTTGTTCGATTTTTGCGTTTTGTTTCGAGTTAGTGCTTTTAAGACCCTTTCTTTTGAAAGTTAATTTTTAAAAAAAAAATCCAAAAATATTTCCCTTTTTCTAAATTTAAAAATCCTTCTTTATCCTCTAAAATGTTTAATTATATCTTTCTCTTATCCTCTATATCCGTTTAATTCTTCTCTATGTCTTCATCTTACCTATATGGTTGAATATAAGTTAGATGCTAAGCGTGGAGTAATTGGATCTCTTTAGAGCTCATAGCGGTTAATCGTGGCCTTTTGCTCCCATCAGCTAAATAAACATAATAAAATAATGTTTGTAATAAATAAAGATGCATGGTTTTTGCGATTGTTAGTTTTTACTCCTTTTTTAAAGAATTCATGCTTATGGAAGTTAGGTACACATCAGGGTACTGTCAGTGTTGCGGGGAAATAAAACAACGGATTCCTGATAGTTAGCTGCTATTGTTTCGGATGTTGAAAGACCGCAGGACTCGGGGTTTGGCGCCTAATGTATGTAATAAACCGAAGCTGTAATAGACCACTGTTTCTTGATGGTTCATTCCCGTTGACTCAATTGTTTAAAGGGTGGAAGTAATAATAATAATATCCAAAGCCATAAAAGTTTTCTGTTTCCTAACGGTTCGTTCCTGTTGGGAATGCATGTAACAAGTATCAAGTCTTGGTCATTTACTTATGTAATAGGTTGCTTAGTCTTATATGGCTTATATGTTTGTAAAAGCCTAAGGCCCAAGTAGTAAGCCCATGGGCCGTATGAAAATGTTTAGCAAGAGCACATGGGGCGTTGCCCTAGCTCCTTGCCTATAAATACAATGTAAACCTCACATAGTGAGGTGTTGGTTATTCATATATGCTAAAGAACCTTTGCTACTCTTTCTTATGATATAATCGACCACCATTATCTTTCTATCTCTTATTTCTCTCTTATTTATTTTTGTGTTATATCGATTATGGTGACCTAACAAGTGGTATCAATTGACAAAAGATCATTGAGTAGTGTGTTTAAGTGTAGATCATAGCTTTTTCTTATTTTACGTTTTGGTTTTGTGACAAAATCTCATTTCTAGCACTTCTCCCTTGCGCTTGTAAAGTGTTAAGGATTCTATAGTGTTTAGGAGTTTGATTTAGAGTCAAAAGTTAAGTTCTTTTCGCTTTACACTAGTTTTTATCATCGTTTTACTTATTTACACCTTATCGAAATTGCTCAAATTTCCTTTAAAACATTAAAGCTTTAAACTTTCTTATTATTTAGGAGTTTTTAAAGGTTATTGATCAATAGAAACTGTTTTAAAAGTTGTTTTTCATTGAAAAAACGAGTCTTTTGAAAAACTGTACTGTCATCACAATTGGAAGCTAGGGTCTATCGAAATTGCAGTTAAGGGTTTATCGGAATTGGCACTTAAGGGTTTATCGAAATTGACACTTAAGGGTTTATCGAAATTGACACTAAAGGGTTCATCGTAATTCATCAAAAGCTCTTCATCACGATTCACGGTTTACTCAGTATATTCCTAGCTTGTATAAGCTTGTGAAAATACTTCGACTTAGTGGAAATCTCCTATCTTGTATAAGTTAGTGAGATACTATCGAAATTGCAAATTGTCATCGCAATTGCAATAACTCATCGAAATTGCAAACTTGCTGTCGAAATTGCAATTCTCATCGCAATTCATTTGAAGTTCAAATTCCATCGCAATTCATCAAATCCATCGCAATTGGACTATCAGTGAACAGTGTTTATCAAAATTGAATTTGAACTTTGTTTATCGCAATTGGACTGTCAGTGAATAGTGATTATGGAAATTGGATGTGAACAGTACTTATCTAAATTCATAATAAAACAAAACCAAACTTCATCTACCACAACACACTTCTCAATTGTCTTCAAAATATCCATTTCAACATAACACAAGTTAACAATCACAATAATGTCTCAACCACCTTATTTCAACTACTTTACACAACAGTATCCTTAGCAACAGCTGTATCCTCAGCAACAGCAGTATCCTCAACAACAACCATATCCTCAGCAACTGCAACCCATGCAACCACAATCATTCTTTCCACAACAACAATTCCCTCAACAACAATCATACCTTCCACCACAATTTGCAATGCAATCATTAACTACATTTCCTCCTCCATCAAAAGAACCACATTGGTTTGCTCAAATGTGTGTGGCAATCAGTAGCCAACAATCAATTCATGAAGCTGGATCACTTGAAAGACCTCTAATGCTCACTCCTGGAAATTATGTTCAATGGGCAAGTCGATTCTTTAGGTTCATCGAACTCCGGAAACCTCATGGCAAATATCTGAAGAAGGTTATACTTGAAGGTCCTTTCCAAATGCCAACAACAACTGTTCCTGGAGATCCACAAGCCATTCCTCCAAGACCTGAAACTGTTACCACCCTTCCTGAGAATCAACTAACAGCAGAACAAATTCTTCACCGTGAAGTTGATGAACTTGCAATGGAGTATATTGCTCTGGGTATACCTAATCCAATTCTCCGAAGCGTTGATGCTCAGAAAACTACAAAGGACATGTGGGAACATATACATCTCTTGATGGAAGGCACTGAACTTAACCAAGAAGACATGAAATCCAAACTTTATCTCGAATACGAAATGTTCATGAATGATCCAGGCAGACACTTGAGTCTTATTATCATCGATTCACAAACATCATTAATGAATTGGACAGACACAACATCATCTTGCCAAAGATTGCAATCAACACGAAGTTTCTCAATTGTCTAGGTCCTGATTGGCAAAAGTATGTCACATTTGTTCGTCAAGCCAAAAATCTTCATAATGCGAAGTATGGATTGTTGTATGACTATTTGAAGCACCATCAAACCGAGGTTGACAAAGATCGAGCTATGCGTGGCATGCTTACACATTCAAATCCATTAGCACTTAAGGCTCAATCCTATTATGCTCCATATCCACCACCTAATCACTCTGCTTACCCTCAACAATCACCTTCAACCCAAATCGTTCCATATATATGATTCATCACATCAATCAACTGACACTCAACTAGTTCCATACAACAACTCAGATTCCATGTTCTACACACAAACAAATGATGAGGACGACGATGCATTCAACTCACTAAATCAAGGATTTGCTCTCATTGCTCGAGCCTTCAGCACATTCTCAAACAAATCCAACAATCGTCTCTGTACTTCATCTAACACAAGGAATCAAGCTGTTATACAACATGGACGGGTGGAAGTACATAATCGTACTTATGGACGTCAGATGAGCTTTGGAGGTTACGTGGGTAATTCAGGAAATGGACAAGTGTTTAACACAGCTGGTGTAAATAGGAACAATGCAGGTTCTCCTCAAAGAAGGGTTGAAATTTTTGAAACTGGAAATTCATCAAATGCGAATACGGGAATCAGGTAATACAACTGTAATGGCAAGGGTCATCTGGTTAATGCATGTCCAAAACCAACAACCAGAGGTAGTGATTTTCACAAACAAGCATTACTTCTTGCACTTAAGGACGAAGCTGGTGGAAATCTCATTAACAAAGAAAACAGTTTCATGGCAAATGCTTACTCAGATGATGATATGGAAGACTTGGAAGCTAATGCAGCAGTTATGTTGATGGCAAACATGCAGGAACTTCACATGAGTGACACAGGCCCAGTCTATGATACTGATGACTTGTCTCAAGTACCTGATCCAAATATATGTCTCATACATGAACTGGTATCTCCATCTGCATCTGCGTCAGACAAGCAACAATTTATTCAAGATGATTCATTGCTAACTCTTCAAGAAGATGATCAAATTAACCCTGTTGTTACATTTGATGATCCAATTGAGGACCTTAACAATGATCAACTTGAATAGATTGAAACTTCGTCTGATCCAGATCCGAAACTCATGACCTTGCTTATGACCACCCAATCCCAAGTTGAGAAATGTAATGAAATCAACCGTAAGTTAAAAGCCACAATTGCATCATTAACTGCGGATCTTGAGTGCTCTAAAACACAACTCAATAATTTTGAAACACAAGCTAAACGAGAACAAAGTTTTGAAGTTGCTTTTCAAAATGCGTACGTCAAAGAACAAGAGTTACAACATCAACTACGAGAGTTAGTCGCTTCCAAAAATAACTTGGTTTCTCAAATGGAACAAGAAAAATTTGAATTCAAACAACAAGTTGAACACCTCAATTCTGAACTTTCAAAAACAAAAACGGAATTGTCAAGCTAGTTTTTCTGAACATAAACAAGTGTCTAGGAAACGAATTGATTCTTATCTTGATGAAATCGTAGATTTGGAAAGAAAATTAAAAGAGTTTCAAAAAGTTGTTTACAAAACTGGTAAGTCTGTAACAACAATTCAAAAGTTTACTTTAAAGCAAAATCCCCAAGGTTATGGTTTTGCTCTTGGTAACGATAAACCACGTTTTCTAAACAGAGTACTCAAGGAAAATCCGAAGTTGTATAGTGCAGAACATTTCTTTGATGATTCAATTATGCGTGTTGTTGTATATAACTATGAGGAAGAACAGGAACAGGAAGACGAGAGTCGATAAAAAATGAGCAATGTTAAGTTTAATAAACCATTTGATTACTCAAAATTGCCTCATATTTTTGACACTTTTGTTCCTTAAAAGGAAAAAACAGAACAACCATTGTTTATCACTCAAATTCATGAACAACCTTTGACACTTTTGGTCCCGTTAAACTAGTTGCACAAATAAATGACCCTTTACCATCCTTTGGTGAAATTCAACCATTACCAGAACGTTTCCTTGTACTACGGTATTTTGACACGTTTATGGAAGGCATCAAATTTTTAGAACAAGCAATTGAACGTAATTCTGAGATAACTGTTTCAACTATTCAATCTGCTGACGCAAAAGAACAGAGACAAATTTTTCAAACACAATTTTTACCTCATGTCCAACATTTGCGTCTTTGTGCAACACACTAGGAACGGGAACTATAAAATGATGTGTCATCTATGATGAACATTTTCAATACAACTGAAAATTCAATTTCCAAACAAAAACGTAGAAACAAAATTCTTCAAAATGAAGCAGATCAACTCTTGGCAGATGTTCTCATAAAATCCCGATGTATTGTGACTTCAAGAGTGCCATTGCCATCTCCTGCAACACTGTTCAACATTCAAAATCAAAGCATATCGCTCTCAGATATCACTTTATCAAGGAGCATGTTGAAAAGCGTACAGTTGAATTATACTTTTTTGGATACACAATACCAATTAGCAGACCTATTCACCAAAGCCTTGCCTCATGCAAGATTTGTGGAATTAGTTTACCAAATTGGTATGCGATGTTTGACTCTAGATGATCTGAAAAACTTTCTCAAATATCCTTGAAAATGTCAAACATCAAAACAATTATGTAAATATTTTTATCAAAAACAAAATACAAAAATATAAAAATTTCAAAAACAACAAAAAGATTTTACATTTTTTCTCTTTTTTTTATAAAAAAAATGCAAGTACAAAATTTCCATCAACATCATGTTCTTTTAAACGAATTAACCATTTTTTCCGAACAAGTGTTGAGGGGGAGTATGAAATTCAATTTTTTTATATTTTCATTAAAATTTGTACATACATATTTCCAAAAGGATGTTGTTTGCAAAATGTGTTGGTAAAACTATCCTCGTAATAATACCCTCTTTGATCTCAAAATATTTTATATATTCTAAAGTCGAGGGGGAGTATTGAAAATAGTTTTTCATCAATAAATTGTTGAGTGTGTCTAACCTTTTGTGAGTGGGGGACTTAGATTGCTAATTTATGCCATTAAGGGACTACAGGTGTCAAAACGTGAAAGAGCAATTTTTTAACAAAAACAAAAATTGGGTAGCATTTACTGCTACTGCAAAAAAATTATTACCCTTCAACCACCAATATCAACGAACCTCAATCATTCGCCTAATCCAAGTGTTAAATCTCAAATCCGTAAGTGTTTTCTTAATCTTTAGACTAATCTAAGAAAGGGTTTTTTGATGTTTTATCAATCCAACGGTTTGATTTGTTACAATAATCAATTTTGGATTTAGGGTTTAGACGAATTGGGGGTTTATGATTCTTTATGTTTTTGTTTAAATTCTTTGGTGGGTTTTGTTCCTAATCAAGTTCTTAACATGTTTCTATAACCTAATCATACCCAAAAACTCGTCTTGATGATTTTTGATCGTAGGGTTCATACGTATGAATTGGGGGAAATCATATGAAAATGTTTTGGTCCAATTAAATGGGTGGGATAGTATTCTTACATGTTAAGTAACATAATTTGACCATCAATTTGTGCCCAGAAACACGTTTGAATCAATTTTGATGTTTAGGGTTTAAGAAGAACATGTCCAGGTCCAAATTTTTTGATTCATGGCTAAAAGGTGTTAAAATGCAGTCCATTGTGCTTAGAATCATCATAGGAATTCATTTGATCCATACACATACATATATAATCCATTAAACTGAATTTCGACATGAATTGAAACGGGGTTTATCGAAATTGCAAAACTGTGTTTTCAATATAGATAAACTGTTATTGGAATTGTCTAAATGTGTTCATGGATTATGTTGTAACATGTGGTTTAATCTAATTTGGACAGGAAATGAATTTCGATAAAGATTCACAAGAAAATGTATGTCTACAGTGTTTATCGAAATTTCTTGTATATGAAATTATTGAAATTCCAAAATCCATCGCAATTGGATAACTTTGTCGCAATTACACAAAACTTATCGAAATTCAAAATTTCATCTAAATTGGACTAATTTTTATCGAAATTCAAACTTCACCGCAATTGGTCAAAGTTAACGCGATTGTTCAATGTTCCATCGCAATTGGCCAAAGTTATCGCAATTGAACAAATCTGTCGCAATTCATTAAAATTGTTGGAATTGGTCATAATTTTATCGTAATTTAGATAAAATCACAAGTTGTCGCAATTGAATGAGTTTCATCGTAATTGAAAGTGTTGTAATTGTAATTTCATCAAAATTGAAAGTGTTGTAATTGGACGATAATTACAATTGCTCAAAACTTCATAAAATGTTCCCAAAAAAAAAAAAAAAAACTATGTCAATTTAGTATAAGACTAAGTCACAAATTTTTTTTAGATTTGCAAAGTTTATAATTATTAGACAAATAAAATCAATGATGCAAGGAATTGGACACATGAATGATCTCAACTTTAACAATGTGCTAACTTTCATGTATCTTGCATATTTGTGTCTTTAATTGATGTTTCAGATTTCACAAATGGCTGCTCAACAATCACTTCCCATGCTCACAAAAGAAAGCACTTTTCCAAAAGATTATGATGTGGAAATTGGCATGAATAACGCACGTGTTGAATTTCACAAGATCAAGTGTGCAGAACCATCGTGTCAAATTGCAATTGAAGTTCTTAAACTACACAAGTGTAGGAGCATGCTAGATAAGTCTTCATCCATTCCTGAGTTCTACATTCATCAGATGTGGCACACAATCAAGCTGGATATGAAAGAAGACTCATTCACCTTCACACTGGACAGAAAAGAAATCACTGTTGATGTCAATTATCTTCGAAAAGTCTTACTTCTGCCCGAAGCTCCTGCACCAAACAAGAAGTTTCATCCTACTCCCTCAGAAGAAGTCGTTCTTAACTTCCTTTTAGAAATTGGATATGACATACAACCAAACAAACCACTCAAATCATTTTCCAAATTCGAGGCCAAGTTCATTCCTCAACCTTGGAGAACAATTTACTACATCTTGGCTTGTTCAATTTCCGGAAGAGACAGCGGCCATGAGCATCCTCGTCTTTCTCACTTGCAAATCTTCTGGGGAATAGTGAATCAGAAACAAATTGATTACGCTCAACTTATCTGGGAAGACATAGTCTTTCAGATCCAGAGTCATTACCTCACTCCATTCACCAAGATTCCTTTTGTCAGATTCACCAAGTTACTCATCCACCATTATCCTTGATGACAATGAAGACATCCCTCGTCGTCTAGAAAATCAAGAGAAGCATCTATTCGCAATGGACAAAACGGTCAACAAAATCTACATCCCGAAAGGAAGCACTCGCAAACAAGGGAAGAGACTTCCTGACTCTCTTCTTACCGACAAAATCCAGAAAACACTTGCTTATAAGAAGTATGATGAAGCATTCAAGGTTGGAAGGGTAGGCTTCCTTCACTATGAAGTTGAACCCTCTGAAGTCAAAACCCGAAGCAAACGCGGTAGCAAAACTGGAAGCATGACAAGCACAACAAAGCAAAAGAATCCTGCACCGCCAAAACTAAAGAAAAGATATGTGCCTGTAAAAGTTGCTAAGCTTGAGCCAGAAGAAGAAGAGATTGTTGAAGAAGAGGAATCTGGTTCTGAGACTGAAACCGATGATGAACCAGTGATATACAGAGAAGACATTGCTACCAAAATTGCTCAGGAAGCCAGTCTTGAGTCACTTGCATCTGATGAAGAGAGGAGAAGGAAGAAAATGCATGATGACAAGAAGAAAATGGATGAAGACATTGAAAAAGATTTTGGTGATGATCAGACCTAAGGAGGTGATATGGACACCGAGGTGGTAGACACAAAGAAATTAAAGAAGAAGTTAAAGGAGAGTGCCTCACCTGCTGTTCAAACACTCATCATTCCGGTTAATCAACCCGGTAGGTCAGGACATGCTGGTGATGTCTCCCAACCTCTTCCCGTTAATCGACCTGGTGAGGGTGAAGGTTCTTCAATGATTGTCTCATCTGATCCGGTTACTCAACCCGGTAAGGAAGGAGACACAGATATGGCCACCGAAGATGACCAGCAAGAATTTCATCACACTGATGATTTTGTTATGGATAATGAAGACAGTGATGACAATATGGAGTTAGTGACAGATGAAGACGTGCAAAAGGCTGCTGAAGAGATGGAGCTAGCTAAGAAAGCTAAGGATGAGGAAGAGAAGAAACGGAAAGAGCAGGAGGAGTTAGAAAAGGAAACTGACAACCACATACAGACACCTCAAACATCTCCTCGAACATCTCCTCCAATTCCTGATGACACATCTCTAGTTTCTCCACCAACCTCACCAAAAGACAAAACCATTAAAGAAAATATCATTGAGTCTTCAACTCATTCATCTCCACCACCAACACATACATCATCCACAAGCAAATCCATCAAGAAACCAATAAATCCTTTGGTCTCACAAGCATCAATGAAGGTAAAACAGGCCATGAAGCAAGCACGAATAAAGAAACATAACAAGCTTCTAGACTAGATCGAAACATTGAAAAATATGGTTACCGGTCTTGTTGGACAAGTGAACGAGCTCCAAAGAACAAAAGCTCAAGTTGATGAGTTCCTCTCCGATGACGTTCAGGATAAGATGTTCACTGCTATCAAGGGAAATACGAAAAAATACCTAAAAATGTATTTGCCCAGAATCACATCAAAGAAAGTCAAAGAATATCTCGATCCAAACATCGACGGTCTTCTCAAAAACGTTGTCGCTACAGTTCCACTCATCCTACAAACCCAACCATCAAATCCAAAGGAATCAACACTTGATGAACTTCATATACAATTGTTTGATAGATTGTCAAGTCTTACAACACCGACTCCTGAACAAATTGCAATTTCCGATGCTATCCAGGCTAATATCTCAAAGGAGTCATGCAAAGCCAATGCTGATAAAGGAAAACGACCAAGAGAAGGCAAAGATCCTGATCCGAACTCGCAAGCTAAAAAACCAAGGAATGTCGATGGTTCTTCTTCTCAACACAAGGAACCTATTAACCCATCAGCAACCACAACAACAGCCAACCAACCGCCTAAGCTGTTGGAGTATGCTCGTGTCATAATAAATAATTATATGGCTAGACATATGTGAGCCTATGGGGTCACACACTTATACATAGAGATACCATTTTATATATTGTATTTATTGTATTTACACTATATATAAGACTATGTAACTTGGGATCAATAGCGGGCCACTAATAACTAAGCTTGCACTTAGTATATTGGATTGGACAAAACAAATGGGCAAGCCCATTTGTAAAGCCCATATGGCTGGCCTAGGGAGGATAAAAGCAAGAGGAGGAAAAGCAAGGGGCGAAGTGTAACTTATATGTTGATAACTACTCATTGATTTGGTCATTAAGGAGTACGTATCACATTAACCACTTACCGTTTTTCTCTCTCCCTCTCCCTATTCCAAAACCTACGGCACAAACACAACACCTATTAGGGTTTGTGGTTTTGATCTTATTCTTGCTTAATCTATTGGAGGTTGAAGCTAGAATCATTGTTACGGGGTCAAGACTAGCATCGGTTGGTGATCAAGGACGTGTAGTGTGTTTCACTCATAGAAGAGATTGACTTTATTGATCTCTTAGGGTTTCTCATTCCATTTCGTGGGTATTGGTGTGTTGGTGATCTGTGATCACGCTACAAAGGTATATAATCGTTATATTTATTATTGATTGATCATATGGCTACATGGATCCGTCTATAGGTGATGTTTTGGCTGCGTTTGATTATTTTAATATGTTTTTTATATTCATCATCACCTATAGTGGTATCACGAGCCATCATATGTGCCATATGATTATCGGGTATGCATAAAAATGGCTAAAACGGGTGTTTTTTTGGTGATTTTTGAAACTACATTTAAAACAGCCTCTAGGGCTCCATTTTCTCACATATGATCAACCCTGAAGGGGTCTTATGATCTGTGTTTTTTGATCTCATAGCCATTTGTTATGCATATTTTAATTGGTATACTTGTCGGGTACATGTAAAATGGCCTAAAATGCACTATTTTGATCGATTTATGAAACGGTTTTAAATCAGCCCCAAAACCTAATATTTCTGTGGTAAAATGGTGTTTTGAAGGTCCTAATATCAGTAGGTTTTGATCCTTAAGCCATTTGACACACATACCAAACGGGGTTTTAATTCTTGTCAATTAATTTCTTCGTTTCGTTGGCTAAATCTTTAATTCTTGTTATTAATTTTTGTTTCCATGGCAAATACATGCATGTTTGTCTATGGAGATAGCCAGAACCTTGTTTTGATCATAATATTATTTTATTATTATGTGTATATGCAAAGCCGATGAAAACCTAGACCACTTGTGCCATGAGTTGTTGTGATTTGTCGTTAATTTCTTGTTTTGGGGTTTGCCATTGTTTCGGCTTTTATGTAATGAATTTCATTTTGGTTTTTGCCATTTTTTGGGAATTTTACAGTAGATAGGAAGTAGATTAGTTGTATTTTACTTTCTATATAATGTAATCAAAGCTTGGAATGGAATGGCAAAAGAGTGAAAGACATAAACGCGGAAAATGGCTGCTGAAACACGCTGCAGTAAAATGGAGTTTCCTGGTGATTGGTAAGGAGTTATTGGCTGAATTTTTTTTTGTAGGTACACAACTCATGGGCCTACAACTTTGTAGTTTGGACCTAAGAGTGGGGAAGACTCCTTCTAGGCGTTTTGGGCCTCCCAATACATAAATTCTGGGCGGACAGATTCATTATTTCATGTGCATAATGGGCCTCTACTTGCTTTTGATTGTCTTGGAGCAAGTGGGAGCCCTCTGTGTGATTGTGTAGGCTTGTCCCTAGTTGACCCTTGGTTCTCGTGATGGCTCACGAGACCAAGCATAGGTTTTTTCATCGGTTGAGGCTTTGCATATTGTGGTTGTGTGTTTGTTTATTTGCTTCTTATATATCCTATGATTGTATGTAAATTGCAAATTGTTTTCTAAAAGATGAAACGAAACACAAACCATTTTTAAACTAAGTCTTATGATTTAGTTTAACTAAGTTTTTGAAACATAAAATCATTGTTTTATAAATAACTCTTAAACTCGTTATGTATGTTATTCTTGTTATGTATTGTCCAAACTTTATTATCCACCTAGGATTAATATTAGTCTTGAAAATGGACAACTCGACACACATAAATTAAAACAATGATTAGACTTAAGTTAAGAAAAGTTTTTAACTTGTGCTACAAAGAATGAATGCATGCTTCTTTCGTACACCTTTTTTTGATTCACATCAAAATATTTTACCCGTCACAAATTTAAGTCATGCCGTCCAATCGCTTGAGAACACTTGCAATTACTTTTTGCCTATGCTTGGGACCTAGGTTGAATATTAACCCAAGGTGACTATTCTCTATGCGTGGGACCTAGATATATTCTCACACATTCTCAAATTGGATGACTTAATCTAGTTAAGCGGTGAGACCTTGACCCGAGGCAAAGATGGGACTAAACATGCCTACATGACACTAGTTGTTTGACACTAGATGCCATGAGTCCCATAAGGATCTAAGAGTTGTACATGTAATACAATTGGTGATCGTCACCTACCAATTGAATCTACTATTGCTAGCAGATCAACTGATGTGATAGTAGAAGCACAATGTGGATCTTAGCCTTTTTGTAAATTAATTGTTTTAAATTGTAAACATGAGGTAGTTAAATTACAAAAGGATAATTATCGAAAATACTAAAAATGAGCTTTGTAAATTCAATTAATGAATTAATGCAACACAAACCATAAACAAGAGTTTGTTCTTTTCTTGTTAAAAGGACGAATTAAGTCGTTCTTTCCTTGTAAGAAAGAGACTTGTTCCTATCCTTTTTCTTTATGAGGAAAAGCCATAATAGGAATATTTGAATTTTCCTAATTCTAATCAAACTCAAAGAACACCTACTCTAGAAATCGTGATGTCTTGTAAAAGTCAAAATGGTTAAGTATGGTTACACATCTTATTCTTTCAAGTTTGTTTTAACCCTAATTCCGGTTTTGAAACCTTGAAGAAATATAAGATATTTGGATAACTAGAGAACACGTTTTCTATAGCTACCAAACTAAAATGAGTTTAAATAATTAGAAAACAGAAATATCAATAAATCGCAAAGTGGTAAAGGCAATTACTAGCATGGTTACCTAGCAATTTGTTCTAACCCTATAAACCTACTAAGGTCCTACATACCCTTGTGGTAAATTTGACCAATTATGGAGGAAATGCAAGCCTATTTTCAAGTTAAAATAGCAATGATGGCTAGCCCATCATCTATATGTTAGAACTTGATGCACTTCCTTGAATACCTAAGTGCATGTTTACTAGTCAAAGTGACTCACATTAGCAATAATGTGTAGATATTCAAAGAAAGAAGGAAAGTATCCAATCGCCACTCACTCTCCACTGGTGACGTAACACTTATAAATGTTGTCTAATCCAGTGGGAGCTACGTTATTATATTACTGGTGACAAAACACATGTAATGTTGTCTAATCCAGTGGGAGCTGTAAGCTTTATTACCTTGCAAGTTGCCTATCTTATTTCCAGATTGTCTTGAAATAATACATTACTTTCCTCATGTTAAGCATCATAGTTTATATAAGAACCATTGCATAAATTTTATAAGATAACTCGTTGCGTTCCTGATGTTGCTTCCTGAAATGTTATCTATAAACTTGTTATGCATGATTCATCATTAAAACGATAAAGTTCTACATATCTATATTTTGATTTTGACTAAAAATCATATGTTATCTTAGACATTGTCATATTGCTCATACAAACAAATGAGCGTAGTGTTGTCTGTATACTCTCATGATGTTGTGCCATGCACAAGTGGGAGAAATCTTAATTGTGTGCAAGGTACATCATATAACAATATGACTAATTGTTTTTCTTGACTGCAAGGTAAGAAACTAAGATTCTACTAGGACTTCTACACATAAAATGTATGTTGCCCTAATTAGAACAAATATCAAGATAACATGAAAAGCTACTTCGACATATTCACTGAATTGTTTGGTAAATATGATTATGTATTCTTGTAAAGTCATAATCATGAAGTATGAAATTAACTTGAATTTACTATTGAGGCCAAGATTCGGCGCTTGTAATTACTTTAGTTGAATATGTTTAGGTCTCTTGTAAAGACACAAACATCAATTCCGTTAATTGTTGAAAGACTTATAACGTAAAGTAAGACGTTAATTTGTTATGTCTTCTTGTTAAGACATGTACACTTACGACGTATAGTAAAATATTAAATGTTTATGTTTTCTAGTAAAAACATGCACATGAAGTAAAGTATGCAGTAGGCTAAAATTACTATTGATGCCATCTGGTTTGACTTGGTTGCCAGATACGTAAGCCAAAAAGTATAAGTTCATCTAATGAGTTGTGTGATAGTCTCACAACATCAGTCCTCATAGAATACCACAACTTTATGGTATGTCCATCATGGAAAATCAAACTCTATTGATATTGTTTGATCTTTGATGACTTAAATTGTTTTACCTCCAAAACTATTAAGGTTAGAAAATTGGATGTATCA